>OZ023275.1:43883913-44569108 GCA_964007475.1 Hybos culiciformis
AGAAACATATAACAAGTATATAGTTGTTAAATATAGACTCAGAAATTTGTTTTATATTATATATAATAATATTAATTAAAAAAATATTTTTATGGAAAATTAATTTCAATTTACTAGTTACTATAAGTTATGTATTGTTATATGTAAATTTAATCAAATAAAAATAAATATTAGCTTAATAAGGGTTAATAAAAACCATAATATTTAATTCATTTTCAGTTTATTGCATGCAATTTTTTTTTCTATTTATATATGTACTTATTATAATTTTATTTCAATATTTCCCATTAATGTTTTTTTGCACGTACCTTAATAATTTAAAATAAAACATTTTTTTACACCCATTTTCATTTTTTTTAACATACATTATGTAGGTATATTATAATATAGAGTAAAAATAAAAAAGTAAATAAATAAAGAGTAGAAATTTTTAATTATAGAATTTTTTTTCATAAATAAAAATTCATTCAACTTAAATAATAAATTTTACAGTTCAGTTATAGTTAGCTCTATCCTACATTAACATAAAACCTCTATAATACTATATTATATATACTATAATACACAATAATAACTATATTTACTTCATGTATAATAAATATATTTTCTTTGTAAAGACTGTTTTAGTAAACATTATAATAGCAACATATTAACAAACATAAGTCTTTAATTATTATTTTCTCTAATATAGATACTATAAGAATCAAACAGATTTTCTTAAAATTATTTTACAAATTTAAATTGATTGATCATAAAACATCATTAAAAACTGCTCTTTGATGCATATTTAGATTAATTTGACAGATCATTTTGCTCTTTAAATAGAAATTCTATGGTATTACTGTTCATCCGATGGAATATTATCGAGAACATCTACTAATATATTCCTTCTTAAAACTTCACACTGTTCAAATTGAAAGTATCTATTTCACTTTATTTTAAAATATAAATTCCGAATTATCTAATTAAGTTAGAAAACATGTTATCCTCATACTTTTGCGTAAACTTTTTCTCACAATTTAATTTAATTTTTTTTTTTAATAAATTCCATGTAGAAAATATATTTATTATACATACTTAGAAAACAAAAAATTCATGCAATAATGCTTTTAAATACTTTTTTAATAACAATAATTATAGTATTATAAAATTTTATTTTTATTTTCTTTTTATATTTGTGTGCATTTAATCCTTGTTTTTAATATTTTATATATACTATAAATATATTCTTTCACAAAAAAAAAAAGTTTTTGATAGAATTTTAGAAGTATATCTACAGTTTAAGGATATCGTATATATATTGTATACCTAAATATTAATATTAACTATTCAAATAAAAATTCATTTTATATACCTATGTTATAGAATTTATATTTCAATAGTAAAAAGATGATACTTTATATGAATCAAATAAGCCCATTGTTTAATTAACTGGCTCGAAATAAAGTTTTATATTTTTAATTAATTTCCAATGATATCCGTAATGTATAATCTTGTTGTACTAAAATTTAATAAATAGACAAAAACGGAAATTCAATTTATTATATTTTCTTATTATTAAAAATTAAAGAAGTCCTATGAAAACAAGCGTAACTGATAGTGTTAAATTGAAAAAATTAAAAATTTTTGAAAAATATTTCAAAAAATATATATTATATAATCAAATTATTTAATTAATGAAAATATTAAAACAAATAATATGCTTGTCTAGTTTTCAACAATTTTTTGAAAAAATATATTTTTCATTGTTTTTCTGACTGAAAAATTCTATCACAAACTATAAAACTCCCCAGATATTAATTATTAAAATGAAGGGAACAAAATATAATAATTTAAAATATATAATATTTATTTTCGTTAAAATATGAATAAAGGTCACATGCGGCCTTCATCACCATTATTAGATTCTGTTCGAGATCAATTCGAAGACTATGATCAATTAGCTAAAGATTTTACACGCGTATTTTTAAATCAAGAACCTTCGTGTCTACAAAATGCTCAACTTTTTGATATAACGTTTTTAGTTGGTCAATCACAGTCTAAACAAAAAGCTCGATTTATTGGCGTTCGTGCAATTCTGGGTGTAAGATCGCGTGTTTTTCAGGTAAAATGAGATTCAAATATTTTTAAACGAAAAAAAAAAAAAATCCAATTATTAACATTTTAGGAAATGCTTTATGGAATTCAAACAGGTTTTGGTTCTCCGCAAGTTCCAGTTGCTGAAATTTTCGCTAGGCCAGCTCCCTCATTAATGTCGCCTCAAAATCAAAAAGTTAAAAGTAACTATTTAACAGTCCCTGATATAGAACAAGCACGCCCTAAAAGTGTACCATCATCTCCAATGGTAAAACGAGCTTTCTCACGCCTAGGGACAATAACAGCTGGTTGGGGTCGCTCAATACGTAAACAGAACACACACCAATTGAATGTTGATGATAAAAAGAAATGGGCATCATCACAAGATTGTTCTAGTGAGTTTTTTTTACCTAATTTAATACAAATTTTGGATTATTAAAAAGAACTAGTTATATACACATATTAAGATAGTTTAAAATATAAATATACAAATTTTATTCTAGATAAAGAAGGTAAGGATAAAGATGGAAAAGACAAACCAAGTAATAATCAATTAGCAATGCCCCGCTTATCTGTATGTGCCGACGCCCAAAAAGTTGATCGTGCTAAATTGGCACAAACTGAATTTAACATAATTGAATTTGATCCTGAAACATTTAGAGTATTATTAGATTATTTGCACACCGGTACATGTCCTTTAACTTGTGTAACAATCCCAGGTAAGTTCAAAATTTAAACTTACATTGTGCTAACTATATTAGAACTTGTTTATCTATACAAAAGTACCAGAAATTATTTACTTAAATATTCCAAATACTTAATAATTTACATTTGTTTAAAAGATAAGCAAAGAAGTATTATAACAATATGTTGTAAATTTAAATGTTGCATATGATAGAAATTCGGTTCTTTAATAGCTTCTTAATTTCTTTACTCAATTATTACAGGGCTTTTATGTGCGGCAGAGCATTACGATCTTCCTGAATTGTTGCAGGCTTGCTTCCATCATTGTAAACAATTTTTACGCATAGACGTAGTATGTCCAATGTTACGTGAATTAGAGAATTATTATTGGCGCTATACTTCTGCATCTGAGTTAGTTAATATGATTTTGACATTTGTCGAAAATAAAGCGCATGCCTTATTTAAGTTACCAGATTTTTTAAGTCTTAGTGAGTCAATGGTTCAAATGATAATGTGTCGTGATCTACAAATGCCTGAAATTCGAAAATTTGAGGCAATGTTAGCATGGGCCAGAAATAAAGTTGATAAAATGAAAACATCACCAAATACTGATTCTCAATTAGAATTCCGCTGTATAATGGAACGTCTAACCCGAGATATTGACTTATGTAGAATATCACCGAACGAATTAATTTCAATAGTTCTTCCATCAAAGTCTTTACGTAATGAACGCATTATGGAAACATTGATGGTTCAAGCTCATTTAGGTTTATATCGTGTACAAGAATTAGATGAATATAAAAATAAATTAAGAAGTCAAGAATCTAAATGCAGTGAAGATATTCAGGTTCATCGAAGTGCTGCCGATGATGATTTATAAAAGTTTTTATTAAATTCTAATATTATAGCACTTTTTTCTACAATACAAATTAATTGTAAATTATATGTAAGTTAATTTCAAGCCAAATGATGGAACCGGCTAAAATATCTTAGAACTCTATAGTAGTTATTAAATAAAAAATCTAACTAACAGAAGCTAGAGACTATAAAAATTTTTTTTTCATTTCCTAAAATTTGTAAGTTTTTGTGTACTGACTGCTTAATAGTTACTTAATGTTATTGTGGCATTAAATATCATTTAATTCAATCATATATTTATTTTGTTTTATAAATTACACTAAAATATGATTATGTCTATTATAAATTACACTAAAATAATAAAAGATAATAATAATTTTATTTCATTGAAATAAGATATCGAAATATCAAAATGCTGTTCATGTTCATGTCATTCCTAATAATTTTCTTATATTGTAAAAATAAATGAATAAATAAAAACAAAAATACTTCACTGCATTTAATTCTATATTTTGTAAAATTATAATTAATATATTATATAATTGTAATTAAGTAACAAAATATTCTAAAACAGAAAATATTTAGATTATAGAAATTTATATATAAATTTAATTAGATGTATTTATTTTAGTTTTATTATACAAATATACTGTGAAATTAATTACCAAATCTCAATAAACTTTATACTGCAAAAGAGAAATAAATTCATTTTTAATTTATGCACATTTCATAAATTATAAAAAAAAATAATAATTTTTTTAAACTGCATAATTATAATTTTGTGGCATTCAAATTTTATTGTACACTTTTTCCAAAATATTGTCATGTTGATGATAAATAAATTATAAACGATTATGTACCTCTACAGTAGGTATATCCAAATTTTGAATCTCTGCATCATAACAATATATCGAAGATTATAGTAACAATAGTATAACACTAATAGGAATTTATTTTTGTTCATATCAACAAAAAATGTTTCGAAAAATTTCTCTTTTCAGTACATTTTTGTCTTTTAATTGTGTCCTAAAATTAATTAAGCGAATAAGAATATAGATATAATATTTAATTACACTTGAAAACAATAAAAAAAAAAAAAAAATAATAATAACTAATTTAAAAACAAAAATATATTGTTTTACAAAAAATAATATAACTTATAATATTCTTTACATTTTTAATTATAATTAACGTTATAGGGTTCATCGAAAGAAAGATAAAAAAAAATTAAATCGATGCGCTCTAGTGAAAAAAAAAAAAAAAACAAAAAATAATGGTTAATTTTTTTTTAAAATAAGGAAAATTAAAAAAAAAAAAAAAACTTGAAAACGCTTACAATTTACATTTATTACAAAAAAGAAAAAAAATTAAAGACTTAATTACATATTATTATTACATTTATTATAATAATTAATCTTATATGACATTTTTTAAAAAAAAGTTAGTTTTTTCCCTTTTTTTATTATAAATATATATTCCTTTGATTTTTATCCTTTTTAAATTATTTTTATATTAAATATTATATAACTAAATTATTTATTAAATATAAAATAAAAAATAATTATTGTTATAAAATTATAAACAAAAATAATAATAATAATAATAATAATAATTAATAATAATAAATAAATGTATGATATTAAAATTAAATTAAAATATTTATATATAATATAAAATTATAATGTGTACACAGAAAAATATGCGGTAAAATAAACATTGAAAAATAAATTACAAATGTTTACAATTAAAAAAAAAAAATGTTTTGATACAAAAAATTTTTAGATAAAAAAAAACAAAAAACACAAAAAATTAAAATTACAATGATTAATTTATTTAATAAAAAAATAAATAAAAAAAACTTAGATAATATTATATATATATTTATAAATGTAAAAAAAAAACAAAAAAAAAATATTTAATTGGGCTGTTTATGAAAAAAAAAATAATATAAAAATAGATAAAATATAAAAATGAAATTTGTGACTATTATAATATATGTATAATTTTTCCAATTTTATTTTCTGTGAGTTATATTTTATAATGAATGTTGAAGAACAAGCACAAGGAAAACTATGAAGATTAAAAAATAGACTTGTATCAAAGATGTTAAAAACACTTAAGTTTCATTTAGAATACTTTAAATCTAAAAAAATTTTCAATTCCTTATAAAATATATAAAAAAAATTAATACTGTGATCAAAATTCGATTGAAAGCCAAAAAATATTTTTTTTAATTTGTTTTGTCCAAAACTTTCAAAGTTTTTTGATATTTTCTATTTTTTTTTTTTTTTTTTCAATTATTTGTATACATTTAACTAAGATTTTTGACTACTTCGACAAAACTCAAAGTGCAAAAATTATAAAAAAAATAAATGTTTATTATTGAAAGACAGAAAAGTTGTATGAGAAAAATATAAAACAGAAAAATCTTTGAGAAATTTCAGAAAAAAATGTGAAAAAAAATGTTTTCAATCGAATTTCGACCGGAAATGTGACACCAAACTAATTTTGTTTTAATATGTTTGCGCGAATGTATGCCTAGTGCCTACACTTTCCTTTTGAACTTTATTAAATTTAAATATTTTATAATTATACATAAATAATATTTATTTTTTTTTTGATGAAATGCATGAAATTTTTTAATCAAAATGGAAGTTTATAAAAATATAAAACTAAGGAATCAACATTTCGATTTAAGATCCTTTACTTTATTTTTAACATATCTGGATTTAATATAACGAGAGCTAGGTATTTTTTAGGTTCCTTCAATCGATATCTATTTATACACCAATTTTTTTTTTAATTCTATTAAAACTTAAAAAAAAAAATTAAAATAGATGAATATTATATGAAAATTATTTACTATTCACTCTTTGAGCACCTCTGATTCCCAAACCCGATTACTTAGAATATAATTTTTAACAGGCTATAAACTAAAATGTTTCTTAATTTTTTGGAATTATACCTATAGATATTTCAAAATCGAAAGTTTTCTCCAGCCTAAGGCCCATTATTTATTTGAATGAAAAAAAATTGTCCAAATTAAATCTTAATATCGGTTTTAATTTCACTAAAATTAAAATAACTCTGATTTTATTAATTATTATAGAATTATAACTACCTATGATGAAAGAAAGTTTCGTTAAGTGCATTTTAATGATTTCTTACTTAAAAACTCACCAATCCTGATGTAAAAAAAAAAAATAAAAAATTGTAATAATTATTGTAAAATTTCGTTTGTAAAAAAAAAAGGTTATAATGCTGAATAAATCAAATTGTTAAATTTACTAAAAAAAAAAAAAAAATGAAACTACTATTGTAATTTTAATGGTATAAAATGCAGATGTATTAAAAAAAATTATACATAATAATGTGAAAAATAAAATGTTTTTATGAAAATGTTGAAAATTATTTTATTTTATTTTTTTTAAATATTTTACATTTTGACGATTAGGAGTTCAATAGAACTTAATTCTGTGCAGAAGAGTATGCCGGGATAAGATCATTTTGAAGAAAATTTTTTTCCTTCGGTACAAAAAGATTTAATCATTATATGAACATTGTTCTGTTACTTATTAGGTCTACAATAAAAAGGCTTTGACTTATTATGTATTTGATGACCTATATCTCCCAGATTAGACAGTAAACTGTCCGGACAGTGGATAGTTCTTTTTGTTTTTTGTAAGTGTTTGTAACAGTGAGTTGGGTGGCTTTTTTACTGTCCAGATTTTTTTTATCAGAAAATTTATTATTTTTCATAACTGCCACTTTTTGTTTTAAAGTACAGTAAAGAAAATAAAATCACGGCATTTATTTAAGTTTTTTCATTAGCAATCACACATTTTTTTGTTTTTCATTTTTTTTTTACTGTACTGATTTAAATCCGGATAGCAGAGAAGACAGTGAGTGAATTGAAAATAAATAAAGTAATCAACACATCAAATAAATACTGTCTTCTTCAAGACAGTGTTTTACTGTCCAGTATAATCCCCAGGTATTATCTAGGCCATGGGTGCACAAGTTTTTAAAGTGACGAGCCAAATTAAAATAAAACTATTTTACTGCGGGCCACAAGGAAAAAAATATTTTTTATTGATTTTTATATATACATATTAAATTTTACTTTTTTTAATAATTTTGGAAATATTTGGAACTAATTGTGTTGTAGCCAGCCTTAATATAGCTTCCAGGTTTACGTCCTTAATACGAGATCGTAGCTTGCTTTTATTTATATTCGTAATTGTGAAGGTTTGTTCACATATATACGTTGAACCAAACAAAGATGCGTAACGTTCCGCCGTATCATATAAATTTTGGTCTTTTCAATATAATAAAAAATATGGTATGAGCTGCGGGCCGCAAAATGCATCATGCAAGGCCGCATGCGGCCCGCGGGCCGCATTTTGTGCACCCATGATCTAGTCGTTTTTCAGAGATAATCTTTCTATTTTTTCAATAATTTTACTCAACATCACTAATTTTTTGTTCAGTTCTTTTCTAACAAAATAGTTAAGCTACGAAACCATAGATCCCTTCACTATGAAATTTTAATAAAAGTACTTAGTGCAGAGGTTATTTGTTATGAGTGTAGAAGTTAATGTTTTAAGAATTATATTACTAATTTTCTGATGATTTCTGATTTAGAGTAAACAAGTTTTATAATTATTTGACATTTACTTATTAATTAAGTTAATTAATTTAATTTTAATTAAAAAAACTCTTTATTCCAATACAAAAAAAAAAAAATTATTCCGCCAAATAGTTTGTAACGATTAACACCAGGTGTATAAAGAAAACCCCCCACATTTCCAATATTTTTTTCTTAGATGTCGCTTTTTTAACAAATCGAAAAAGGGAAAAAGTACATTCTTTGACATTCCTACTGACAGCAAATTTACCCAACGACGACACTTACAGTTATTTTAACTTCACAATTTTCATTTTCATTTTGCGTTTTTTTTTTATTCGAAAGAAAAATTGTTTGCGGATAAATTTTTATTTTATAAAAATTTTATTTTCTTTTCACTTAATTAATTTTTTTTTTAAATTAATGTGTAAATAAAAATAAAATAATTACGTGTTCCAAATTTAATAAAAAAAAAATAAATAAATTTAATATTCTCTAAATTGTTTTCCGCAAAAAAAAAAAATTTATTCGCAAAATTTTTAGAAAAATCAATACAAAAAATTGAAATTGAAAATTGTGAAAAAAAAAGAAAGATGCTTAAAAATTTTATTTTTGAAAATTAAAAAAGAAATTTAAATTATTTTTTTTAAATCTAAATTCAATATAAAATTGTAAGTAGAAAATATCAATTTTTTTTTTTTTGTTAAAAATTAAAACAAGAAATATTAAAAAAGTAAAAAAAAAAAATTTGAAGTTATTTTTTTGCCGTGGGTGCAATTAATCGTCCAGTTCCAAACCGACACCACCAGCCAAGCTTAAACGGAATGTACAGCTAGGCCAGACACAAATATTATTGTTTATTTAACAGAACATTAAACCTAAACAAAAAACAACACTACAGTAGGTTGTACTGAAAATATTTTTTTTTCAGGGCGTCAGGTCAGACCAGACAGATTTATTTATTTTGTTAAGTAATTTTTTTTAAGTAAGAGTTTTATTTTACACAGCTTCTGTCAGCTAGGTGGGTAGGTAGGTATAGATACCTAGAGATAGATACCTACCAGTATGATTTTCAAAAAATATACCTGGGTACGTAACCTACTTAAGTACCTATACCTTTCAACCTACCCCAAAACGATCGCTTTTTGCTTCAAAACTGTTCTGAACAATATTCAAATTTTTTTTTTTTCATTCATTTTTTTCCCTTTAACGAAATCTTTTTGTTTATAATTTTTATAATTTTAATTGTAGGTGAGTATCTATCTACTATAGTAGGTATCTACCTACCTACGATCAGGAGTATGATATGAATTGAATATTCCAATTACCTAGTGAAGACCTAGTAGAAAGCAATCTGTTCATGAGAAAAAATATTCAAATTCAAATTAAACAGACAGTCAAAAATATTATTTATACTAGATCTAGTCTTATTAGGTTTTGTACATAAAAATAAAAATTTTATATACCTATGTTAGTACCTAACCTACCCAAGCGACGGGAATAATAGACGTATTATGTTGCTCAGCAGACCCTGCTAACGTTAAAAAAAAAATATTTAATTAAATAACGAATGCCTACGTACTAAAATTGAGTAAAAATCATTAACAAACAAAAATATCGTCGGACAATTATTTGTTTTTTAATTAAGTTCTTTAAATCCAAAATAGGTATAAATTTATCTTTAAAAAATATAAGATTTGTGACTGCTGTCTTCTTATCATTTTTTTTTCAAGGTTTCTATACTATTTTTGCTTCCTTATTTTAATTGTTAGTTATCCGAAATAATAATTAGATAAAAATTACATTTTAATTGATAATAAATTGTGTTTAAAATGCATATTTTCAAATATGATTCACATTTATTTATTTTTAGGTTTGATTTTTTTACAACATTAACAATATATACAAAAATGCAGATAATTATGTTAAACAAGAATGTTTTTGTGCTCTATTTTTTTTTTCCAGCTTATCATTTTGTTTTTTGAACCGATATTGAACCCAATTTTTTTTTTTTTTTGATATTTGACATTGTTTTGATATTATGCGAGATTAGAATTTTGTTAGAACAAGTATTTGGATCGCCAGAAATTATAGATTTTGAATGCAAATGTATTATTTTTTTAATAAAAAAATTTTTAATATAAATCATATCTCTGACTTAAACTTCTTAAAATTTTAATTTAATTAAATAGTGGTTATAAAAAAAAAAATTAAAATAAATAAATAACATTTATTATATTTTTTAATTATATTTATTTTTTTTTATAAAATTAATATAGAAATTGTGATGTGAGTTTCAATAATTACGAATCTTTAATTTGATATTTATTTTGAAGAATAATTTATGTTTGGGGGGGGGGGGGGGCTAGTTAAAGCTCCTCAATTTTTCAAAAATCAACTGCCTTATTCAGAATTATGTTTTAGGTTTCCACATATAGATATAGATACTTAATCAACATATTTTGATTTTTCTTAATGACTATTAAAAACCTATTATTTTATTTTTACCTCGATCTTTACTTTATCAACATACTTAGTTTTGTTATCGTTTAATATTCTGAACATACTTTCATTTGAAAATGCTTGTATTCTTTGACTTGGCTATTTCCTTCTAGGCTATTTGGCTTACAGAAATGTTATATATAGATACTACTTAGTTACTCAAATATTATTTTAACATAAAACAAGATAAGACTAGATATTTTATATTTATAATAAACATTTATAGAAATTTAATTCTTAAAAAACTTCTTTTCATTCCAGCTAAAAAAAAAGTACTTAGTTTAACATCAAATCACCTTCTTAAACTAAAAAAAGATCTATCATCAAATAAAAAATATCATCAAAAAAAAAAAAAAAAACAACAACGTTTGATCCACGAATTGAATTTATTTTTATGGTCATCATCCGCTTTGCAAATTAAACAAAGAAATTTCATTTTTTGATTACCTTATTTGAAATTTTGTTTTCAAAACCACGCATTTCTCGATAACACTTTTAAGTATTAGAGAATTCTTACACAAAAAAAAATTGTGGTTTAAAAATTAAAAAAAAAATAAATTATATTTGAGAACGTATTTAAAATTTTACGATTTAAAAAAAAACTTTGCAAAAGCAAAAAAGAAAAAAAACGAAATTAAAAACTTAAAAGTTTATTTTGCTAAACAGAGGCTTTATAGTTAAGAATTAAGAAATATAAACCAAAAATCATAGAAATCTTCAAAATCCTAGCATCAAAATTAAATTATGTTTAGTCCAGACTTTGAGAAGCGAATCTTAAAACATTATAGCCCAATAGCAAAAAGTTTATATGATTCATTTGATGCTGCAAGCACATCAACATCGCTGGATCGATTTATTCCTTGCAGGTGAGAAAAATGTATATAATTAACTAACAAAAAATTTCATAAATTTTAATTATTTTAGTGGTTGTAAGAATATTGAAAGTGTGTAACGAAATATGCTTGCCAAAAATTCGCTTAATTCGTTCAACATCATGAATTGAATTAACTTGAAAATTTTTTCTAATGCTTTATCACAGCCAAAACTGCACTGATTACTTGTCATAATGTATTCTTAATTAGAACTTTTTTTTCTAAATTAAAATTTTTGCAAAAATCTTTGCTTTCACTGGGGCCACCGTTTTGTATATCATCAAATTTATTTAGGAAACAAATAAAATCAATTATTTCCATCATTCAATTTGAAAATTTAAAGAAATTTTAAGCATACGGAAGTATTTAAATTTCAATTCCTATAAAAAATGAATGCAATTTAATATAATTTTTAATTTAATATTCTATTGTTTATTAAAACATCATACCTATCATAAATAAATTATTAGGTAAATACATTATTTAGGTATATAAAAAATATTTTTATGATTATATTATTTCAAAAATTTTATGATTTCAAATATACAAACGATTCATAAATAAATTAAAATAATTGTATGCAACTTACTATGGGCAAATGGAAGAAAAAAAAAACGCAAACAAAACAAAATAATAATTCAATTGCAATTAATTCTTTTTTTTTATTTATATTAATTCTAAACGTAATATTTATGTTTTTTTTTTTAAATCATTTAATATTCAGTAGGCATAATTATATCGTAATAAGCTTATTATGTTCATTTTATGTGACAAAAAATGTGTATATATCATCATGCATTATTATACACTTATTCTGATATATATTTAATGCTTATTTATAGTATTATAAAAAATACCGGCAACCGGCACAATGTTATTCTAAAAAAGCTTGTATATTTTTGGATATTCATTCTAATTCTAATTTTTGATTTTTTTCATATTAAAATTTTTAAAATCAAACAATTTTATTATTTTGATATTAACATAGTTCATAATCCATATACTTTTTTTAACATTTAACTTTTATAAAATTTTGTTAAAATGATTCGTTTGCTTTTTTTGCCACATTTAACACTGCTGAAACCGACAGTCCTGGTTGATGGTTTAAATGTAGGGATTCAAGCAGAAACTTTCGTTTCTTTGAACCGTAGAACGACTACTTTAGAATGTGTTAATTAATTATGTTCAGTCATTTTGTTCAACGCGCCCAATGACATGGCTGCAAAATAATAAAATTAAATTTGTTCATACTTTTAATTTGTTTTTTTTTTTAAGCATTTTTTATAAGGTGTATCTTTTATTAAACTTGAAATTTTGCACATTCACATAATTATATAAGAATATTGATAAATAATTCATTAATTTCATTATATTTTATGTCGGCGTCAATTTACATTTTAGGAAAACTTGTAAGCTTCATTATAATACGGCTATCATTACAAAAAAAATCATGCAGGCGTTAAAATCATATAATAAATACTTTTTTTTTATTAATTTAACTTACATAGAATAAAAGAAGGTTCTTTGAACTTTTGAATTTCTAATTTATTGAGTTTTATTCATTTTATATTATACTTAATTAAATTTTGCTAAAAAATATGTTAACAGGTTAAAATTTAGAAACAAAAATTATTTTAACAGTCTTAAGCCTATTCGACTAATTTGGATATTATACATACTTAAATAATATTTATATTGAATTTGATTTTAAAAATTAAATCTTTTTTTTTTTCTCCATAAATTTTATACATAGAGCTAACAATAATTGGCAAACAAATTTTGCATCAATAACAAAATCAAATGAAAATTCACCATCAACAAATAAAAAGCAGCGTGATTGTGGTGAATCAGTACGTGACAGCTTAGCTTATTCCTGCCTATTAAAGAATGAACTACTAGGAACAGCAATTGAAGATGTTAAATCAGTAGACGATCGTAATGAAAATAATTATACACCAAGTGCTAAAAGAAGTTTATTTAAATATCATTCACCTTCTAAACAAGTTAGTTAACTTTTTTTTTTTTTAATTACATACATTAGTTATCATACTTAAAGCTTTTCGATTACTCAAATGTTCAATTCTCATTATTTATTTATGTTTATCTGTAAAGTAAATGTACCTTACTTTACAAAATAACAAAATATTTTCATGATCAGTTGATAAAAAATTTGTTGACATAATAAAAAAGTTTTACATTAAAAAACAACATTTTCACCTCAATAAAAGTAATGCAATGAAAACAGAAAACACTTCTATAATAACAGAAATTTTCTTCGAAAATTTATCATAACTTTCTTATCAAAAATTTCTAAAAATAAAAAAAATATTCACACGTAACATAATTCAGCATGTATTTTTTTTATTGACATTTTTATCTGTTTACAATAATTTTATTTTTTTTTGCTATTTTATGTTTGAGCAACATAGTTTTAAGTTGACTGCATAAAATATAATGTCTACATACTACATACATAAGATAACAAAATTAGGCATGTTCAAAAAGTGAAAATTCGAAGAATTAAATAATTAAATTAGAAAAAATGTGGTGAGTAATGATATTATTATTCTACTGGAATGTCGGTCGTTGTCTGGGTTCTCACCTCGAATTCCAATTTCTGTGAATTTTTCAGCTAAATATATGAGTTGTTGGAACCAACTGTGTTTATTAGTTACATAAGGATTCTACTAAGTCATCGTTCATCTCCTCTGAATTTGAAGTTATGGATTAAATGATTGAATTATTTTTCTAATAGTGCTTATTATCTTAAATATTATTTAAAGAATTCCTTTCAAAAAATAAAATTGTAAGTATGTAAAATATTTTTTTTTTTTTTTTGGACAGATCTGAAATGCATAAAATTACAACAGGTTTTTTTTATTTCCCTCTAATGTTCAAAGTATTAACGTGTATTTATTAAATTCTTTTCATTAATAGTTTTTATTAATGTTAATGAAAATTTAAAAAAAAAAAGTATGTGCGCGGTAAAGATGGAATGCGAAAAATCAAAAAGCGTTTTTACTCATAAATGCGTAACGTACAAGTTGATTGTCCTATTTTCATAGAAAGCAAATAACGTTCAGTACTTTTTTTTTTTTTTTTTTAAATAAATATTATTTTTTAGAGCATAAAAAGACAGTTAATTTTTGTGTTATGTAGGTATATGCGAAATATTTTAAAAGATTTTGATTCAATACCGATCAGATGATTTTACTTCATTTTGATAGTTTCTTTTATAAATACACTTAAAATATAGTTTTAACATGACTAAGTGACGAAATGTCGTCGAGCATTTATTAATTTTTAAGAGATGATGAAATTACTATTTAAATCTCAGAATTTGGAGATCTAACGAATTATGATTTTCAATAGTTACACGACATAAGTTATGAATTGAATACCAGTTCTAAGAAAGAATATTTTAGTTACATTATGAAAAGTTCAAAAGTAAAAGGAAATAAAGAAAAATTTAAAAAAAGATTTTTTTTTAAAACTGCATTAAAAAGTAGGAAATAATTTTTAATTATCGTCAAATAAGAAAGAAGGTAGAGAAGAGAATTTATAGTACTTTCGAGAATACATTTTAGTTTTCTTATACATTTTTATTTTATCATTTTTATTAACAATCTTATTATAAAAATAGAATTTTCTAAAGGTTCTGACTATCTAGATTTAATATTATTTATAAATTCGAAGAAATGTATTATTGTAATTTTTTTAAAAATTATTATTTAAAAAAAAAATGATATGAATCATTTAAAAAATGTAATTTTTGAATTGATTTAAATAAAATTTTATATTGCACTTAATATATACACAATACTTGAAAGATCTTGAAATGAAAGGAAATAAAAAAAATAAATATCTTAAAGTTCAAAAAACTGAAAATGAATTTCATTTGAATTTTTACAAAAAAAAAAATCAAAGTAATAAATTGCATTAATGCAATTTAGCAATGTTCTCTCCCTTGTATATGTTTTCTTTGATAAATTTCATATTAAATAATTTTTTATTAAAGAAATTTTAATAATTTTACCGTCTTTAATAAATTTGTGGTAAAAATTTAATTGAAAGTGAAGAAAATTTTTTTATTAAAGTTTTTTAATTTCACTTTTATAATATATTTTAAGATTTTTTTTTTTGTGCAATAGTTATACCTAGGAGTTTTTATTTTAGTTTTCGAATCTGATCTATAATTATTACTGAGCGATGGTGAATTGACACTTATTTAATCCTAAATAAGTTAAGTTTTTTTTTTTTTGACATCACAGTTAGTCACCATGACATTATGATAACATTTTCTATTTGTTTGAACAACTAAATTTTTTTTACATAAAATTAAAATTTATTCTATGTGCAGAAATGTGTGTTCATCTCTAAATGATTGTTATGCATTTTGGAAGTGTATAAGATTTTTCTCTAGGGTTAATGAACCTAAAAAGAAAAACACAAAATTAAAAAAGAAAATGAAAAAAAAAAATATATAACAAATGAAAATACAAAAAACATGAAATGTTATTCTTGTTAAAATTTTCATTTAATATTAATTATTGCAACACATAAATACAAGCAGACTACACCAATAATAGTGTCAATAAACTTAAAAAAAAATATGATACAAAACATAAGTGAAAATTACATTATAAAATAAATATTAATATTATCATTTTGTTTTTCATTAATTTTTCCACTGGAAAATTTGTAATGATAATAACTTATGATTTTCATGTTGGCAACAATTTGAAGACAACAGATTACATAATTTTTGATCCAAATTTATTACTTACAGACTCACTTATTATTTTTGGGCACATTGTATTCTGGAAAGTATAAAAATTTAAAAATTTTAAATTTGAATAAATATTAGGAGTTAGCAATTAGAATTCTTATTAAAATAAATAATAAACGTAACTAATTATAAATAATTTCTGCAAGTTCTAGTCATTTTTTAGATAATTTAGTATAAAAAAAACTACTTTAAAATCTAATAACGTTATCCGTCTCTGATTGTACATCCGCTAGTTGAATTCACTTCCGCAAGTTACTAATTTAATGGTTTTTTAACCCATAACAAGTGAAAAACATAAAAAATGAACTAAATTATTTTATTGCTGTCTAATTGCTTATTCATTCAGTTTTTTTTTTTGGGCACGCGATAATTACATAATTTTTCCTGAAAAACTTTTTATTTTCTTCATTTTATTTGAAAATTTTCAAAACATGTGTGTTAATAAAAGAAATTGCAACTCATTATTCATACAACAAAAACTCATAAATTTTCAACTCTCTATGCAGAGGCGGGAAAATTATAATAATTAAAAGCTATTGGATTAAAATATATTTTCCAAGAGACGGAAAAAAAAAAGAATAATTTTATTAATATATGTATACTTAAACTACTAAGGTACATTCAAACTTGATTTTGAACAAATTCATATGAATTGGAACCGTGTGTTATAAAGGACATCATCATGCCAAATGTAAAATAGATTTTTCAAAAAATGTTCGTAAAAACTAAATTAGTATTGTTGAAAAGTTTTTAAAACATTTTAGCAAAAATTTTTGTATTATAATTATTTATTCTACTAATAATAAAATTTCAGGTCATCGAACGACCACCATTGTTAATAATACAGGTTCATGTATTCTATTGGTTGTCAATTTTTATCGCAATTTTAACCAATCAAATATTTATAAGATTAAAAATAAATTTATCATTAAATTTCTGTCATTTGCATATATTAAAACTTTTTTATGATTTTCTTATCTTTATTTATATGCTTTTTAAAAGTGGTAAAATATGTTTATGTTTTGTTAAAATTAACAATTATTGTCTTGATTACGTGAAAGAAAAAGAATTTTAAATTAAAAATTTTATTTAAATAATAGGGTTTACAAGAAATTTTACACAAAACCAAAAGTTTTGAAATGGTAAAAGTTGAACTAAAAAAAATTATTAGAGTTTTTTTTTTTTTTAATTTTTACATTATTATTTATATATTAAATATTTAAAAAAAAACACATTTTTAAGATCTTTTAATAAATTTGTTAATAAACGAAAATGACAAAATCGATGACCGCTCTATCGAGTTCTCATTTAAATAGAGTTAAATGAAGAGATGTCAGCTAGAGCTTTTTTTTATTAATATACAAAAATACCTTATTTTTGGGTAGGTATGTATTTCAATTTTATTCAGGCTTCCTTAATATAATATTGAAGTTTTTTTTTTTAAATTTAATATTTTCCTAGAATTTTTCTTTGCTTAGAGCTATGACAGACAATGATGATTAAAACTTTTATGAACAACTTATATTTTATAAACTTTTTTTATATATATTTTAGCCAATAAACTTTTTTAAGATGTTCAATTAAATATTCTTGATTAACATATTTGTCTGCAGTTTATAATATAATTTATTTATTTTATTTTTTATTTATTTTTTTTTTTTTCATTTTATTCAAAATTCCATGAATTATTCAAAATAAAAGAAAAAACTTTAAGCCTATTAGAAAATCTGGTCTTTCGCTGTTTAATCAATTGAGTTTTAAATTAGTTTTATTTTGTCTTTCTCCTACAGAAAAAAAAAAAAAAATAAAACAAATATTCTTAATTAAATTTCTTCTACAATATCCAGCTCATTGTGGCTAATAAAACTAAAAATAATAAAATAAATTTTTTTTTTTTTTTTTGTAAATTAAGAAATTTAAATCAAAATACACGTTTTTCAATTCAGAAATGTTGAGGAAAAAAAAGTTTTACTCATTTGATCTTTAAATGTTGTTGGAATTGAATTAAATTTTTATTTTTTTTAAATTATAAATTTTTTTATAATAATTTACTTGAAAATAAAATTTATTAAGTATTTTAGAATAATTTTTTATACATTTTTATTTTTGTTTAAAAATGCATTTACTTACTTACTTAAAATAAAAGTTGTTATGTAAGTATATTTATGTAAATGGAAAATTAATAATAATGTATTTATATCAAAGTACAAAATAATGCTGAGACAATATTGGACAAAATACAAGTCGTTTAATTACATATCATTTTAAGGGAAAATCGATAGCAGAATTCGATGCTGTGTGAAATCATGGTTGCGACAAGGACTTTGTCTGGCAAGTGATACACAATGTAAATCAAGTAACCTTCATTACATCTAATCTTGATAAATATGGCACCAAAATTTGATATGAAAATTATTATTTAAATAAGATTTTTAATAATATTTTATTTTTATTACATGAAAATAATAATCATTATGTGCATAAGTTATTATATCTTAGATTTTTTTTTTTTTAATTATCGGTTGTTAAAAAAAATTAGAATATGACCCCTGCTGATAAGATTACATAAATATTTTATGAAATTGATTGTGTGTAAGAAGATTCAAAACTTCAGAAAAATACAATGACAACAAAAACAGCTAGATTAGTAGATTCATATTATTAATCTTGACAATATAATGCCTCAAATTTGTAAGATTTTACTATTAACAGAGGTGGAAAATCCAAAAATTGACATAGTAGTTTTTCTATAAATTTCTAAATACAAACTTAGTTAGATGAATTCAAATATGAAAGAAAATTTTAAAATGCTTAATGGACTTAATTATATGTTCTGAAAAAGAAAATTGAGGATGAAAAAAATAGTTTGCGTATTTTTGAAAATCAAAGTATCTAAGTTAAAAAATTGATTTTGCCTATTTATGATTTATTTATCTATTGGCCCTTTTTTGTTGTTGTGTTGAAGTCACAAAAATAATATATATTTTTTGATAATTAAGAAATAAAGATCAGTCAATAGTGAGTATAGTTATCACTGTTTTCATAATTATGCGGCATGAAGTGTCTTAATTAAAAACAAGAAATTAGCTTTTTTTTTTTTATCTTCATTTAAGTTTTCTAAATTTTTAGATATAGCAAGCAGGTAGAAAAATTATCTTGAATGAAAATTTAAGCAAAAATTAAATATAAAGGTCTAATATGTTAACTGATCTAAAAAAAAAAGTGTATTAAAGTGTGAATTTTATTAATTAATAAAAATTTATTAACTACCAGAATATACAATATTTTTTTAATTTAATTATTTACACCTTATTGTGTTTGAAAATTTATTACGGTACGGTTTTCAGCAAGTCTTTTTATTATTGTCTTTTTTGCTGTTCTATTCATGATATTTTTATTAACATTCATACATACTTTTTTTTTTTTTACTAAGGAAAATTAATATTAATTTATTGAAGAAAAATAAAGGGAGCTGCATAAAATTATATTTAAAAAAAAAATAAAAAAGTTTTTATTCTAATCATTTTTTTCGGATTGTTAAGTAATAACTTAGCTATTACATTGAAAATAGATGATCATGCTATAATAACGTAAAAACTTGTTTACAGCGTATTACACATTAAATTTTTTTTTATTATTCATTAATTCGAAAATAAATCAAGAATTTTATTTCAGTTATGTTTGAAATATTTAACCTGTTGTCTAATACCTGTCAAGTATTTTGAAATTAAATGTAAAATGGTTTCTAATTAATAGTTAGCTAATCATACTATATTATGTAATTTGAAACTATCATCTCATAAATTAAAAAAAATTTTACAAAAAGTTTGCCTTTTGAATCTTTTTTTTTAGCTGCTCTTACTCCGCTTTAAATTCTGTGGTTTGTATTTAAATTTTCCAGAATATTCTTAACATAATTTTAGTTATGTTAGATAGTTAAATAATGAAAAAGCTGAGATATGTAATTTTATAAATAGTTAAATTCTTGTGATTCATAGTACCACTCTACAGTGTATAAGTATAATAAAACTTTATATTCTTTATTTTATCCAAATTACACATTTTTTTTAGCTTGTACCTAGAAGTGATCGTAACTGTTAAACATAATTTAAAAAAGTTAAATTTTAGGCCATTATTATAGTTATACATATTTATCTTATATATACTCCTTAGTCATATGTATAAAATAGCATCAATGTAATAAATAAAGATTTCAAATAAAAATATTGTCACAAAGATAATATTTATCAAATATATTATTTTTCAATTCTTCTTTATTATTATTATTAAAAAAGAATGTTTGGTTTTTCTGAGAAATATATACAATTTGCATATTATTGGGAGATTACTTATTTTAATTTTTTCATTAAAAAAAACTAACTATAATTTATATACATGATATTTAGAAAAAAAAATCTAAACAATAATTTAAGATTAAATAAAATTATAATATTTTAAATTTCCGTTTTGTTATTAAAAATTTCTATTATTAATTTTTTCTGCAAATTACATTAATCTTTCATCATTAGCCTCGCTAAAAGTTTATCACAAAAACACATTAAAAAAACCAACATGAATGAGAAAAATATATATACTTAATGAAATAAAAAATTTGAATAAATTTCAATTTAAGATTTGATTAATCGGGTAATTTTTAGAATTTTTCTTAAGATATTAATCCAACAATAAATTCATTATTTGATTAGATACAAAAAAAAAAGCAAATTTTATTAACATGATATATTTATTTAATAATGAATATAAGTTAGTAAAATGTCAATAAACTATAAAGATTTTTGTTTATTTTCAAGCGTTTACAAAGTTTTTTAAATATATTATTTTTTTCAAATTTTCAAATGGATGTAAATTATTGGGTTTTTACAATTTTTCCCTAAGAAATCTATCAATTACATTAAAAATGTTCGGCTTTAGTATCAAATCATATACAGTTCTATACAGTAAAACTGAAACTCTGTTAAATATGTAAATACAGGGCTTTTTTTGTACCGGAGCTCACCGGAGCGCAGCTCCGGTAAAAATAAATAAAATAAAAAATAAAAAACCAATTCTTATTAGATTTAAAAACTTGTCGTTATTTTTCACATGAGAAAAATTCGTAATTAACGATAATTTTTATCTAATAAAAATTTTAAATCATAGATTTGCCATAACTAGGTTTCCGATTGCTATTTTTTTTCTAGATTTTTTGTCTAGTTACCTATTCTGCGATTACTAATTATTCTACGTTACTTTGAAGATTTTAGGAAGTTAAGAATTTAAATTTATTTTTCAAAGTGTCACTTATAATAAAGTTTTTAAATATATGCTAAGAATATGAAAATAATAAATAGTTATTTTAATACCCTACCAAAAAAACTTAGAGGAGGCGAGGTATGTAACGTATAGAAAGTTTCTTGCAATGTTCGAACGCCTAATCCGCCTATTAAGGGGACTTGGTACCAGTTTTGATTTTTTTGTCCCAAATTTTTTTTGAAAAGCAGTTTTAGATTATTTTAAAGTTTAATTTAGAAAAAACATTTCATTCACAACCTCCGAACTGTTTAATACTTTAAAAGGGTATAAAACTTTTTAGAATCGGTTAAGGCTAAGTGCTCGGAATCTCTTCAAAACTATTTTTTTGTGTCACATGTATCCGTTTTCCTTCTATAGAATTAAAAATTATATAGCGTTCCGGTAAATATTTTTTTCCAAAAAAAGCCCTGTGTAAATATATTGTTAATGAAGAAATATTTATTTGCATTAATAAAGAATAATAAATTAATTCATTAATTCATTCATATTTTACTTGAATCTTTTATTTTTCATTTTAGATTTTTTTCTTAATAGAATTAGTGTAAAAATAATGTGGCTACATGCTACAAACGACTGAAAATAGAATAACCATAACGTATTCACATGAAAATGAACACAATTTGAGCTTTTCAAGTGATGTTATCGTCTGGCGAAAAATTGGAAATTTTTTTCATTTTTCCACATAATCATATACATATTTTAAAATTCAAATTGAATTAATTAAATATCTAATAATACTAATTAAATGACTTAAAAAATGTTAACTAAAGCAATTTAGTAACTATTTGAAACATTATACAATATTTATAAAAATATTAATTATTTGATTTAAAAAATAATTTTCTTTAATAAAAAAAAATAATAATAATAATAACACATAAATTCTGTTAATTCTGGAAAATTTTGATTCCAATGTTTTTTTTTCCCATATTATAAAATTATACTTATAAAGTAACTAAGTAAATTTGAAGTGAAAATTAATTAAAGAAAAAAGTATGTACAGAAACATAATATTTTAACGATTCATATTTCCTGAGAATTTTCACTATACCGTTTATTTAAAAAAAGTATGCTCCACAAAAAAAAAAGTTAAGCAAACTCTATCTGAACATTAAGTTAAAAAAAAAAAAACACATAAACTTATGTACAGTAAGGTTTTTTTTTTGCTCCATTTAACCTTTAATTTATGCTTAATTGATTTTCTAGTTATTAAATGCTGTAATTACTTTTTTTTTTTATTTTATAATATTATGTTGTTTTTCTATAATTTTTTTGTATTTATTTACTCCATTTAAATGTAGGTATATTTTTCACATAAAAATAATGTTAAATTTTATAAATTGTTTTATTATATATAAAGTGATAAGAAATTTACATTTTTTATTTTATTTTAATTTGATCTTAAGTGATTTTTTTTTAAATTGTGGTTTGACCATAAAATTTTTGATAAATGTGGGTGACATTTGAGTCAAAAAAAAATTTTTAAAAGAATTTTTATTCGCTTTTTTTTATACATATATTATACGAGTATTAATCATGATCCAGTGCCAGAATGTACCTTAAATACCAATAGCATTCCAAGAACATTATCAATCTTGTTCTCAAATTCTATATTTTTAAAAAATTTCAATATTAATTCTGTTTTCTAGAATAAATAATAATTCATAATAATCTTAATGAGGTTGACGAAGAGTTGAAGCAGAATTTTGACTGTTTTTTTTTTTCTTTGCGAACCTAAATTTTCGAAATTTAGTTTTATATTATGCGTTGACATAATGGAGTACTTGAGGCTAAATACGACATAGGACTTTTAAATTAGGAATCAAACAAAGTGAGTATTATTATATATTGAAGAGAAGAGCTGTTTGATAAACTTTTATTAACATGGTTTCGAAAATTAAAAATTAAGCATTTGAAGTAAATTCAAAATGTAATATAATATTTCTTAACGCATTTTGATTTTTATAAATTAAATTAAAACAACAAAACAAAACTGTAGTGTTATTTTTATGCGTTTAACCTTGGGCAAATTTGCATTTTAATTTCATTCGAAATAGAAAAATGTTTAATTCAAGAAAGTGGACAAAATGCGTGTTATTTTTTTTTATACAGATTTTTTGAAATTTCGTGAAGAAAGAAAACACATTATTTTGTAAATTTAAATATGTTGTAAAATAAAGTTTTTTTTTATTCAATAAATTAGATTAGACTGATAATTTTCGAGGTTTACAACTTTCATAACTATTATTAGGATGTACGTTGAATAATTGAAGTTTCTCAATTGTTGTGATTTCCTTGAGAAGAGTCTAGAAAAACATCCAATCTATAGCTGATCCTACAAAATAAGCTTTTTATATAATTGATCATTTATATAGTTAGTCAAAATCAAAAGGACTGAAAGTAGAATAGATTATGTAAAGGCTATGAAAGAAATATGTTTCAGTATTTAATTTTTGACAAATATATGAAAATAAAAATCTGTTTTCGAATGCTCTGACAGTCTAGGAATCTCTTTTTGAATGAAATTCTCGTTCATTAAGTACTTAAGAAAAATTCTAACTATTCTTTTCTCTTGATATTGAACTAAACTCAATTTTTTTTGAGTGAAGACATTGTGTTTTAATTTTGTTGTTGGAAAATGCTCGACTATTATATAGAGACTTCTATTAGAGCTAAGAAAAGCTTAAAAAGGTTAAAGACTTATTATTTTTTTTTTTACAATTTTACTATCATTATTTATTGTAGCTTATTGCCGACAGTTAGTAGAAGTATAAAATAAAATAATAAAATTTTGAGACATGCCCCAGCAGAACAAAGAAGTTAATTTTGTTATAATGATTATGTCCAGTTATAAAAGAATAAAAAGTTAAAATTTTATGTTTTAATTATTTTTAATTTCAGATAAATTTTAAATTCTTACATTTTGTCACGAGTTTTTTTTATTAGATTTTCAAAGCTTTTGAAAGTGATCATAAAATAATTACGTGTCTAGTTTTTCCAAAAGTGGTCTATGCGTATATGTGATTAAGACTTCTTTTTTTAAATAAAATAAGAAAAAAGTTTTATAACTCCACTCAATATAGACACATTAGTTTTTTGATTGGTCTTAAAATTTTTATGGAACCTCGGTTGAAATAAATCACTTTTATATTTTATACTTATATTTTATGCGAAAAATATTTCTGAACCCCTTTTCGAAGTACTTCAGACTTGTCTGCCTACATAAAATTTAATTACATTAATTTCTATTGAATTTTATTTTTATCTAAAAAAAATTTATTACACCATGATCAACACATTAGAATTTTAAATTTTATTATTTATTTTTTTAATTTTATAAATACTTTCAGGATTTTAATGAACAATGCCCTTATTCATTGTCACCAGTCAGCATAAAATCACAAAAATTACTCAGATCACCACGTAAAGCTACTAGAAAAATATCGAGGATACCATTTAAGGTACTTGATGCACCAGAATTGCAAGATGATTTTTATTTAAATTTAGTAGATTGGTCATCACAAAATGTTTTAGCTGTTGGTCTTGGTAGTTGTGTGTATTTATGGAGTGCTTGTACTAGTCAGGTAAAACTCTTTTATTCTTATGTTAAATATAAATAAATTGAATAAAATATAAATTTAGGTTACAAGATTATGTGATTTAAGTTCTGATACAAATACTGTTACATCAGTATCATGGAATGAACGTGGAAATTTAGTCGCAGTTGGTACACATCATGGTTATGTTACTGTTTGGGATGTTGGTACTAGTAAACAGGTGAACATTAATTCTAATTTTATTTACATAATAACTTTATACATGAAAAACATGTTTAATTGAAATCATAAAATTGGAATTTATTTCTCACTTTTTAATTTCGCGAACTTCTATTTTCTAAACATAAATAAAAAAAAATTAATTGACTCATTTAAAACTGCACTCATTCGTTACTGTTAAGAGAAATTCTTCATTTTTTACGACAACGAACATAATTTTGAATACGGATTTTATATTAATACGGAAGTTAGTTAAATTGTTTGTTTCTTTAATTTTCAATTTTTGTTTCACCAAACAACAAATGCTTGACTTTGTTTTGCAATTTAATTAGCATTCTTTTTTTAATGTTTTAATTTATTTTTTGAACAAATATGTAATAATATTTTGTTTACTTTTAACATATTTCAATATTTGCTAAAATTAAGTTAAATAACCGAAAAAATAAAATATTTTGTTACTGGAATTTCTAATTTGAAATAATAAATACCGTGATAATTTCGCTTTTTATGTGAAAAAACATTAAAACAACCTTCCAGAATAACGTTTTATTTTATTTTTAGATAAATAAATTAGTTGGTCATTCGGCACGTGTTGGAGCCTTAGCATGGAACGGAGATGTATTATCATCTGGATCTCGTGATAGACTTATAATGCAACGTGACACAAGGACACCATCTCAGCAGTCAGAACGCAAATTGGTTGGTCACCGACAAGAAGTTTGTGGTTTAAAGTGGTCACCTGATAATCAATATTTAGCAAGCGGTGGAAACGATAATCGACTTTATGTGTGGAATCAACACTCCTTAAATCCAGTTCAGTCATATATTGAGCATATGGCGGCAGTAAAAGCAATAGCCTGGTCACCACATCATCATGGTTTATTAGCAAGTGGTGGTGGTACTGCTGATAGATGTATACGATTTTGGAATACATTAACTGGACAACCAATGCAATGTGTAGACACTGGTTCTCAAGTCTGCAATTTAGCGTGGTCTAAGCATTCATCTGAATTGGTTTCAACTCATGGTTATTCTCAGAATCAAATTTTGGTATGGAAATATCCTTCATTGACACAAGTTGCTAAATTAACTGGCCACTCGTATCGAGTTTTATATTTAGCTTTAAGTCCAGATGGTGAAGCTATTGTTACTGGGGCTGGTGATGAAACATTAAGATTTTGGAATGTATTTAGTAAAGCAAGAAGCCAAAAAGAAAATAAAAGTGTTTTAAATTTATTTACTAATATAAGATAAGATAATTAATATTATATCTTTAAAAAAAATTCTCAACAATTATTATGATAAAACAATCATTTGGTCTGGATTTAAATTTAAAATAAAATTTTTTCGCTCCATATCCATAATAAATTGTTAGGAAATTTAAATTAACATGGATTGTGGTCATTATTTCGAAATTTTCATGGAAAGTAAATTCATCTAATAAAATTAACAAATTATAAATATTATTAAATTATTCATTATTAGGGAAAAATAAAAATTTAAATTTTTTCATCATTTGAAATTTATTGACTAAAATTTAGTTGATCTCGACATTAAATTTTTATAAAGATGACTATAATTTCCATAGACATCGAGCGGACCAAAATTTATATTTTGCTAATATAAATTTATAGAAATATATTTTTAGTTTTTTTTTTTTTAGAATCAATTTGTATTAATTTTATTTTATTAGGATTTTTTCTAATTTTTTTTTTAGAATGTACATTCTTTTAAGTTTTTATTTTATATAATTTTTTTGTTTCTTAGAAAAGTATGTTTTTTGTTTTTTCTTTTGAAGAGTGATTTATTAATAAATGAATTTTATGAAACATATTTTTTAATAATATTAAAAAATTAATAAAAAATTTGAAATATTATCATTTTAGTATACTTTAATTGTATTAATAAACATATTGTATGAAATTTGAGTTTGGGCTTAAATTTATAAAAATTCTTCTACTTTATAAATTATGATAATTGAACTTTGATTTTCTAGTATCGATTTTTGTAATGCTATTATGAAAAATCTAAACCAGGTAAATAATGAAGCTTAAGGTTTGGAATTTGTACTAAATTCAATTTTTTTTCCATTGCTTTCGAAAGGTTTTAGGTTACTTACTGTTAAGACTACTTTTTGATAATTTAAAATCTCTAAAATTTTAAAATTTATTATTTTTTCTGTACTGTTTGATTATTTTGTAGCAAATAACTTTCTATAAATTTCTCTTAAAAACAAGTTTGTATAAGGTGTTATCTCGTTTTTATTAAACTAACGTTAGACCATTTTTTTAAATCGTATTTAACACAAATATCGGGAGTAATATTTATAGAAAATTCTGTAAAATTAACAAATGGTCCAATAACTCTTATTTAGTTATATTCACCAGCTTTCAACTTCAATTTTCTTTATACTAAAGAAGTAAAGTTGTCTTGTTAATCCAGAATTGATTTATTGAACCAATTTTGTAGATTTTATCAAACTTTGCTTACAAAAAGAATTCCAAACAATTTGGAACGAATTAAATCAAATCCATTTATATATTCAAAACTTCTTCTGAAATTTGTTTAAATTTTTCTTTTAAATATCTCGAAGGTCTATATTATTGTAATTCATACAATATTATAAAAACTAATCAAACAAATTTTCCATTTTAATTTATAAAAATAATCTAATAATAAGTAATATGAGTGTATTTGTTAAAAATTTATTTTATAACCCACCAAATTTCTAATCGACAAAATTATCAAAAACATTAATCATGTTCGATAGGAAGTTAAAATAAATTTATAGCGAACTTTAATAACATTGTATTTATTCATAAAAGCTTCTTTAGATAGTAAACAAAATAAATTTAAAGTTTTTCTTGTGCAATTTTGAATAATATTACAATTGCTCAGATCCAATAGTTAATTATTGATAGCAAGTTTTGGCTTTTCACTGTGCAACAATTTAATTCATCTAACCAGTATTTTGTGTCTAGTGAATTGATAAAAAAAAGACTAAATGTAATTTAATCTTTAACTTTAGATTCAAACATCCCCATAAGTGAATTATTAAAGTCGGTGTTAATGTTAAAACTGTTTCTTTATTTCTATGATCAATATTTAATATAAAATTACAATTATAAAAAAATATATATAAATAACAAATTTGATTCAACACTTAATTGGAAGCTCAATAACACTTTCAATAGAAAATTGTAAATAAAATTAAAAATAATTATGATCTGAGCTCTAGTTTTTAAGATAATATTGTAATTTAATTTAGCGTAAATTAAAAAAAAAAAATATTTGCTGAATTTTAACTGATTTTTTTCTTTATATTTCAAAAAAAGTATTTAGTGAATTTGGTAAAGCTATGAGAAGAATAAATGCTTAACAATTGAAATATAATTTTCATCAGAAAATAAAAAGCTGCACAAACACTTCGAAGAGAAGAGTTATATCATAAAGGAAGTATAATATAGAGTAACTATGTCAAACAACTTTTTAAAATATCGTTTTTATTTTTTTTCCTATTTTTTCAGACCCCCAAAACATATGTATACAAAAAAGCTTTTCTAGTCTCTCTAATACTCATTAATTTTTTTCAATTTTGAGGATGTTTAGTTTTAAAATTACACAACTTATAAAAATTCGAATGTAGTTGTGCGAAAAATCATAACTATAATGAATAAATGAAAAAATATGTGTCTAAATATGTATTGTTGTGATGTGCTAATATCAATTTTTTGCATCTATGATTTTTTTTTTTTTTTCAAAAACTAGTATCTTCGTCTTCATTGAAATTTATAAAATTCTTATCATAAGTTAACTAAAAAAATTTTTTGATAACTATTTTGCTCAAAATGTTTATAAAAAAAAAATTTAACAAACAGTATACAATTATATTGCTGTTTGGACGCAACAAAATTATCAAAAAAATATGATTTCTGGTTCACCGAAACAGACGAATGTTATGAACATTAATTTAAATTTTTGGAGTTTGTTAACACTTTGTTAACACTTTTAATAACACAAGGCTCAAAATTTTTGAAAGGGATATTCTTAAAAAGTGAAAGTATCCTTACAAACCAAAATAAAAGAACAAAAAAAATCATAATTCCAATAATATAAATTAATGCGAGCATCGTCGGTCTCATGCAAAAATCACGAAACTGCAAAAACATAGTTTTGAGAAAATTGGTTTTGAATTTTTTTTTCTTTTTTTGTAGTATGTTTTGGTACTTTCGAGAAAATAGAAATAGTCATTGCGGATAATTTATGAGAACTTTCGACTTTGACCATATTCATATTTTAGTTTTTTTATGTTTTTTGTACAGTATTAGTTCAAAACGGCCAAACTTACAGTTTCGTGCTTTTTGCACGAGACCGACGATATGTAAATAAACATGAAATAAAATGAATTTATTAATGCTTTCAAACAGACGCCGACGCGATCATAGATTTTGAGCAACCGCAAGGTACGCAGCGACGTTTTTTAACCTAGCAGTAGCGACAAATTTTTAGGTGAAAGCGATCGCTAGCAGTCATAGAAGTTTAAAAAAAAAAAAAAAAAAAACCAAGCAGCGACGAAAATTTTTGTGTTTTTTTTTGTTGCCGCAGCGACCAAAAAAAATGATCGCGTCGACGTCTGCTTTCAAATATAATTTTTTTATTTACATTTATCATTTATCTAATAGAGAACAAATACTAGTAAACATTAAAATACAATTATAATAAAGGAAATATTTTGTTTATTTTTAAAAGCTTTATATAAAAAATATTTTAAAAGCTATAAAGCTCTCTCGTTATAGCGATATATTCTAAACAAAACTAAAAGCTTGGGGGTCTGATCTAATTTTGTTTAACTTTTTTTATTCGAATTTTTTGTATGGGACTAGTTTCTCTATTTATACTTCCTTTATGGTTATATTCAAACATTATCTTTATATTATTATTTTAAATTTTTGTATTAGGAGAGGTTAAGATAAAACTATAATTTTTTCATCATTTTAAATTATGTGTGAAAACATTTTCTCTAGATTACTATTTGTATAAGAATTCTCCTAAAGTTATGGATAAAGGAGAAAATGTTCCGAATATGTTCTGAACAGGGCTGTGGAGTCGGAGTCGGAGTCGGTTGTAATTTTTGCTCGTTAAGAGTCGGAGTCGGAGTCGACAAAATAAATCCGACTCCGTCTCCGACTCCAAAACTATTAAATTTAACTCGACCAAAACTTATTAAATTAAATAAAACATTTTTATAATTATATTTCTATAATTAAATTTAACAAAGCAACAACCAACTGTCTGGCACAGAAATCCAATAAAAATATATTATCACGATTTTTGGCTTACCGGGAAAATTATGGGAAATACCCTTTTATGTTCATATTAAAATTTATGGCAATTTCTATTTTTTATAATTGTTGGTGCGGGTACAGAAAGTATAGTACATTGGTATCAGACAGAGAGTCAAATTAGTCAAAGTAGGAGTCGGAGTCGGAGTCGGAGTCACCAAAGAAAAAAATGAGGAGTCGGTGTCGGAGTTGGAGTCGGTAATTTTGTTGAGCGACTCCACAGCCCTGGTTCCGAACATCTTGTTTTCCCCTTTTTTTATTATAGATCATGTTTAGGGGCTTAAGGTGCTAATATTCTATCCGAACAAGGCATAAAAAGATGCTAATACTCTCTACTCGCACAAGGCATGAAAAAAACAAAAAATTCTACTCAAATAAAAAAATCATAAGTGCTTCTACTAAAAATTTTTTGAGACTTAATTTTTAGGGTCAAAAAACGTTTCCAAGGCCCTTAGAACTCGCTTTCGCCTTTCGAATTTGATAAAAGCGAATTTTCGTATCTAGGAATTCGATAGTCAATCACTGAATCTCCTTATAAATTTTCAGTTTTGGCGTATGTACTTTCAATTTTGAATTTAAAAAGAAAAAAATAAAAACAAAAATTTTTAATTACAATTTAAAAATTGCATATTTTCCGGCGCTAAATCCACAAAACTTATTACATGAGCTGTATTTTTTTTATTCACAATATTTTTGTTCTAAATATTTTTCATAAGAAGCAAGCACTCACTAATCATTTGGTTGGCGATAAAAAGTAGACAACAACTCAACTTTTGCTTCATTCAGTCGGCTTGAGCGAAATTTTTGCAAGCTTATTCATTTGACGTACCGTACATTTCTTGTTGATTTGACAATTTTCATCATTTTTGTTATTTTTTCTTTTGAAAGTTTTTTTTAAACAATTTTTTATTAATTTTTTATCTCTTTTTTTTTTCCTTTCAGTGTAAATTGAGATTTTGGTCGCGAATAAAGGTGAATTTCTTGAAGAATTTAATTGATTTTAAATTTAATTTAAATTTTGAATTTATTTTTCTTTTTTTTTCTAACATTAATTAAAAATATAAATAAAAGTTAATTGAGTTTTATAACAAAAAAAAATAAAAACAAAAAATAATTCCTTGTTATTTTAATTTTAACTATAAAAAAAAAAGTTTTTTAAAACTTAAAAAAATAAAATAAAATTTTAAAGTGTGCGCAGAAAATTGCTTTGTTTTTTTTTTTAGTTTCTGTGGTTTTTTTTTAAAAAATGGCAGCAAATCGAATGAAAGTTTTTTCGCCGGAACAAAAAGCGGAAATTTATGAAAAATTTACAGAGGTAAGTTTTTGCAATTTAACGACCCCACAAGGAGGAGGAGGTCAAGAACATTTTTTTCATATTTTATCATTTCGAATTTTGATTTTCGTAACAAAAATAGGTATAAATTCAGAAAAAAAGAACTTAATTTACCAGACGAGCGTTATAGTAGGAATAAAAGAGAGTATACCCTTATGTCAAACGAAAAAGAAAAAAATTTATGAATTATTTTGTTTGCAATTATAATAATTATTGTTAAAAATAAATGGGATCAAATAAATTATGGGATTCTCGAATCGAAAATTTTAAATGTCAAGTAAGTAAGTAAGTAAGTAAATTTTTATTTGAGACTTCTTTTTTTTGTTTACATTTACATCATGATATCTTATTCTTACATTAGTTAATTATAAAGATATAAATACATGGGCTGTAATGTGTTGCCCTTGTTGATGTTTTATATTATAGGATATTGCCAACATGGCTCACATTTATTATAATTGACATTATTATTTATAATTTTATTAATTAGTTATAGCGTTTAAAGTGTATGCTCAAAGACACTATTACATTTGCTTGTATAGCTATGATACATTGCTTAGGAACTAAATTAAAACTAAAATAACAATATTAGACTACTAACTAGAAAACTAACAAAACAAAATAGTTAACCTCTTAAAGTGTTCGGGCTAACTTTACTATAAAAGGAGGGAACCTGTGGTGAGAGTTCATTGTCGATGGTTAAAAGAAGAGTATTATCATTTACTATGTTAACAGGATGCAGATAATAATTGTCTGTTAACGAAAACCGTTTTTCGCTTTCATATAAATAGCGTATTAGTTCATTAGGATGAGTTTCGAGTTTATTTACGAATTTTTGAGTGAAGTCAATCAAGTAGGTCATAGCTGGAATTATTTTAGCCTTTTTATAAATGGTTTCATTCGAGAATCTTTTAGTTCTACTTTGAAAATTTTTATTAACACATAGTCTTAAAATTTTTCTTTCAAAAATTTCAATTTCTTTTGCTACCTGCGGGGAAATAGAGAACCAGATTGGGAACGCATAAGTGAGGACAGGTTTAATTAGCATCTTGTAGATGAGTAGTTTAGTATTAATGAAAAGATGTCTATTTATTAAAAGTGGTAATAAAATTTTATAAGCAATATTTGCTTTATTCAACGCAGACCTTCCCTGCTTATTAAATTTCATCAGATTGTTGAAATTAACACCCAGATATTTTACGTTAGTGTCACATACTATTTCCGTTTCATCCAAGATTATTTTTAGATCTCTACTTTCCTTAACTACCATTCTACCTCCCTTTCCTGATGCATTACGAAAACATATTATTTTTGATTTAGAAGGGTTTAAGTTTATGCCCCACTTGATATAATAATCGTTAATGGTTTGAAGATGGGAGAATACCTTAAATGTTGCATCTTTCGGGGAGTAAGAACTAGCGTAAGTATTAGTGTCGTCAGCGAATAGTAACGTTTTCCCTACTGATTCATCTTCATTGACGTATTCGTGTGGAAAATCATATAAAAAGAGGTTATAAAGTTTTGGTCCGAGTACAGAGCCTTGTGGCACCCCTGCTCTTACATTGACAGATTCTGATTTGAGATTTTCTATCCAAATATTTAACGTTCTATTGCTGAGGAAAGATTTAATTAATTTAATAAGATGATCTGGAAACCCGATTTGTATTATTTTATAGAGCAGGCCCTTCGTCCACACAGAGTCGAAAGCCTTTTCTACGTCTAGTATAGCTGAAGTAGTGCATTTTTTTTCCCTCAAGTTAATCACAATATCATGGTGGAACTTAGTTAACGCATGTAAGGTGGAGTGAGAGTGTTTAAACCCGAATTGGTAGTCTGAAATCACTTCAATGTTGCTTTCCTTAAGATCTGTATCCATTTTATGAGCGATAATTTTTTCGAGAATTTTACTAAAATTTGACAAAAGTGAGATGGGGCGATAGCTGTTAACTTCAAAATTTTGACCTTTCTTGTGAATAGGCAGCAGTTTAGCAATTTTCCAACTGGATGGAAAATAACTGTTGTTGATACAGTTGTTAAACACCACCACGAGAAAATTGATACTCTCACCTGAAAGCTTTTTAATGATGTAGTTAGAAATATTATCAAAACCGCTAGATTTTTTATTTTTAAGGGACTTAATTATATCAGAAATTACAGAGCTGTTGGTGAATATAGTGTTGTTGAGTGGCTCAAGTGAGTTGTTTTTAGGCGAGAATATGGTTATACACGAAGGAATCGCTTTAGTTTCAAAAAAGTTATCCACTGAATTAATCACCGTCTTATAATTTTCTGATCTATTACAGGGGTGTTTTTCGCTGAAGATTATATCAAAATGGTTTTTGAAAGCTTTTAGTTTATCTTCAGTGCTGTCCAAAACAGTGTTATCAGCTGTTACTTTAAGTGTGTTAGCTTTACTGTTTCTACCAACAATACGGTTTATTTCTCTAAATGCATCAGGGCCGGGCCTGATTTTGTTTAATCTATCTTGAAATTTAAGATTTAGATGTATGTTTATTTTTTCAGAAATAATTTTCCGAAGTAAATAAATTTGATTCTGCTGGTTTTTATACTCATCGTTGGTTTTATTATAATTTTTGTGGAAAATTTTTTTTAGATTATTTTGCCACTTGTATTTTATTTTCAAAAGATTTTTAATGTCAACCGGTAAATTTCCGTATTTTTGAAATTTGTTTTGGACCATTTGAGAATGAGCTACAGTTTTCGCATGGAGTAGATCAGTGAATTTATTGATGATTTCATCTATTTCCTCATTTCTAAGATTTCTATTCGGGTTTATTCCTATATCTAATAGGCCTCTGTTTATATCGGTATTGAATGCTTCCCAATTAGTGTCATTAAAGGACTGCACTAATGCTGGTTCTTTAAGTAAAAATTCAAAGTTACTAAGTTTGATTTTTAATTTAACCGCAAAATGATCAGAAGAGGAGGAAATGGTACAAATGTCGTAGTTAGTTGTTTCCGCCACTAACAAAGAGTTACTAACAATAAAATGATCCAAGTATGAAGAACTTCTTGGGAAAGTTGGGGTATTTGGTGTAATTTTATGTAAGTCCGATACAAACATATTTTCGTTAAACCATCTAAACAGCCCTGAACCATTTAAATTATTAACCTTATCTCCCCAACTGATATGTCTAGCGTTTAGATCTCCACCAATTACAGTAAAGTCATATAGTTTACTTAGCTCACTTATTGCTGACATTTCCTTACTAATGTGCTCGAATTTACAATTTGAAGGGAAGTATACTGAACCAATTAGGATTTTTTTAACAGTGTTAAGAATTCTGAGATCAATTACAGCAAAGCAGGAAGCAAAAGACAATGACGGGTTAATTTTTTGGTATTTAATTTTCTTATTTAATATGATAGCTGTGCCCTGTAAAGCATCGTTCCGAATTATATTATAGTTAGAAAGTCCTATTCTATGCCTATCTTGTAATTTTGTTTCTTGAATGAAGACAAAATTTGCTTTGTGGAAGTTTAAAAATTTATCTAAGAATAAACGCCTACTGTGTTCAATAAGTGACCCAACATTATAGGTAATAAATTCGAGATCTGAATTAACCATAGGATAATAATTGGTCTAATAAATTTAAGTAGTTAAGTTTCTGGTCTAAAGGATTCATTAGTTTAAAATTATTGAGGTAAGAACTGATTTTGCCAACTAGTGAGTCAAAATTTGAGTTGAAAAGTTGATGAGAAAGTTCTTTGAACTTTGCAAAGATGCCTTGACTGTTGTCATCCTTAGGGTTTGGAAATTTGTTAACAGTGCCTTTGCTTTGTACTTGAATAGAACTATTGCAGGGCGGGCTACCCCTTAATATGTCGGCGAAAGATTTATCACTCTGAACTGGAGGAGAAAATATTATATTTTCCTTGACTTTACTTTTTCCCTTTTTAATTAAATCCTTACGCTTAGCGTTATATTCTTTATATACTGGGCAACCCCTGTAATTCGCTGTATGCCCCTCTTTTTCGCAGTTGGCACAGTATGGAACACTAACACTATTTTTTTCTATTGTGCAACACCCTGGTTCATGAGAATTTGGGCATTTCACACATCTATATTTTCGGGCGCAATTACTCGCGATATGCCCGAACGATTGGCATCGCTTACATTGAATAGCGTTTTTTTTATGGGGTTTTTCCCATTGTACTCTTTGGAATAGGACGTATTTAATACTAATTAGTTCCTCAGGAGATTGACCAGGATTCAATTGTACCAGGAACAGATTGTAATCCTTGTCAAGTTTTTTAGATCTGTCCGTGAAAAATTTAGACACTTTAAGTAAATTAGTATTTGGTGCCAGTAACTTAAGTTCATGTAGTACTTCCTCTTCATTAAAGGAATTGTGAATTCCTCTCAAGATTAAATTTACCGTTTTATTATTTTTGTCTGTGAAGGTATGGGCCTCGATGTCATTTGCCTCTCTAATTTTCTCTATCAAAGATTTGTGTAGCTCATGATTAGCTACATAAATCTTTGATTTATTGCTATTAATATTTACTACTTTAATGGCCTCACTCAATTTACGAAATTCAGCGTTGTCCAATATGGATTTAACTGACGCGTTATACATAATTATCGGTGGACAAAAGGCAATTTTCGGTTTGGTAGTCCCACCACATGTTCCACTCCCCTTATCTACTTTATTTTTACCAGTTTTATACATAACTTTTGGATTTTTATCCAATACAGGACTTTTATTAATTTTTTTAATATCAATTACATTTTTAATATTTTTATTGTCATTTACTTTTACAGGTTGTATTATAATTTTATTATCCAGGATTTCAAATTTATTCTGATTATGACTGAGGTTTCTTTGGACCCCAGATGTTGTTAATCTATGTTTATTTTTAGAATTATAAGAATTTACCTCATCGGTAGATTTACGTTTGTTTCTGTGGATTGTCCAATCACCAGTATCCATTACCTCCTCGGGAGAATCAGTATTTTGCATCTCTGTTAATGATTTAGCAGCAGCCAGTCTTCTTTTTTCTGAATCGTATACATCATTGATTTTCTTGAACAATTCTTCGTTCTGCTGTTTTAGTTCTGCAATGGTTATTTCCTGTTCCTTGAATGCTCTTTGCCATTCCAATATTGTTCCAGGTTCCTGACTCGAACCTGCCACTTTTTGTGGACAACTTTGATGAACATCGGCGTTAATACTAAATACATTTTGCGGATTTTTTTCAAAATCCCAATCTAAATTAATGGCGTTGGCTTCGTCGGCGTCTTCTTCGTCCGCCATTTTGCAAGTTGAAAATGAATTTAAATTTCTTCCTTTTTTTTTTTTTTTAATTAAAAAATAAAGGAGATTTCAAAATGGTTAGGATAATTTTTATATAATGATATAGTTTTCTATATCCAAAAATAAAGTTGATTTTCAAAGTAAATTAATTTATTTTAAATTAATTTTAATTTTATTTAAATTAACAATTAACAAAAGTTTGCTTTGCGATCCGCCTATCTCAAACTCCCAATCATCAATCTTTTAAATGTCAACAAATCGGAAAATAAGTAAACAAAAAAAAATGTGGCAAATCCCACTGACCAACCACCAGACCGCCCGCCTGCCGCCTCCCACCCCTCCCCTTTTGTTTTTGGTGAACCCCGTACACTCTATACCAAAAAATGGGGCAAATCGAGCAACAAAAAAAAAAAAAGTATGAAAACTTTGGGGGGCTCTATCTCCGAAACGGGGCCCGAGCCCCAAGAACTGATTTCAGTTTTGGAAGTTTGGGCACCGCCTCTACTCCCCCTCCAAGTTTCAGCCCATTCTGAGAGTTTCAAGGAAACGGCACTTTAGCCCTATGAACCTATAAGGGTATGTAGACCCATAGGTGATGTAAGTTTTTAAATTTAAGTAACTACCTAATCTAGGTTACCTACCTACAATATGAAAAAATACAAATGTTTTTATCGCAATTTTAGATTATCATGTTTTAAGAAAAACTTTCTTCGGAAGCCGAAAACAATTTTAATTTGTTTTTTTTTTCTGTTTTTACTACGACGAAAAAGTGCGCAGTAGTTGTACCTAATATCAAAAAAAAAAAAAAAAAACAGAAAAATTAAATTAAGAAATTTTTATTAAAATCTGATTATTATAATTAAAATTTTTTGATACTTGGTGACATTGTACACCTATTTCATAAAGTAAAGTATCTGCCATAGAAAATATATTTCGTCCCGCCAAAAAATCTATGTTTTTTTTTACTCAAAATCTATCATTGTGTTGAATAAAAATGATCAGGGATGGGATGGTTGCTTTTTTAAAAGTTACGAAATAAAACAAGACTTTTAATTTTATAAACTCATCACAGAGAACATTTTATTTCTATTTTTTCTAATTTTCACATTTTTATAAAAAAAATTTTAAATGAAATATATGCGCACACGTATGAAAAAATTAATCAAATAAATTGTATTGAAATTTTCACAACATTTGAAATTACATTCAACGTTTGTAAGAAGGGAAACTAATTTACTTACTAAATTATTTTCTGTTACATGTAAATCGAAATTTTCAGAAAACTTATCCTGCAATATTTTAATATAATTAAGAAAGTTTTGAGGAGGGACTGTTAATTTACATTTTTCAAACTGTTTAAAATTTACGAAAATAGCATTTATTTTTTCCCATTTTTCACTTTTTAATTTTTTTTCATGTTTTTTTCACAAAAAATTGGTTACAGTTAATATTAATTATTATTTTAATTTCTCACATTTAAATCACTAGCGTCAAGCTTTAAAAAAAATTCTCACATCCCTAAAATCGAAAAATTAAAGCAAAACAAAAATCATATGATTTTTATTTATTAGTATTGAGTATTTAAGGGAAACTATGACGCGCTTAAGGCCAAATAAATGTAAACAATGCATTTATTTTATAAAAGAACCAGGTGACTATGATAATTTTTTGTCTTTACAAAAAATTAAAAAAATTTTAAAATATAAGTAATTTTACGGTTTTCAAAAATTTTAAAAATAAGAAAATAGTTTTAAGTCGAAAATAAAACGGAATGAACTCACTTTGTTCTTAAAAAAGTACTTAATTTTGGATTTTAAAAAAACCTTCGAAAAAAACTTAAGTAAAAGGAATCAGAAAGACACCTTGTAAGAGGGAGGTGAATTTTTTTTTTTTTTTGCATAAAAATTTTCGTTATTCCTTGTTACCCTACTATAGAAATATGTTTACTCTGCTTGGTGACTATGCTGCTGGTGGTGGTGGTGATGATGATGTTTTCCTTTTTGAAAAATAAAACCGAAAAAAAAAAATCTTAATCATGATATTAAAAAAAAAGAATGTAAATCCTCTTTGAGTGAATCATAACACGCCCAAGAGCCTTTTTTGGTTTTTGAATATTTTTTTTTTCAATGAAAAAATGTGTGTTTGAGACATTTTTTTTTTTTTTTGGTATTGGACATTTAAGATTGAGATAACGTAATATCTACAAGTATCTATATTGGTTTTTTTTTATGCTAAAGTTTCAAAAACCTTATTCCTCCATACCAAAACAGGTACCTATTTACCCGTTCTTACCGGCTGGGAAGTTGCTTTATTTACGAACTAAAAAAACTTATTCAAGGTTTCAAAAATTGATATTTAGGCACCTATCTACCAACCTATTTATCTAACAAAGTATACCTTTGACACTTACATATCTAGTTCTTTTAAATTGTTTTTTTTTTTTTTAAATTGATTGTATTAATATAACAAAAATATGTCAATTTGATTGTTCTTTTAAAGTTGTTGTCTCCTGAACTTTTTTTTTTTTTGTTTTTCTCCATATTGAACTATTCCTACATACAATATATGTATAAGTAATGTATACAATTTTATTCCGACAACAAAGTGTCATTGCCAATGTAAAAATATTCAAATTAAGATTTATCAAGTTTTTGTTTGTTTGTTTATTTATTTATTCTTCAATCTCAAAAAAAAAAATAAAAATAAAGTTACTGAATTGAATTTTTTCGACACCTACATAAAAAAAAATAAATTTTGAACAAAACAATATTAAGAAAAATTTTTGTTAGGTACAAGAAAACAAAAAACTTTGCGGGAGTACAAAAAAGGGTAAATATAATTTTTAAGATCAAGTTTTATTTTAATAATAAAAAAAAAAATGCATTTTGCTTTTTTAATCTCAATTTATTTTTTTTTTATTTTTTGTTTTCTTAATGGGTTTTATAAGTTCATTTTATGTAAAAATTACATTTTTATTTATAAACTTCATTTTTTTTTTTACTATACTTATTTTATTATGAAGAGTAATGTGAACATAAATTGTAAAAAATCGTAAGTATTAAAAGAAAAAAAAAAATCTAAAACTAGTTTGTAATTGATTAAAGATAAGCTTTATAATTTATTTTATTAGCCATATCTCAGTTAAAAATTATATTTAAAACTTGATGGAACAAAGTGAACAACTTGAGTAACTATTTAAATATATAAAAGAAGTGAATAAACCTCGAAATAAACTAAATGTTGATCTCAAATCTATGGCATAAAATATGAACATTTTCAAAATATTTTGGGGATTCCAGGGTCAAATTTTAGTTTTTCCTTTCACACATAATAATATATAATATATGTTGGTGTAGGTCGAGATGTAGCCGATGTAGGGATATTTATAAAATACATTTTTTTAACTAAATATTTCGAACTTAATTTTTATAGACATAAATAGACAAAACTAATTAAAATCTAAATTAGGTATTTAAGTATTTTTTTTAAAATATTTCCTTTCTACTTCTAATGTTTTTATAAGGGTTTTTATATTTCTACTTGAAATAAGTATGTCTTTTTTTTTATAAAATATCCATTTTCTCAAATTTAATAAATTTATCATATTTTTGATTGGTTTTATAAGAATATATTTTGATAGGAACAAAATGTATGAAGAAATGTTGTCAACTCTTAAAGTACTTATACAATATTTTGTTGAGTATTTTATGTTGAAGAATTCAGAAATTCAAAATCTCTACCCATACAAAAAAAAAAAAACATGGAAATTGAAAACAAAGAAGAAAAGTCAAAAATAAAGTCTTTACGATCAATTTGTTGTTTATAAAGTAGATTAAATTTTTTTACTAAAATTATTTTTATTTAAAAAAAATTTTCAACATTTTAAAAATATATATGTACATTTTTTTTATAGTTATTTAATCTCATTTAAAAATTTCAATTATACATAATAATAATTCATGTGGTTATTTGTACTTATTTAGAAATTGTAATATTTATAGTCATTAAGATTATTTATTAGTTGTTAAACAATTTAATATTAATTTTTTGATGTTCAATCTCATAGTTGTAAATTTTTTGTTAGTTGACTTATATTAAATGGTTAATCGTTTATTTCTTGCATTTTATAATTTTGATTTCTTGCAATTGTCCTTAAAGCTAAAACAGTCGACTAAAAAATTGGTGAGTACTAAGCGAAGTATATACATTTTTTTTTTTTTTTTATTAAAGTTACCAAATCACTAGGTGGGATATCTGATATGCTTAAAGAAGCATGGATTTGATAATGGAAAGGAAGTTTAGACGGGATTTAAAAGTGGGATAGCTAGTAGGTAATCATGTACACTTTTCTTAAAGCGGCACAAGTCGTAAGTCAAACGTGCGCCAGCTGTCGGGAACAATTTTAATGGGAGAGCATTCCACATTCTCGAGGTGCGAACTGAAAACGAATCTCCAAAACTCGTTCTCTCACATTTGGGAATTTTGACGAAATATGGATGTGACGTTGAAGCGGTACGAGTTTGGCGTGAAAATACTTGAAGTGGAGGAAGTAGGGCCTTTACTTCCAGGGAACACGTATCCGTTCCAACAAGGTATTTATAAAAAATTGAAAGTGAACCTACATTGTGACGGTGATTGAGTGATGTTAAAGAGCTGGTGGTTTGGTGATCGTTGATCAATCTAATAGCCCTTCTCTGAACTTTGTCCAGGTACTCAAGATGGGTTTTAGGAGCACCAGCCCATATATGCGAATTATATTCTAATTTCGGAGATTTTATTAATTTAGTTTAGAGACCATTCAATAAATTTTCATTGAATTGGTTACAATCGTAAGTTGATTAGGCATTATTATTGTTTTTTTTTTTTCAATCAACTAAATACGAGGTAAATGTCCTCCAATCAAATCAAACAAAATTTTTTGATCATGTAATTTTATCGTGTTCTTTTAACTTTTTACAAGTGGTTTCTAATTATATGTTCAAGTTTTTTTTTTTTTTAACTTTTGAAACAAATTTATAGTTCAATAATTCATAATTGTTCCTAATTTTTAAGACATTAGAAAATATCAAATTAAAAAGAAAAATATTTTTTTTATTACATGAATCAGAAAATATGCATTCCTTTCGCTTTTGTTGTTCGTTTTTTTTTTTTGTTTTTTTTTTTTTTTTACCCAACAATGAGCATATTATTTCAATTCAGATAATATGATCGTACCAAATACCAAAAAAGTTCAACTTAACTACTATATAAATGTAAGTTTAATAATAATAATAATAATATATTAAAGTATTACACACATTTTAACCATAGAATATGGGTTTTATTTCTTGTTATTTTTTTTCTAAACAAAAATGTAAAAAAATGGTTAAGGTTTCATGTAAATTAAAACTTTAAAAAGTTTTTAATTAAAATTTGCTACCACATTTATTTTAAACTTATTGAAAGTTTTTTTTTCCCATTTTTTAACACATTGTTCTCATTTTTAAAATATATAAAATATAATTGCATTTGACTTTTAGTCAAGAAAGGGTTAAAAAAAAATACAACATTTTCGAAATTCATAGGTATATACATATTTAAGGAACAAATATAATGTAAAAATATTTATAAAATTTGAAATAAAAATATTTACAATGCTGTAGGCTGTACAATGCCAAATTTTTGTATGTACCTACTGACTTAAGTGTTTTTAAATACTAACGTAGATATCACTATATAAACTTACCAAAATTTACCGACAGGTTCAAAATAAGTTTTGGATATGTTTTTCGAACTATAAAATCCTAAAATAAATATTAAGTAAGTATGAAACGAGGTATGAAAATATATTATGTTTTAGAACAAAAAGTAATTGCTACATTTATATATTGCAATTTTTAATAAAAGTATCTAAACTAAACTAAATTAATTTGGAAAAGTCGCAGGTTCATTGTTGTTTATTTGTCAATTTTTGTTTCTCTATTCTTAAATCTCTTCAAATTAATATTTCCAACATCAGACAAATTCCAAGTTATTGAAATTAAGTATTTCCTATTTAAGTAATAAGAGCAGTAATACATATTGCAATTAATTTTTTTTTCTATGACTAATAAGTTAGATAGAACATAAACTTTTCTCCAGAGTTAAAAAACTGTATCCAAAGTCTGTAGATAGAAAACATATTTTTTATCAATTTAAAAGTGATAATAGCCTTTATGACAAAAATACGAAAATTTAATGATAAAAATATGTACGTTTTGAATTGAATGTCCCACACATACTTAAGATACAAATATGTTATATGTGGTTGTATGTACATAAGTACAAAACGCATTTTATACTATGTACATAATTTTTTTAATTTTTTTTTTTTTACAAAATAAAAAAAATTCACTTCATTTGAAACTTGGTATATTTATTAATTTTATCGCTTTCTTTTCTCTTCCGAATTCGCCCGCCAAGAAAAGATGAAAAATGTAAGTTTTCATGTTTTCTTAACTTTTTTTTTGATTCTTTTTTACAAAATAAAAAACAGTCATATATTTTGTTTTCTTGTTTTAACATTAACTCCCAAACAAACCAATTCACACCCACAAATTTTATTATTAAATTTTTTAGTTGAATTAAAGTCGAAAATATAAATACTTATATGTAAAATTACATATCTTCAGAGACCAAACATAAAAAAAGCTTTTTAAAATACCACCAACAACTGTTAAAAAATATTATAATATCTGGTTTTCTTTTAACATTTTTTCTTCTTCATGGTCAGATTAATTCTTCTTCTTCCTATAATTTTTGTACGTACATTTTAATACTTATAACTATTCAAGAAATTAAAACTTACTAAAAAAAAATGAGCGTAAGACTGGGTGGTATGTGCACATAGTTTTTTTTTCTTTTTTTGTAATTTAGCATAGTTATAATAATATGCTGACGAATCTTGGGTTTAAAAAATTTGTTAATTTTTAATATTTTTGTAAACTCATCGATTTCTTAAATAATGATTTTAGAACTTAATTAACAAATATATATAGTTTGTGAAAATGGATAAAGTTTTTAAAGTTACCCATAATAATATATTGGCAATAGAATGTCCTAATTTATTGGAATAAGTTTTGAGTATACTTATTTTGATTTTATATTCGATTTTAATAGAAAAATTAAATTAAAATAATTGAAATGTTGCCATGATTGTGCATAAGTTTCTTGGAGTGTGTAATCTTATTGAAAAACTGATTTTTAACATAATATGAAGATTTAAACTGTGTTAATTGTTTAATGAAAATCCTAAAAATATAGATGTTACCATTAAAAAGTTATGTACATAGTTATAAGAACATTTGATGAAAAATAAAATATTTACTATGAAATGAACTAATAAATGAATTAAAACAGTTTTTATTATTTTTGTTTATTTACAAAAATTTTCAATTCAGACTAGACAAAGCACGCTTAATGCATATTTATACAGGTTAAACTTCATCCATATATAAGATGATGGAACATAGTTAAATTATTATAGGTCCTAAAATATTTTTTAAGACATAGTTTTTCACTTATATAGTTTTATCATTTGTGTTTAGATTTAACGTTGTAGTCAATAGATAGGTACTTGAAATGGGAAATTGATCGTAATTATTGTCAACAAAAGCAAAATTAGTTTTTCCTATAATACTTACCTCCATATATATTTGTTTTTCTTTCCATAAGCAGTTAGTAAACATTATTTAAAATTTAATTGCTTCACAATTACTAAGTATGTAATTTTTGTAGGAGATTTTGTTCAAATTGATTATTTTAAGATTATTATTATTTTTTTTTATTTTTGTTTGTCGCTATTGCGATGTGACATACATTTTTGAACAAAACTACAATTTTTTTTTTTTATTTATCAAACATAAATATAGCATTTTTTTTTCTTATTCTTATTTTGGATAATACATGAAAATAAATAGAAACAACAGGCTCGTGTTATGCAATTTTTTTTCCTTCCAAATTTGTTTTATTTAAAAAAAAAATTAAAGTTGGTTTTTATAACTTGTTTTCTAATTTAATGCAATTTGTACATTTTTTAGAGTGAATAATGAAAGAGTTTTGCATTCTTAGGAAGATTTTTATAAGGATTGAAAAAGAATAAGCTTTGTATATGTTCTTTGTTTCAATCAAAAGTAAAACATTTTCCAAATACATGATTAGTTTAAAATTTTTAAATTCAAATCGATTATTATCGGTAGCATAAGCTTTATTCGTTTTTCGCTAATAATTATATATGGGACTAATGTGAAACGCGAGGTGTGATACAAAAGAAAATCAATTGTAAAAAATCATAAATTTTTTTTTAATAAATCATAATACAAACATATAAGTACCTAATAGATATAGTTATGATTGTATTATGACGACAAAATAAATTTAATGTGACTAATAAAAAAAAGATATTTCTTGAAATTTCCTCATATTTAAAATACATAAATCATAAATAAAATACATAACTACATAATTCATATGTTTGATGTATGTTCACATAGTTAACGTTTAATCTATATAAAATTGATTAAAATTGATTACAATACAGTATAATTTTATCGTTACAAAAATAAAATAAAACATTAGTCTAGTTTTATGTTTTTTTAATGAAATACTTAATCAAAAATTAACACTAAATTAAACGTAAAAGATTGAAAATATAATAATTATATCTAAAAAGGTACATGATAAGTCGTTTTACAATACAATTAAATACATATCATATTAAGTACTTAGGTATCGTTAAGCTTTTTACTACTACGCAAACTATGTTCACGCCTGATTTCATGAAATTCTCAGAATTTGGAAGCACTTTAATCGCATAAAAACCCAAATATAAACTTTCAGTTATGTGGATTTATATATTTTTACCGCTGAAATTTTTAAGAGTACATACTTAGTTAGATAACGTCTAATTGACAGATTTCTCATTATAAATTTTATTTTTACTCGAAATAAGTATTTGACTTGTGTATATACGTACATAGGTATCTATATAATATATTTAATTTAATCGTTTTTATAAGAAAAATACACAAAAAGCAATCTCATGTGAGTCATGATCGTTTGAAAAAAATTAAAGTATTAATAATCGATCATGTTATATGTTTTTACGATTTTCAACAAAAAGATCACGATTTTGACCAAAAACTTTGAACACATGAAAAAAAAAGAAGATAATTTAATAAAAATATTTTTTTTATTAATTTTTGATTGGAAAGTCCGCCTTATGGGTTAACTTAATTATTTTCCCCTAGATATTATTACTTTTATTAAGGAAAATTTGTGGTTTTTTTTTATAATAATTTTGTGTGAAAATATGTAAATATATAATCTTTTTCAGCGTGTTTTCCTATACAATATTAAAAACGAACTGCATTTGTTCATTGTCTGTCCGCATGTCCATCTGCCACTAAAATGTTTAATCTTGTGTTTAATTACTAATCTGTCAATCCGTTTATAATACAATCGAATTCTGGAAAGACTTTGCAATTCGTGTTCTTTGTTTTTTGTTCGTGATTATTTAGGAAAAATTTAATTCAAGCATAAAGACTTAAGAGTGTTCATGTTTCTTCAGTTATTCAATTTTCATTCAAAATCAAAATAATTATAAAATATATTAACTATACTAATTAAGGGAAATTTTTTCATATTGTTTTTTAATTAATAAAATAACTGCATAAGTTGTGAACGAAAGAAAATTTAAATCTATCTCCCACGTTAAAAGTTTTAAATATGCATTGAATGGATTTTAATGTTTTAAGAATAATATCTGAATAATAATTAAGTACATTTATAAGTACATTTCAATCTGAATTTTTATATGAAAATTAACAAACTGAGAAAACATAAATCAAAATAATAGTTAGATCAGTATTGATGAAAGACTATTCAATTATTAAAGTAAATAGTAAAATATAGAATGGATTATACTAACTAATTTTGTTATTTAATTTTTTAACTATTTAACTTTTTCGTTGAGAATCTACAGTCTTATGTATGTACCTTAAGATTTAGGTGTTATCTCGAAAATATGCCTCCTTACTACACAAAATTAAATTTTTAATATGTATATCAAACTAAACACTTTTTTAAAACTCTATACATCACTTGGCAGTAGTAATTTTATAATAACAATAACTAATCAATCACAAGAATTTTGATTTTTTAAACTTTTAAATTATGTTTATGACCTTTTCAATAAAAAATTTAAATTAAAAGTAATATTCTAATTATTATTATTTTTTTTTCAATAGTTTTTAATGCAGCTACGGTATTAATAAAAGAAATTTTAAGTTTTCACCAGCGGCGGCTCGTACATAGGTGCTGCGACACTGCAGCACCCTCAAGAAATTTCAAAAAATTGAACTCATAAAAAAAAAATTTGTTAGCTCTGAATTTATCTTAGTTTAAAATTGTTTTTAAATTAAATTGCAATGCAGATGCTATGCAATTGTCTCTAAAATTTTAATAAACAACAGTAGCCTACTTTCAGGCTTTTGAATTTTTTAGAAAATACTTTTCAAAAATAGGTGCAGAAATCAATTTAACAGAATTTTCGGAACTGCGAATTTCGCAGTGCAGGGAAATTTATTTTCATGAATAATTAATTTAATACATTTTTATTGCTGTTAAGTTTTTTTCCATGACTTGAATATAAGGAAAAATGCACTGCCACAGAAGCAGTGCGGCTGTATTTTACTTTCTGAAAAATTTAAAAACAAATATGGGAAATTTTTTTTTTGTTATGGGATTTTTGAATGAATAAAAAAATGCACTGCTTCAGAAGCAGCACAATTTTCATATAGGATGTTTTTTGTTTGTTTTTAATTTTCAAAACTGATTTTCATACACATAATGTGTATGGGTATATATCATAAAACTTTTATAATTGAAAAAAAGAGGTTTTTATGTTTTGCAGCACCCTTTTTCAAAACTTCCACGAGCCGCCACTGGTTTTCACTTAAAAGCCGTGAATAATTTTTTAAACATTGGAGGCAATCTTTATGTCTGGGTTAATGTTTATTTCATTTGTAGGTACTTGAAGTTGTTTTTTTTTTATGTAAAGTAAATTTAAATTGTGATGTCATTTTTAAAGTGAAGAAAAATAAAAAGTATATTTGCATTAACAAATTGCAATATTGTTTAGTTAAAATAATGTTGAGTCATAACCAGATTCATAACGTAAAACAAACAAAATATTCTACACAGCTGTATTTTGTTTTCTATTTTTCCTGAATAGTAAATAAGTAAATAAGTGTACTTACTTATTGATTAATTTTTAAAGCATCTAATCTTATGCTGATTTAACTTTGAACACCTAATCTTATCTTATGTCAGAGATAATAAAGTATGAGACGTCGTCGCCGGATTGAACACTGAAAATGAGTATTTATGTCTTCATTTTTTACACATTTTCAAATCATTTGATGAAAATGTGTATTAAAAAACTAAAAATCAAACGTTAAGCAGCATGTTTGACATATTTGTGAATGTGAATGTCTCTGTTTAGATGTATTTATTTCGAGGAAATATATTTTCAGAAGATAAATCGAAAGAAGTTATAATATGCATACAATTTTTATCTAGACGTCACTTTCAAATTGAAGTTAGATTAAACCTCGGATTGAACGTTGAATCAGAATTAAATAGAACTAATATATATGTCTACCTAAAATTATTGAATGAAAGACTTAATTTTATATTATAGTTATGTTATATCTTTTTTATGCTTTTTAAACATTTCTGTTAGTTAACTTAAAATTTATGTATATTTTTTTAATTTTTTTTTTGTATGTTGTGCATATTAAAACATAAAATTTGACCATGAAATTTTTGTACACTTTCATAGCTTTGTGGAAAAATAAACATCTATGTCACTATTGTGTACAAAAAAAAAACTCAAAATGAATCAGTTGCAATCGTGCAAATGGTTTTTTTTTTTGTTCTTTTTTCATATCTATTTTTATAATGAAAATTAATGTTGATAAAAATTAAAATAATAAGGCTTACCAAATGTCTTAAAAGATATTTAGGGTCAAGTGGGGTAATGGTGAACGATTTTGCAACTACACAAAAAAACAAAGTTTAACATTATTTTTTCCTATCTTCGCTTGGTCGTAGAAAAAAAACCCATACGTTGCTGGAAAGCTGAACTTCTTCACTATCTTATGCATTTTTTGGAATTCTAATTTGAGGTACAGACCCAGTGCTGTAGCTGATTCCGTAAAAATCGACGATTTTTACATTTACCTCAAAAAAATGGGGTAAATGTGAACTGGTATTTACCTACACCAGAAACTCGTCAAAAATTTTTTCCTTTTTCGCCAATCGCACGTAATCGACGTCGATCATTTTTAAATCCACTTTCATCAGCGTTAAAAATAAAACAGGCATCTTCAACATCTTTTATGTTAATTTTGATGCAAACACTTTCCAATTTGTCGTAAAAATCGTAAATTATTGTAGGTTTGTGTGCAACTTTCCTACATTTTTGAAGTTATTCTGGCTTTTTAATAGACAGTGAAGGATTTCGTGCAATAAGTGATCTGAACCAATCCAATCCAGCATACCATTAACGAATGGTGTATTTAAATTTTTTGATGAAACAAAACTTTATATAAGGCCTAACAATTTGTCTCTGTCACATGGATAGCCACTTTTTGCACGATCTAATAGGCTTCAGAAAATTTCTCCTCCACTTTTTTTTTGGCAATGTGTTCTTAACGTAATTTCTAGGCATTTTAGGTCCACTTCCTTATCTTTAAACATAAAATAAGATTTTTTTTTATTTTCACAATTACCCCTTTTTATGTTCACAATTACCTCACACATTAAAAATTAAGGGGTAATTGTGAAAGTTAATTATTTCACTTTGTTTTTATTTTTATTTAAAAATGTATTTCATTTTATTTAAATTAATCCGTTATATTGCTAAATTAAATAATTTTAATTTACTAATGTCAAATTTTCACTAAAATAAAAAGATTTAAAAAAACTCTTCTCAACTGAAAAACACTTTTTTTTTGGACCTTTTTTCAAATACTTGCTGTCAAGTAGAAAATGCACAAAACACTACGAAACTTTTTTTACACGTGCAGAAAATATTATAATTTGTGTTTACGCTTTAAATTTTTTTAAATTATAAATTTTTCCAAGGCTACTTTTACCGTTCACAATTACCCCAATTCACAATTACCCCACTTGACCCTATATGTTTAAAAGTTATAAACAAAAAAGTTTATAATCAGTTCTTCGTGTTTCCATGGACTCTTAAAATTCTTAAGTTTCATTCTTTTACAATTAAAAATGAATAAAAATCTTGGTAAATTAATGAAAAATATCTGTTAATACTATATGCACTTTATCTTAAAAATTATATTATAAATTACTTACTGTTCAAGTTTTTGAATACTACTCTAATTTTTTACTAATCTTATGTTTCTAAAATAATTTAATGTATTATACATTCTATTAGAATAAATTCTTCAGTAAGTAGTTAATAATTTTGCTATCGAAAAGTTACTCATTTGAAAAATGTAGTTTGGTAACCGCGTTATTCATTTTATCATTCAAGATAATGCTGAGAAAATAGTAAATATACACAATAATGTGAATAATATATATACTTGTATTTTTTATTAACGCCGCCGCCAGCTTGGCATATGATAGCATTAAATTGTATTTTGTTGTTTTAAGAACACATTGATATTAAGGGATCTTTTGGAAATGATGTTAAATTAAAAATTTTTTTTTCAATAATTACAAATAAAAAATCAAAAGAAAATCTGTCCTAATTTATTCGACTCGCATTGTGTAATGTATAATTGTGAGTCATTGGTTTTACATAAAAATGTCATAATTAAAAACATATAAATATAACACCTTATGTAGCTAGAACTATGCTCAACAATATTTATGATTAACAATTTATAAAAATATTTTTTTTGTTTTTATCAATTTTAACACTTTTTCCCATTCAATTGAAGTTCCCAGTCTGTGTCACAAGATAAATTAAATTATGCGAAATGACTAATGTTGTGAATTCAATGCAATCTTGTTATTTTACGGAAATGATAAAAAAAAAAAAATTTCAGGCACATAGTTTGACTGTTTACGTTACTTTTTAACACAATATGAAATGCATTATGTTTTTTTTCATCAACATTTGACTACATCACTACATACATATATGTATACAGAAAAGCGAAATTTTATAAGTTTTTTATTTTTAAATATTTTTTAAGATAAAAATAAGTGAAGTGAGTATTTGCATATGATTTTTAAATGAAAAAGACGAGGTTTTTTTTTCTTCTCACTTCATTTAGAAATTGGGGTTGAAAAAATCGGGAGGAAAAAAAAAAAAAATTAAACGATGTGAAGAATTTATATTTTTTATGACCTCATATTAAAAATTAAAGTATACATTCTATTATTACATTTTTCTTTTATTTATGATTATAATAAATATCTCTCTTTTTTGTTTTTCACATAATATTCTCTTAATGGTAAACTTTCCGGTCACACTTTCACGCACTAATTACGGTCAATACAGCTCCCTGTTGCCTTGATTGGATATTACAATCAATATTCTGTTGTTCTTGGTTCGAGATAGTTTTCCGGGATTAATGATTTTTGAATAAGTAGTATTGTTTCGTAGTGGGTCGTTACCAATTTTCTGCATTATGCGCTAAGTTTCATAATTATTGTCTAATGTATTGACGCATTAAATTTATCTGCGTTAAATGATTAATAATATATTATAATTTATATATTACATTTTATCCTTAAAACTAAAAGTTGAAAATGAATTGGCGGTTAAACATATTCTTAATTAAAATTTAAGTCTTTGTTATAAACGAGGTTATAAATATTTGTTGCATATCGATAAAGTCTATTTTTTAAAAATTCGTTACTTATTTCATAGTCAATATCATTTATTAATACAAAAATTAAGTCGTATAAAAAATTTGTCAATAAATGATTAATTATAATTATAAATTCTTGTAAATGCAATCAAATTGCAATTTTAAATTATAGATTTTATGACAGATGATTTCATTACATGCAAAAATTTATTATATTTTCTCAATTAATTTTCAATAATATACAACTTATATACGTATTTTTTTTTTACTCCAATAATTTGCATGTTAACCAGCCGTGCTAAATGAATATTAAAAATGAAATTGAAAGATACATTTCTTTTTTTTTTTATTATTATTATTTATTTTTTTAATGTTTACATGGGTGCACTTGATAATAAATATTGAATTCCTAATTCTTTCTATATATAACTCTTTAACTCGATGACTCATTTCGAATATTAATAATGAATAAACAAAATATTTAGGGTTACGATTCCCATAAAAAATATTAATTTTTGAATAATGAATGAGCAATATAGAGAAAGCAAATTTAGTTTTAAGAAGTTTGGCTTCGATATAAAAACTTCTAGACTTTAAAATAAAGTAGCCAATTCCAAAAAGAAAATAATGAACTTCAATTCTTCGGAATATTAAAAAAAATTATCTAATCTACTTATACTTCTACACCTACACAAGATTTTTAGCAGGAAATTGTGAATTATTGAAAAATTACATATTAATTATTAGTATGCAGGTAATATCAGAGATAATAAAGTATCAGAAGTCTTGGAAGTGTGGAGTTGAAAATAACAATAAATTTTTCTATATTAATTTGTGTTGCAAATAGAAAACGAAAACCTGACCCTATATGAATTCTAAATATTGCGCGCAAATAACTCCAACTAACTTATTAATGATTCACATTATGAAAAATATAATATACATATTGACGAAAACTTAGTTATACTCGTAGCGTAGTTATAGTTTATCAGCGATTCGACTATCCCTTATTTAAAATAATTATAATACCTATTACATTTATTATTGAAATTTATAGTTATTAGTTTTTTGAATATTAAATTGCCAAAATTATAAAAATATTTATTTGAATTAAATATTCAATAAAATTAATTTTTGTTACTTCTTCTATGTTAGCTGTGGTGAAGTTAAAAGAATAAAAAATTTAAATGTCGAACCCATTTATCGTATTTCTTACTTTGTATTTTGTTTTTTCAGTTTCCCTATATTATTAAATTTTTGTTAATGAAATAATTAATATAATAAACATTTATCTGATTTTAATAAATTTTCGAGAAATTTTACAACGGGAAAAAAGTGTGAATTGATTTATTAATAAAAAATGAAAATGAATGGGATGATTCATTTTGCTGACACGTGCTGCACAACTACAATTCTTTTTATGTAAATACCTAAAGAAATTTCCAAGAATAATGACTCTCATTAAAACGAAAGTCACCTAGCAAGAAAATAGTTTTATAATAACTATCTTTAAAAAAACAAATTTGTTGATAATTTATATTGAGATAGTTTTGTGGAAATAAATTTCTTAGAAAATTAATTTTTGTGCAAATAAATTTCTTAGAAAATTAATTTTCCTTATATACTGCTACTATCGTACTATCATCACTGTGACTATATAAAAACTAAAAATATTCTAAATATGTCCTATTCTTAAGAGGATAAATATAGTCACCATGACTATCGTATGCCTTATGAATGAGAGTTAACATTTTTGTATACTTATTTAGCAAAATGTAGGTCTTAAAAAAAATCGTAAGTATCAAAAATTGATTTTAAAAAAATTTTAAATTAACTTTTCCATACATTTTTCTTCAAAATTGTTTACATAATTTTTTGGCACCTATCAGTATCATTTAATATTACCCTTATTATAAATTTTGTTTTTTATTTTTTCCAAACGATTACTTACAAATAAAGTCAATGCTTGTGTATTACATGCCAAAATAATAATAATGTAAAAAAATAAAATAAAAATAAATATGGTACCTATAATTAAATGTTGAAATTAAGTTGCTATTTAAGCAAAAGACTAAATTAAAATCTATGTAATTACTTACAGATTTATTTACACTTTTAATAGAATAACAAAAAAAAAAATGCCGGCACTATAAAAATTTTTCATTCAGAAATTAATCGGAAATTTTTTTTCCATTCTTGGATCTTGAACCCCCTTGACATCATAATTTCAAACTTTTTTTTGTGTGACATCAATTGGTTCAAAATCTTACAAATCATACAAAAGAAAACTAATTCTCATTTATTATTTGAATAATTGACCAAAATAATAAAAGTTAAAATTAATTTTTAAATTATTATTATAAATCTAATTATATTTATCCGACAAATTAATTGCATGTCGAATATTACATATATATTTAAGAATAAGTACTTTGTGTAGTTGTAGTAGTACATGTATCGAGGACATGCATTACACCTGTGGCTGGATATAAATATCGCACTTACAATCCTTTAAAATTTACTCTAAAGTTTTAAAGTTTTATATAAAAAAAGGGGTCTGTTTTGTTTATTGAAACTGTAACTGGTAAATTCAACAAAACTCAACGATTAAAAAACAATTCTTATCCATTTTCAGAATTGTGCGTGAAACTTTTTTGTTTTGCAATTTATAACATTTTTTTTTTTCTTTAATTAATTTTAGGAGTGTTTATTTTAATTATAAAACTTTTAATTATTTTTAAAACTATATTGTATTTTTGTTAATGAAATTTAAGTACAACAAGTAGGCAATAAAAGAAAAATAAATTACGGTCAGAAACTGTCAGTGTTGAGATAGTATAACAATTATTTACATATTCATTAAAAACTATAGTATTTGAAAAATTGTTTTAAAACACGTAATGATAATCTATTTTTATTCAAAAAATTATTTTCAAGGACTTTGTAAGTTAGGTATTTTACGTTTTGGAATAATTTTTAATATTTAATGTGTATTAGGATAAGTCACAGGAGTAAAGATGAGACCGATAAAGGTGACGATACTATAGAAAAGATAATAAAATGCAGATCGATGATGCTTACTAAATAGAACTGTTTATGTAGCGAGTGATCTGAATTAATCTTTAGTCGTCGATATACTTACCTACGAGAAGTAATTTAATTTGTTATTTTCGGAGATAGATCATTGAATTCAGTAAATTTTCAATTTTAATTCACCTACTGGTGGTTTTAATTGTTTCGCTTTCACCAAAGTAAATTTATTAATATCTTTTTAAAAACCAAGTTTTATAAATTTTTATTGAATTTTTTAACTAACAATTTAACAGCTTTTTTTTTTGTCATAGATAAATTTAATAGATAACTAATTTATTTATTTATTTTTTCAATCAATGTCAGAAATTCTATATTTATTATTTTTATAATTATAATTTTGACAGCACTGTTTATTCTTTATACTTTTTAAATTGGAAAAGTTAAAAAATTTATATAATTTTATTCAATTAAAACTATTTAGCTCTCAATTACTAAACTTCAAAATTTTACACTATCTTAACAATTAATTAAAGTTTTATATAAAAGAGCTTTAGAATGTGGTTGAACAAATGTATACGTACTTATTGTAGTAACTAACTATACCGTTTATTATTTAGACATTATAAGTACTTATGAAATAAGTAATTAAATAACATGATTTTATTATGTTTTAAATTTATTTTGCTTATTAATGACTATGACTGCCCAAATGTACAGATTAGATTAAACAAAACACAAACATTGATTTAAAATTATTATCTTCAAACTACCTACAAATATACAAAATCTGTATTCGAACTCTCAATACAAACTTCTTGGACCAGCTTTCATATTATTTTTTTTTAATTAAGGTATGAAATTAATGTTTAAGTTCCATTTTTTTTAAGCTTTCAAAATTAATGAGTTTTCAACAATAAATTAAAATTCAAATCAAATTAAAAAAATAATTTCCTATTTTCCCGCGAATGGATCACTATAAAAGCTACTTTGTTAATAAAATTAATATGTAATACTTACGTGTTAAATGCTTGATCTTGACCTGTTAACACATAAATTTTATTATCAGATATTCCTTTGAAATAAATAATTTTTATATTATTATAGTTTTTTCTCTTTGTTGGAAAATACAATTTTTTTTTTTGTTAAATAAAATATTCCATTCATATAAAAATGTCAATTAAATTATGCAATAAGTAGGTATATGAAATCATAATTTAAATTAAATAAAGTAAGAAGAAAAAAATACGTCATTAAAGAATATGTCTTTATTAGTTTTTTTTTGAATATTGTTAATTTCACTTATTTACATTTACAATAAGGTTGGAAGTTATTTTTTGTCTATGGCTGTTTACCACGTTAAATATTCAGTTTATCAATCCCTGGGAAATACGTATATAATCATATATTGAGTGTATCAAAATGCGAAAGAAAATATTTTTCACGACACATTAATGACTAAATTTGCTAAGTGTTTGCACATATTCATAGTATAATAGGTAGTAACAAAAATTGTTGATTATTAGTTTTATTTATTACCATTTCACGAAGTATACATACATATTAATCAACTAAGTATGCTAAAATCAGCAAAAAAATATAATTCTCTTTCTGAGTAAATTTAACGACACCCTCTTCAAAACTGTTGTTTTTAATCGTAAATAAATTATTATATATCATCATATTATATAATAATTTTAAATAAATATTAATTCTATTAAAAATAATTTTCAATCTATGCATTAATTATTGTCACTATAATGTAATTGTCTTAAGTAAAATTATCTCGTCCTTGAAATACAATAAAATTATAGTGTGTTTAATATTTATATGTCGATACGTTACATACTCCTCTACATTAACAATTTTTATCTTTTTCAAAAAAATCCAATAATACTTAAGTATAGTTTTTTTTTTAAATAAATTATTGATTAAATATCCTATTTGTGTCATATACAGTATGTTTTTATAACAAGTATAATGATAAACATAATACTTAACTGATATTCGATACATAAAGTTTTACATAATAATTAAGTAGATAGATTAAATTGTATATCGAAGTTAAATAATTTCCTCATATTACGTATAGTGTTGTTTCTGTTTATCTACCAAATTTCTAGATTACTTTATTATATATAAAAAAATCTAAATATAAGGTACTTGTCTTTATGTAAATAAAGTTTATGTTAATATTGCAATAAATGAAAAAAAAAATTAAATTTTCTTTCATTTTTCTTGAAATTACTTAATTTATGAAGTTTGGTTAAACTCGACGTGACGCACGCGACGGACGCGACGCAAATGACGTAAAGAAATATTAAATGTATGAAAATATATGGACGCGAACAGTCTCGACGTTAACGACGTTAATGAAATTATATGGTCATTAACGTCATTAACGTTTGCGTCGCGTCCGTCGCGTCGAGTTTGCCCAGGCGGAAGAGGAATGTCGGTGATAATATAAATTTCGAAAATATAATTGAATTAATAAGTTTGCCAAATTCATTTTAAATTAAAAATGTAAATTGTATTTAAAATATGAATTCATAAGTAAATGACTGAGAATAATTATGTTTCGGTTGGCTTGCCATTTTACAGGAATATTAATTTTTTTCTTATCTATGGATTTATGACTTGGGAACTACATTAATTGTATATTTCTGGAGAGAATTTCAAATATTTTATGTTAGGACTGAGTACTATTGCTACTACGCAATTTTGTCATTTTAACTATATATAGTCACTGTAAATTTCGTTAGTAAATAATATAATATATAATCATATATTTTTTACTTTAATATATTATATTTCAAAAAAATTTTCACTAAGTTCTTATCGAAAAAACTAACTTATCAGCTTATCAAAGTTATTTTAATTATTATTTAACAAATAACATATTCTCAACTTTGATCAAACTATAGTATAAAGATTTACTTAACTTGATTTTATCAATAAAAACTATTGTATCAATAAACTTAAATAAAATTCAATTTAAACGTTTTTAATAATTATTTATAACACTTATTTATTTTATCGTTTCCATCAAGTTTTCCCAAAAAAGTTTGCAAAAAGTTTTGATCTTTGTGCGAAAGTTTATTCTAACTATTTGTATTTGATTTCATTTAAAATTACAGAATACTTATATTCAACTTTAAATTAAAACAAAATACATATGATATGAAACAGACACTTCTTAGAGCAATGTTATTAAATACTAAAGATAAATTATTTACAGCCTTATTAGACTAACGCCTCATACTTTGAAATTGGGAAATGTCAATAGCGAGATTTTTATTTTTCAAAGTTTGGGTTTATTTGAAAAAATATAGAATTGTGATTCATTTAAATTTTAAAGCATTTTACTTCAAAACCATGATATCAGTTCTTATAAATCGATTATTTATTATATAGTATGATCAATATTTGATAAGAAAAGAACTTAGTATGTTTAAATATATTTTTTTTTATTATTATTTTTTTGAGTATATTTCTGCTAAAAAATAGAAAGTTTAACAGCTGAAAAATTTTTTATTTAGTTGTTATTTAGATTTTATCGAGAATTTACTTTCGTTTTATCGCTTAAAAAAAATAATTACTAATTTTATATTTGTACAATCAAGTTTCTTTTATTTTAAATATTATGGAAATTTTACAAATTAAACGACATGAAACAATCACTGAATATCGGCAAGATTTAAAGGAAAGAATAACAAATGTATGTATGAAATAGGGTGTGCTCTCTATTTTATATACCTAACTACTTTTGCCAGATATTTCGAGAGATTTTTTTTTTTGAACAAAGTACACTTGTTTGACATCAAAGACGATAAACAAGACTTAATTGTGTCAAAAGAATCGGAAGGAAGTTCTGTTTGTAATAATTTTTAATCTCACTATAAATTTTGGTATTTGAGTCAACCAAAATATATATTCTATTAATGGCAAAGATTTTATTAATTTTACAATGCGCAAATAGAGTCAGAATAATATGGGTGTTGTAAAATTCTTTAATTATCCAAAATTATATTATGTATTTGTATAGTGTTAAAAAAAAATGTCTAAAAGTTGATTCACCTTTCGCAATGACACATAAATTTTTTTTTTGTAATTTCCTATTTTTATATATACATACTAAGGTAGGTATATAAATAACATTTTTTAATTTATTTATTCAAGTCAGCTAAAAATTTTCATTATACCTATGTATTTAAGAAAAAATAAATAAAAAGTGCAAATTAATTAACAAAAATAAATATTGCTTAAATTAACTATCATTATTATTATTGTTATATTCTTTAATGTAAATGAAAATCATTATTAATTAGTATAAAAAAGAAAATATTGTGAGAAAGGTAAAAAATATACATATAGGATTCGAAAATATTAATTTCAATTGTACAATAATTCCATTGTATAATATAATATAACGTTGACATTACAATTGTCGCGTTATTAGTTACTTATATCAATCATTGTGCATTTTTATTGAAAACAAACTATAGTTTGTAAAAGAAGTTGATGATCCCTAAATTTATGAATTAAAATTTTTATTTATCAGCTTTGAAAAAAAAAATTATACAAAATTGTATTTCAATCACGAAAGCTGACGCTTCAATTATAATTCATATTTTATTTTTACTTAACTTACTACCCATACATACTTTACGTACTTAGAATAATGGCAATTTGATAAATTTTTGACATATGTTTTTGATATAAAATTATTTTAATCACCTTAAATGTTATATATTATTTCATTAAAACATTGAAATAGAAACAGGCTGCTGCATATAGTAATAATTTTATTATAAAAATAACTGTTACCTGCGTGATTATTTTTCATCATATATATTATCCATTTATTTTAAATATTTCTTGTTATTATTATTATTTTTTTTAATTTATCATTATCATATCGGTTAAAATCTTATTATTATTTTTCATTTTACACTGTTCAATAAAAAACAATATTAAAAATTATAATTATAATGAAATCAAATAACGCGCAGAGTCAATGAAACTTTTAATTAAGATTTATAATTTGCATTAACAATTGTAATAAAATGAAATATGTAATAATAATAATAATAATAATAGTAATAAAAAACTTAAATTAATTTTTAAAGAGAAATTTAATCTTTTTCAACTATGTATAATAAGTATGCAAAATATATTCTCGTACTTGTTTTTCATTTGTATAATTGAAAAATTTTAATGTGTAAATATAATATGTGCATATTAATTATGTTCAATAGTTGCATCAAATTTGCATAGCATAACATTTTCTACATCTTCAAATTTAAATTAAATTGAGATAATGTTAAACTTGAGTTTGACTTTAGGGGATATTAACATAAAATTGTAGTAATTAGAGTTACTCTGCTGTTTTAATTCTTAACTTTACTTATTTTATTTATTTTTTAAATTGAATCCTTGCGATTCACTTAGTTCTTCATGTTCGAATTTTATTAATAAAATTTATATTAAAATTTATATTAAATTTTACTGACGATAGTGTAGGAATGTTTCAAGAAATGTAAAAGTTAAATGAAGAAATTGAAATTTCTAAATCCAGACTACAATAGTGTTAAACTTATTTAAATTTGTTCCTTTATTGGTACTTCTTATAACTAGTTTGGAAAGACAGTATTTTAGTGGTTTTATTTACAAAAAAAAAAACATTGTTCCATCAATGAATGAATTAAAAGATTCAAATATGAATTTTTGTAATTTACAAAATAAGAAAATTAATTTAATTAACTTTTCTTGTTATTTATTTTTCTTCATTTAAATAAGTTCAAAGAAAATGTTTAAATGATGGGAATTTTCATAACATTTGTTTTTTTTTTTTTGTAATAAACATTTTTTATAGTATATTTATATATTTTTATTATTTTATTTTTCTTCTGAATTGGATGAAATAGAAAGGTGGTAATTGAACAAGAAAAATTAAAATACCATCACCTTCTATTCATTATTATTATCTTTTTGGTACAAAAATAGCAGAAAAATATTGACGATGAGAAGTAAAATAAAAACCAGATATAATAAAAAATGAAAACGATTTTATAGACAAGTTAGTATTAAGTCCATCAATAATTTTTTTTTTTTAATTTTTTTTTTTATTAGATTATTAAAAATTATTTTACAATTTTGTAATTAAATGGTAATATTAAACTTGATTTACAAAAAAAAAATAAAAATAATAATAATAACAAAATGTAAACCACAGTTGAAAGAAAATAAAAAAATTACTATCGACTTTGATTATTATTATTTTTTTTTTTTTTTTTCGAAATTATGGTATTAAAACCACTATATACATTGTGTACCGTTAATATTGGTATCAATATAAGATTAATTAATCCCATCATGCCATAAAATATGTGTTAAATTTTTTAATGAAACTTACTGAGTATGATGAATTGATAATAATGAGAGATATTTAATTTGTAATTATTTAAATTGCTTCTTCTTTTTTTCGTTTTTAGTATTTCCTAATTCTGATAGAATTTGGATTTTTCATATTAGGTACACCATAAGAAAATTAACTGAACTTGAGATTTTACAGAAATTAAAATTAAACTCATATCATAATAATAATGTACATATGTACTTTGATTTCATTTTTAGAAACAAAATTTGTGTTACCATGCTATTATCCAGGCCCCTGTGAATACTTCTTCGAAAATCATATTCACTTATATTTAATTCGAGCATGAATAATAAATAATTCGCGTAAAAAAATTACTAAATTGTTCAAATATTAATTAAGCTAAATGAGACTGCAAAGTTTTATCACAAACATTTTATCGTATTAGATTTTTATATGTTCGTCGTGTCGTCGTAAGTAAAACGATTTAGAAAAAAAATTCATTTATAACTATGCTATCAGACTTTGATTAGTTTTAGAATTTTTAACTTTTTTACATACCTAGCAAAATAATATATTAAAAGTTAAGTTTATTATTATTTATTCAAAAATTATAAAAAAAAATTAGTTTGTTTTAGAACAAATCGAAGTGGGTAGATTTCAAATATTCAATTGGTTCGATGAACTTTTATTTCGTTTGATCTTTTAAAACTTAAAAATTAACAAAAATATTCTCAATATTCATATTATTAGACCATAATATTTATTTGAAACCACTACAGCAGTATGCAAAGTTTCCATTTCTCATTATTCGTAGTAATTTAAGCTAGGTTCAAGTATGTAGAACAATGATAAATTCTAAAAATAATTAAATCAAAATGATTAAGCCAAAAATAAAATTAAGTAGTTACTTAGTTAAATAAAAAAATTATAATTTTAGTTGAATAAAAATAAAATAAGTCTAATCATCGTCTTAAAATTATTATCAACTTAAAACATTATTTTTTAGTTATAATATTTTTAGAATAAAATAAAAAGATAATCATGATTAGGTTTTTTTTCCCTCCAATCCGTTATTATAAGACCACAATGTCAACGCTTATTTACAATCAATAAATTTTTCATCACTTTTAAATTTCTAATATTACACCTATCTATCTCTGCACAAATATAAAAGTAGGTATGTGACAGAAAGAAAATTTTACCAAGTTCTCATAACAAATTCAGTTTTTTTTGTTTGTGCCTGATTGACATAATTAGACTATTACTTGCTTTTTTAAACATGTACATATATATATAGTTTTGTTTTGCACAATAAGCACAATTTTTTAAGAATATCAAATTACAGAAGCCAGAAATAAGTTATAAAAAAAAAAAAAAATTAAATGCTTTTAACAATGATTGACAATAAAATAATAATATATATTTTGATATTGAAAATAAATTTATTGAATAATTTCTTTATTCTTCTTTCACAAAATAGTGGTAGTTTTAATTTTGACAATGTAATGTGGAGTGGCGCAGCTCATTATTATACGCCCGTCCACCGAAAGCTATATTCTAAATATAGAGATCTTATTTTAAATAGATTTATCTCGTCCGTGTTGAAACCTGTGATATTAATAAAGAATTACTGCTATTTACAAGTAAAACAATTTTACATATCAATTTAATATCAAAATTTAACTAAGTATCTATGAAGTTAATTAAAAACAAAAATAAATATAAGCCGAATATTCGAATCGAAGCAACAACTGAGTAAACTTTATACGCTAAAAATAAATATTTTCAGTTACGTAGCTAAAGAGTGTCATAAGTTTATTCAACTTTTAAATACTGTTAAACTTACCGAAATGTATGAAAGTGGATGCAGATAATTCGAACCTCTGCTCTACTGACAATTAAGAAATAAAAACTAGAACTTCCCATTCACATTTGAAGGCAAAGTTTACTAATAAACAAAATTTCAGAGTGTTTTCAACGAATACTGACCATTATTGGCTGATAAACTTGTTATGCAAAATTATATACTTAGTTAGTACAAAAATAAATAAATAAATGATATTAGCATGATTGAAAAATTGAAACTAAGTAATTAAAAATAAAATTATCTATCTTATCCTATTATCAAATATATAATATATTTAATTCTAAATCACATTATAAATCAATAATTTTTTATTTTATTAAACTCTAGAACGTGTGAATTTTTTTGCAATTATAAAATAAATCAATTTTATATAATGTCAAGTTTCCCTGAATTTTACTGGTTACGTGATAAAAATAATTCTTAGATAACGAAAAATAGAAGTATTATCAGCGATAATGCTTGCTTTAAACAAATTTTATTCGCCAAATTTTCCATTTCTTACAATTTTTGCATAAAAACATAATTTGTCAAACTTGTCTGAACGGTTTAAGTCAAGTTCACAATTCGTTGGGGTTAGACAATTTGATTCTTTTTTTCTGAATACTTTAATGTTCTTTTTAAAAATTATTATACCTATTTAATGTCATATTGGTAAAGGTATTAAAACTATTTCTATTTGATTCTTTTTAGATTGATAAAAATAAAGATGGTTTCATTGAATTAAAGGAATTGAAAGAGGCCTTAGATGAAGTCGGTTTTAGATTACCTGGCTATCAGGTTCGCGAAATGATTTCCGAATTCACGAATAAATCTAAATCAACATCGCAGGGCAAATTATCATATGAAGAATTTGAAAGCTTATGCTTGGATTTGAAATCAAAAGACGTGGCCAGCACTTTTAAAACTGTTGTGTCAAAAAAGGAGAATTTGGAAACATTGGGCGGTATGTCAAGTATTTCATCGGAAGGTACAACACATTCAGTTCGATTAGAGGAACAATTGGCCTTTTCAGATTGGATCAATTCTAATTTAGGACACGATCCAGATTTAAAGCATCTCTTGCCGATTGATGCAGAAGGCAAATTACTTTATTTAAAAATTAAGGACGGAATTATGTTGTGCAAAATTATTAATCATTCATGCCCAGATACAATAGACGAACGAGCCATTAATAAAAAAAGTCTTACAGTATATCGAGAATTTGAAAATTTAACCTTAGCTTTGGTATCATCGCAAGCTATAGGTTGTAATATTGTCAATATTGATGCACATGATCTTGCCAAAGGTAAACCACATTTAGTATTGGGATTATTGTGGCAAATTATTCGAATTGGTTTGTTCAGCCATATAACATTAGACAGTTGTCCTGGTTTAGCTGGTTTATTATTCGACGGTGAAAAATTAGAGGATTTGATGAAATTATCACCGGAAGCAATATTATTAAGATGGGTTAATCATCATTTGGAAAAAGCAGGCACATCAAGAAGATGTACTAATTTCCAAAATGATATTGTCGATTCCGAAATTTATACGTATTTATTGAAACAAATAGCACCCAATGATTCCGGTGTAACAATGGAAGCTATTAGGGTAATATATTTAATTCAAATTTGTTATCTTAACTTTATTCTGATATAACCTGGTCTAAATCTTTGATTATTTTAGGAATCTGATTTAGCATCACGAGCTGAAATTATGTTACAACAAGCTGCTAAATTGAATTGTCGAAGTTTCTTAACTCCTCAAGATGTTGTTAATGGTGTTTATAAATTGAATTTAGCTTTCGTAGCTAATTTATTCAATAATCATCCTGGTTTAGATAAACCGGATCAGCTTGATGGTTTTCAAACGATTGAAGAAACCAGAGAAGAAAAAAGTATATTTCGATATGAAAAAACTGTCCAAATTTTAAATATTTACAATTCACATTATTTTATTATTGTTTAGCATACCGTAATTGGATGAACAGCATGGGTGTTTCTCCTCACGTAAACTGGTTGTATTCAGATTTAGCTGATGGTTTAGTTATTTTCCAATTATTCGATATTATTAAACCAGGTGTCGTCAATTGGTCGAAAGTTCATAAGCGTTTTACACCATTACGTAAATTCATGGAAAAATTGGAAAACTGTAACTATGCTGTTGAATTAGGAAAGGAACAACTAAGATTCTCTTTAGTTGGTATTGCTGGTCAAGATTTGAGTGAAGGAAATGCAACGTTAACACTTGGTAAAAAAATCTAATAATTTTTAAATAATCTAAGGTCGAATCATCTTCTAAGAAACATTTATTATAAACTATGAACAATGAAAAATATATCAATCATCTTTATTTTTAGCTCTTATTTGGCAATTAATGCGTGCCTACACGTTGTCAATTTTATCTCGGCTCTGTAACACTGGTAATCCAATAATTGAAAAAGAAATTGTTCAGTGGGTAAATAATAAGTTGTCTGCAGCTGGAAAAACTACAAGCTTGAGAAGTTTTCAAGATTCTGCTATTGCTGACGGAAAAATTGTTATTGATTTGATTGATTCCATTAAGCAGGGCAGTATTAATTATGATTTAGTACGAAATGGTGGTACCGAAGAAGTAATTTTGTTTTCCATATAATTTTTAAAACTAATTTGTTTAATATAACAATTCTTTTAGGATAATTTGGCAAATGCCAAATATGCAATATCAATGGCGCGCAAAATTGGTGCACGAGTATATGCGTTACCAGAGGACATTACCGAAGTTAAGCCTAAAATGGTATTGACTATATTCGCTTGCCTAATGGCCATGGACTACATTCCAAATATGGATAGTGTACAAAATAATCAAAATAACGTCAATAACGTTAATCAATAAAGAAATTAAAATTATTTAATTGATTTTGATAATTGTAATAAAAAACAAAACCAATATTTTTATATTATTAAAATTATACAAAAAAAAATTTAAATAAGTATATTTATACATCTTAAGAAACAGATAATTGCATTAGAAAATAAGTTAATTAAGCGAAAAATATATAGAAGTCATTTTATAACTTTTGTGGGCTTGTCTTTTAATTTCAAGTTTAAATTTTTTCGCTTCTAGTTTCGCTTCTAGAATAAAATTTTTGAACTATTTAAATTTTGAATTTTTATAGACAAATCTTAAAAGAGGTCTAAAATATATTGTAACATTCTCTAAGGAAATTTCAGATTTTTACATTTCTTGTAAAATCTATTTACTAATAATTCAAAAAGAACAGAATATTATTAAACTATACATTAAAAAATAAACATATTGAAGTAATTAATGATTTAATGGAATTGCTTAGTGAGTCTAATTAATATGTAAAATGTGTAAATGAAATAATATGAAGTCAATTTATAATATATTATTTCTGCAAAAATATAAATATTTTTATTTTTAAATAGTATTCGATAAATTATATTAAAATGATAAGCATAAGTATCTACTTTGCGAACACAAAATCGTTTCCGTAATACATTTAAAATTCACAAAAGTATTTATTTTTCTTGTTGCAGCAAATAAAATTTACTAAATCTAAATTTATTTCGCTGCTATACCAATGGAGACTTAATTTTAAATAAAACTTCCAATAGATAAGATAAGATAACAAGAGAATTTTACAGCAATATTTCTAAATATGCGGAGTAACAAAAATATATAACAAAAATATATTACTTTATAAAGTAATAAAATGCTTTTATAAGTTTTTATCTAATAATTTTATTGTATTTAAATTGACTTTTCAAAAAAAAAATTTTTTTATTTTTGATTTTGTGAATAATTCCCCCGATTATAGTTTTTTTTTTTTTTTGTAATAATTTAATAATTTTTCAATAATGAAAACAACAATTTTTAAACTTCTTATTAATAAATTTAAGTCTTAACTAATTATGGCTTGTGTAATATTAATTTTTATTTTCATTGAATGAAAATTATTCTAAGTTTCAAATTCTAAAAATTGCTTACTTAAAAAAATAATGTATTTACAATCAATGCACTAGTTATGATAAAATTACTTTCATTCCAAACAATATTATAGATTTATTCCTTTCTATAATGACTCAAAGGTATTATTAAGTATATCTTAAATCTTAGCGTGTTATTTGTATTTTTAAATTTTCGAAAAACAAAAATTTAAATACATATTAATTTTTCCTCTTTTATTTTTATGGTTTATGCACGTCAAAGACTAGTTAAAAAAGACACACTTTATATCTTCCGATATTTTATAACAATTGAGATCTTCAATCTAATTAATAAATATAAGAATAAATAACATGATTTATGTTCCATTTTGATAATAACTCTCCATATACTTTTATGAGAGTTATAAATGCGTGATTTGAATGAATGTTGCTATATAATTATATTTTGTAAATTTTTCTTTATTAGATTTAATTGTAAAAAAGATTGAGTTAAGAAAAATATTTTCTGACATTCATATATTTTTTTAATTTAAAAATAGTTTTTACGTTTATTGTTTAAAATTTTAAAGTATTATAAATTTTGATTAACTTTTTTTTTCTTAATTTGTTTTTTAACCATCATCATTGTGTACTAAAAAATATTTACATGAAATAAAATATTGTAATTGCTTTTGATTAATAAAGAAAATGAAAGGCAAATAATTATTTAATTAAATTTTTTATTTAATGAAAATAAATTGCCAACGAATTAGAAGTTGCCTAACATTTACCTAAAATTATTTATAATCAGTATATACATATTTCTCTAAATCCATTTTATATAATTATTTCATTTCGAAAAGATAAGAAAAAACAAGAAAGATTGATTGCAAGAATTTATCCAATTTCACATGAATTTTCTTTTCCAATATTTTTTTTTTAATTTTTTTTGGAATATAAAGTTCAGAATATAAAAAGTTATATTTACCTAACTTTATTTTTAGAATTTTAAATACTTCATTTAATAATTACAATCGGACTCGCTCTTCGATTACTACAAAACATATATATAGTCGATAAATTTAAATAAATAATTGTTTTAATTTTTTTAACATTTTTCTGTTTCATTATATATAATTGCTTCCAGAAATTTAATAAATGCAAACTAACAGAAGTTGACTGATTGTTAATTGCTTTTTTTGAGCAATGAATCAGTTATTCGAAATGGAATAAAAATGTGGACTATTGAAAAATATTTAATTTAGAAAACTACAAAATAATCATAACTACCTTTATTGATTTCATTTTATTAGTTAATATTTCTAAGTAAAAATTATAAAAAAAAAAGTAATCTTAATATTGTAACATTTTTATATAAGAAAAGTAAATAAAGAAAAAAAAATTGTAATTTTAAATTAGTTTTATTCTAATTACAAATATCATGGAGCATTGTATAAATAGGATAAAGTGATAAAGAAAAGACGAACTTATTTTATTGAAAGGATATCAATAATTCTTCATTTCTGTATGATTCTTTGGAGTTCTAATCCGACAGCTGGTTAAAAAAATGTTTCATGTTATTTTTTTAAAAAGTTTTAAAGAAGAATGAAATAGAAAATGAAACTTTATTCCCATTGTCAGATTGTAAAAATGTTTTATTAAATTAAAATAAATTTTTAGAATGTACAAAAAGTGAAATTAAATTATTAGTCACTACTTTTCCAAACACACTGACCATTGATCCAAGTAGAATTAATAATCAGATCATCATTCAAAAATACAAAATCGGCATCAGAATCAAAATTGAGAGTACCTTTCATTTTATTAATCCCTAAACATAAAGCTGGATTCAAAGATGCCGTCTCTAATGCATATTCTATCGTGCAGTCTAAAAAAATATTTGTATTATGTATATTTTACAATTTACGTTACAGTTATTTTGATTTACTACTTACTGGTTGATTTTTTGAAAATTCTTAAACATTCATCCATTGGAGCAATAGAACCGCATAAAGTATTTGTACCGGCTATAAAAGCTTTACCACTTCGAACTTCCATATTTAATTGTCCTATACAGTGTTTGCCTTCACTCAAACCCATTGCCGATATAGCATCTGTGACTAGAATTAATCCTTGTTTATTAGTTCGGTGGGCTATACGTAAGGCAGCAGGGTGAGTATGAACTCCATCAGAAATTATGCCATAATAAATTTTTCGGTCGGATGGTATTTGATCAGAAGCTAAAAGTCCAACCAATCCAGGATCACGATGATGAAACTAAAACCAAAAAACGTGAGGGTTTAAATTTTTTTGATGACCTTTAAGATTTCAATTCAACGATATCTGCCAGTGATCTTTAATTTAATTTAATACAAAATTGTCACTTAAGAAAAGTATCTACTTACTGGTAGCATTGCATTAAATAAGTGTGTTATTAAAGTTGCGCCATTTTTGACAGCTTCTTCTCCATCAGACAAATTTGCCATTGAATGTCCTAATGAGACCGTTATTCCTGATTCTGACAATGATTTTATTACTTCATTGGATTGATCTTTTTCTGGTGCTAATGTGACTATATTTACATTTTCTAATGAACCATATGTGTCCATCAAGGTTTGGAAACCCTTAAATGTTTAATTTATAAATTAGGAACACATAAATACATTGTTGATTAAATAATATACGATACAATGTTTTCTTAACATAATATTTCTAAAAAATAAATATTTTAATTCAATAACGATTTTCTCGAAAATGCTTACATTATCCAAATCTTTTATAAATTTCTCAGGATGCGCTCCTTTTTTAGACGGATTTATAAATGGTCCTTCCAAATGAACTCCTAAAAATATAATTATTTTTTACTAGATAATTAATATATAATGTTCAATTTTAAAATTTAGAACCTAAGATTGTTGCACCATTTTCACTTCCCGGACTTTTATGAATTTTCGGTAATACTTTATGATAAGTTTCTGGCGGTGATGTAACCAAAGTTGGGCAAAATGATGTAACCCCATATTGTAAAATACCTTTGGCTACCTTCGCAATACCATCTTGAATTGTATTAACATCAGATGAAAAATCAACACCAAATCCACCTAGAACGGAATAAAAATTAATATGATTATGATTGTGTACTAACTAAATGCATTGTAAGGTCATTTAAAAATATAGTATATAATTTATATAATCCTTAATCAGAAAGAATATAATTATTTTGTTTCTTAGGGTTGTCTTTAAATTTTGATTTATCAAAATTTTTAAATAAAGGTCATAAATTTTTTATTTCATTGGAAATAATAGCACAGTATAAAGGTTTTATGTAGTGGAAGCAGAGTAATGTTGTATGCTTGAGAATTTGATATTCGGATACATTTTATAAAACTTGCTTTCTGTAAATTCGATTCCCAAATATTAATTAGACAATACTGACTTCCATTAGAATTTCTGCATTGACATATCGAGTCCAGGTCAGTAATGATCATAATATCAAACGATAATAGATATAATATTATTTCAAATACATTCCACGAACCATACTACCAATAACTATATAATTCTTTGGTTTCTCAAAACAGTACATATAGTATTGGCAATCGTAAACTTCTACATACCATTTATTTGAATATCTATGAATCCTGGAGAAATTATTAAATTCTGACAATCGATTTTTACTTTTGATAGGTTTTTTTCTTCAAAAAATATTTTCTCTGGATTTATTATTTTCCCTGAAATAAAAATAATATATATTTTTATTAATCTTTATTAGAACATATTAATAACTAATAATAGTCCAAAAACAAATTTCAAAATCAAAACTTACCATTCCGAATCCATAAATCTTCTTTAATAATTTTATGATCTCTCAATATTCGGCAATTTATAAATTGAATTAAATCTTGATTGTTCATTAAATTAAATTTCAAAAAAAAAATAAATTAAAAATTAAAGTGATAGTATGGATGAACAAGTTAGGGAATTAATAAAAAAAAAATTATCAAAATATTTATTTAACACATCACAACATTAAACCCCCACTTTAATATAATCAAAAAAAATGTAACTAAATCTTAAAAAAAAGATACTGATAAAAAATAAATATAAACAATAAAATGCAGAGGTGTATAAACTTTTATAATAATAAATAAAAATAACCCATCGAGTAATATTGAGTATATTAATAAAAACATAATACTGATATGCGCCGTGACATTTGTCCGCGGGACATTTGTCCGCGATGAAATTTGTATGGAAAACTTCGCGGACAAATGTCATTTTGCAAAATGTCATTTGTCCGCGATTGTAAAATGACATTTGTCCGCCGCGGACAAATGTCCCAAAATTAGCGGACAAATGACATTTTGCAAAATGACATTTGTCCGCGATTGAATTTTCTAACTTTAGCGGACAAATGTCATTTTGCAAAATGTCATTTGTCCGCGATTGATTTTTCGAATTTTTAGCGGACAAATGTCATTTTGCAAAATGTCATTTGTCCGCGATTGAAATTTTTAATTTTTAGCGGACAAATGTCATTTTGCAAAATGTCATTTGTCCGCGATTGATTTTTCAGTTTTTTTAGCGGACAAATGTCATTTTGCAAAATGTCATTTGTCCGCGATTGATTTTTCAATTTTGGAGATACTGCAGATTACGTGAACCACTCAGAATCGTCTGAAGCTTGGAAAAGGGAAGAGGGGTAGATTCCCCCCAAATTGTTCATACATTTTGTATATGCAATTTTTTTTTTTTGCCCGATTTGCCCCTTAAAGAGAGGGTGGTGGGGGGCGGCGGGCGGGCGGGTGGACTGGTGGTTGGTCAGTGGGATTTGCGGCTGACGCCGCAAATCCCACTGACCAACCACCAGTCCACCCGCCCGCCCGCCGCCCCCCACCACCCTCTCTTGTTGTGCCAATTCTGATTGGTTCACGTCATCTGCACTTTAGCCTCAAATTTTTAGCGGACATATGTCATTTTCCAAAATGTCATTTGTCCGCGATTGCTTTTTTTAATTTTTAGCGGACAAATGTCATTTTGCAAAATGTCATTTGTCCGCGATTGATTTTTTAAATTTTTAGCGGACAAATGTCATTTTGCAAAATGTCATTTGTCCGCGATTGATTTTTCAGATTTTTAGCGGACAAATGTCATTTTGCAAAATGTCATTTGTCCGCGATTAATTTTTATCGCGGACAAATGACATTTTGGAAAATGTCATTTGTCCGCGGCGGACAAAAGACATTTTGAATCGCGGACAAATGTCATTTTTATGTCCGCGATACAAAAACAAATCGCGGACAAATGTCCCGCGGACAAATGTCCAACCCCCATTATGAACATGTTGGAATATTAATCGCAAATTATAGTGGCACACTATAATAAAAATGATTAACAGAGTGACTAATTTTGCACGAATGATCAATTTTAAATGAATGTAATCCTTCGATTTAAAACAAATGTTGATTCTTAAAAATAAATAAATATATAATTTAAATAAGATTTTGTTGTGAACCACTGTAGAGTATCTTTATGTTTTGACAAAACACCATAAAATTTTTACACATCATACATAACAATGATACTATAAAAATTGACTATCAGCTGAGTTATGATGATAGAAATACGACGTTATGCAAAAATGTTCTAAGAATCAGAATTGGCAACATGAAAAACATTATTTAGGAGCAGGACGTCATTGAATATTTTTTTATTATTATAAATACATAAATATAATATATATTTAATTTATATTCACTAGAGACTAAAGTGAGTAGAGTTAGGAATTGGCTTTCATTTCTATTTCTTTAGATAGACTTCTTTTTTTGAATTATTGTAAGTTTGTAAGTTAGGAAAAGACCAAAAACAACAAATTCGATATTCTTGAAAGATTATAAGGATGAAAAATTATAAGGATTATTACATAGATTTCAATCATTATTACTTGTTGGAATCAAAGAGTCATTAACAACACAGCTCTTACATGAACAATTCTATGTAAAAGCATACAGCAATTATCGTTAGTCGCAGTTTCAACATATAAGTGTACAAATTCCAATAGTTAATAGAACTATAGAAATTTATTAAACTCCAATAATACAACTGAAAAAAAAAGAAACTATATAAAACAATCATCTTTTAATCAAATTTTAATTGATTATTTGAGCTAACAATATTTTAATAATCTATACATGAAATTCTTACTATGTTCTGAATTTATTAAAATTATAATTATATAAACTTCAGAATTTCCAATAAAACTCAATTACTTGGTCAATTAGAATTGACAAAATATTCTTTTTTATTACGGAAATCTGTGGAAAATAGTGATCCGAATAAAAAAAAAAAACTATTCCCATTAAAAGTTTTTAAGCACCTTAATCACTATCTGCAGTGTGCATTCAAAAATATTTTATCCAAAAAAAAAAAAAAAAATCAAAATATATTCACCAATAAATAATGTTATCAAGAGGAAATTTGCAAAAAAAAAATATATTTCCATAAGAATAAGTTGTTATAAAAGTCAAACAACAAGACTTTGATTTTTGGCATATATCTCAAATTTAGGTGCTTAGGTAGTTTTTGTTAATCTGAAATTTTCCCTTCAACTAATTTCCGATTTCAACTCTATTTGTGTAGTAATTGAAACAGAATTTTTCTTGGTTAACCTGTCGTTGATATTTCCTGGTTGAAACAACTAAAAACAACATTATAAAATATTTTGTTCGTGGATTTAACCTTTTTAAAATGAATGCATTTTAAAAGGTATGATTCAAATTTATGTAGGAACACTGAAATTTCTTGCTTAAATTTCTTTAATATGAAAATCCATTTCTCAACGGAGTCTTCAACTGAAAATCTTTTTCTTTTTGTTTTTTAAAAACACATTTGCTACAAATAATAATTCAGTCACAGTTTAGGAAAATCTTTGTTTTGTATATATATAAAGACAAATATTTAACATTTTTTTTATCCGATTTTTTATTTTTTTCAAAGTTTTAGTTCATGTCCAGATGAATTGTTTTGTGATTTTTCATTTAAAATCGATTGCTTTTCTAACTATATTTAGAAGAATAATAGAAAAAAAAATAAAGATACATAAGGTATAATATTATGGAAAATTCTATACGGAAAATTTGTACAAAAATGTATTGCATATATTTATTTTCGGAAAAAATTATAGGATACATTCCGCTAAAGAAGCTTTTAGTGCATGAATTTATATAAAATATTTTAAATTTAATTTTATAACTATATTTGATATTTAAATTTAGCACACAGAATATAATTTTGTTTTTGATTTCATCTGAATGTGGCGCAAGAAGTTTCATATTTAATTTCCATAAAATTATAAAAATATAATGTAGAATATTAATTCCAGAATTCAATATTTTCTCTTTTTTATTTAAATATAAATAATTTCAAAACAATATATTCAAAGTTTCAATAATTATTCACGAATATTTATTTATACACTGTGAATTTGATATCTCTTTCTTAATGAAAAAAAAAATTAAAAAATAAAACTCAACATATCTACTTATTAAAATTTTCAAGACAAAAATAAATGATTGTTTTCTTAGATACTAAAAATATACTTTAAAATCAAGTATCTTTCTCTTGTATTTTTTTTTTTTAAAGAATGCTTGAACTTTTAACAGTCCTTTATAGAAGTGACTTGAACGTATATGCTTGAAGTTTTTTTTTTTTGTTCTCCAACATATTTCTGTTGATCCTTTTTTTACTATATAGGTACAACATAATAACACATAACATGATTATTTTGATCCTTTTTTTTTTTGATGAAATAAAAAATAAATACTCATTCTTTTACTGGTATGGTGTAGCAAACAAAAATACGATTACAAATTGTTGGTTCTTGTAATAAAATAATAAAAAATAAAAATATATATATTTTTAGAAAATTTTTTTATTTTTTTTTTAAATATTTACATATAGGATATAGAATTTACTTATGTAATCTTATTATAGGATTTAAGATAAGGTACCTGGACATCATTTTTTTTTCAATTAGTTTTATTTACCTTACCATAATCTTTTGAATATTACATTGGCACTGACAACATAATTATAAAAATCGTGATGTTTTTATTTATGTTATGAAAAACACTTTTATTTGTCACCAAATAAAGATATTCAGTTACGCGGTTGAATAATATGTTGTTGTACCATTTCGCAACAATTTTTAATTATAATATTAATTGTTTTTGTTGAGGTTTATTTATCAAAAATAGAATATAATTAAACTGTTTGAGTCAAATCTATTAATCGCTATTAGGTAACAAAAATATTAAAACATTTACAAATATTCGTAATAAAATAAATCAAAAATTTACTTTAAATTAAGCTATGCAATAGAAGATAAGAACATCACAGGATACTATGATTATCTCCTACTCAAAAATCCTATGCTCTATTAACGCAATATGTTCTGTGATCAATATATGGAATGAACTCTTAATTTGTAATTTCTTTTTTGAAGTAAAAAGTCAAAGTATCAAATATCTACGTCTTAGTAAAAAAAAAGTATCTAAGTAAAATTAAGCTTTTTTTTACATTCACAAGTGTGTATTTTAATCCTAAACCTGGCTCGAGAGATTTAAAAATTAATTTTGTTGTTTAATGAAAATAAAATTAATATCGTATAAAATTGATTTTTTTTTTTATTATTATTTTTCAAAAAGGATATTATGGATATATTTCGTCATAAAAAAAAACGTGATCTGAATCAGAAAAAAGAAACTGAATTATTTTATTTTGTAAACAACACTGTGAATAACTAGAGGAAAAGCAATGACATTTATATAGTTTGCAAAAGAAAAGTTGATACAATAAAATTTATTAAGAGTGTCGAATAAAAAGAAAAACTTAAATCAAATAAATCATTTTCTTTTTGGGCAAGACGGATTATTTATTAAAGATATTTATGAAATAAATTGAAAATTTTCACCATAGCAAAAATTTAGTACAGTATAATATCAAAAATTTTAATGTTGCACTTCATTTGATGAATGTAGATGTTTTATGTAGTAATTTTTATACATATTTTTGGAATGATTTTGGTTTCGAATCAATTGATTGAGCCAAATATTGAAAATATTGAAAGTATAATAATTAATAGTTGTACAGAACATTTAGTAAGTAGTATATGTCAATATCAATATACGTATACATAGCTTATCCAGTAAATTTTTATTTTTCTCACAAACCGGAAAAGACAAGTTGGTTTTTAAAGGAAATCGTACATCAATGTAAATCAAGTGTATTATGTGTATACATAGTTATTTTATATTTGTGATTATTTCTCAGTTTCACAGAATAATATTTGAATTCTTATGTTTTTATTTTGCAGAAGCATAATTTCTCACGTTTCATTCTTATTAACTGATGATGATGAAGTTTTTCAATTTTTTTTTGTGCAAAATATGTTTATATCACATGTACTTTATAAGCTCCGGGAAATAAAGTCGAAGAAATTTAAAAAGAAAATATAAAATCTAATTATATCGAAATATTTTTCAATTCATCTAAATACGAAAACAATAATTTTTCTTAATTTTTTTTTTTTCAATCCTTTATCTCAACTCAAGTTCTTGAAAATATCCTTTGTTGTATGCAAATGTAATAATCGAGTAATGGTGTAAGTGAACAATATAATGTCTATAAAAATGTCCTTAAAAGGGAAAGAAAATTTGAAATTCTGCATTTATTTTCTAGTCTGAAAAGTGATGCAAATACAATATGAGCTTAGAAGGATCGAATATTTTAATACTATTAATATAATGTCAAAATGTGATTTAAAAGTTCAACTAAATATTTTCGATTTTATTAATTTCGATATTTTTCCCTAGATTCCATAATTTATGTTTAAGTAAAATCTAAACATTGGTAAATTTATTTTAGTTTCGTTAACATATTTTTGGCGTACGCTAAAGTAAAATGAGCTTCTAAATAAATGCTGAATATTATTTTAGAAGAGAAAAGTATTGTAAAAATAAAACAATAATTATTATAAAAATTATAAATAATATGTAGATCGTATATAAAATTTGGTGAAATTCAAAAGTTTTCAACATAATGTTACAGGATTTTTGAACTTGTTTTCTTTAAAACGCTTAATTATATAATTAATAAAAGATACGAATGACAGTGAAATTCTTTTTAATGCTATCTTTTAGGTTCATTCAAGTTTAATTTTTTTTTTTAATTTTATCCAACTTTATTACTGATTTTGGATATTAATTAAATTAAATCAACAAATTCACTGTTTTTCTTCAAGCGATAAATATAATCGGAAATTTTTTTCCTTAAAAATATTTAAATTTCTTATTTTCGCTTTATATTATAATTTTCTTAATTTTTCGAACCAATACATTTATCACGTTTTGTTTAGTTCATGTTTTTAACTAAAATAAATTGGAAATAATATATTTTGAAAGGAAGATCAAGTAATAAAATTTATATTTTATAGAAACAGGTAAATGATAGGTAGGTAGGTAGGTATTATACACACATACATTTTTAGTTTGAAATTCTAACATAATACGTGATTTAGTTAGAAAAGCGTGGGAAAAATACAAAATTATGTTTTCTTATGTAAAAAAAACAAAAAAAAAAATAAAGACGATGATTGAATCAAATGAACATGAAAGTAATAAGCACTCATAACCAGCCTCTTTAGCATAAATAAAAAGAATAAAAATGATGTACAAATTCCGTACATATGTTTATAATACTTAAAATTAAATTCAGTAAGTTTTTTTTCCTTTACTTTAGTTAAGTACAAAATTATGTCTTCAACATAAAATATTAAGTTATATGATGAACTTTGTCAGGACTAAATTTATAGTACTTAATTTACGGTTTAAGCTGTAAACTGCAGCATAATTAAATAAATTGTTTAATATTTTAATTTTCAATTAAAAAACAAATTTATTTCCATTTGAAATAAACCAAATAAATTATGCTTATCTATATGTCAAAAATATACTATTCTTTCTGAGAGTTACGTTTGAGGGCAAACATAGAGCCTGTTGAACTGGAACTTATTTTTTAATTCTCATAACTTAAAATTTAATTGAAAATGATGACACAACTTGAAGCAATGAAGATTTTAGTCTATATTTTAAAATCGAAGACGAAAGCTGGATTGTTGACCATCGACTCCCGGCCAAGTTTTAGTGTTAAAAAAATGTTAAATTTTTTTTGAATTAGGTATGTCTATGTATAGAGTTTATTAATTTAAAAAAATAAAACAGATTATGAAATATGAAATTTTTTGATTTTTTTTTTGTACATTTTCTCGTATTAAACTAAATTTTGTTTTTATTTTAATTTTTAAAAAGGGTTAAAAAAATTATGTAAATTGAAAAATTTATTTAAAAAAAAAACAGCAACATTGTTACAACAATGTTATAAAAGTTTATTAATAATTATTATTTTTTTTTATTTTCTTTGAAAAAAATTATTATGTTAATTAAATTATGTTGCCTTATCTATCTGAAAATTCGCTATTCTGAACTATAATAATAATTAAAATTAAAAAAAAAAAAAATAGGGAAAATGGGAAAATTATAAGTTTTATAAAAATTTTATTGCTTTTGAAATAATTTTTTATTTTCTCGCGGCCAAACGTTTTAAAGAAATAAATGGTTTCGATGGAAAATAAATGAATTTAAAGAGTTCAATAGCAAGAAAACTAAATAGTTAAAATTTTGCCCTAACATAGAATGAGGCGAACAAGAAATATTATTCATTATGTTGGAACTTGAAAAATTGATGAGATTAACAGGTAGGTATAGAAAATAGTTTTATAAAAAACAAGCTATAAAATACTGTAGAATATCTCATCAAAAAATACATAAAATACTGTAGAACAATAAAAAACTGAAATTGCATCATAAAAATATAAGTTGCTTTGAAAATATCTCAATAGTATTAAGATTAAAGTCTCTGGGACAAATTAACTTCTATATAGGAACAATTTATATGAAAAAAAGAAAATTAACCACTGCATGTTGGTTAATTATAAAAAAAAAAAACGCTGTTTGTGTACCCATTTGGCAGCTCTATTATCATTTGGCAGATTAAAATTTGTCAGTCCCATTTCCACAAGGCAGAGAACATATTTTTGCTAAAATAAAATAGTTTTACTTTAATTGTCTCCGAAATCAAGTTTTGGCAATTTTTGAGAAAATTTTTATAATATTCAGGATCTAAATGGCCAATCAAAAGCATTTTCAAACCTAAATGCATTTTAGGTAAATATAAATTTTTTACGGTTGAAAGAAAAATAATTTTTTTTTTATCATCTTTCCAATTAATTTGTATTTTTGGACAACCAAAATACCCTCTAGTAAAATCTCAGTGATATTGACCTTTTTGAACTTTATATAAATTTTTGGCTGGACTTTTAAAAAAAGAATAAATTAGTCCTTGTAATGAATATTTTACATTATATGTTAATCCTTTTTTTACATACTTATTTAAGCAAAAAAGAAAAAAAAATCGGATAGGTACTTCAGTTTAATTTTAATAATATTTTTCATTATTTTTTTTAATATAATTTTTTAGAATTTTTAACATCAAGGCCATGCATTTAATTTTTTTTTTTTTTGCTTTTTACAGGAAAATCTAGTCATTTTTTTTTTTTTCGTTCAAAAAGAATTTCCTGTGAGGTTTTATTTTAACAAGGATATTCCTGGCTGGCTGGCTTTTATTCAAAGCTAAAAAAGAATAATGAAATAACCTTTAAATTATATACCTGCATTATGAATGAATTTTATACACTTTAGATTAATTTGTTTTTTGAACAAAAACTTTGGGTACATTTAATATTTTTTTTTTTTTTTTATTTTGTACATAAATGTCAACTAAATTAACTATGAAAAGCTTTTTGTTAACTAAAAATCACAATGTAAAAATTATTGAATTAACTCATAAACTGCAGGATTATTAGTATAAAAGGCTATCAGAAAATGGCAAATTAAAAAACAAACGGACTAACGAAATAGCTTGTTAATAAACACCCAGAATCATATAGTCGTAGGAATTTTTTATTTTTCATGAATATATAGATTTGGATTGGACATATTTTCATTTAAATGGTTTTTGAAATTTTTTTCTAACATTTCTAAACTACACCATCTTCAAATAGTTAATTAAAATAATATTTATTTACATTTATTATTATTTAACTTATAAATTTGTTTCCGTTTTTTTTGGAAACCAATTTTATAATTTTTTTTTTTGTAGAATTTATTAAATGTAATATATTTTATAATTCTCTAGAATTTCATGTGGTGTGAATTTTATAAAATTGTTCCATTTAAATAATGATTGCATTAAAAATAATATTCTGATTAAATTTTAATTAAATAACCACATTCGTTTTTTTGTTTTTTTTTTTCTTGTTTTAATTGGAATAATTTTAATTATTTCTATACTCATATCTTTATTTTATAATGTTAATGAAAAAATTATAAATATACTTTTGGACTATACAATTTACATTTTAACATTAAATCTATGTATGTACAACACTTCAAAATGCATTGTGCGTGTATAGCTGTAGTGTTTATTACATTTGATGTATAAGTGAATAATAAATTTTTGATTATGATCATAGGATAAGTATATTTTATTATTATATGTTCATGGTAATATCACAGAGAATGAATATTATATATGAATTAAGTTCATTATTATGATGAAAATTTTTTAATTATATTATTAGGATTTTAGATATAGTCTGATTGATAATCGCATCCACTAAAAGTGGCGGCTCTTGCCTATTTATAAGTTTTGTAGTTGTAAAAACTAAGACTTTATTAAATTTTCAATAATAAAATATTACAATTCAGAAAACAACAATTTTTTTTAATTCAAACAATTATTTTTATTTCAGAATTAATAAAAAATTAAAATGATTCTTTTGTATTTATTGTATTTTACTTATTTAATATGTTTTAAAATTATGAATAAATAAATAAGTTTTTATATTTTCAAACACAAATTTTTCTTCTAATATCAACAGAGTAAAAAAACAAATACATCTATATATAAAAGTTAGAAATTAAAATAAACATCACTTCACTGGCAGATGCATTGCATTAATGAAACAATAGTCCAACCACTATGAATTTTAAACATTTATTGATTTTTGTTGATAAATTTTAGTTTAATGGTTATTCGTATATTGTTGAAGGTGCTTATTTAAAACTAAACTCAGTGAAATTATTATTCTGTATTAATGAATATTGAATATTGAATATTGGAAAATTTTGCATTTAATGTTAAATATTGATATCAACTATTTCGAACAGATAAAATTTTTTACGATTATACAGCAAAAAATAAAGAAAATAAAAATAAGTAACACAGTTTTTTTTTTATTACTGCTAAAAGATATTTTATCTTGATAATCTACAGAAATTACATTTTGTCTCAATAGTTTGATAACTTGTTGAAAATAAATTATTTTTCAAAAATTAATTATCAAAATTATTTGAAAAGTCATGAAAATATAGAATATCCCTTAAGTTCAAATGTAATAAATTTTCCAAAAAAAAAACAATTTTGAACAAAATTTTATCTACTTATATATATATGAACTTAAAAAGACACCAGAAAATTCATCTCCTTTTCGGTTTTTTAGTCAAAAATTAACAAGATACTTTGAAATAAAAAAAAAAACAAAATAATCCCTGTTGCAATCAAAATTCGTTTAAATGATGTCTGTTTATAATGAAATTTTATTTAAATAAATCGTTGCAATGAGATTTAATATTTATGATATTCTGTACCATTAAATGCTATAAAAAATTTTATTTAATAAAATTTTTCTATTTATTGAAAAAATTTCTTATGCTGTCTGTTATTTATAAAGCAGACAAAACTGTCTGTTATTTTAAATAGCGTATAGTTACGTGGTAAGTTTTGTTATGGGTTGGATTTCCATCTAACTAAGCAACGCCCTGGACAATTAAATGAAATATAAAATAAAAATTTTTTGCAAAAGGATATTAAAAAATTGGTTACGTTGAGATTACGAAGGTTTCGTTCTACCGCAAGAAAAGTGTTCTGGCTTAATGGATGTGGAATTCTTAATAGAGGTTAATAGAAATCGAGGTTTTGTCATGCATGATGCTGAAACAACAGTCAAAACATTACATTGAAGATATTTTTTCTTTCTTTATGTTGTGAAAAAAATATTTTTATTTTTCTGAGTGAATTTTTTATTTTATTTTCTCTATAATTAAAATTACTTTTAATTCATTGAATATAAAATTGTTAATTTGATGCAATTAAAAATGAATTTGTAATTTTTTTGCAAAAATATTTTCCATCATTAGTATAGAAAATATGCAAAAAAAAAAAAACAAAAAATTGTTAGCAAAATGAAAACTCATTGAAATAACTTAAGAAATATTATATTTATTTGTATATACGAAAAGAAAACTCAAAATTCTGGAAAATATTTTTTAAAAACAGAATATACTATTGCTAAAAGTAAAGTAGATAGATTATGTATATACACTTTTCTTATACTGTTGTAAAAAAAAAAGAAAGTTTTTTGCATATTTTAATACTTGATAAAGTAATTCATTAAGATGAAGAATTTTCCCAAGTATATTTTTTGAAGAAGAAGAAAATTTAATTTAGATTTTCAAAAAAAGTGTTAAAAACTTGATTTAAGAGTGAAAGTATGTAACTTAATAATTCAGTAATTAAATTTTATGCTTTATATGTCTATATAGGTATATTGTATTTTTCAACTATTATATAAAATCATAAATTTATGTGAAAAAACTTAACAGTTTTATGAATAACAGTTGAACAGAACTATACCAGTTGTGCAGAGACAAAATACCAATTGTGCAGAACTATACCAGTTGTACAGAGACAAAGTACCAGTTGTGCAGAACTGTACTAGTTGTGTAGAAATAAAATACCAGTTGTGCAGAACTGTTCCAGTTGTGCAGAGCCTAAACACCAGTTGTGCAAAACTATACCAGTTCTGCAGAGACAAAATAGCAGTTGTGCAGAGACAAAATACCAGTTGTGCAGAGACAAAATACCAGTTCTGCAGAACTATACCAGTTGTGCAGAGACAAAATACCAGTTGTGCAGAACTATACCAGTTCTGCAGAGATAAAAAATTTTTAATTTACTTATGTATAATTTTAAAACCAATAAGTTTTATTTTACGACAATATACGACAGTTTGATGTCATATACAACAAATTTAAATAAACATTATAATAAATTTGCTATAGAAAAATAATTTCAGTCTATTATTTTTTCACTAAAATATTAAAAAAATACACTCATTATTTTACTCCTTAGTTATATATCTTTGGTATGCTGCAAAACGCGTTCAAATTATAAAATCAATAACCGAGATATTATGTATTTTACATTATTATTATTTAAAGTTTTTAAAAAATGATTTCCGACGAAAATTAGAATGTTGGATGGAAAAAAGTCGATTAAAAGAACATAAAAAAATCGTTAGATCCTGACTGTTTCCAAGGGTTGTATGTGAGAATATGTCGATTGAAAGAATAATTTAACAAAAATACTAAGTTGCCTCGCTCGGTTTGTATTCAATGTTGAAAACTTCATGATTTTTCTATGTTTTTTTCAGCAATTAATTAATTGAAATACCACATTTTTAAATTTGAACCGTACTTCAAATTAATTGCTTTTAGCAGACAAAATAAAAAAAACTTTTGATGATTGATTATACATTAATAATTTCTTTTCCGAAATGAAACATATAGTCACATTTTGAAGTATACCGACGATATTATGTATATATATGATTAAGATAAAATTATTTTTTATTAAATTTGAAAATAATATCATATTATGTAGAGTATTTTTCATTTCTGTGTTACCTTCATTCGTTATTTTCTCATTAGGTTAAAGTTAAAAAATTTTGGACACGTTTTTGTGGAAATTTTCTAATTAGAAATGCTGAGCTTGATGTATATACTTTATAAAAAAGATTTTCATTTTTATTGGAAAAATAATAATTATGATTATATTCTACAATAAAATGAAATCAATTCACGTCTCAAGTTATACAAATACATTATTATTGTTTAATTTGAATTAATAACCAATAAAAATATTACGACTATTAATAAATTAAGTAACAAAAAATATTGAAAAAATATTGAAGAAATATTGAGTGAGATCTTTTGATGTGTTATAAAAATTTCGTTTTACGTGTATAAATTTTACGCATTTTCATTATTAAATTTCATACGATTTAAAAAAAACCTTCTAAACAATATAACGAGAAATCCTGCTGATTATTTATTGTTTTTTTTAATTCAGATAAAAGTTAGTTGAAAAAATAATAATAAACATTTTTATAATTTTTATAATATTCTATACGTAATATTTGAATGTATTTTAAATTGTTGCACAAGACGAAGAGAAATTTCAATTAAGCTTATTTAGATTGGAATTATATTAATAAATATATTACTACCATATAAATATACTAAAAATAGTTCTTATAACTATTATTTAGCAAGCTACAAAATTATGTGTTCCATTTATACATACTTTCTGATTAAAAAATTATTATATGCGATTGATACAAATAATTTTCGGCACCTGAAAATCAATATCAATACATAATTTCTGTCTTTCATGACTATGTAAACTTCGAATATCTATATGTACTACATTTATGTAACTAATATGTTTTTAATTAATTTTCACATTTGTGATGAAATTTCATTTGTTTTATAACATTTTCGTTATAAAATTTATTCATCATGCCTGGGTGTGTATATAATATTTATGTCTACAAGAGTGTGTTTTATGTACAATTTTTGCAAAGAAATCATTTTTTGTGGAAAAGTTTTCTTGAGAGTATAGCAATAGTCAAACGAAAAATTATTATTTCGATGAACAATTTTTTTTTTAACTATTTATTAATAAGTTAGTTGTAAGTTGACATTAATATACTTTTGAATTATATAGTTTTCAAAATTAAATATTGAAAGAAGCTGTAATGTTTATTAAAAATTAGTTCAGTTGTATTTTTAAAATTGATTCTGATATTAATATATTATATAAATTACAAAAAAAAATCGAACTTGCTTTTGATATTACTTACATTAAAAAGGTAGTTAGTTCTTAATTTCATCTAATAATGATTAAAGGGTAAAGAAAATCTATGTGATAGATATAATTATGAATTATAAATAAAGTAAAAAGTATTGATTTCTATTCAAACGAAACTATTTTCTTTTTATGGATTAAACTTTTTGCATTATAAATTTCATGCAATTATATGGGAATGTTGCCAATCATGTTGCTAACAAAATTTAATCCAAACTTATTGTATTTGAAATGTTTTTGTAAATGTTAAAATTAAACTAATAATTATAATTAAAAATAAAAATTAAAACTATTTGGCTTTAAACACAGTACCCATATCTTTTATATTTTGGAAGAATTTTTCACAGAACTTTTTTATACTATTAATGATAAATGTAATGTAAATGTGTGTACACATATGAATATATGAATCAAATTTCCTCAATTTGGCCAGGATGTTATCATCCATTGTATGAAAACAAAATTTAATTGTGATTTTGTTTATTTTATTTTAGTTTTTTTTTTTGAGAAAATAGGCATCTGTCTCTATTCAAATGACATTATCGTAAATAATAGTAAATAATTTTTAACCTGAAAACAAGGAAACCTGTAATTTTTTGCATTTTGCAAATAAAAATTTATTTGTGGGAATGCTAGCAAGATAAATAAATATTTTTCTCTGGTCAAATAAAATGTACAAAAGTTTATATTTAGGTTAGAAACTTTTTTTTTGTTGTTATTATTATGTTTTCTATATACATATATTGTACCTTTATATATATACATTTTTTTTTTTTTTGCAATGCGGGAAAAATAAACTTCTGTGGTCAAAACACAAATATTCTACAATAAAATAGTTTTATCTTTGTGTTGCACTTTTTCGAGAATTATATTTTTCCCCCATATACATATATGTAGGTACAACATTTATATATATTATTTATTTTTATTTGATGCAATAATTTGAAATATGTCTGGATCTCATCCAATTCATTTGAAAAAAAAAAAAAATAAATAAATAAATAAAAAAAAATTAATTAGAATTGCTTAAATTTAAATTGAATGAATAGTTGAATGGATTTTTTGTTTGTTTCTAGATAAGAATTTGAAAATTTTATGTTCAAATTTTCAATTTAGAAAATTTCGATTAAAAATGTTTAATAAAAGAATAATAAGGTTAATAATAAAAAACAAAAACCTAGAATGGAACATAAAGTAGGTTAGCGTAAAATAAACATATATATCTAAGATTCAAACTCGATATAAGAATTTAAAAATCTAGTAATTCAATGCTCAATATAACTATTATATATATTAAATATTGCTATAACATAACCACAATGTACGACTATATAATGTAGGAATAATGTAATTATTAATAAAAATTATGTAATAAACCTTTCAAAAAATGAATATAAATATCGTACTAATGATATGGACTTAAATGGATTTAATATTTGACCTTAAAATTTGAATAATATACTCTTAATTTAAGATTGATTGTACCAATAGTTAAAGATGAATTAACACCTATCTGAATTTAGTAACTAAGGAAACATATTTTGTAAACATTATTTACTGAATTGGCGAAATAAATAATCATAAAAAAAAAAATCTATATAAAATTTGATTAATCAACCGATTAAAACATTTGGCTCTCAGTTTTAATTTTAATTTTAAATTTTTCATTAAATTTATTAAAAATATTTTTATTTGAATTAATTGAAAATATAACTATAGATGTAGATATACTTAAACGATTTTTTATTTAATGGTAAACCAAAATGTAAATATAATAAATAATGCTTATAGAAATAAAGTGTAAATTAAAAAAAATATATATGTACATATATAAAATAAAAATTAAATTCAATAATTGGATTATATGATTTTTTTTTAATATAATTTTATAATTTCATTTCTTTCTCCGGAATGATTTTCGAAAATTGGTATAACACAATTTATGAATTAAAAGATATATAATGTTATTTTATTATGTTGTATACATGTAATATGTTAAGTATTAAAATTTTATTTTTTATTATTTGCATAAAAAATGTGATTGAATATAAGGAATTATGCAGGATGTCAAAAATTAAATATATAGAAATCTTAAAGTTATATAATATTTCATGTAAATTTTTGGGAATCTTAAATCACTACGAAGGTAGTATTTACTAAATAATAGTAGTTTTATTATCTTGAGAAAAATTAAAGTGAAAAATATAATTACATATATTACTTCTCATCATTATAAAAATATAAAAGTCTATTTTATCTTAACATTATCGTATTATTATTGAACAAATTGAAAAGAATCTTAAATAAATTCCATTAATTTATGATTAATTCTTTAAAATTATGTAAATAATTATGTACGCAGTCTTAATTTGTTCATGTTAACATTATACAGAAAGAATTATTTATCAATTTTTGTTTTTCTTCTTATTCTTATATTATTAATTAATTTAGATTAAAATGCTCGTTGTTCTTGGAATAAAACTTTTTAAAATAGAGCTAAATAATTTCTTATAAAAATGATAATCTTCTTTATGTTACTTTTAATTAAAGTTAATTATCCTTATTATCCTTGGTATAAAGTTAAGAACAAATTTTTGGGGAACAATGTATATACATACACTCTGAATGTGTATAAAATTTTAAGCACAAAAAGTGTTTTATTTATTTTTATATAAAAAGTGGTTTTAAATTAATCATACTTCATTAACATTATCTTACAACATTAAGAATGTGAGATAATTAATTTTAATGACTTAAGAATTACCTGGTTTTTTGTTTTTTTTTTTTTTTTTTTATTTTGTGGAGCCTTTGGCAAAAGGATGTTAAACAAAAATTTTTGAAATTATTTAAATAAATAATTTCTCTTAGATGTAAAAAGATTTAAATAATATGTATAGAATTGAGATAAAATAATTTAAGATGCAAAAAAAAAAATTATATGCAAGAGCTACAAGAAATTATAGCTAATATGGCTTATATAAACGTTTAATTTATGAAATACGAAATCACAAATATTTTACTCTTTTTATTTGGGTTATTTATTTGTATCTAAATTTGTAAATTTCAATATATGTTATTATATTAATGATTTATTTGTTTCAATTTTCCGTCTTAATTTTTTCGTTCGATATTTTATTATAATTTTTTGAAAAAAATATCTTACAGATAGAACTTATTTTTCACTCGAATCATTTTAAATGTTTAATGCAAAATGTAAATATGTATGTGGAATATCATACAATATTATATTTTGTGCATAATTTGGCTCAAAAATATAATTTTTAAAATATACATTTTGTAAGATACAAAATTATCATATGAAGATTTTTTTGTAAAAGTTTAACAAATGAACAAGGATCTTCGATTATAATAATTAAGCCTTTTTGAATATTTTAGTTAAAAAGTGTTATCTTCTTGATTCGTCTTTAACAGAATGGGGCTTTAAATGTCATGAATTGTCACTATAAAATCACTTCATTGGAACATGCTTAAAGATAGATTATCATATTATATAGTAAGTTGACTAGATTCCCAATATTTTATTAATATGAAATGCGGAATTTAAAAAAATTTTTTCCTCCAAAAAATTTTATTATATACTTTTTTTTAATAATTTTTACATAAATTGTGGTTTCTATATATAAATATTTTTCTGCAGAAAAAAAAAAAACAAAAGAAAAAAGAAAAACAACTTGAAAATTTTATAATGGATTTTCCTATATAAAATTTAGATTCAACATTGTTTCAAAGAAAGAACAAAAATTATTTTGTATAGCAAAAGAAAAAATAAAAAGAAAGTTTGTTATTAAAAATTCTTCGAAAATTTTAATGAGAACGAAACCAACAAGGGTATAAAAAAAAAAGAAAAAGACTTAAAAAAAATTACACACGACTTGGGGTTTTTTTTTTTTTTTGATTGAATAAAAAAGAAAAGGATGTTTGAAAAGTTTTTTTTCCACCCCTTCTTGATGGTATACATACATATATTTATTCATGAATGAAAATTCATTAGGAAAATAAAATTTTGAACATCTCTTAACAATGAAAAAAACTTTTTCATATGAGTTAATTACATTATTTTTTAATTACATTTAAAAACAAAAAAAAAGAAACCAAAAATTTCGAACTTCATATATACAATTTCAATAATATTATTAAAAAAATAATAATAAAAATTTTCATCTGACTGAAAATATTTTTCAAATCAAAGTGAAAATTGAATTAAATATATACTTATAAAATGTTACTATGGAATCATAAATATTTAAAGAATTTGTAAAAGTTTTATAGGTATAAATTTTCGAATGATATCTAGATTATCATGTAAAACATCATATTTGACAATTATTTTTAATTCATTATAAAGAAATTCGAACAGATAAATAGTAGGTTTTATTTCGTTTGCGTTTGTGTTAAAATTACAACTTTTGACATTAAAATTGCTGATTTCACGAAAATATTTGAAAATTTTTAATTAAATTTTTATGATCTTAAAAATAGATCTATAAAATTCTGATATTAGGTAATTAAAGCCTTATGATTTTTATATTTATATATATTATATATAAATATAAGTATGTTTACGTACATATAAGTACTTATATATTTTTTAATATTATTCAATTACAAAATCATTTATTGAATTATTATAAAAAAATAAATATTCACGTTGGCATCTTCCAAAAAATAAGTATTTTAATTTGATATGGGAATATCTTTTTGGACATAACGCGGCTAGTCATTTTTTCGTAAAAATAAGTACCACTTATCTTCAATTCAATTTTTCATTGACATTTATTGATAAATATGTTATTGTTTCTCGTGTGTATCAATTTTTTTTCAATGATATTAAATTTAAATTTTAAATTCTCTTAAAATAGTAATAAAATCAAAAAATATTTCTCTTTTGCCATGCGCCTTATACATTTACATCTATACATAATTTCCCCAATGATGTCACGTTTTTATTCATATAATGTGGAAAATATTCGAAAATATCCTATTTTTTTTTGGGGATATTATCGTTAGAGAAAAATTGAAAAAAATGTAAAAAGTAAAATTGGTTTAAAAATAATTCTTTAGCTTTACTAAAAAATTGGGACAAAAAAATTATTGGTTACATATAAAAGCTTTTGGTTCATTCATATATGTGTACCTCAAAGAAAACAATATTGTGGTATTATTATTTAAATGAAAATTAATAATAAAAATTTAGTTCGAGGTTGCATGTCATCCGTGGTGTGTGAAACCTTTCATTAGAAATTCATTATTAAATTTCGAGGGAAAATTTTTAAGGAATATGCTCTTGATAATTGCTTCTTTTTTCATCATAAAAAATGCTTTTGCAACAAATTTAGAACTGCTTCTTTGAAATTTAGAACTGCTTCTTTGATCACTATCCTCGGATTCTATATAATGTGGGTGTTGATTATATTTCTTCTACCTGTTAAGTGTTTATCTACATTATTTTGTACATATTTGTACAGTTTCTAAATAATACTTAATATTAGTAGAATTTACGTAGAATATATTATGCACTTAGTAGTATTATTCTTATATTCCAACATTCTGTCGCTAACTTTTTTGTTAAATAATTTAGATTCTTATGGACCTAAATTAAATATCGTATATATACATATGAATTTTCCTTTTTGAACAAATTTTTTTTTTTTTTTATGTTTGTTTCACAGAATGATTATGATATAACAATGGACGGGAAATGTAATTTTCTATTCATGAATTTTTATCATAGATAGAATGAATTTTGATAGTTGAAAAAAAAAAAGAAAAAATATTTTTTTTTTTATGAGAGGTAAAAATCTTTCCAGAAATTTAATTACCTAAATTAAATAAATTAGAATTACAGGTTTTATAACAAAAATTTTCCGGAGTCATAAAAGCATAAGTTAATTTAACTCTGATTTATTTTATTTTCTTTATTAGCATGTTATGGTATAGTGGTATTGTCTTTATCATAAGGCATGCTCGGCGGTGGGTTCGATTTCTACCTCGGACTGGAATTTCTATTATAATTTGTTTATCTTATCATCAGCTAACTATATGTCAAAATTCAGGAAACAGCTCCAGTTTACTTAAAATGCGTCAAACATTAAATTCAATTTTCAACAGAATAATATTGTGCGCATAAAATCAGATTAACCCTTTTTGTTGCAATTAATTTTTTCCATTTTTCCACACTCGTGTAAAAGCATTTCATGTTAAAAACAAAAATAGTTATTTATCAACATTTAAAACAGCCAGTCAAAACGAAACTAACTTTAGTTAAAAAATATTATGGGTGTATATAAATTTATCTTTCTTTTATTTTTTTATTTTTTTTAATCTTTTTTTGATGGAAAGCTTGCATTCTTATAGTTAATATAAATTCTTTTTCCTTCGAGAAAGAAGATTTATTGCCCCTCTATGATACTTAGTTTTTTGCGAGAATTTTTTTTTTTAAGTTGTATATAAAGTTAATCTCCCATTCTAAATTAATGAGTTAGAAAAAAGTATTGTAAAAAAAATTAACTGATAGTGTAAAAACCAAGTTAGAGATAGGTATACTGTTATAATACATTTTAATACTTGAGAATGATTTAGATTTTAGAAGGATTGAATGGTTTATTCAACTGGTATTTTAAGTTGAAGCTTCGCTGGAGATGTTTATACTGAACTTGTATGCACTCATACAAAATATCAAAATGGTTTAATATTTTCAACACTGTCAAGAAAACCACAAATGAATAAATTTTAAGTTGCCCAACTCAAGTCTGTATCATGCATTAAACCATAATGCACAAAGTCATTCCTACAGGTAAATTTGTAAGAATTGCAATTTTTGATTATAAACAAAATATTAAAAAAATAATTCACTAAGTTGTGCGATATTTATAAAATCGTTAGTCAATTATAGCTTGGCTGAAAGATTTTTATGTGCCTTTCGGAATGCTTGATATAATGAATGCTTATAATTTCTGTTCAAAATTATAAAAAAAAAAATAAAAATAAATTATCTAATGTTATGTACCTTTATCATAAAACATTTTAAGTGGTCCTATTTTACTTTGAAATACATTTTTTTGTCGCCCTTTTATTATTTTTATACCATGATTTTGGGTATTAAATATATAATATATATGTATAATGCATGTGAAAACAAAATATCGCATTGAAGTTCAATGTATGGTATCAACATTTTTTCAACAATTTTTGAATAAGATAATATTACTAGTGAAATTTTAAGTTTTGGTTTTCACTGAAATTTTCTTATACTAAAAATAGAATATAGGTTACACTCTCAGTCATAATTTTAGTTGGTGCTTAATGTAGTATCGTTAATTTGTTTCCCATATATAAAAAATTTAGTAAAAAATACTTTGTTCTTTTTTTGATGTTGCAAGTTTGGATATGAACCGAAAATTGGAAATACACAGAATATATTGGTGAAAAGTATAACGTCATATTCGTTCATCAGAAAATATATAATTCTTATTATTATCACCTAAGTTTAAAATCTGATCTTAAGTGTTGAAGTTACATGGAAAACAAATTTTTTGACATTACTGCCAAAAATTTAATTGAATAAATATTAAGAGAAGTAAATCTGTTCCCAAAATAGAAAATAAATTTTATAAATAAAAAAACTATTAAATAATATGTAAAGATTAAAATTGTTTTGTTTATTAAGGAAAATTATACACAAGAGTACATTATACACAAATGTATATATATGATTTTATATTAAAGAACTAGTAATTTATTTTATGTGTATTTATATCTAGTATTAATTTTAAGAAGATTTCAATTTAAAGATGAATTTAAATTTATATTACCTAAGGTAATTTTAGTAGTGTAATCTTTTAATGAATAAATTTCATATAGAAATGTACTAAAATTTGTTATATTCAAAATATTGATTTAAGGCAGAATTAATAGTGCTTATATAGTAAAAAAAAAAAGCAATTTTAATTATATTGGTAAAATTATTTTGAAACAAATTAAAAATAAAATTATATTGAAAATTCGACATAACAATAATAGTTATGTTGTATTTTAAAAAATTCAATTAAACTTTTAAAAATCTATTTAAACTTTTTAGTAAAATTTTCAGATTGTAATGTTGTTTATTTTAAATTTACCTTATTTACCCAGGAGTCTGAAGATTCTTGAACTTAATGCTACTAAAAGAGAAAAATATCCTCTAAAGTCGATTTATTTTAAAATAGATCACAGTTGGAATGAAAATTAATATTTGAGAAAAACGCGTGCATAGTTTATTAATGTTTGCCAAACGATATTAATTATTCTTCTGTGCGTTAACCATCATTGATGAGGGCATTTGTCGATGGCTTTAGGTACATTGTGTAAATAAATAATATTTTTCAGATTCAGGTTTAATTGAAATTTGTATATTACATATAGAACATAAAAAGTTATTTATTTTAGAAGTTTTTTTAATCTATTTTTTTTTTGTCAAACTGTTTTTACTGATTACAAAAATTCAATATATTAAAAAATTATTATAAGTTAAGAAAAAAGATTTTTGCCATTGATATTTGAAATTTGAATGATTTATTTTTTGTGCAAGCCAACAGTGTCAAATTCTGGTTTTGGTTTCTGTCCAAGTCCGGCAACTAATTTTTTTAACATAGCAATAGCATATCCTGGAGCTAAACCCTTTGGACAAGTTTTTGAGCAATTCATAATGGTATGGCAGCGGAACAAACTAAATGAATCTTTAAGCTCATTTAAGCGATTTTGACTATGGGTGTCACGTGAATCCACTATCCAACGATAAGCTTGCATTAACACTGCTGGTCCCAAATACTTGTCACCATTCCACCAGTAAGATGGGCATGATGTTGAACAACAAGCACATAAAATACAATCATAAAGCCCATTTAAGGTATTGAGGTCTTTTAATGATTGTAAGTATTGAGCTTCTCCTTCCGGTTCTTTGTTACAACGTTGGAGCCAGGGCTTGATTAACCTATATTGTGCATAAAAATGTGACATATCAGGAACTAAATCTCGAACTACGTACATATGAGGCAATGGATAGATTTTTTCCGGTTTCGATGTATTACTATCAATCTTAGATATACATGCCAATGTGTTGATTCCACCAATGTTCATAGCACATGATCCACAAATACCTTCACGACATGATCTTCGAAATGTCAAAGTCTGATCCACTTCGTTTTTGATTTTAATTAGAGCGTCTAATACCATAGGTGCACATTCAGACAAATTGACTGCGTATTTTGCCATATAAGGTTTAACACCTGGCTGTTCAGGATTCCATCTGTAAATATGAAAATTTTTCATTTTCGCTTCTTTTTTTTCTTTACTTTTTGCTTCAGGCTTTTTTTCTTCAGATTTTTTTTCTTCAGCATAATAACGGCATTGAATTGAAGACTTCCTCATCATTGTACTAATCAGCTTAGAATTAAAATGAATTTTTTCCATTTTATTTATTATAATTATGTTTTCAATATAACAACAGGTATGTGTTCTTTTAAAAAAAAATTTTATTTTTTTATTTTATTATTTTTTTGATTTTATTATAAAATGATGCTTAGATAGATTATTTGTTTCTACCATACGTCTGGCTGAAGGATATTCTTCACATTTTGTAGTTTTGCATCTGAGTTTGCTTTTTATATTATTCGTTGTGAAACGATGAAAAAGAAGTTAAATGTTAAAGCAACTGTCGCAATTGTGGAAAAGGCAACTTAGTGTTATTATATCAGATTCATAAATGATTTACATATATAAATATATAATTATATTATATATAATTAATAAAATAAAACATTCATTCGTCTACACATGTATATCTTGTAACAAAATTTTGTAATTTTTCAATTTAAATTCGAATACCTATGATAAAGAATTTTCAAAGTTTAAATTTTTTGTGCGAATATCTTTTATTGAAAAAATAAATTTATTATTGTCACATTTGCATTAGGCTCTAAGAGAGTTAATAAATCATATAATGTATACCTACTGGTACAATCTTCATTTTATTCTTATTTATTTACAAAATAGTAGGTGTATTATGACATTCATCAATCTAGTAAAGTCACAGAAGTGTTTTATATGCAAAATATATTTTCGATCCTTTTTATTACTATATTTATATTTACTACATTATGATTACATATTTACATACATTTATTTCTTACATAATAATATACATTTATATAGATATATAGTTTTACCTTTTTATTACACTTCTATTTAATTTTATCTAAATATGTTTGCTGAGCATGTAAGATTCATTATTAAATCAAGCTGATTAGAGTTTATAGAATAAAATTATAGTAAAGTCTAACGTTATATATATAGGTATAAAGTCATTTGTGCATATATAGAATATTATAATACTTATGTGTAGAACTATGTACAATAAATACTTAAAAAAGCACATCTTTATTTTTTTTTTCATTAAAAAAAAATTGTTGAATTCATATTAAACTATATAAATTTAATATTTTTGTGTGTATATTGAACGACTATTAGTAGTTGTGATATGAAGATGAGTGTTGCTTATTAAATCCTTTATATTTACTTGGTCGGGTTGATTGATAGAATTAATACACTTCCCGGCATTCGATCGAAATTAAATTTTGTACATCAACTCGTAGTCGATGAGATTGCATTTCAACGGATTTTGACAGATGATGGGATCTTAAGGAATTAAAATAGTAAGAATAGTAACGTTAAATAATAATAAAAGCCGTTACAAGATCCCATATATAAAAGATTTTTATTAAAAAAAACTTTGTTTCTAAAGAGTTGTGTTTTTTTGCTATATTGATTTTATATTTTTAACTTTGTTGTTTCAACAAATCATAATTTCAATTGAATCAAATGCATCCACATAAGAATTCGAAAGTTTTCAATATACTTTATATCAAACTTTTAATTTTTAATATTTCCTCCCAATCACATTCTTCTGCTTTTAATATTGAATTGCCTTTTAAAAAACTTTAAGTTTCACGTTTCCATACACGTATCAGAAACATAAATAAAGTTAAATTTATTCAAAAATTTACAATTTTTGCTATGCGATGAGGATATGAAATAATATCACTTATTTATTCATGATGCGTATTTATCGAAGCATCATTGGCGAAAATTTAAAAAATAAAAAAGAAAAGAAAAGAAAACTTAATGATTTTGTTATTTGAAAAATATAATAATTTTTATATGACACTTTTTTTCTAGAGTTAGCGAAAAGATGATTTAATTTACAGAGAATAAGTATTATTTCTTAATTCCAAATTTTCTTTTACTCCTTTTTTTTTGAAAAAAGTTATTTTTTTTAATTTGTCAATGAATAAAATTTATTCTACTACACGTTAATAAAACAGAATTTTTAGGAGTTAAAAGGCCTAAAGTATGCCTTTCAACTAGAAGAGATTATTTCCACGGGTCCATGGAATAAAGATTAAATATAAAAATCATCGATAGTGCATAGATAATGAATAATAATATACACCTGATCTTGCAATATCAGTTGAATATTTTGACTGACGCTACTACCTTCCGGAGCCGATAAGCATTATTTCTTCAATGTATTATATTTTAATTCGCTTTAAAAATAATTTTTTCCTCTGATTAAATTTCATTCTGATTAAAAACAAAATTTTCTTTTCAATTGTTCAGTCTTTATGGTTAGTTTCAGTCTTTTTATGGTTAGTTTCCTTTCGATATTACGCTTCTACTTTTCTTTTTCTTTTTTTTTGTTTGTTATTATTAAAAAAAATTATAAAGTGTAATATTACAAAATGGCTTAATAAAAAAAAATTAAATTAAATAGCCAAACAAAGTGAAAAATAAAGAAATTATTTGAACAATGATGTGATAAGAATAGTTTTAATATCAGAATGATTGAAATGAATATTTTTTTTTATATATATGTAGTTTTAAATTTCATATTCATTTAAATCTAATCTTAAGGTTTTGAGATTTATACACGGATTTACAAGAATTAAATTAACGTCTACCATATAAAATTAAGCAGATTTTTATATAAATTTTTAGCTCCAAATATTAATAGCACTTCTTAGAACAGTATTTTGACAATTAAATATTTTTAAGTAACACGTATTTTTGGTTGGTTCATAATACCTTTCGTTTACTATGCCTATTAAAATATTCAATCTCTCTCGATTTGTAATTTCATATTGGACGCAATGTAATCAATAGAAATGTGAAGATCTGGGAATTCGATCAAAATTTCACTAGGCGAAGATAAATTTTACACAGAGTTTGGCACACTCATTCCAATTATCTTAAATAAATAATATTTTCAAATGTCAAATCAAAATATTCAAAAATTCACAATTTCAATGACAAAAGATTCGAATTGGCAAAACAATCTTCAAGGTAAATTTTTATATCCAAAAAATAAAAAAAAAAAATTTTTTTTTTACCATAGAAAATATAAAATTAAATAAAAAAATCGACAAAAAAATTATATTGTTAGAATATTTTAAATTTAATAAAAACTCATTTATGCTTTTTCTTTTGGAAATATGAAAAAAAAAAAAACTTTTTTTTTCTCTATCTTTTTTTTTTCTCTTAGAATTTATGGAAATTATAAGATACTTTTATTTAAAAATGCAAATTATATTGCGAGATAAATTGTAATTTTATTTTTTTTTTCTTATGGTCGAATATTCTTTTAAATGTGATGTTGGTCGAAAGAAAAACCAAGGGAATGCAGGTGTTTTCAAAAAATAAAGTTCTTAAATATAAATAAATTAGAGAAAATTTCAGGGTGCTTAAAAAAGAAAAATATGTTTAAATAAATTTTTATATTTTAATGATTGTTTTGTTATTTTAATGACAGAGATGAATTCATTTATTTAAATAATTTTTTTTTTAATATTATATACAATTAAAATTGATCGAGCCGTCTACGTTAAATAAATCAAAATTAAAATTCGTCCAATCGTCTTATAGACAATTCATCTACAATTTATCCACAATTCATTCAATAAAAATAATTTATCCATTTGAAAAATATAATCAAGAACAATTAATCTATTTAACAATTCACTCCATAATTGTTCGCTAAAAAGTACTAAATTCTAAATAGTGTCTTGTCACAGACAAAATTTTGAATCTAATGGTATATCCTTACTTTTTGTATAAATTTTCTTTAATAATAATACCTATTGAGCTTTAATTTTGAACACTATACACTATAGTACAGCTGAAATAAAATCCCCAACCCAACAACACCCAAACTTTTGCTTCACATTAATAAATTATAGAAACCTTGAAATTTCTAATTTAACTTTTAAACTTAAAATGTTTTCCTTTTTATTGAAAAATAATAAAAACAACAAAAATAATAATAATAATAATAATAAAAACACATAAATTACACAGGTGCAAATCTTATTTGCTTTTAAAATTACTTTGAAAAGTAAATTATTTTCATTTTTACACAATTTGACCAGAAAATGATTTGAAAACTAGTAATCATAAAATTCGAATAAATTGTAATAATCATTTTTACTTCCTTTTTTTTTTTTTTAATGTTTTGTTAGTACTAGTTCCAATTATATTTTGTTATCGAGGGAAAACATTGAAATAAATTCTTAAAGTTTATGATTATCTTATAAAATACCAAAAAAAAAAACATTAAAATTTAAAGAAAATAGTTTTTAATTTCTAACGAGAATATTTGAACACAAGGATCCGAAAAATATACATTAAAAATTTTAGAGATTTCTTCTTTTAGATAAAGATATTTATTAGATAAGATATTTATGAGGTTGAAACATATGATTCGTTTAATTTTTGGTATTTATTTCTATTTATGAAAAATTGTCCCAGATAACAAATAACTATACTACAGCTAAAATATCTCGACTAATCGAGGAAAATATATTTTTAGTTGCGTGTAGTACAAAAGTTCATTGAAATATTTTCTATACCTAATAAGTTTAAATTGCAGTGCATATTATGTTTTAAATATCTATGTGTACAAGTATAATGTACTAAATTACTATTAAGTCATGAATTTTTTTTTACAGGAAACCTATCAAGAAAAACAAATGGTAAAGTCAGCAAATATAATAAAATAGTAATATATGTAATTTTCTTAATTCAACTGCAAAGTAATTTTCTTTTTCATTTTCATTTTTGTTTTTTTTTTTTATATATTTTTTAAATAATTTTCATTGGAATGTGAATTACCTTAACTTTATTAGAATTTCTTTTTTTTTTTTCTTTTGCGTTCTAATGAATTTATTATTTCTCTTTTCTTTAGTTTTCTTTTGCATTATAATAAAAAAGTACCTATAACGTAGGTGTATGCATATCCAAATATGTATATCTATGTAAAAAAGTGGAATTAAAATAAAAATTAAAATTTATTAAGAGATTAAAAGAAATATTCGAGAGTATATTATTCGAATGAAATGTTTATCTTTAAATTTACAATTATCAAACGTTTCCGCATCAACTGACCTCTTCTAAAATATGAAAATAAATACGAATTGTATATAGTATCTGTTATGTTTAGATATAATTTTAATTTTTTTTATTAGAAATACAAAAATAGCTTTGCATCTTTCAACATGAAAAAAATGTCAAGCATTTGATGTTTTAAAAATTAATATGGTGATTAAATTAAATTTTATTAATTTTAAGTAATTAAAAGGACTTTAAAGTTTTGAATGTTTATTTAAAATATTCGAGTTTAAATTCTCAATTTAAGTTTGAATTCAGGATTAAAATATTCTACGTATACACAGAAAAAAATTTGCTCGTACTAATAACTAAATAATTCGTTAAAATCAACGAAAAATTCGTTATTTTGGCTACAACGAACATTTCGTTAAAAAAAGCTCGTAGTTCGTTAAAAAAGTTCGTTATACCCCAAAACCAAAAACCTTTCAAATTCTTCAGCAAAAACACCGCAAATACGAAAGAAAAAATTTACTAGACTAAATTTTTTTTTTATTTATTTAATTTTTTATTTATTTCTTTTTTATTTTTTTATTTTTTTTTTTCTTTTTTTTATTTTTTTTTTTATTTATTTTATTTTTTTTTTTTTAATTTTTTTATATTTTTTTTTAATTATTTTTTTTTTTTTTTATTTATTTTTTTTTTTTTATTTTATTTATTTTTTTATTTATTAATTTTTTTTATTTATTTTTAAAATTTTTTTATTTAATTTTTTCTTAATAATTTTTTTTATGCCCGCTTGTGGCTTCGAACCACTGTCCTAAACATTGCAATCCATCAACTCTGCCACTGAGCTATGAACTAAATTTACGGCAATGTGTAAAATGGAAAGTATAAGTTCTGTATGGATTGAAATTTTTGTTTCCCGTATTTAACGATAACGAACTTTTTTAACGAGTACTAAAAATGAAAAAAAAGGTTCGTAATAGAAAATAAACGAAATTTACGTTACAAAAACGTATTTATTCATTATTTTTCGTTATCTTAACGAGAATGTCATTAACGAACTTTTTTGACGTAATGAGTACGAGCAAATTTTTTTCTGTGTACATATTTCAAAATGAAGCATAGAAAAAGCGGCAACTTACATATAATCCGTCTTGTATAGCAGTATAGATTTACAGTCAAGCCTCATATGGTGTTGGAAAAAAAACTTAAATGTCATCATAATAATCAAAAAAAAAAAATATATATATTATTTTATGTAAACATTTTTTTTTTTTCTTTTTTGGCTTTTGTTATAAATCTTAAAACAAATTTTCAGTAGATTTTCTTCTACTCGTAAAATAAATATATTTGTTAAAACATACTTTATTATTCTTTTAATTAAATGGAATTGTGTTATACAGTAAAAGGCAACTTGTTATTTTTCTTTAAACATATATTCTTCATTTCGTTTGCGTTTTGTGGAATAAAATATATAATTTTTTAACATTTTATGTACACACATATATGTATGTAAAGGGGAAAATTTTCAGCATTATACTTAATATGAAATATACAAAAAGAAAAAAGAAGAAAAATCTTAAGATTTTAATTTAAATGATTGTTTTATAAACAAAACTATTAATTTTTCATATACACAAAAACTTTGTAACAATATTTACAGAAAACTTAAAGGATGTACACAAAGTATTCAAAAATCATTTTTAAATAATTAAAATCTATATTATAAAAGAAGAACTCTTCATCATACATATATGTGAAACCATAATTCTTGATTCTAAATGTGTATATAAGTATATACACAAGTATGCAGTTTGGGTATATTACTGTCAATCTATCTAGAAGAAAAATGTTTTCTTTTTTTTTTATTAATTAAATATTATGTATTATGCCCTTCTGTTCCAAATTTTTACTCACAAGTCAGTATAAAAATATTATTTTTCGTTCATGTTCATTGTGAAGTTTAGAAATGTATTAAGAAATATATTAATTTTTAGACACAACTATATATATATATAACATTATGAATGGGATATAGAGTTATTACACTGCGTTTATATTTTTTGCTTCTGATTCGTTTCGTATTAATTAGCATCTACATTACACATTATGTCACTTAAATCTTTGCCTATAATAGAACTGGTGAATAAAATTTTTTCTTGCTATTTTATGGCAACAACATAAAATTGGATTTGCTTTTTTATTTTTATTTTTTTTACAATGCAGCATATTAATTTAAAAGCGAATACTTTTATAAATAAAAAAAAGTACGACACAACACTACAGAAAAACATTAGTACGATTTTTTCTTCAAATTGTAATACATTTATATATATATATATATAAAAACTATGCACCTTATAACACTATGTTGAATACAGAGATAATTAAAATAATGTCTATGACACAAAGCTATATTTATTTCAAATTAAAACCGATTTTTCTTTTTAACACAGCTACATTTTTATGTATATTATATAAGTTAAAGTTGTAACATAGTTTTATAGCATAAAAATTACTAAAAAAAAACTTCTTTAAAAATAATAACAAATATTTTTTAATTAATTTGTACCATCTTGTGCAAATCATTAAAATCAAAAAAATATAAAAAAAAATTTGAAGGAATTTTTCACATTTTTTTATTCATATTAAGTTTAATTTTATTATCATTTTCTTATATTCCTTATGACCTGTGAGATTTGAATAAAATTATAGAGAGTATTTGATTTGTTTTCTTTTTCTTCTTTTCTTGTTAGTTTTTATTTTTTTTTATTTTGTGTCGTCCAATTCAAAGAAAATACTTTTATAATACCTGCATTATGTATGCAAATAGTTTTTCCCTTCTTCAAAGTTAAACAATATAAAAGAAGAAAAACAGATGAAAATTGTTTTCTTTATACAGTTTTGTTTTATTTACATACATATAAGCTTAAAATTTTCAATGAGCTTTTATTATAAGCTGCGGCTATGTGGAAATTAAAAAAAAAAATAAAAAAATACTTTTCTAAGATTTCTTAAAAACAGATTTTATGGAAATTCTTTTTTATTTTTAAATTATTTTCATATGTAATGTTAATAAAATCTAGAATAAATTACATAGTGTAGTATGGAGTAGTATGGTATAGTATAGTATAGTATAGTATAGTGCAGTACAGTATTTTTTACATCTTAAACGATTTCTGAACCATAATCGAGGAGTTTTAGAATTATACATATATTAATAGAAGAAAAAAGAAAAAACACAAAAAAAAAAGAAAAAAAAATATTTTCCTTAAACATAAAAGTCTCAAATGGAAATGTAACTGTCTAAAATATTTCCCATCAGATGTACATGTTTTTAAGATGTTTATTTCAAAACAAAAATGAAAAATAATTCAAAAGTAGCATGCAATAAAATTATTTTATTGTTCCATGAAAACGGAAGCTCTGCAAAAAAAAAAAATGAAAAAGAAATAAGTTTCCAAGGAAAATGAGAACAATATTTTGTAAACATTTTCATATACAAAAATAAAAAGCAAAAAAAAAATTTAGAAAAAAAAAAAATTCTTAAAATATACAGTATTAAATTAAAAACAACTTTAGTGTTTCTTATTTATTTTAATCACGTAATTGTTTGACACAAACAAATAAATAGTTTGTTGAGAAAAATGTTAATATGAAAGGAAATTAAGAAGAAAGAAAAAGGCAAAAAAAAAAAAACAAAATAAAAATGCACAATTAACAATCTTTGAGGGTTTACTTCCGTTTTATAGAATATACATATAGTTAAAGTATAGTATCACTTTTATTTTTAAATAATACCATTTAGACATAAAATACATATAAACTTTATTTAAAGGATTTCTATTTTTATTTATATATACATAATATTTTTTTTTTGGTAAAGGATAAAAGAATATTAAATGTCCATTCGTTTCTTTTGCTATTTTGTAAATAGAATTTTTGTTTTAAATCGGGTCAGTAATCAAAAGCATTCAATTAGATTTCAATTTTGTATGAAAATTTTGAGAACATTTTTCTTCTTTTTTTTAATTTTTGGCAAATTTTTTTAACATTATTTCTTGTAATTTTCAATCCAGGGATATTTTATTTATATATTTTATTAGTTAAAATCGAATATTTTTATGCAATATTCGGAAACAAATTAATGTTAGATCGGAGCATTGCAAAAATAATTGACAAAAAAAGGATTTAATTTAATCTATCTTAAATTAAATTATTTATATCATTATAATGTATATATAAAAATAATTGTAATATCTAAAACTGCAGTTTTTTTTTTAAACTATTCTAAACAAATAAAATTTTTAATATATGGGTTAATTTAATGTTGTAAAAATCTAATCTCAACAACATGATTGACTTAAATAAAATAATATTATCTATTTTTTTATTATTATTATTTTTCTATAGAAAATGTAAAAATTTTCATAATAAAAAAATGTGAATTTTTTTTTTTTTTAACTATGTTTTGAATATTATATAAATTTCTTATGATAAGAAAAATAATAATTTCCGCAATATTTCCTATTTCATATCCTTTCAGATTCATATTGTGTACACATATGTGTATAATTTTGTATATACATAAACATGTATAAAAAAAAATATTAGAGCCCTATAAAAATACATCATCACGTCTGCATTTTTAATATTAAATTCTTATTTTTTTTTATCTTGCAAAATGATATATTTTTTCATAATTTTATCATCTAAAAAAGCAATAAATGCCTTTTTTTTTTCAAATGTTACAAAAAAAAATCTATCATTAATTATAGGGTGATAGGCTTTGTTTATTTTTTGATATTTTATAATATGAGGGATACGTAATATATAATTTAAATAATTACATTATGTGTAATCAGTACAAATGAAATCTAGGTTGGCGGCAAAAGAATTTTTGCCAATAAAATGTATAAAGAAAGCTGAAAATCGTTAGAAAACCCGCAATAAAATAGAGCAGAACGATTATAACTAAAACTGCCGTTTTTCCTGCAGCATCTGCCCAAAATTTTGCATTTATTACTAGTATATAAGTTAACAAACAACATTATAATTTTTGTCATCTTGCACTTTTACGATAAAATTTTTATATCGTTTCCAATTAAAAATTTTATTTTTTTAAAGTTTCACACACTTAATGTCAATTTTGCTGATACTAATTTTTTCGTTCCTATTTTTAAGTCTTTAAATTGTAATAAAGTTAGTTGTAATTCAGACTTCAAACAAATTAGTTAAAATCAACTTTAAATAAAAAAATATTAAAATTGTAAAAATTGAATTTTTTTATATATAATTGAGAAATTTAACTTATACAATAACTCGTCCATAAATGTATGATTTGTAACAAAAGTTCATAAATGAACTGATATATTAGTAAAAGTACGAAATATTTTTTCTTGCCATGACAAACAGCTAATTTTGCTAAAGTCATCCACTGTGCGATATACAGACTATGTATTTCTTCATTTTACAGAAGAATATAAGAGTTAATCTTTTACTATAAAACCTATATTCTATAGATTCACTAAACCTAGGCATTAACTTTTTAGATTTTAAACACCCTGTAGAATTTATTTTTTTTTTTCAATAATAAAGTTTCATAATAATGCCAAAGGAGAAAAATGTGCCATTGTTAAGCAGGATATTCAATTTTTTTTTTTTCTTCTACTATTTTTCATAAATAGGAAAAACATTTTTTTCTTTACTTGAAAATTAAAAAAAAAAAAAAGTAAAATTAGCTTTAAAAAATAAAAATATCCTAACATATACACTATACACATATAAAATAACACAATAATAATATCGTTTTAGATCTTCCAGTTGAAGAATTTTGCAAAAAAAAAAAAAGGAACAATTTTTTTTTGATTCATATTTGATGAAAATGGATATAAAAAAAAAACAAAAAATTTTCCCATATGAAATAAATGGTAATTTTTTTTTTCTTCGATGAAAAAGTCATTTTGGATTATGGGAAAAAAGCTTCTCGAGAAATGAAAAATAAAAATAATAATAAAAAAAAAAACAACAAAAAAAGGAGCGAAAAATACTTTTAAAGGATTTAAAAAAAAAAAGTTTATTTTTTTATGATTTTAGCGATAAAACCATATACATAAATTTTATGCAGAATGTTTTTGATTGAGTTGAAAAATTAACACGGTGCTTTCTCAGTCATTCTGCAGTAGAATGCTTTACGCGCCAAAAATCAACACAGATCTGGTTTTATTTTAATGCATCTGTATGTGCATTTTTATTTTATTTGTGTCATTTTGGGGTTAGGCAAACACAGAAATAAGACCAATGTTCTAAGGAGACCTCAATCAAAACTTTAAATTTTAACTGAATGGCACAAGCTTAATTCTTCTCTCCATATCCCAAAAAAAAAAACTTCTGTTTTATTATATTTTATATATGAAAATTTAGATGTATTATAAGTGGTAACAAAATTCAACTTGTTTAGCTCATTCGTCAGCTCAACAAACACTAATGAGTTCAGCTTCAATTTTTCCTAAGAATTTATTTATTGCTTACATACTGGAATAGAATAAAATACTTTTGGCTGCATCAATTTAAAAGAAATATAGTTTTAAGGTATATTTTGGTGCCTCCTTTTAAAATCTAACACCGTACATTATAAATAATTTAATATGTTAGAGCTTTTTATGTGAACAAATTGAATGTCCTATTTGATGTATTAGAAGATAAAAATTAAAAGAAGAAAAAGAAGTCAAGATATGATTTTATGATAAAATTTTTTTAAAAATAAATAATTTATGAGTTGATTCTCTTTTATGTGTCAAAATAAGATATATTACTGCTAATATCTGAGTACACATTATGCGTACATAAATCAAACACTTAAAAACGAATTATTACACTCTATCTATATAATATTTACTAGTGCTATATTTATTTTAAATCGAAACTTTATCTCTCTAATTAATAGTGTTATATTATTATGTATAGTAATTAAAATTTGAACTTTGAGAATAATTAATCATATATTATAATATATATTACATAATATTAGCTGCATGAAGCCTTTTAAATTTTGACATTAACCCGAAAAGAATTTTTAGTTCAGGAACTTTTGAAAATTTTCAGTCATTATTTCCATCCAGAACACGGTGACTATCGGCTCAAAAATAAATGGGCATTAAGGTTTTTCTGATAATCTTAAGTATATTTTGAACCTTAGTATAGTTTATTGAAATTTGGCAAAAAAACTGCATGAGACTTCTGTATTTCAAATTGATAGATTTTGCACTCAGAAAGGGTTAGGCAAAAATTGAACCTCTTTCCGAAAGTAATAAATATTTAATATAATTTTCATTTTAATTTTGAATGAGTTAAGTATTCAATCAATAAATACTTTTATCGATATAAACTTTTGAAGAAAAAAATTATATAGGAAAATTAATTAAGTAAAAAACGATGTAATAATAGAAAAATTAAAAAAAAAAATCTCAAAAGACCATGTATATATGAATTATGTATGTTAAATTTCTACTCAAATTTACATAATTATTATAATGGTTAAAAGCTTCCAGCATCAAATTCATTTGTTATGTTTTAAGTTTATACATATATTTACATACATAATTATATATGTACAATGTATACTCATATAAAATGTAGTAGCTAATTTATAAAAACCAAAAATATAAATTTTATTCTAAATTCTCAATTTATAAATTAAATGATATCACTTCGTGTTTGAAATTTATTTAATCTGCAAATTTTGAATATTAATGTTTAGTGGCCATTTAGAGGATTAAAATTTATAATTTTTTGAATGTTTAGGTATATGTATATAATATTCAGTATCTATAATGTACTATGTACTTAGTATATTTATTATGTACATAATTTAATTATATAGATAAAAAAATAATAAATTTTGAATTTATGAAAAAAGATAAATTTCAGTTCTATATTAGAATTTCTGTAAACCTACTATTGAAAATTTTTAACATGAAAAACTTAAATAAATTTTATTTAACTTTAATGTAATTTCTATATGTTCTAATATAAAAATTATTTCTATTTCATAATTCTATTATCCTTTAATTATGTAATAAATAACTGATTCGCTTCGCACTTGACATTGAAGAATTTCTGCCATGTAAATTTTTACTGTCATAACTATAAATGGATTAATTTAGTATGTTCCGCATTTTGCTTATTCTAATTTGAGTCTTAATTTATTGGTAATTATTTTATGTATGTGAAATAATTCCAGCTGACACGTTGTCAAAAAATTAAGACTTGTATACATTTACAAACAGTAATGGTTAGACCAAAATTAAAAATATATATATACTTAATGTGTGATTTATTTAATTTTTCTTATGGTTGTTTAATTATTGTCACAAGGGAAAATTTTATTTATAAATTTGTAATATATGTATATGAAATAATTTATAATATATTTATAAATTTATGATTTTTGATATTAATGTATGTACAAATATAAATTATATTTTTATACATAAATAAAATTATTAGCTTTAAAAAATTTTATCATCATTGTTATTATAGAATATAATTTGTATAAATAAATTTTCGCATTATTTATGCGAATTTCTGTTATACTTGAACAACACAATTAGGTATATGCTCAATATAATATACTTATAGGACACAAGTATGCTCTGTCTATAGCTCAAATATAGGTTATTATGTTGTACATATAATATTATCAAATCATCTCTATCTGTTTTTTTGTATAATTGGAAATGAACATTTTATTTTATTTTTTTTTGTTTTTATTAAATTTGCATCATAATCTGAATATTTAATTAAAAAACAGGGGGAAAAAATTATCGATTTTTATTCAATAAAATTATAAATTAATCCAAATTAATGCTGTTATCTTTTTTTTGCCATATATTTCGAATTTATTTCTCATTTTTCTAGTATTTTATTTTAATGAATATTATATGTGGATATTGTATGCACATTATTATTATAGTTATACTTGTTGATAATTCCTTTAAAATTATTAGTTATGCATTTTTAACGAGTTTATATTGTATATTTATAATTATAATATAACTATTGGGTTTATAAAAAAAAAGTAAAAAAAAAAAAGTTTAACGTTATTCCTAAATCCCAAAATGATTATTTACTGTTCTAATGATAAACCAAATACATATACGTTACATAGTTATGTAGTATGCACTATGTCCGAAAAAAAAAGAAAATAGTTATACACTTACAGCAGTTTCAGTGCAAGATTATAATTTAACAAACTCATTTTTGTCTACAAATATATTATATATCTACACATTTGAATAAAGTTTTCGTATAAATATATGGTTTTTATTTTAACATAAAGATAATGAAAAGTTGTTTAGAAATAAAATATTATATTTATGTTTCTAACACAAATCTCTGCGGTATTTGCTTACAAAATATTTGGAATATATAGTATGTATACAATTTTTCAATAAAGATAAATATTAAATAAATTTATGACTCTTCAAATCTATTTGTAAAAAATTTTTGCATTTAAGTTAAACTTAAAAATTTAACATATTATGTATTAATTTTATTTTTTAAATATTTAATAATAATTTTAATGTTATACATATTAATATTTATTTTAATTAGAAAAAAGTCTTTAATATGATTAATATAGACATAAATTAATATATAGAATTGCATGCTTAACGCAATTAATAAGATTAGCTTGAGTGTGAACATGAAAATGCTCTAATGACACTTAATTTTACATTTTATATTTAAATGCACATAAATTTTATTATTTATTTTTTTTTTTTATTTTTATTATTTTGACGACAGATATACCTTGTTTTCAATTGTATATAAATTTAATATATGGGATCGACCAAAACAAATTTGTGTGTGTACATTTGTTAACAAATTTGTTAAATAATAAATTTATGAAATATTATATTTAATCAGGTCTGTATTTTGGAAACACATTGTTATACAATAGAAAATTTGTTTCAACATAAAACCACAAAATCTTAACATAACATTAAAATGACAATTAAAATTGTATTTTATTTTTTATTTTTTTTGCTGAACAAAAGTGAAATTTTCCATATGAAGAGTTGAATGGAGAAATGGTTCAAATTAAAACAATATACATTGTGCAGTGCTATAGATTGTTGTTATAGAGCATTTTTAATTGGTGTCTTGTATCATTGGTAGTTCGCCTGTCAAAATAAAAATGTACAAACAAGATTCTTTTTTTTTATGATATAAAAATAAAATGAATATACATACACAAAAATTATTTTAAATTATAAATATTGTGATTTATATTTAATTTTTTTATTAATTAAGTGTAATAAATTGAATTCATTTTTAAAATTAAATTAAAAAAAGAAAATAATTAAAAAATAAATATGTGTAATGAAAATTGGCGTAGCACCCTAATAAAATTTTTACACCAATAACTTATGTTAAATCGAACTTATTTATGTGGTGCAATTATGTATATTAAATACATACATATAAAGTTTGCAATCTGTTGTAAAATTCTAAACTCTTTTATTTATAAAAGTATTTTATTTTCAAATAATCATCTTCCAGTTGTCCTGCGGCTATTTGTCTAAGATTCTCTGTCCATAATGATATTATTTAACTACGGATTATTATCATTGCAAGAAGAATTTTTAAACTTTTTTCAACATTATCAATATTTTTTTATTTCTCTTTTAATTTATTTCATTATTATTATAATTCATACCTACACGTACTAGTCTGTAGGTCAAGAATTATGTAAGATATACAGAGTGTGTTCTTGTTTTTAATTAAAATCCCGTAGAATAACAGCAAGATCATCAGACCACTGCGGCAGATTATTATACATATATAATTGAATTTGGTTAATATTATATATAATTTTTTATTTCAAACTATATCCAATTTGTAAACTGAAATGATTTTTGCTGATTACAAGCAACAAGTTGGCATACATACGCATATATTATTATGCTTTAAATTATTATTAGTTGTACCAATAATATATATATACATTACAATATTACATCATGTAAAATGAATTGTAATTATAATTTGCACTTTATGTATGCGAAATTTAACTATTATTTTTAATACAAAAGTTCTTATAAATTCTTACATAAATAAAACAATATGCATATAGATTTGCCAACAGAAAAATTATTTTCATTAAAAAAAAAAAGAGAGAAAAAAAAATTTATTAAAGAAAAGAAAACAGGAAAATTATTTTGAAAAGAAAATTAATTTAATTTTTTTTTTGTACATATAACTACATATAACATTTGAAAATTATAGAATGTAAGTTTTCTTTGATGATGAAGAGAAAACAGAAGTTATGGGACTTCAGCAAAAGAAGTTTCTAAAATGCAATTTCGTCAAACAGAATTTACATTTTTTTCATACAGATATAAATTTAATACAGTTTAGATACATCGTAGTAAGTTTAAAATATAAAACTTTTAAAAAAACTTATTTTACCTAAGATATAAGATATTTATTTATGTGCAGAGTACATAATACAATTTTTTATAAATGTGACATTATGTGTTTTTTTGTTTTGTAGATTGAAGGATTTAATTTCTTTTAGTTTAACATTTTCAAATAAAATTACAAACCGAGAAATGTTGATATATGTATTGCATTAGAAAAAAAAAAAGTTTTCTATTTATGTTACGTATATGTAGGTACATATATTATAAATGTTTTTGTACAAACATATAAATTTTATTATGTTTACATGTTCTTAGATTTTATTTGAATTTATTTGAGTATTATAATAATAAATCAGTATCGGTTTGATAATAATGATTTCAATAAGATGTGTTTAACTCCCATTTCCACAATTAAATAATCAGTATCGGAGTTAAGAATACCTAGCTCAGATTGAATTCTCATTTGTATAAAGAAATGAATTTCTTTATATATTAATGTAGCTATATTGAGACGTCCAGATGATATTAAATCAAAATATTTACTTATCAAAGAATTAAAGTTTTAAATAAATTTGTTTTTACATATACTTCATATACAGACTTTTTAATTTACGCTCAATTTTTTTTTCTCTTTGCTTATAGAGAACAAAATATATAATGTAGAAATATATTAATATGTTTCTACCTAATATAATATATATATATATATATATATATACTTGTTTGTACACAATGATAACAATATCATAGTTAATTAACAATTTCATTTATTCAATATAAATAATATAATAATATACTTTGAATTATTTTTTTATCGCGCACACAAATGGTCATTTTATTTTCTTATACTTTTATTAAAAAATGTGTAGATTAAAATCAAAAGGTACATAATTTCAGTTTAGGTCAAAACTCCACTAAATTACAAAAACAAAAATGAAATTTTAAAATTTAATAGCCGCAAGTGATTAATTTGACAAATTGAGACAGATTATATACTTTAAATTTTTAAAAAGTGATTTAAGATAATTTTTTTAGTATATTTATCGAAACATAATAAATATACTATCATCCTAAAATAAAATAAAAATACTCTGAAATATATTTTTGTAATTATTTTTTAATGAAACGTTAAGAGTGAAAGAATTAATCTGCTTCCGTTCGGCTCTTTAGAACAGTTGATCGTGCATCATAAACGAAGAATTAATTCATTTACTTTGAGTGATTTTAAAATTTTGTTCAAGTTCTAATGTTGTGAAATCTATGTATTAATATGTGATTCTTAATGAGGAAGATAACCTTTCGATCCCAAGGTATTCAAAGCAATAATATAAGTAAATATTTGTCAAACATTAATATTTTTGTATAGGGAAAATTTCCATAAATAGGCAGGCATATTTTAATTTTATAAGTATCATAAAGTAATGTATTATTAATATATTATCTATTAGACTTAAAATAAGTTGTAGTAACAATTATTTAAATTCAATTAAGATTCAGCTAAGAAGAGAGAATAATGTGTTTCAAAAAGACGGTAGAATATCGAAGAGTCTTTAATACAAGAATTTAATGACATTTATTTTATTCTACATATAATTTTTATTTCAGTACCATATGCGCTCAATGATTAATGCATTCACCATAAACTTAAAATATAAAAATAGAAATAAATAAAGCTTTTTTTTTAAATTAAAGTGCAAGTTCAACAAAAAAATTAAATAAAATTCAGTTAGTGTATTATTAAAACTTAAGTAAAAACTTTATTAAAAAGAAAGAGAATTATTATTTACCATTAGGAATTAAATTTCTTGTTTCTGCAAAATGAAAGAGTCTGAAAAACGAATAAAACTTATTGATTTCGATCTTAAATTTCTGGAACAATTGTCAAAAGTTTTTGAAATTTTATTAAATTTTGATCAATTGTCAGCTGAGAAAAAAAAAAAATTAGCGGAAAAATTTGAAAGATATGGTCTATTGAATTTAAATTTAGAGGAGCCCCATAAAACTGAGTAAGCATAAAAATAATATATGTATAGGTTAATTTTTAAAAATATTTTATATTTTTGTCCTTTTGTACAAGAATCGGATGTGAAATGGCTAATTAACAATCCTGGAATAGAAGACCTAATTTTATTTATTTTATAACTTCGCAGTATTTCTGTTTTTGGATGAAAACAAAAGATAAATTTTGGTTTATTGCTTATCTTATAATAGATGATTATTCTTGTGACTTCTAAATTGAGGGCCAAGAAGCAATCACAACGGACGCTCACTAAATTTTTATTAACAAATTAAGAACAGTTCAATATTTATCTATGTTTTGAATTTAAAATTATGATAAGATAAGTTTTGTAAGCATAAATGCATAATAAAAAAATAAAAAATTAAAAAAGTACTGAGTTGCACTTGAATTGTAAACTATTTTGTGTATGTAAATTGAACTTGTTGAAGAAACTTTCCAAAAGGATTTTAATTCGTATCCTTAAAAAACCTCTTAATTGTTATTTGTTTTCATTATCACTGTATTCCAGATTTGAAAGTTTGTGGCGCGTTTCGATATGCATACAATAACCTACAACTATTTATTTAAATTTTTTATTTTTAGATTCATAACACTGATTGCTAAGGAAGTACAAGAATTAAATGAGGAAATTACAAATTTGAAAAATGTTCTAGAATCAATCAATAATGATACTGAGGAAGGAAATCGTGCTGGCGAAGTGCAACAAAATATTAATTTAAATTATCAGTGTCCTTTTAATAGGATTAAGGAAAAAATTGTGGAATTTAAAGAAAAAAATAATGAAATTGCAGAAGATGGATTAAATATTTTCATAGATTTCATAGAAGGAATTGAAAATCTTCGAATCAAAGAATTAGAACATGATGATGCAATTCATGTTGCTGAAAATTTAGATGGCTATCAGGGTAATTTCAATAGAATTCCGTCAAATCCAGGATCAACTTCACAAATTTATGATTTTTTTATGAAAATGTTTTGTTGCTGTCATTGTTGTGGCTGTGGTCGATCTGATGATTATGAATCTCTTTAAGACCATAATCACACAAATTAAATTTTTATACATTTTATACTCATAATTCTAAGTTATATTAAAAAAAAATTTTTTTTTGCACTTTACTGAAAATATTAACTTTATATCTCAAATCATGATCTTAATTCTCTATACTTGTTTTGAGAATCCACATCTAAATTGCACTTGAGTTAAAATCCAACAATTTATTTCGAAATATCTTTTTGTTCATAATAGCGTTGCGTTATTAACAAGTTTGCAACATTAAACGAAAAAATTAAACCATAATTAAAATCAATATTGAATTTTTTTTGTTTTAAATAAAACTTTTGCATGTAAAAATTTGTATACCCTTAGAGGAAATTTTTTAGTATAATACTTACCCTTTGTTTTATTAACACTTCAAGTGTTAAAGTACCACACTTTGTTAGACTTTGATTCAAGAAAGAAAGTGTATAATTTTTAATAATTAATAAATATATATGGATATAATAAATTATGATTGAGAAAAAATTTTGTTTCTTGCGTTATGCACTAAATTCAAAAGATCGTTTGGTTGGTCATTTTTGTATAAGATAAGCCTTTGGTTGGCAACATATTCATAAGATAACATTGTATCAAGTATATTTATATATAATGAAAGGTAAGGTCTATCTTTTTTTTTGCATTTGACTAAAATTCTAAAATTTATTCAACTCAGGTCATATACCTACATATATTTATTGAAAGTGAAACTGATTCTTTTTTAAAAATGTTGTCTGATAATTAATGTGAATATATTTCGATCCTATTTATAAGTAGTAGAAAAAAAATCTTTTCCAAAAATCCAATCTCATAGGATTATTAATGTTCTTCTTTGAATAAAAATACTGAAAAGTCATACTTTTTCACTATAGAGTTAAATAAGCATTTTTATTATGAATATTGCATTCAATATTAGTTTAATAAAATTTTCTAAGGTTATTGTTATTCTTAAATCTTTAATATTATTTTTATGGCAAAAAAAAAAAAAAAAAGAATTGAAAAGGAAAAAAAAAAGTCTTCCGAAGAAAAAAAAAACTGTTGCATTTTTAGAAAGATTTTCCCATAGTGATTTTTCATCATCATTTTCTTTCCATGAATTTTATGTAGAATCTAAAACACTCTCAGAAGATGCAGTGTTAAAATAAAAGTTAAAAAAGTCCTTATTCATGCAAAAGTACGTGTCAGATTGAAAAAAAAAAAAAAACCTCCAGAAAAAAAATTATATTAAAACTTTTCATAAATTTTTCTTCACATGAAATTAACATTATTAAAAAATTTTAACGAAAAGTTTTTTGTTACGTTGTTTATAAAATAGATACTATTTACACCTACATATTTTGTTCTAAAACTCAAAAAAATAAAAATAATATTTTATCTGTCAAAATATGTGCAAACACCATAACCTCATTAAAAGATATATTTAAACATATGTACAACAGTATATATACAAGATAATTGACGGTATCAAACTGTCAAAACATTAATAGCATAACATTAAGGAGAAAAAAATTTTTAATAAAGTAAATTTGAAGGTTTGCAATTATTGAAAATTCTTGAAAAGTATTCCGGAGCTTCCGGTTCTGGAAAATTTGTTTGGCCTTTCGATTATTTAGTAATTTTTTTCTTTTGTCCTTATACTCAGGATTAATTCGAGGAAGTTCTAAAAGTGCCCTGGAAAATTATGTTTGATCCAGGGCTGTGGAGTCGGTCAACAAAATTACCGACTCCTACTCCGACTCCGACTCCTCATTTTTTTCTTTGGCGACTCCGACTCCAACTCCGACTCCGACTCCTACTTTGACTAATTTGACTTTCTGTCTGATACCAATGTACTATACTTTCTGTACCCGCACCAACAATTATAAAAAAAAGAAATTGCCATAAATTTTAATATGAACATAAAAGGGTATTTCCCGTAATATTCCCGGTAAGCCAAAAAACGTGATAATATATTTTTATTGGATTTCTGTGCCAGACAGTTGGTTGTTGCTTTGTTAAATTTAATTATAGAAATATAATTATAAAAATGTTTTATTTAATTTAATAATTTTTTGTCGAGTATACTTTAAATTTAATAGTTTTGGAGTCGGAGTCGGAGTCGGCTTTATTTTGTCGACTCCGACTCTTAATGAGCAAAAATTACAACCGACTCCGACTCCGACTCCACGACTACGACCCCGACTCCACAGCCCTGGTTTGATCTGTATAATTCGATTAGTAAAAAAAGATAATAATCACAAGACTATTGAAATTTTCAGGTTATACTTTATTTGATATTGCTTAAAAATTTTTTTAACTTTAATTTAAAGAAGGAAATATAAAAAAATATAAAAAAATGAATTTTTTTATTGTTAAAATTATCAATATCATTTTTCCAGATTTATTTTTATATTAATTTTTTTTTTGCGTATTTTATTGGGCAAAACAAAAAGAACATCAAAATCAATCAATGAAGATAAACATTAGTAAAAAAAAATTTCTATATAAAATGTGAATAAATTAAATATGTTTTCTATAGAAATGAAAAAAAGAAGAAAACTCGTTCAGCCAATTGAGCAAAATAATTAGGGGTTTGTTTAATTAGAAGTATAGTATTAATACGGTATATATGTTATGGTATATATACTACTAGCTTTTGCGATCATTGCACTTATTTGATCAAAAATTATAGCAGTTCGCGAAAATGGATACAATAAAACTTCGACCGGCTTTATTTCACGTTCCGTTTTATTCCTTTATTGCTTATATCTCTACGAAATATTATATTGAAATCTAAAATTGAATAATGAATAACTATGAACTATATATTATTTAATAGATGAATATTTTCCAGAAATTCAATAAAATTTCATTATATTCATATAAAGGAATATTCTAAGCTCATTAATTTTCCTATGTACGAATGATAAACTTTTGCACTATATTATTTATTCTAAGATCACTTAAAAGTGTTAGAAAACATATTATTTACATGCTCATTTCAATGTAATTTGTATTTTCAAGGAAAACTTTTCACTATGCAGTATGTAAATATGTACATACATTACATACATATATAAATATTATTATTACAAATATTTGTGTTGAATATTCATTGAACTTTAAAATTTTCTTATGTTTTTTTTACACAAAAAAAAAATTTGTGTTTAAAAGAAAATTGCTTAGAATGAAATAAAGAATAAATAAATTATGATTTCAAATATTTTTTCAGTAAATTTGAGGATTGACTAATTTACCATCAAGTTCGTAAAATAAATGATTTAATTTTCTTGACGCGTTTCCGATCAGAATGTTTTGTTAGATGCACACATTTTGTTTAGTATAAATCTACCTAGATCTTAGTTTTGATACTAAATTATAGCGACAAAAAATTTTTAAGGATCATAAAACTCAACCAGAATGAAACGCCGAAACAAAATTATAATTTTTTAATCTTTGCATGAACCGTAGCTATATAATTTTAATTTTCATGCTTCAATATGCTCGCAACATATTCGCTGTATATTGTATAAATCAAGAAGCTATTTTTTTTCGCTTCCATACAATATATCTAACCCATAATATATGTTTCTATGTGCAGTAGATGTACAGAAAAAAAGAAATCCAATGAATTACATAGTGCACGAAATAATACAATTTTTTTTTCGTCCCACCAAGAGACTGTTTGTATAAAGAATTGAAAACTTGCTATTTTTTCTTTTTTTAAGTTTTATCTTTTTAGAAATTTCCTTATTTTATATATACATATATATAAAATAAGTTCTTTCAGAATATTTCAACCGCATGAGATTTTGTATGAAATTTCCTCTCTAGAGCACTATTGGAAATACTTATGTAACACATGTAATTCTCTTTTATTTTCCATTAAAATTTTAGTTTTTCCTACGCCTTGATCTTGCTCTAAACTTATTATTAAATGACTATGTATCTAAAAGAATCTCAATAACTCCATCTATCCATTATTTAAAAGCAGCTTAGTTGGATTTTTGTAATTATGCGCTGCTTCGCCCTAATTTCAAGCCATGTATGAGCCATTAAATAAAAATTAATTTTATTCGCATTATTTTAAATGAAATATAAGAATTTTAAAGAAATTTATATTTAATTTATATCCATTAATAATATCTATATTTATATTTTAGGACTGAAAAAGATAGAAAATTTTTACAATGTTTTTTTTTTTTTTTGTTTTGGGTACAGATTGCATAATTTTTATTTTTAAATTCTAAAAATAAAATATAGAATATTTTTTTTTTTGTACATATTCTTCTCAGAAACATTTTTATTACAAAATATATTGTTATCGTTAAATAATTCAAGTTATATCTTATACCTTTTTAACCTTCTATGATTTTTTTTTTTCGAAAAAGGATATATGTATGTACCTATACATTATATACACATTTTGGAATTTTACAGAATACAACAATAATAAAAATAATAGAAAAACAAATATGAAATTAATCAAATTCAGGAATATTACATCTAGAAATATTATTTAAAGAAATTTTTTTAAAAATTGAATTTAAATAAATATTATTTTATTCGAAACGAAACGAGAACTTAATTAAATAAATAATAATGATTTTTTGAAAATATGTATAAATAAAAATTTATGATAATAGTTCATATTTCTTTTATTCATAGTCAGCTTATACACTGGATACTAGTTCCCTCAACGTAACTAAATTCTCTTTTGATTAGCAAAATAACTTCAAAATCTTATAATTTATTTATTAAATAAATATGGATATAATATTTTTACTTTCTTTAGAAGAAGAAAATGAAAAAAAAATATATAAGTGGCAGATTGTTTTTAGGAGATGGTAAAGATAAATATATCTGAAGACTTTTCGCCTTAAAGATAAGTTTATGTTTCCGTATTATTTTTTTTTTTTTGTTTTTTTTTTCAAGTTTTATTTTTTATAAATAATTTAATTTTCTCTTGACATTGGATTTTTATCATTTTTTCAGGTAAAACATTTTTTTTTTCTCTAAATAATCTTAATATGTACATATAAAGCTTTTTGAGTCTGTCAATCTAAAACGCAGAGAAGATATATAAAGAATAAAAACGTTTGTTATGAACAGTCGCTCTGCCGGTTGCACTGTGAAGATTATGGAGATATTTTATTAAAATAATTATAATTAGTTACATCGACACTACAATCAAGAGAGGATACGTTAGATTTATATAATTATTATTTTTTATCAAGACAATTTTCATTCATTTAATTAAAAAAAAAAAAAGTAAACCAAACAAATTTTCAAATAAAAAATTTTATCATTTTATAAAAATTTTTATTTTAATATCATTTTCGAAGATAAACTAGTAATATCTCGGGACAAGTAGCTGAATTCTTTCGAGAATTCTTTAGTAAAACTTACTCAGATTCTGTTTTTATCCCTGACGAAAGCCATTTCTCTCATATTGACAACTACCCAAAGACTAGCCTCACACATAATCCAGTGTTTGATGAGGAATTGATAAAAAAATATCTTGATAAACTTGGTACAAATACATATGCGGGACCTGACAATGTTCCGGAAATTATTCTGAAACATTGTTCAAATAGCCTTTCTTTTCCACTTTCCTTGATTTTCAATATCTCACTTTCTTTAGGATATTTTCCTAATATGTGGAAAGAAGCTTTTATTCGACCTGTTCATAAAAAAGGACCAAAAAAAGACGTCAACAATTATCGTCCAATTGCTAAACTTTCTGACATTCCTAAGCTATTTGAACTGATGGTATATGATGCCATTTATGAGAATTGCACAGAATTTCTGGTTCCAAATCAGCATGGGTTTGTAAGACGTAAATCAACAACTACGAATTTAGTTGAAACAACCTCATTAATCTTAAATTCTATGGAATCAGGAACCCAAATGGACGTTATTTATACAGACTTAAGTAAAGCTTTTGACCTACTACCGTACAATATCATAATTTTAAAATTGACTAAGTTAGGTTTTCCTTCTTTGTTTATAAAATGGGTATCCTCATACCTAAAAGACAGAACGTACAAAGTAGTTTTTCGATCTTCCATTTCATCTTCCTTCTGTACAACTTCCGGAGTGCCTCAGGGTAGCCACTTAGGACCGTTACTCTTTGTCATCTCAGTCAATGACGTTGTATCTATGATAACTGACTGTCACATAAATATATATGCGGATGACATGAAGATATTAAAGGAGGTAAAAACAAGTGAAGAAGCAGCAAAACTTCAACGTGACCTAAATAAATTTTTTGACTGGTGTGTTAACAACAACCTTAAATTAAACGTTGGCAAATGTGCTTATGTTAGTTACACTCGTTGTGCTAATTCTCTAAATAATAACTATTCTTTTAATAACGAAAACATTGTAAGAACAAATTTAATTAGGGACTTAGGTGTAACATTTGACAACAAATTGACATTTAGAGAACATTACAACACAACCATTAACAAAGGTAGTTCTATGTTGGGTTTTATTAAACGATGGAGTAAGGAATTCGATGATCCTTCCGTCCTGAAATCCTTGTACACTTGTCTTGTACGTCCTAATCTAGAATATTCAACTCAAGTCTGGTCCCCCTATTATAAAGACCATATTCTTAGAATTGAATCTGTTCAAAGAAACTTCCTTAGATTTTCTCTACGACATCTTCCATGGGAGAATAATTTTATACTCCCTCCTTATAATGATCGACTTAAACTTATAAATTTGACTTCCTTAGAAAAGAGAAGAGAAATCGCTGATGTAACCTTCATTTTTGATATTATCAACAATAAAATCTCGTCACCTTATATTGCCTCTAGAATTGATTTTAAATATAATAGGTTTCTTAGAACTACAAATTTATTCACCATCCCTTTTCATCGAACAAACTACGGGAAATTTGAACCCGTAAATAGGATGCTCATGAACTGTAATAAATACAGCCATGTATTAGATTTTACTTTTAACAAAGAAACAATAAAAAATAAACTGTTGAAATGTTAAATTAAAATTAAATTTAAGTTAATATTATAAATTTAAGTAAATGTAAGTTTTTGTAAATTTAAATTTTTGTAAATTGTTTGAGCTAAGCAATGAATAAAGAAATAAATAAATAAATTTTTCCGAATTGCACTGTGTTGCGCATGTAATACGAATCAGCAGCAGTGTAATAAAAAATGCGATTACTTGGTACGGAACAAAAAATGATTATTTGGAAAATTATTACTTGGCAGACCAGGGCGAAGTTTTATTAGCTTTATTATACAATAAGTAGTATTATGTCAAATAGTTTTGTATGTAAAAAATTAACCTTAATTTTATATTGTAACAAATTATAAGAAAAAAATTATTTTAATACTATTTGATTTAAAAACTTATGCTGACTGACTTAGTACAATTTTTACATTAATTCAGAATTTTTTTGAATTTTGAAAATGCAATAAACAGTTTTCGTGAAATAGCTAACTTGAAATTATTTCCCCTTTAATTTTAATTGAAAATAGTTGCTTGGATGATTTTCCTTTTACCCATAAGACAATTTGAATCGCTTTGAATGAATTACGAAATGTTGCACAATTATTTTTTTTCCTAGTTTTATTCTTTTTTTTATTAAGTAAACATAGGAAAAAAATTAAAAGTAAAAATATAAAAAAATCCTTCAGGACAAGACATCATGTATGTGAAACTTATTTTAATTAAAACACAACATTTCCGAATTTTTAACCGTATATTTTTGCTCCTTTAATTTTAAAAAATTCAGTTTAAGTTCATATTAAATTAAAAAGCAAAAAATTGATACTTATTATTAAGTTTTCTTTTCTTTTGTTTTTTTTTTTTTTAAACACACACAGTTGATTTTCTAACATTTTTATTTAAAGAAAATATAATTTAATTATTTGTTGAGATTGAAATTGGCTAACTCTTTATTTTTTGTCTATATCCAATTAAAAATCTTTAAACATTTAAATTGAATTGTTATCACATATGATATGATAAGTAATTGAAGTTACTTCGAGATGACAATATAAGTATTTTTAAGTATATAAGTCACTGAAGTAAAAGAAAGACGATGCGCTGGACATATAAATAAACTATTAATCTCTAGAATCCATGAATCGCCCATTTTATTAATCTTTTGATTTTTCTTCAAAGTTCTCCAAAAAAAAAAAAAGTGAAAATCTTTTGCACAACATTTCTTGGATTATATATGTATCTTATTTTGGAGTTTTCATGATTACAAACCAAAAATTTATTAAATAAGGAAGCTCACTTCAATAAATTTTGTCTTCACCCATTTTAAGTAAGAATAATAAAATTCAACAAATAAAATGAAATAAAAAAAAATAAATAAATTAATTTATTTTTTATGTGATAATATGAACAAAAATGCCCCACGAAAGCATTTTTGATTAAATCATAACCAGAAAATAATAACTTTTATTTTTTCGTTGCGGAGTAACTTTACAAAGTAAAATAAATTTTCCGCATTTTATTTGACTTCACTATCATCATTGTACACAGTTTGGAAAAACTGGACTGCGATATTTTATTTATATATATATTAAGTTATTGAATTTTATGGTTGGTTAAGACACAACAAAGTTTTTTTTAAAATCAAATACATACGAAAAGTTAACATTTATTTAACAGAACTGTTATTGTCTTTTAATTTCATTAAGACAAGAAAAATATTGACAAATGAAACATTGCTTTTATTCTTAATTCGCTTTTTTAAGTCCTATATCGGTAAAATGTATTCATTGTTGTTTGTTATGCTATTATTTGGTTAGAAGGACCTAAACATTTCTAAACCCTATCAATTTAATAAATTTTATAATAATCAAAATGCTTTCACAACAAAATAATTGATGTTCTTATCAACTATAAGACCACACACAGTGTACTTGAATATTGTTGTTATAATATTTATATAAAAATTCTTGGAAGAGACACTATGGTTGTTATTGAATGTAATGAGACTACTTAAGAATTCAATTTGTGAACATGCTTTTTATGAATCCAATGATGATGATGATAATGAGCATTCTGAATGAACTTTTCTTAATTTATTCGCGTAAATAAATTGCCATCTTATAAAATAAAGAAAAGAAAATAATAATAATAATATTATTACATATAATTTTTATTTTTTTTATTTTTGTGTTTTGCTTCGAAAGTTTTCCATAATTCTTTTGGGAAAACTTTTGGAAAACATTTTTGTTTTGTTTTATGTATAGTATATAGTATATAGAATAGTTAAAATAGGGGTTTCATAAATTGGTAATAAGTTACTTTTATTCTTCTACATTTTGTGAATTTCATTGATATTAAATATATTGAGTGATTAAGGTTATTGATTTTGAAAGAAAAAAAGATTCTCTAAATATTATTTTAGTTGTTATTAAATTTTTAATTTATAGATTTTAGATAATACTTCTACTTCTTCCTTCCGTATTCAACTTTAATTCATATTTAATAAAATTTTGATATAATTAGATGATGTGTTTACCAAGGTGTTTACCAGTTTATCTATAGCACAAATACTATAATTATAACACTGAGCCAATCAAATATTCATCATCTTTGAATCTTGTGCAAAAATAAGCAATTTACTTTAAAACCGCGTATAATACATCAAAAATTTCTTTGAATTTTCTTATCTTTCATTATATGAATTGCATTAATGCAATGCAAAATTTATGTAAAAACTTAACCTCAAAATGAAAAAAAAAACTTTTTGTTAAAAATATTCTGAATTTGAAATAAATAAATAAAGTGGAAGAAATTATTAAATAATACCATAATGATGTATAAAATGGGGAAAAAATTTGATGAGTTTATTAAAAAGAATTTTATAAATTTGATACCAAATCAAATTCACTCATGGGAATTATTTATTACAAAAAAATAAAATAAAATCAGAATTAAATTTTATATTGATTATTTGTATAATAAACAAGGGAAATAAAATTATTATGGTTATACTGTGGTTAATTCCCATTGTTCATTATAAGTAAACGACAGATCATTGGCTGTGATAGAGGGTTACGCGTTTAAAGTTTTACCTGTAATAGCTTAGAATATCACTAAAGCACCTCGGAAGAAAATCGCTTAAATGTTTTTGGATTTAAGCGTGTTAGTTTTTCAAAATATATCGTATTTAAGAAAATTTCTCCTTTTACTTTTGATGGTTACGATAATAAAAAAATACACATACAACCTTTTTGAACGACATACAATAATATTATGATGATAAAAATCAAAAATTATTGAATAAAAAATAAATTCTACTATATAATATGCTATATCAAAAATTTTCAAAATGATAATACAACCAAAGAAAGCAATAATAGTTAAACAAATTTTCATCTAATAAACACAATAACAGTAATTAATTTTACCACTTTTTGGGAAACTTGCGATTTTTCGGTTGAAAAGTTTTATCTCTATATCATTTATAGTTTTTTGAATAAAATATCTATGTCCGACAATTTATATTTGATGCAGCAAACTATCGTTTAATGAAATAAGATGATATGATAAGTTTTTTTTTTTCTTAAATAAACGAATTCCAAATATAAGGGACTGTAATAATGTTACGATAATGAAAAAAAGTTGTATACTGATGAGTCAAATAATAAATATTATAATAATAATATGAACTTTATATCATAATCCCAATCTATACTTAAGTTTGAGTTTTATTTCGATTCACAGAAGTTGGCTTTTAATTCTGGTCTTGCGGATATAGGCTATAACTACTTAACTTAGCTCAGTTGGAGATATTTCCTAATGCAATTTTATTCTCTTTCGAAAATTCATTATTAACCTGACAGGATCTCTGTTATGACAGTTTCAATTAAATATTATTTTAACACGAGCTTGAACTAAGCTTATTTCAGATTTTCAAAATAATGTCACATTGTCGATTATAATAAAATAATATTAAAGAAAGAGTCATTCATTTTTCAACTTTTTTTTTGCATGAGAAAAACAAATTTTTGGTGCATAATGATTCTGCATTGAAAATCTAATGATTTATATTTGAGAATATGCAATTTCGACAACGTTATTTGTTTTATATTTTAACTAGATATATAGTTGAAATTTCTGATGATTAAAAATTAGTTAAATCGCATTTATGTTTGCTAAGATTTATTTTGCAAGATTCATAGAAATAAGATTATAGTTAAACTTAAACCTTGTATGCTTGATTTATTGAGTATAGTGTATTAATAAATTAAATTCTTAAATACATTTTTTTTTCACATTTATTATTATATCAAAATTTTGTCTTTTAATTAATTTGATTTTAAGCGTAGACTAAGGATTCTAAATATTTTTTAAATTTAGCACTCTGTATACATTATTGATAATTATTTATATATGCATTGTCTTGTTGACTTTCATAAACTTACGAAGTTCTGGAAATAAATGAATAATAACTTATATATACTTATATAATTTAAAAAAATTATTATCATTTAATAGAAGTGTCCAAACCCCAGTTCAGTTGTTCATAATTTTAATAAAATGAAAATCTTGTAACTTAATATAACCATTGAGTAATAATTTTTATAAGAGGGACAGAATTCATACAAGTAAATTTTTTTCAAAAATTATGACAATATTTTCAATGTATTGAGTTAAATTTTTTAACTCAAATTTTTTATTCTTAATTTTATTATTTTTATTATTGTATTAAGAATAAACACATTTGAGTATGAAATTTTTGTTCAATACATTGAAAATATTGTCATCATTTTTGAGTTATTTGAAAGAAAAATTCTGAAATTTACTTGTATGAATTCTGACCCTCTTATAAATATTATTACTCTATGATATAACTTATGTATCGGGAGTTTGCTTTCAATTTCGATCATGTGTTACATATTCTAAATATTATTCTAAAATCTAAATTGCCTTTGATTGTTGAATGTTCTGTCATCATAAAAATTTGTGCAATATTTTCAACAAGACTTATTATCTTATTATCATGGAAGTAATTAAAAATGTGAACAAGTTTTAGAAATTGATATAATATACATTACAAGTATGTATTCTTTACTTTATGAAATTGGGAATCGCTATGAATAAATTATAAATTTACATATTCCAATTATTTTATGCAATTATTTATTGAACTTGCTTAATGATTCAGAAAATTGATGTTAATTTTCATGATAAAGTATATATCTAGAAATTAAAAATAAAGATAGAAAGAACAACGATGGGAAAAAATTCTATAAAATAGATTTTTGCAAAGATAGGTTAAAAATTTAATATTTTTGCTGCATATTTTCCTGCAAACTAAATTGTAAAATCTTTTACACCAAAACTATGTAAGTATATAACTATGACATACAATATGCACAGAATTTCGTGGTAATCAAAGTTTTGTCATTTTATTTAACACAATCCATTTAAGCAGTTTTTTTTCACGAGAAATGGACAATTCGTAAAGTGATTTAATCAAAAACGTCAAAAGATTTCATTTAATAGAATATAAAAATGCAGTAAAATACTTAATGTATGTATAACAGCATTATTATTATGTTTTTCTTCTTTTTTTTTTAAGTAAATTTAAATAAAATATTTTCTGTACTGTTGTTGTGGGTGTAGCTTTGGGATTCATTGTTATGTTGTGTTAAATTTCATTAATTACATACTTGTTCAAAAAATATTAAGTGGTTAAAAGCGTTGCATTGTATATATATACTTAGCGAAACCAGAAAAATAAATATGTACCTCTACATTTATGTATACGTACAAAAATAACGAAAAAATAACAACAAAAAAAAGTTTAGTGTTTTCACACAAATTATTGTTATTACACTTTTAAAATTTTCATATATTCATTGGCATGATAAACTTTTTGGAATATGTTTTTTATTTGAATTAATTTTAACCAGCACCAGATTTAGATAATATTTTTTTTTTTTTCATTTGTCTCGTACAGTTGAAGGTATCTTGTGTATATTAAATCCATATTTAGTATGCAATTTTCTTCATGTATTTATTATGCAAAATGTTGTACGTTAGATATACTTAGACTATAGAAGAGCATTATAATCTCTATACTCATTTAATATTCAGTGAAAAATTTAAATAATGTCAGTCGATTTTTCATTTTATGCAGTTTTTTTTTTGGGTAATTTTTCATTTGAAATTTGGGTGATGTTTAATTTTTCTTTTTTTTGGGTCAAACGAAAAATCATCTAAAGCAATTACATCATAATTTTGTTTACAAATTTTTTTTTTTTGAATTTCAAGGAAAAATGAACCAACAATTTTTGGGTCAGTTTTTCTCAAAGGTTTTGGGTCATATTTCATATTAGGGTCATACTACATACATAATTTAAAATTAGAAATAATGAATTATTTAAGAAAATATTTATTGAAAGTACAAATAAAGATTTTATAAATTTTACTTCGAACTAAGTAAATATGCAGGCGCTGAGAACTAACTCATCACGAACTAACTCCGCAAAACGAAAATGAACTAACTCATCAAAAAAATTACGTTTTTTTTTGATGAGTTAGTTCCTAAATTGATGAGTTAATTCACTTTTTTATTTTGAGGAGTTAGTTCATTTTTAATTTTTACTTTAAATCCGCATATTTTGATGAATTAATTCATTTTTAAATTTGATGAGTTGATTCCACATTATTGAGGAGTTAGTTCATTTGCATAAATATTTTTTTTTCTTCAATTTTGATGAGTTAGTTCATCGTAAAAAACCACCAAAATTTTAATTTTATATGTATTTGAAAAAAATTAAAGCGTAGCCATTGGTTAAGTTGCGAAAGAGGTGATTTTTGCAATTGAAAAAACGGACATTATTAGTTGTAAAAACATAAAATATCTAATGAATTAGCATAAAGCGTGGGGGGGCGTTAGCGTTCGCGCCACCGCGCCGTCGCGCCACCGCGCCCCCGCGCAACCGCGTCACCGCGCCACCGCGCCCCCGCACGCGCCGCCCTGGCCACCCCGCCGCTAACAAACTGTATCATGGTTACTTAAGTTATAGAAAAAAAAATTTATATTATGTCGTTTTCAATTAATGACACAAATCGACATAATATAAATTTAGGTTGAGTCACTTACAAAATTTAGTTTATGAATTTCAGGAAGAGACATAACATAAATTTATGTTATGTCTCTTTAGATTGAGGCCTTTACTCGCATAGCCTATTTGTCGCGCTCCGGTTGAGGATACTATACAAGTTTTTCGATCGAAACCAGGATACCAAATAAATTTTTTTTTCGTGAAATTTGTATTTATTATATTAAATAAACATAAAAAAATACTAAATAAAACTTTTTTTTGAGGACTTAGTTCATTAACTAATTTTGATGAGTTTCTTCATCATGAACTAAGTCATCAAAAATTTAATAATTTCCAATTTTTGATGACTTAGTTCATCTTTTAAAAATGATGAGTTAGTTCCTTTTTAAGAATAATATTAATTTTGATGAGTTAGTTCCTCTATTGATGAGTTAATTCACCTAAAATTTTGAGGAGTTAGTTCATTTTTAATTTTTACTTTAAATCCGCATTTTCTTGATGAGTTAGTTCATTTTCGTTTTGCGGAGTTAATTCGTGATGAGTTAGTTCCCAGCGCCAAATATGCATATTATTAAAAAATTTGTTGATAGATTTAATGTTTTAAACAAACAATATATTTTATATTTTATTTAATAAAAAATATAATCGTATAAATGTTCATAATACAAATATTTAAGAGGAAACAAAAAATAATCCCGACAAACTTTTTATTCTGTTAAATATAGAATTATCGAAAATATTGTGGTGCATAGAAAAATCAACAGATGTTACATATGGAAGTAGATATGTTTGGTATGTGTACAAAAATAAACTTTTTAATTTCCCTTGTGAACTACATTGACCGAATAATAAAAAAATAATTTATTTCTTACTCACGATCGAATGAAAATTATTCTAATGACTTAACTGTTTGTCGGTTTCGCATAATTAGGAATATGAACAATCTTTTATTGGGAAAAAAATCTTAAGAAATATTATTATTTTTTAAATTTATGCTGAAAAATGCAATATTCTGGAATTTAATAATAAAAATTACTACTCAACAATGTTTACTCAAATTTTCTTCTTTTTTTTTTTTCTTTTTCTGAAATTCCATTTTTATTACATCCACAATAATAATTTTTTTTTTTTTATAATCTAAAAAATATCATCATAATCTTAATATAAGAAAAAAAAAATTAAGGATTGTTGATAGTTATTACAAAATAGAGTATTACAAGAAATTGAACATAATTTTGATAATATTTTATAAAATTTATATGAAGATTATCTTTAGTTAAGAATTAAGATTTTTTATTATAACTTTTAAATTAATTTTTATTTAGCATTATATCTATCCGCAAGATAATATAGAAATTTCCCAATGAAAAAAAAAATAAAATTATAATTAACTTTTTTAGTAATGATTTAAAATAAATAAATAATGTATGGGCACTTAAAACATGAAACATATTTGAATAATTATTCTGAAAACATTTTTTTATTCAGTAATTCGATAATAAAATATTATAATTGAATATATATTGAAACAGAAAATGGTTTCTAAGATTCTAAGTAAATCAGAGCTGAGTCCTATTTCTATGTTTCAATTATCCTGGTGATAACAAGGATTAATTTCACTCATTTTGCATAACTAAATGGTATACAGATTTCACTTTTATGTATTTTATGTAAGTCGTTTATATACTTATTTTTCTACGACTACATTACTACATTATATACCATACAAATGTATTTCAAATTAAAGTTTCTTTCCTCTATTATTTCGTTTTCGCAACAATATTTTTTTCATCAATTTTCAGTACTGTCAATGTTTTTTAAAACTAATAGCCAGTATATAAGTATTCTTGTACTAAGAAAAACTATTAAATTTTTACATTACATACAGTTTTTTATTTCTTTTTATATATAAGTTTTCTTTTCTGATTATGAAAAAAAATATATGTATAAGAAAATAAATATTTTGGTTGCATAGGATTTTTTTTCTGTCTTTTTTCTAAGTTAGTTAAAACAAAACGTTGGTTTTTCTTTCAGATGATGAGCAAGACACAAAAAAAAAAAAAATGTTTATTCGTTTTGTGTTTTGATGAGGAAATCTTCTTATCAATTTCCCAAAAGGGTTTTTTTTTTTTATTTTCTTAAATTTTCTTTTTATTAAGGCGTCAATGTGATACTTTATATGAAGTTGTGGAAATATGTTTTTCTTTGATAAGGGTTATATAATGTACAATGTACGTATATTGTGTATATAATATGTATATATTTAGTATGAAGAAAATAATAATTGTAATGAAGAAAACTTAACATGAATATGAATTTTACCAAGAAACGCCTGCATTAACATTAATTCAAGAGATTTAATGTTACAATCTTTTTTTTTTTCTTTTTTTTTCGTATCCCGAATAATAATCAAGGAAAGATTTGAATTTTCTGATTTTGTACGATAACATTTGAATTTTTAATTAATAACTGCTATTTAGTCTTTAATATTATGTAAAACTTGAATACATTAAAATTCTTCTAACGTCATGTCTAATATTAACAAACATTTTTAGATGAATAATTTCTTATATTAACTATAATTATGTATAATAAAATAATTTACATAAAATTATTTTTTTTAATTAATAGAATTAAAAATTGTTTCAAAAATCTTGAAAAATTTAAAATTTCCTTTATAAGTTTTTTTTTTTTTAATTTATTAGACACAATTCATCTGCATAAAGTCTTGAATGGCGGTAGAAATAGTTTTTAAAATATCCCTATGTAGATTAGTTCACCATTTTTCAGATTATAGAAAAATTAAATAATTATTATAAATTCTATAATTATTTAAAATTTTGCTACAAAAATCAGATAATCACGAAGGCATCAGCATGCAATATACATCAAATTTTTCACGCCAACATACTTTTTGTATTTTTTTTTTCTTATTTATTATATTAAGCAACAATAATTTATTTATGTTGCCAATATTAACTAAATTTTAAGCATATCCTGAAAAGCAGCGATAACCAAAAAAAAAATTTAAATATTTTGTTTTACCTTTTGATCTACTTATCTCTTAATAAAGCTCTCATGATGAATAAAAATTTTTTTTTTTTTTTGGAAAAAATTCTTTTTTATTTTTTTTATTCATAATTTAAATTAATTATGTTATTAATAACTTTAAGGAAAAACAGAGGAAAAAAAAAATTATGCAAATCATCCTGGTTAAAATTTAAAAAACAAAAAAAAAAACTCTTTATTCTTAATAAACTCTAACCCTCTTTTTCCTTGGGTTTTAATTTTCTTTTCCCATATAATCTACAAAAAAAAAAATAAATTTTCTTTTTTTTTTTACACAATAATGTAGAGAAGATGAAACTCTTAAAAAAAATTTCCTACGTGACTTAAATATTTAAAAAAAAAAAGTAAAATAAAATTATTATTTAAATAAAAAAAAAAAAAAAAAGTATCTACCCATTTTGTTGATTAGCAAACAAGATAAAAAGAAAATTCATTTGCTGTCAAATGCAAATACTTATAATCTGGAAAATTAGCTAACAAAAGAATAAGTTTTTCAAAAGAGAGAGAGAGAGCAAAAAAAAATAATATTCATTTCGGATTAATATTTATCACACTAATATATATGTATATATAGGTATATCCAGTGGTGATATTCAAAATTTTTTACAACCGGTACGCTTAAAAAAATATCATTCAATATTTATTTATATATATAAAAAATATTTATTTCCGTAAGAAAAAATTTAATTAAATAATGCCCAAATTAAATATTGGTTTTGGCACGGAACAAAATCTTTAACCCGTTTGTCACTTGGCAGATGATGCCCTTGTCGCAACCATAATTTAACATGTGGTACAGCATTAAAATCTTCCATAACATTAAATTTATTGTCTTTAAATGAGTGGTAGTGTCAATTAATTAAGAATTTCTCTTATCATAAATTATATTATTAATTGTGCTGAATCCTCTTTGAGCTTCGGCGGAATTAACAGCAATTGCATTTAAAATTCTTTTAGCTCTCATAATAGTTTTATAATAAGTTTTATTTTCTATATCTGGCATATCAACAAAATCTCGAAATTCGGTTATAGTTTCAATTTTAATATCACGAAATACAAAAAAAATCAATCATTTGATAACTTTAAAACACCGTTAAAGCAAAAGCATAATAAACAACAACCGGTACGGAAAATTTTGAAAATTTTAACAACCGGTACGAGCGTACCGCCCGTACCGGCTGAATATCACCACTGGGTATATCTATAATTTTGGGTTGATTTTGATAATTTTTTTTTTCCGTTTTTTCGACAAATAAACAATTTTATACTTTAATTGGAAATATAATTACAAAATATATTGTTGAGTTATGAGCAACCAGTCACAATACACTAGTAACGATAATAACGTCGATAATTCGTGAACAAATGTTTCACAATAGTTTCGATTTCCGTCTTAGGGTTGAATTTCTCTTAGTTTCATATTTTCGAATTGTTAAATTAAGTAATTTTTGATATTTTAAAATATTATAAAACATTCTATATATATTTGTATCGTGTATGATTTAAAAATTTAGATAATAAGAAACAAGTTTGCTATTGAATATTAAATTTTGTTTTAAATATAAATGTATATATATTCATAGCATTTTAAAATATTCTTAACACATATATTATATGTACTTAAAATAAAATGAAAAATTTTTATTAAATGATTGGTTTATAAAATTAATTTTCCTGTCAATATACAAATTAATTTGCCCAAGAAAAATGAAAACAAACAAAACATAATACATACTTATATAATATTTTCTTTATCCATTTATAATTTTTGAATTCTTGAAATAGAAAACAATAAATTTTAAAACATAATATGTATTTATTATTTAAAAATATTTCTAATTATTGTGGTGATACTGAGGTTAATCTTGAAAATATATTTATATAAAATCTATATTTAAATAACTATATATAATAATACGATATACATATATACTATATTTCATTTAATAACAATCGATCACAGTTTGTAAATATTAAATTTATTAACATTAATTTATGTTTTATTTATGCTTCTTTATTGTACCAAAGAAAATAATATATGAGTATAATAGTTAATTCTGGAAATATTTTGATATCCTTGTTGCATAATTTTGTTTATTTGTGTGGACAACTATATGTGAATTCTAAATATTGAGACGATTTACCATTTAATTCAATATATTTTATAAATGTTTTTCTGAAAATTATTACAAAATTAGCTAGAGAGTCAACGAACTAAGCAAATTTACCAATATTTGCAGAAAAAATGGTTTTTGATACTCAATTAAGGTTGAATATAGTTTACTTTGAGTATTTCATCTGAATGGTATACTAAAAGAAAACAACGAAATTTATAATTCTCGTTGTTAATGTTTACAATTCTTGTTCTGTATTAGTTTTAACATAATATAATCTTCTTTTTATAATAAAAAAAACTTCCAAGCCAAAATTTCCTTAAAACCATATACAAAAATTTTATAAGGCTATTTTAATCAAATTAAAAAATATGTGTAGCCAACTAAAGCCCTCAAATCTAATTATACATTTTTTCCGCATGCAAAAACTTTAATAGAAAACAAGAAATGAAAGAGTTTTTGAAAAATGGTACTTTTGTCAATTAAAAAAAAAAAAAAATTTATTTTATGTTAGATGAAAAATAAACTACAAAAATCATCTTAAATTTCATTTATATGTTAATGAGACACCTGTTAGTTATAAAAAAAAACATACTCTCTTTTTTAACTAATGTTTATGTACGCTTTTTCAGTAGAAAAACTTATGGTTGCAATTTCATCAACAAAACAAATATCTAGAGGGAAACTTTTCAACAGCAATTTTTTGTTTATCCAAAGGGAATTAAATAAGTATCTTTTTTTTTTTTTTTTAATTTTCATTTCATCAACACTTCAAACGTATAAGTGAAAATATTGGAGCATTGAATTTGTATATTCCAAGTTTAATTATAGTATTAATTCGTTACAAAGATATATTTTATTAGCTTTTGCATTCGGACAACATATTAATTTGATCTATTTAAAATTTATGGGTGCAGTTTGTTTAAAGAAATAACGTTAACTAACTAAAATTGATTGAATTAAAATTTCCTTCCTAATTTTCCTATTTTATAAGAAATGGAAAACTCTGGCTCTTAGTAAAATTATAGTTCAGAAAAAAAAACTGAGAAAAAATTCAGTTAACAAAAGTATTAGGCCTAAGAACTACTTTGTATCGAAAGAATTGGAATAAAGTAGTTTCTGACATTATGCAGTCAATTTTGTAAGTGATCATTGGATTTACAATAAGAAATAAAAAAAATTTACTTTTTATCAAGAAATTATTTTATTGCAAATTTATAATCAAATGCATAAAGATGACAAGATGATGATGCATGAAAATGTTTGTTTTTTTTTAATAGAAATATAATATTTGAAAGATCACGAAAACACAGAATTAACTTTTGAAGAATTAAAAATACGTTTATTTTGTATTATTTTTGTAGTCGAATAAGTTTTTTTTTTTTTGTAGATAATGCATTTTGTTTATTATGTGCATTGAAAATATATAAATAAATAGAAAGAAGACAAATAAAAACAAAACACCTGATTGAAGATTAAAATAAAATTTATAGTACAGGACTAATGTGAATTCGTTTCTGAGTGATTTTTCATATTAATCAACACTTGTAACAAAATAAAATTTCAATATATTTTTATTTTGTTTTTTCATTCACAATCTCACGTAATAAATGACAAAAGGAAAAATTACGAAAAAATATTTTACATAAAAATATAATAAAAATTATTCAGTAAATATAAATAAAATTATTTACAAATGAATTAATTTTTATTTTTATTTTAGTAGTTGATTTTTCCCTTTTTTTTTTTTTATTATTTTAATCGTGTAAAAATTGCTACATTAACTTACTCAATTTTCCCGCTTTATTCATATGTATGGTGATGATGATATAGTTTGAAAATGAAAGGTTCTTGTTTTTTTTTTTTTTTCATCATCACAACATTTTAAAAATAATTAAAAACAAAAAAATAAATTTAATAATAAAGTCACAAAATTATGATTTTATACATAGTGTTTGTAATTGTAATCATACAATGTATGATATTTAAGGTACCAAGAATAAATATGTTTAGGCTCTGGTTGTGACCAAGGAATCTGAAAAGTAAAATATGAACTGCTGAAATGTTGAGAACTTCATTTATGTGATATTTTTATATATTTTTTCATCTTAACATTCTATGATATATAAATTAAAAATATGGATTAATTAAATATAATTTAAAACTTTTTAAGTTTATATTTTTGGATTAAATCAATCTCCTAACAACAGCTTTGGCTTATTCAATATTCAGAAATATAGAAAAATTCATATGCTCAATTAGTACTATGTACTTGGAAAAAAAAATTATTTTTTTAAATCGTAGATACAAGAATTATTTATTATAAAGGCAACAATCAAAATGCCCAGCATGTACTGGCTAGGCTATTACATTATCTTGATTTTTATTTATGAATAACATAAATGGATTTTTAAATTTGTAAATATACCAATGAATTCTTTACCATGAAATTCTTAGGAAAATTATTTCATATAATGCATGTTAAATTCTCAAAAAAAAATTCTAAAATTTTTTCATCAAAAACATTATGTATAACACCTACATAAATGTTGATAAGTTTGGTATATATAATAGAGTAATAATTTACTACATATTTTTGTATAACTATAGTTATGACTTTATATTCATATACATATTTAAATGAAAAATAAACAAAATTTAAATATGAATAATTTTATAAATTTTAATATTTTGATTTTTACTATAAAATTACTGATTGTTTGTTTAATGATTACTACTTTCATTTATGGTGAAAGTTATTATTATTATTATTATCAATACAATAATATAGTTAGCATAACTATAGTACAGGAGAAAAAAAATATATTTTATACAATAAAAGGATTATTTAGTCCTTTTGAATACCATTTTTCAATAAAATGTTCATTTGAAGATTTTTAATTACTTTATGTAGATTTTTTGATTTCAAAATTTTTTATTTCAATTACTTGAGTTGCTTCTCCTTTTTGTCATTAATTTGTATAATAACTTGTAAGCTGTACATGTACAATTTATACAGGCTTACAAATTTTCTTTAATTATAATAGAATATAGATTTTTGTACTGATTTTCATTCTTTGAATTTTATCAGAAAAAAAAAATAATATCTGCAGCATAAAATTAAATAATTATATTTAAAGTCTATGAGACAAGTACCAAAACTACATGTAAGATCTTTTTTTGTTTGAAAGTCATCACCATCGATTGAATCAGTTTTTCTTCATATGAATGCTCGAAATTCTGAACTGAAAATTAAGCGACTATGCGAGTATTTGAAAATAAAAATCGAAGTTGTCGGCTCACCTTAAGTTGTTGCAATTATAATTAAACATTGGAAACATTTCTTTTTGAAGCGAGATAAAATTTTACAAATTATGTGGTATGCAATTAAAAATTTCCTTTAATTTGATTACAGGTGATCTAAATTTATAAAAATTAACTTAAAGAGATACTACCTATAAAATTTTTTGTCAGTTTTTTTTGTTATTTGCTCATTAGAATTTAAAATCTCAGAAACAAAAAAAGTTTTTGAATTGAAATATTACCAAAGTACATATTTTCTTAGATAAAAGTTCAGGATGAAAATTTGCCAAAAAAAAAAGAAAAAAAAAAGTCCAACATGAAAAAACAATTTCCAACTCCAAAAAGTTTTATTCAAATTAAATTGTAAAACACCAGATGCTCTATATTATATAAACAAAAGAAGAGAAGTTAAAAGTTAGGTAAAGTTGAAAACAAAATAAAATTCTGAGTTTTTGACTTTCAAATACTTTTATGGACTTCTTTATTTGAATGCAAAAAAAAAAAAAATATTTTCCAAAGAATTTTTTTTTGCAGTTTTCCATATATGCAATTTTATTGACAATATATAAAAACTTTTTCCCAGATTTGTTAAAGTTTTCAAAAAGACTTATATTATATTTATTGTTCTTCTAGTTTTTGCAAACAAAAAAGATTCTAATTTGCGATTACCAACCAAGAAATAAACTAAATCCATCTATCAGTTTTTTAAGTCATTTAATACTAATATTTATATAATTTTAACGATTCCCTTTACGTGGTGAATTTGAACGAAAATTTAAATTTAAGAAATTGGTGATGACAACAAATAACTTATAAATTCGTTAAATAATTTTTATGTATTTATGTTTGAAGTATGGAAAATCTTTAAAGCCAAATCTTATAATATTACTTTTCTCATAAGCCCAATTTTTTGGATATGTAAGATATAATCAGCTTCATCTAACAAGCTGGGTAGATCAATAGTAAAGTACACCTAAAATAAAATAAAACCATAGCAATAACTGTAGATTCTAGAAGTTTATTTTGCCCCTAATAGATTCATTTACGAAATCAAGTAAATTAAATATTATATTAAAATTAATGAAAATGAAATAAAAAATATATTAGAAAAATAACTATTGAATGATTCAAATCATTTTTGGTTAAATTATAACAAATAAAGAAGACGAAACTTATATTATTCTTCACAAGTGTTTATTTTCATTTTAAATTATATACTTAAAGAGTTAGCAAAAGCTTCTGTCATTTTCTTAATTGAAATAGCATTATAATACACATTATAGTATATACAATTTTTATATGCAATTAAGACAATGAAAGAGAATGATAATGATATTAAATATGAAAATTTATTTTCTTTCTAAAAGAATTAATTTTCCATTAAATAAGGTAATTATCAGAATATTTAATTATTTCTGTCCATCATACGTATATAAATATTATATAAATTTATTTCGATCCAAAAATACAAAAGTCTATTAATAAAAATTAAAAATAATCTATAATAAATACTATTAATTAATTGCTGTCTGGTGAATTAATATTATTTTGAAAAAATAATTATGTCTTAATACATTTAAGATGCTTCTGTTTAGGTATAATTAAAATGGTGAAAAATGAAGTAGATTTCATTCTTTCTGTGTTAATGCCCCGATAATAAGCGCTTGAAAGTACTTGAGTCTATATTATTCTCTTCGGTCAAATGCTCTTCTCTTAACATGCTACTTAGTACTTTTTTGTTATCAGCGAAACGACAAATGTCAGTTAGATTGAAAATCCCTAAATTAAAAAGATTTAAATTTCCGTTTCGCAGTCAAAATTTATTATGTATATTTGAAATTCATAACTTATATATATTTACTTATATTAAATTTTTTATTTTTTTTTTGAATGATTAAAGGATAATTCAATGTCACCATTAAAATGCCACTATCGAAAAATTTATAGCCTTCACCTTAATTTTCACATACACATAGGAAGTAATATCTTTTTTTGGGAATATAAAAAAAAAAATTAAGATAAATATTATTTTTACGCTTTTTTGAGCAGAACTATCAAATTATTTATGAATGAGCTGGTAACAATTTTTTTTTTTTCCTTCATCCCAAAATTTTGTAGATAATTTATGTATATTTTTTTTGCCCTCTTTTCCATGTCACTATCAAAAATTGTAACCGTTTGTCAAGATCGTAATATACTGTGACTGTTTTATTTTAGGGTATTAAAAATAATCATGTAAAACTCGTTCTCGGTAGTAAAGTAAACTTAGTAAAAGTTAAAAATAACATACATTTTTTTTTTTATTTTCTTAGAAAAATTAAATATTTGAATTAATGTTCTTTTGATAAATTCTGATTTAAGATGAATCTATAGAGTTCCATTTGAATCATAATTACATCCGATTTAGTTAAAAGAATAGTAATATTAAAAGTTCTATTAAAAGATATAGTTTCAAGGTTTTTCTAAGACTATAGTCTAGCTTTGCAAACATCATTATCAATCATTATGCAATTATAGAAACTTTATCTGTCAGTTTTATTATCAAAAAAATATAAAAATTATTTTAGTTGCTTGTCTAAACCAAATTATTATAAAAAAAACAAAATGACACACAAAAATGTTTATTTCTACGAATATTTTTATTGAGAAAATATAAAATTCCTTTGAAAAAATATAGAAAACTTATTGTATCGAATAACTTTTAAATCTTTGGAGACAAAAAATATATAAAATAAAATAAAACCAAGGAAGGAAATTAAAACTTTATTTTGATATAAAATTGCATTTCCCAAATTTCTGCTCTCTGAACACATGATTTTTAAAATAAATTGTTCAATTTCATTTGGAATGAAAAAATTAAAAATTTTATTTTAGTTTTTTAATAATTTACGTATACCTTTAAGCATATATTTTGTACGAATGTATACTTTGCACAATGTATGTTCGTACGTTAATAATTACGTATTAAGGTTTCGAAGTATATACGTGAATTATTCTAAGCGTGTAGCTATTTAGTCTTCAGAACTATTAATCATTCATGGAAAAACAATATTAATCAAACTAGTTTTATTAAATTTTTACTTCTTCATAGAAAATATTTTATTTTTATTAATAAAATAATAAGACTCATATCTGATAAAAAGTAGACTCTCGAAACTCTTTAATCCAAATTATTTAAAATTTCGACAAAAATAAGTTCTTGACAATAATAAGACAATGGTATATATTCTAAAACTGATATAGGTTTTAAAGATGTGGTGTTAGTAGAAACGAACTAAAGACTTTTGTCAAAAAATTAAACTGCTCGACTCTATCGATGGTACAACAGAATGTCATGCTAATTTCATCTACTTAGACTGGTAGAGCATAACGCAGAAAATTATTCAAGTATGATTTGAGCTGAATGGGAAAATTACAAGTGGACTGACATACTTTAAATACTTCAAATCTCTGTACTTAAATTCTTATTACATTTATTCCCAAATTCATATAAAACTTTTCATTTTTCCCTTACTACAATTTTATTAACTTATTTTACTTAAATTTTAACTCTTTTTCTAAATCAAATAATTCTGGAAAAATAATAAATAAAAAACACAACACAACACAAAAAGAATTACAATAAAAATTTCGGAATTATATTTTAATCACTATCTCTGGTATTTTACAGACGTAATGAATTTCGAATTCGTTTGGAAAATTTAAAAAAGAAACTTAAATGCAAAATGTCTTTATCGATAAAAATATTTTTTCAAGTGGAAAAAGTGAAAATAAAAATTTAAAAGAAAAAACTAAAGTGTTTAAAATGTGCTATTGGAAAATTTAGTACCTTTTAGATAAATATATAGATAATAATAAATTTTCAGTTAAAACAATCAAGGATAAATGCAGCAATTTTTAGTAATTTTACTGTCCAAAAATAAATAGCTTAAATACGAAGAAAGGTTTCCTCTTATTATTTTCTTTGAATATACAGTGTAGTATTTTAATAATTATCCTGTGCATTACTGGTCTGACAACAATATAGCACTCTTCGCCAAAGAAAACATTTGACCAAATTTATCTGGATTTTATGAAAAATTATTCCAAAAGTGACACAATGTCATATTAATATTAATTTTTTTTTGTGCTCTATTCTTTCTAAGTTGTTTTAGCTTCATTTCTGGAAGTATTCATTTTCAAAAAAAAAAACTAATAAATTTAGTACTGCCGCGAAAACAAAACAAAGAAAATAACTAGGATATAGGTCAATAAATTTGCCTCTGAATAGGGCGATGATGTGAATAATTGTGACATCAGGAATAAAATAGTTTATATGATATGGTTATCCTTCTAGGACATGAGCATTAAAATTTCAGTTTATATTTGCCATGAAAACTAAATCTTTTTTTTTTTTTTTTTTGCTTTAGTAGTTTGTTATTTTATACCAGTGAAGAATCGAGAATTCACTATGATGTAGTTCATTAGTATTATTTTGTAACAATTACAACTGAATGATGAACACAAATCTTTCGATTTGTATTTGGTATTGAAATTTTTACTATATAGACAAAAATATGATAATAACACCGTGTTGCTCAATCTTTTGATAGAAAATTTAATTGAGTTTGTAAATATTTATTCCATCAACGTTTATGATTTGCTAAAGACAATTTACTAAGTTAGAATTCTGTAAACACTTATTTCTGTGGCTTATATTTACGATAAATAACCATTATCATAAAATAAATCTGGAATGTATATGCAATTGAAAGCAGTCTACGTTATATTGTTTTAAAAACCAAATACGTTATTTGTTTTTTATGAACTTTGAAAAATATTTTAGTTCATGTCCAGCTGAATTGTTTAGTGATTTTTCATTTGAAATCGATTAGTTTTTCAAATAAAATAGAAAGAGAATTAAAAAAGAAATATATATTCAAAGTGTATAAAATTTATTGCAGAATTTTCTTTTGGAAATATTTTTTTTTTTTCGTACTAAAAAAAAATCCTCTATTTTATATAAATATTTAAAAAATAAAATAAATAAAATTTTCTTCACCAATTATATATAACTATGGTTTTATTTTTTAAAGGCACTGAAATGCTTGAAACATTGCTCTTTACTCATTATTACTTATAGTCTTCTTAGACTGTAAATTTAATCACAGCACATCAATGATGTGTGAAATATTGATTTTAAATGTCAAAGATCGTAGCCTAACATTTTTATATTAATTAATAGTGCGATAGTATAATATATAAATTTTTTAGAACAATTTTAGAACAAATTCGGTTGGTGGCGACGATACTTAAAAAAATTGCTTTTTTAATTTATTTTTGGTTTTTTTTTTTTTTTTTTGTAAATTGACCACAAATAAAAAACTTCTAAATCAAATTCAAAAGTAAAATTTTTATAATATATTCTATTTTTTGAATAAATAATGTGTAACATAGAAACATAAAACTATTAGTCTTGTTTTTCTCTATATAGGTATATATTATATTTCATTTTTTATTACTATAAATGGATTTTCCAAATAAACTAAAAATGTAAACAGGTAAGAAATTTTGGATTTTTTTTGAATCAAAATATGGAAATAAAAAAACGAATGCACATTATACAGGATGAATTATGTGTTTCGTTTTTATCAGCAAGTAAAATTCATATTAAAAATTCAATAAATCTTCCATTCTAAGTAATGTCGTTTTGTTACATACAAAAAACAGTGTAGAACTAATTTTATATTTCAAACTTATTTTTGACAAAAAATAAATATATATATTTGAATTGGGATGTACAATTTTCTAAAATTGAAATTCTTCAAAACTCAGTTTCGTATTTTTAATCATTAAAATAGGTTAAAGCATAGATGAAGAATATAGTATCAGATGGTAAACTTCCATACATCGTGTTTTTAGTTTGATATTTCAAAAAATGGTATTTTCTTGTGAGGGTATTAGTGAAACAAAATAAAGCAGCTTTAAATTTTCAATGTATTTAGTAAACATATTTTTACATTTGCACTCAACCATCACCAACACTAAGATAATCAGCCGTGTAGTTGAAAAGTAAACAAAACTTTTCGTAGGGATAATAAATAAAAAATTCCCACTAGTTTTCAAATTTTTGTTCGCTTTGTTGGTCGGCAGTAATTTTTTTTGCCATTTTTAGTTTAGTTTTTTAAATTTAAAAAAAATTTAAATGGAATAATATTGAAGATAAATTAATAAAAAATCAATATTTTATTAGTTTAGTAAAAAAAAATAATTTTTAACATCCAAAATAAAATAAAAATCCTTCATTGGACAATTTTTTTTCTTAACTACAGGTGGATTTTTACTTGTTTTTTTTTTTTTTTTGTTATAAAAATCAAATGAAAATATTTGTATAAAATTAAATAAGATTTAAATTTATTTTCAACAATAATTAATAAATAAAAAAATTTAATATCAAAAAATAATACGAAAAAACTTTTTTGTGGATAGGTAGAAGGTAGATACATACCTATATAAGTAGATGGGTACCCAGGTAGATGAACGTAAGTGCAGTTGACGTACACAAGACCGATTTGGACGAAACTTGGTGAGAAAGTAAAACTGGTTCGCCTAGATTTATATCCCAGAAATTTTCTACCAATAAGCTCTCGTTTCAGAGAAATGCACCCGCAAAGTTTTCAAATTCTTCGTTTTTCATAATATGTAGTTTTTTTAAATAAAAATTTGTTGTTCAGAATGGAAGACGGCAGCCGCCTCTTCCAACCCCCTTAAGAAACTTTTATTTCCCGATTCGGATATCGTTATTGAGTATTTTTAATGTACCTGACGTAGTATGTATACATGTCCCTGATATATAAAAACTTTGGAGGGTCATTTCTCTGAAATGGGAGCATGTCGGTAAAACATGTCTTGGATTTGAATGTTTGGTTACTGCCTCTACTCTTTCAACAAGTTTCAGAGAAATCGGGATTGTGTGTTAGCTGAACTTTATCCAAAACGTCTAATAAGAGCTAGGTACGAGTTATGTTTTTAGTTTATAGAAACTTTAATTAAATTAATTTGAATTTTTTTAAAATTCATTTAAAATTAAAGATAAATTATTTATATTTGATAAAGCTAGAGCCTAGAAATTATAACAAAAAAAAATTCAATTCACTTTACCAGGATGAAAAAAAATTTATGGATTAAATTTGCTCGATTTATGGAAACTTTCATTTAAACAAATACGGTTTTTTTTCTTAAAAATTAATATTAATCCTGTAATAAATCACATTTAATAATTAAATTATATTTTTTTTACTTTTAATCGCATTTTACAGATTAATCTTTAGTTTTTGTATAGGAAATCTCATAGGGTTTCATACATTTGTTATGATTTTTATGCCTACGAGATGCTGTCTATGTATTGTTTTTTTTTTTTAATAGGGGGCTTTTAATTTATGTTGGTATTGACTCAACTCAATACAAAATAATAAATAAATAAAAATCATATTGAAGCTAAATACACAAATGAAATTGTGTATACAAAAAAAATTCATAATAAAAATAATACACGGATGATAACTTTCTATTTTACAGGAGATTTTAACTAACACATTTTTTCCTTTATTTGCTTTATTTTTATTTACAACTAAAAATCAATATTTGGATGAATCGATCATTTGCCGATACGAGTGATTTTGTAACAACTTCCCCTTTTTTTTTTTTTTTTTTCTGTTTCAACTAAATAAAATTAAATTTTTTTAAAATAATAATGTTTTCTTTAATGACTGGAAGATACTCGTTGATATAAAGAAATATAATAATTTCGGTTCTTATAGAGCTTCTAATATTTAAAGAATTTCTATTTATTTAAATGTTATGGATTAATTTTTGTACGTAAAAAATATTTTTTTTTTCAGGATTAATATAATGATTTTTTGCGAAAAGGTAGAAAATTGCTTGGTTTTTTTTTATTGATTGAATAAAAATAATAATTACTTCAGACTAATAATTTTTAATTTTTTAATTAATTTTTTTTTCTTTGAATCAAAAAAAACTTAAATTTTTATTTAAAGTAGTTTGTTGTAAATTTATTCGTATGAATATTATAATGCAACAACGCATGCATACAATCATAATGTTTAATTAGGATAAATATTTATATGGTCATTTTGTTTTTATTATTATTTTTTACAAACATATTATGATCATGAATGAATTTATGAATTCATATTATATCATAGGCTAAAAAAACGAAAAAATTCTCATTTTTCTAACATTTACGAACAACGATTGAATTACGATGTTTATAAAAAACAACAAAAAATGTTGACTCCAATTTTTTTTATTTATACATATAAAGCTTTTTCATAAATAGTAATACGAATAATAAATAGTAAATTCCGTTTCCTTTTCAAATAATGAAAAAATGCATAGCTAGGACATGCTTTCTTCACTCATCTTCTCATGTATTATTTTATTTTAAGAGTATTGGATAATTATGCGAAATAAAAAAAAAAAATTTTGTTTGTAATGAAACACAAATTTGGTTTTTTCAATAAATTTTATATATTTTGATATTTTTATCGAGTACTTATTTAATTATTAAATGATTTGTTTACTTGAAAATAGAGTCTCTGTCTCGAGATTTCTCGCGAGAATGTCATTATTTTAATATCTCGTCTCGTCGAGAAATTATGATCCTTCTCGCCGAGACTAGCATACAAAAAAATGTTCAAAAATGTTCAAAAATTATTAATAATAAAAAATTAAAATACTAATATTTTTAAGTAAACAAATCATTTAATAATTAAATAAGTAATCGATAAAAATATCAAAATATATAAGTGCTTCTCCCAGGATTTTTTTGAATAAAAATATTCTGAATAAAAATATTCCTAATGTATTTTGTTAGTGTAATTTAATGTCAAAAATATTTCAAGTTGAATTTTTTAATACATGCCCCAAGGCATGTATTAAAATATTCTGTACAAAAAAACATCATTACTGTCAAATCAAAGTTGTTTTGTTTTGAATTTTTAAAACATTTTTTCTCTTGAAAGAAATAATAAAAAAAAGTAAAAAAAATATTCTCCGGAGAATTTGTATTTTTTTGACACTATCAAAATATTTTTATGTTAAAATATTTTTATTCAAGAAAAATAAAAATCCTGGGAGAAGCACTATAAAATTTATTGAAAAAACCAAATTTGTGTTTTATTACAAACAAAATTTTTTTTTATTATTTCGCATAATTATCCAATACTCTTAAAATAAAATAATACATGAGAAGATGAGTGAAGAAAGCATGTCCTAGCTATGCATTTTTTTCATTATTTGAAAAGGAAACGGAATTTACTATTTATTATTCGTATTACTATTTATGAAAAAGCTTTATATGTATAAATAAAGAAATTGGAGTCAAAATTTTTGGTGGGGGCTCTTCAGCCGGACAATTCTTGGTAATTGATGTCACAATTATTGAGCATTTAGTGCTTAATTTGTGACTATTAGTGCCATAAAAACTAGAATTTGTGCTCGCTTAGTTTTTGAGAAACTTTGATTTTCGAATTTCGAACATGGGTCAAAGTGGTATCTCTGGCCGGATTCGAATTTCCAAAAAAATACAGACGCTATTATTTAGTGTTTAATTTGTGCCTATTTGTGCTACAAAACCTAGAATTTGTGCTCTTCAAAATTATGTGAAAACAATTTTTTTTAGATTAGGCCAAAATTCCAAAATTTGAACAGAATTTTTTTTCGTCGAATTTAGAAAAAGCGAAAATGCCACCAATTAGTGCTTAATTTGTGCTTGCGTTTATTGTACTTTGTGATGATTTGTTTTATCAAAAAAAAAATATATGCAGCGCCGAAAAAAATGTAAGTTCGAAAAAATTTCAACTTCAGCTATCAGGGTGAGGTGCGGGGCGGCGGGCGGGCGAACTGGTGGTTGGTCAGTGGGATTTGCGGCGCGCGCCACCAGTTCGCCCGCCCGCCGCCCCGCACCTCACCCTTCTAGTTCTGCGACACTCTTCACAAAGTACAGTAAACGCAAGCACAAATTAAGCACTAAATGGTGGCATTTTCGCTTTTTCTAAATTCGACGAAAAAAAATTCGGTTCAAATTTTGGAATTTTGGCCTAATCTAAAAAAAATTGTTTTCACATAATTTTGAAGAGCACAAATTCTAGTTTTTGTAGCACAAATAGGCACAAATTAAGCACTAAATGATAGCATCATTATTTTTTCGAAATTCGAATCCGGCCAGAGAGACTCCTTGACCCATGTTCGAAATTCGAAAATCAAAATTTCTGAAAAACCAAGCGAGCACAAATTCTAGTTTTTGTGGCACTAATAGTCACAAATTAAGCACTAAATGCTCAATAATTGTGACATCAATTAACAAGAATTGTCCGGCTGAAGAGCCTCCACCAAAATTTTTTGTTGTTTTTTGTAAACATCGTAATTCAATCGTTGTTCGTAAATGTTAGAAAAATGAGAATTTTTTCGTTTTTTTAGCCTATGATATAATATGAATTCATAAATTCATTCATGATCATAATATGTTTGTAAAAAATAATAATAAAAACAAAACGACGTATATATAAATATTTATCCTAATTAAACATTACGATTGTATGCATGCGGTGTTGCATTATCATATTCATACGAATAAATTTACAAACTAACTACTTTAAATAAAAATTTCAAGAAAGAAAAAAATCAATTAATTAGAAAATTGAAAATTATTAGTCCGAAGTTATTATTTTTTTTATTCAATCAATAAAAAAAAACTAAGAAATTTTCTACCTTTTCGCATAAAAAAATCATCATTGTATTTTTCCTGCAAAAAAAAATGTTTTTTACGTCCAAAAATTAATCCATAACATTTAAATAAATAGAAATTCTTTAAATATTAGAAGCTCTATAAGAACCGAAATTATTATATTTCTTTATATCAACGAGTATCTTCCAGTCATTAAAGAAAACATTATTATTTTAAAAAATTTTAATTTTATTTAGTTGAAACAGAAAATAAAAAAAAAAAAAATATGTGAGTCTCGGGACACACGGAAGAAGTGAAACTTCATGGCAAGTAGTATTTTCTGGAGCGGCTAAATAAATATTTAAAATGCAACATGACGCCAATCGATTTTTTCGACGGCGACTAGTTGATTTTTGTCCTTCGACTGCTGCGGCCAGTCGACTTAAAATAACTTGTTTTGGGGGAATTCGGCAGCTTAGAAAAAATTAAACAAAAAAAAATTAAAAACCAGAGACTACTTAGATATAAAAACATTTAAAAATTCTAAAATACTTTTTAAGCTCAAAAAGTTTAGTGGCATAATGGCTTTTAAATTATTTCAAAATGGCTAGAATTATGGCTACATGGCAACACTGGTTGCCAGATGATTTCACTATATTTTAAGCCGTAAACAAAATTCCGGTTACAACTACATTATTAGCGACAATAATGTATGAAAAAACAGCAGTGTGGCTTAAATCATGTATTCTTTTTGTTGCCCGAATAGTTTAACCTAAAATAACTTTTTCAAATATGCCTGAAAAATTTCATGTTTATTAGTACTTCTTCTAAAAAGGAATTAGAATAAAAATATTCTACATGCATTGCATTAATGGAATTTAATGGCAAACATAATTTATACCAACAACTCAATTACAAATTACTTCAAAAAAAAATCTGTTTTAGTTAAAAGAGCATTTTCAAATATGACTGCAAAATTTGACATTAGTATTTCTTCCGAAAAGTAATTGTAATAAACATGTTCCTCCTGCATTTTATTAGTGTAATTTAATGTCAAAAATAAATTACACTAACCAACTAAAAAAATTACATTAAGAAAAATTAATATCAAAAATAAATTATCTACAAAATAGGTGCATTGGAACATTTTTATTCATTTTGTATTCCAAAAACTTTTTGAAAATTAGCACTAATAATTAATAAATGAAATATTTGTTATTCAATAATTTAAAATAAATTTTATTTTCCTTTCAATCGAAGCCAATATAGAGTAGGTTATTGCGCTGATAAGCTTCATTAAGTTGCTAGCGGCTGTCGGTTTTATCATCAGCTGACACATAAATTTTTTCTTTTTTCTTTTTTTTTTTCCTTTTTTTTTGTCAATAAACGAGGAATTTTTGACATTCGGCGTTACATTTTTGACACTCGGCGTTACATTTTTGACACTTACATTTTTTTCACTCTCAATCACAATGCCTCTAAAGAAGTTTCACTTCAAAAAAAGGTAAGTTGTTACAAAATCACTCGTATTGGCAAATGATCGATTCATCCAAATATTGATTTTTAGTTGTAAATAAAAATAAAGCAAAATAAAAGAAAAAATGTGTTAGTTAAAATCTCCTGTAAAATAGAAAGTTATCATCCGTGTATTATTTTTATTATGAATTTTTTTTGTATACACAATTTCATTTGTGTATTTAGCTTCAATATGATTTTTTATTTATTATTTTGTATTGAGTTGAGTGCAAATGTAAAAATATGTTTACTAAATACATTGAAAATTTAAAGCTGTTTTTATTTTGTTTCACTAATACTCTCACAAGAAAATACCATTTTTTGAAATATCAAACTTAAAACACGATGTATGGAAGTTTACCATCTGATACTATGTTCTTCATCTATGGTATTACATACTAACTATATAGTAACATAGGTGGATACCTACTAATTGAATTAATTTTTTAGGTGATCTCAAACAAGTTCCCACTACTATTATTAAATCCTTTTGCAATTTTGAAACAATGTCCTTACTATTTTGATGCCTTGGAAAATGTATATCCTTAAATTTGCCTTACGAATTTGTCCTAAAATAAAAAATATATTTTAAAATGTCCCGCGGACAAATGTCCAACCCCCGTACTAACTAGTTATCTATCTATAGTTAGCTATATAACTTTTTGTTTGCCTGTTTTAATTGATACCGATGATAAATACAATTATGATAATGTTAAAAAATTATTAATTCAATAATATTTTTTTTAATTTTCTTTATTTTTATTGCTCATTCAATTTTTTAAAATCAAATAAAAAACCTTTTAAGCTTGATTTACACAATGGCTAAAAATGGCAAAAAAAAAAGATCCCAAAACAAAACAGGACAGAAGATACAAAAACTAATGTGTTAGAGCAGTACGAACAGAGTCATCTTTTTTTTTTTTTGGTGTCTTTTTTTGTAATCTTTTTTTATAGCAAAAAAAAAAAGATGAACTAGTTCATCTTTTTTTATAGTTTACGTCTTTTTTTTTCTAGGCGCGTAAATAAAATTTATGTTATAATTTGAATTTTATAGTTTCTGAAAAATTATTATTGTATTTCTAACCTGGGGGTTACACTTGCTGGAAAAAAAATCATGATTTTTTTTGAATGTATGTGCGAAAGTGTGAAAAAAAATCAAGAAATAATCATGATGAAAAATCATGCTTAAAAAAAATCAGTGTTGATTTTTTTCTTTCAAAAGGAAAATTTTTGGCTGCCAAAGAAAAAAGTAAACTCTTGAAAGCGCAAACAACAATAATAAAAGCGGTTTGTTATTACGGGAATTGATTTTGAATGTTGAAATTTAAAAAAATCTATGTGAATTATTTATTAAATAAATAAAATAAATTACTTTAAAAAACAAGATATTTTATTGAAAAAGGTGAAGTTTATAAAAACTAAGAACTTAGTAAAAAGAGAGAAAATAGAAAAAACATGTCGAAAAAATTTTATAAGGAAGAAATATTAAAATTTATAAATTTATACAGGGAGCACGAATGCCTCTGGAACATGAAGTCGAATACGTTGTTTATAGCTGCCACAGTAAAGTAATTTTTGGAGGAATGTTCCGGAAACCTATTCACAGCTAATTTTATCTGAAAGTAAAAAATCAAATGCAAAAAATATAAAAAAAAACAAAAAAAATATTTTTGACAGGAAAGGTACCGTAAAAAAATATTATGATAGGTAGGAAACGTAATGAAAAAGAAACAAAAAAATAATTTTGTGAAGTAATGAAATTTTTCAGATATCAAAAAAAAATAAATTCGATTTTCTTAGTTATTTGAAAATATTTAAAAAAAATTCTTTTTACGAAAAATAGATAAAATTAATATCTTCATTTTCAGTAAATTTGCTTAAATATAAATAGAATAATAACATAGAAAAACGGTTTTTACGGTATCATTTTTTCAGATAGGTCAATTAGCTATAAACAACGCATAAGCCAGTATGATTTTTGACACATAAAAATTTCACACTACATTAAAAAAAATCATAATCATGATTTTTTTATCAGCAAGTGTAACCCGCATATAAATTTGCTATAAAATTTGTTTATGTTTTGTGCTATAAAAGGAAAAAAATTATTAAATTTCTGTCTACTTCTTTCACATGTTTGTTGTTGTTGTTTATTTATCGCTTTCTCGTTCTAGTTTGACTAGAAAAAATTAAAAGATTACAAATTTAGCCATTGTGTAAATCACGCTTTATTAAAGTTTAATTAAAATTTTACATGTTTTTTAATTTGTCACTGAAATTCATCCGTGAGTTGTATGACACATGTCATTTTTATTTTGACATTATTTTCTCAATCTTTATCTTTTAACACAAGTCGGGAAGGAAATAAGCAATAAGGCCGCGACGATTTTTGGTTGCAGTCATTTCCAAAAATCGTCGCGGTCTTATTTCCAATAAACATTTTTTTTTATCGCGGTATTATTACCTAAAGAAATATATGAAAATTTCTCCGCATATTAATGTATAGAAGATTTGTTTCCGTAGGATTTTTGACTACACTTCCTTCTCAAATTTTAAGTGAGTGCTTTTTGTTCAAACATGGGCGCCGTTCCACTTGCCGGTTTTCTAGTCGTGTTTTAAGTTCTTTTTGTTTTTTTGGTTTTTTGCTGTTCTCTAGTCACTAATTTTTTGGATTTTTTTTCATAAGTGGACGATTTACTCTAAAACAGAAAATTTAAGTCGACTGGCCGTACGCCGACCGCCGCAGAAAAACCGATCGGCGTTGTCGTCTGATAGCAATATTTTTTATTTTTTTTAAGATAATGCAGAGCTGATAATGGTTATGGATAATTTTAATTATTATTAGTAAAGTCAAAGATGACATATTATAAAGATAAGTAGCATAGTGTAAACTTTTTTTTAGACAAGGACAGCAATACATTTTTATGTGTATTATTTTTCTAATTTACACGGTATATTGCATAAATTTTCCTCTCAACATATTTAAATTTTTCAGGTTGTATTGAAATTATTTTGTTTAAAAAACCTTTATTTCTATTTTTTAAACAACAAAAATATTTTGTAACATTTCAAAAATTGTTTTCTAAATTTATTATTAGCATAAAACCCAAAATACTTATTTTTTTATAAATTTTTAAGTAAACTTTTTAAAATTAAAGCAAGTATAGTCACTCTGTATATGAATAAGAATTTTTTTTTTTACACGTTTTGCCTTAAACGCGTCATCAAATTGAATGTTATTGTTTTAAACGCGTCACGATTTTTGCTTTTTTTCCAAAACAAAACGATAAAGAAAAAAATAAATGATTAGGGATGTAAACTTAAATTTGAAAACTTTCAACTGAAGTTAAGTTGTGTAAAAAAAAAAATTGTAAATAATAAATTTTTTTCAAAAAAATAATTAAATATATTAAAATGTCAGGAAAAAAGTATATTTTGACAGGTATAATGATCGAAATATAATTATTTTTGTTCCCATCATGTAAAAATCGATAAGGATATATTTCTTTAGATTTTTTGAATATCTGCACCCGCCAGTTATATCAAGATTGTTAAGAAAAATATTTTGTAATAATTAGAAAGCAAGGTGGAAATAATGTTCATTAAAATGAATAAAATTATAATTTTATCCAGTTTAATTAATGTTGATTCCTACCACTGTTACAATTATTTTAATAAAGAATTTGGCTAAACTTCCGTTTCCTTGAACCTCTCAGAATGGGCTGAAACTTGGAGGGATGGTAGAGGTGGTGCCCAAACTCCCAAAACTGAAATCAGTTCTTGGGGCAAAGGCCCCGTTTCGGAGATAGGTCCTCCCAAAGTTTTGATACATTTTTGTATGGAAAAATTTTTTTTGTGCCCCATTTGCCCTATTTTTGGGTAGGTAATAGAGGCGGTCCCTAAAATGTTAAATCCGAAACGGTTGTTGCGGGAAGGCCCCCATTTTCGAGTTATGGCCCTTCAAAATTTTCAAACGGCAGTATCGCCAAGAATTTTTAGTAAATCCTTTTATTCGCTGTCGAATTTTTATATTTTAAAGTGCTTTAATTAAAATTAAGAAAAATAGAAATAAAATTTTATCCGTGTTACACGTTTAAATTTAAGAATTTTTATTTAAAAAATATTTCATCGGGTCCATCCCTGATTTTGTCTATTGAACACCTATAATAAAATCATATAAAAACTAAGTGTAATGCCTTGTTCACACTTCGCTAATTTAACATGTTCGAAAGGAGTTAAGCGTGATTTACACAATGGCTAAATTTGTAATCTTTTAATTTTTTCTAGTCAAACTAGAACGAGAAAGCGATAAATAAACAACAACAACAAACATGTGAAAGAAGTAGACAGAAATTTAATAATTTTTTTCCTTTTATAGCACAAAACATAAACAAATTTTATAGCAAATTTACGTGCGGGTTACACTTGCTGAAAAAAAAATCATGATTATGATTTTTTTTAATGTAGTGTGAAATTTTTATGAGTCAAAAATCATACTGGTTTAGACTTCATGTTCCAGAGGCATTCGTGCTCCCTGTATAAATTTATAAATTTTAATATTTCTTCCTTATAAAATTTTTTCGACATGTTCTTTCTATTTTCTCTCTTTTTACTAAGTTCTTAGTTTTTATAAACTTCACCTTTTTCAATAAAATATCTTGTTTTTAAAGTAATTTATTTTATTTATTTAATAAATAATTCACATAGATTTTTTTAAATTTCAACATTCAAATTCAATTCCCGTAATAACAAACCGCTTTTATTATTGTTGTTTGCGCTTTCAAGAGTTTACTTTTTTCTTTGGCAGCCAAAAATTTTCCTTTTGAAACAAAAAAATCAACACTGATTTTTTTTAAGCATGATTTTTCATCATGATTATTTCTTGATTTTTTTTCACACAAAATTTCGCACATACATTCAAAAAAAATCATGATTTTTTTTTCAGCAAGTGTAACCCCCAGGTTAGAAATACAATAATAATTTTTCAGAAACTATAAAATTCAAATTATAACATAAATTTTATTTACGCGCCTAGAAAAAAAAAGACGTAAACTATAAAAAAAGATGAACTAGTTCATCTTTTTTTTTTTTGCTACAAAAAAAGACACAAAAAAAAAAAAAAAAGATGACTCTGTTCGTACTGCTCTAACACATTAGTTTTTGTATCTTCTGTCCTGTTTTGTTTTGGGATCTTTTTTTTTTGCAATTTTTAGCCATTGTGTAAATCAAGCTTTAAACATCTTTGGAAAATCGACCGTTCAGACGATGTTTTTCGTATGTTAACATGTTTAGCTCTGTCAGATAAAAAAGTTCAAATAATACCGGAGATAAGCTCAAAGGAACTTACACGCCCAAAAAAGTTAAAATATATGAAGTTGTGTCAAGGTCAAGAACTCGCGCGTCATTTATCTCCACCTTTATAAAATTTTAAAGTCAAAAATGGCATACCAAGTAAAAATTAATGCATACTGAATATTGCCTAACAAAATATTATTCAAAAATTTCTCATTCATCCCTCATTCATGTTAAATGTTTTTGTAGAAACATGTTGAAGAACGTGTTTCTGTTTTAATTTTTTTACTATGAAAAAACAACATCAAAAACACCAACGGAACATGTTCGTCGTCCGAACATGTTAAATTAGCTATGTGTGAACAAGTTAAAAATAAAAAAACACACGAAGCAGTCATAGGAACTGCCGAAAGAAGTTTATACTTAAGCTTTAAACTATGAAATAACAATGACTACAAATAATGGACTGCTTTTGGACTGCTGGACTGATTTTTATTTTAATTTACATTTTGTACTGAGCAGCCCATCATTTATAGCCACTGTTATTTCATAGTTTAAAGCTTTAAGTATAAACTTCTTTCGGCAGTTCCTATGACTGCTTCGTGTGTTTTTTTTTATATTTTGAGCCAGGACGACTCTAAAAGTAGCTAACTACCCAAAACTTTTGGGCAGGTAATCTTTATTTCACCGGCGCTACCTATTTAAAAAACATTTTTTTTTGCATATTTTAAGCAGGGAAGACCCTAACCATAGCTCCCTCTCCAAAATTTTTGGTCAGATAATTCCACCCTCACTTCCGCCCTCACTTCCGCCCTCACTTCCGCCCTCACTTCTGCCCTAACTACCAACCTGATTCCGCCCTACCAACCTGATTTCCGCCCTCACTACCACCCTCGCTTCCGCCCTCACTTCCGCACTCACTTCCGCCCTCACTTCCGCCCTCACTTCCGCCCTCACTTCCGCCCAAACTTCCGCCCTCACTTCCGCCCTCACTTCCGCCCTCACTTCCGCCCACACTTCCGCCCTCACTTCCGCCCTCACTTCCGCCCTCACTTCCGCCATCACTTCCGCTCTCACTTCCGCCCTCACTTCCGCCCTCACTTCCGCCCTTACTTCCGCCCTCACTTCCGCCCTCACTTCCGCCCTCACTTCCGCCTTCACCTCCGCCCTCACTTCCGCCCTCACTTCCACCCTCACTTCCGCCCTCACTTCCGCCCTCACTTCCGCCCTCACTTCCGACCTCACTTCCGCCCTCACTTCCGCCCTCACTTCCGCCCTCACTTCCACCCTCACTTCCGCCTTAATTCCGCCCTCACTTCCGCCCTCACTTCCGCACTCACTTCTGCCCGCACTTCCGCCCTCACTTCCACTCTCACTTCCGCCCTCACTTCCGCACTCACTTCCGCCCTCACTTCCGCCCTCACTTCCGACCTCACTTCCGCCCTCACTTCCGCCCTCACTTCCGCCCTCACTTCCGCCCTCACTTCCAACCTCACTTCCGCCCTCACTTCCGTCCTCACTTCTGCCCTAACTACCAACCTCTCTTCCGCCCTCACTTCCGTCCTGATTTCCACCCTGATTTCCGCCCTCACTACCACCCTCGCTTCCGCCCTCACTTCCTCTCTCACTTCCGCCCTCACTTCCGCCCTCACTTCCGCCCTCACTTCCGCCTCACTTCCGCCCTCACTTCCGCCCTCACTTCCGCCCTCACTTCCGCCCTCACTTCCGCCCTCACTTCCACCCTCACTTCCGCCCTCACTTCCGCCCTCACTTCCGCCCGCACTTCCACCCTCACTTCCTCCCTCACTTCCGCCCTCACTTCCGCCCTAACTTCCGCCCTTACTTCCGCCCTAACTTCCGCCCTAACTTCTGTCCTCCGTTCCGCCCTCCCTTCCGCCCGCCCTTCCGTCCTCACTTCCAACCTCACTTCCGCCCTCACTTCCGTCCTCACTTCCGTCCTCACTTCCGTCCTCACTTCCGTCCTCACTTCCGCCCTCACTTCCGCCCTCACTTCCGCCCTCACTTCCGCCCTCACTTCCGCCCTCACTTCCGCCCTCACTTCCGCCTTCACTTCTGCCCTCATTTCCGCCCTCACTTCCGCCCTCACTTCTGCCCTCACTTCTGCCCTCACTTCTGCCCTCACTTCCGCCCTCACTTCCGCCCTCACTTCCGCCCTCACTTCCGCCCTCACTTCCGCCCTCACTTCCGCCCTCACTTCCGCCCTCACTTCCGCCCTCACTTCCGACCTCACTTCCGCCCTCACTTCCGCCCTCACTTCCGCCCTCACTTCCGCCCTCACTTCCGCCCTCACTTCCGCCCTCACTTCCGCCCTCACTTCCGCCCTCACTTCCGCCCTCACTTCCGCCCTCACTTCCGCCCTCACTTCTGCCCTCATTTCTGCCCTCACTTACGCCCTCACTTCCGCCCTCACTTCCGCCCTCACTTCCGCCCGCACTTCCGCCCTCACTTCCGCCCTCACTTCTGCCCTCACTTCCGCCCTCACTTCCGCCCTCACTTCCGCCCTCACTTCCGCCCTCACTTCCGCCCTCACTTCCGCCCTCACTTCCACCCTCACTTACTCCCTCACTTCCGCCCTCACTTCCGCCCTAACTTCCGCCCTCACTTCCGCCCTAACTTCCGCCCTAACTTCCGCCCTAACTTCTGTACTCCGTTCCGCCCTCCCTTCCGCCCTCCCTTCCGACCTCTCTTCAGCCCTTACTGCCGCCCTCTCTTCAGCCCTTACTGCCGCCCTCACTTCCTTACTTTTTTTTGGGCAGGTAATCTTTATTTCTCACCCGAGCTACCTATTTAAAAAAAAAAAATTATTTTGGTATATTTTGAGGCGGGAAGACTCTAACTGTAGCTCCGTATCCAAAATTTTTGGTCAGGTAATCTAATTATTTGATCGGAGGAAAAAATTTTTTTTAACATATTTTGAGCCGGCACGACCTAACCGTAGGTCACTGCCCAAAAAATTTTCGGCAGGTAATCTTTATTTCACCGGACCTACCTATTTTGAAAAATAAATTTTAGTTGTTAGATAATTTGTAAACGAAAGATTTTTAAAAAATAATTTGAATTTAAATTTTCCGTGCTAAATTATTTTGTTTTTATAAATGACAAATGATTATTGAACTACCTAATTTGAAAAAAAATTTAAATTTTAAAAAATTTGTAAACGAAAGATTTTTAAAAATAATTTGAATTTAAATTTTTCGCGCCAAATTATTTTGTTTTTATAAATAACAAATGATTATTGAGTTGACTCATTTTTTTTGAGTATTCAAACGGTACAGCATGTCGTTTTTTTTTTTAACTCAAATTCGAATGAGTAAAAAAATTTTTACCCCCTACAGAATTACTCATTTATATCATACACCGCGTTAAAAGAAGTATAAACTTCAAAAAAAAAAACACCAATACAAAGAGAAGTTTTGGCGGGAGAAAACTACACTTATTCCTGTGCTTCTTATCTTTATAATATGTCATCTTTGGTAAAGTAAATAAATACCGTAGTAGAAAATAGAAATATAAAATTATTTTAATTTTTTGTGCAAATTCAGTACCAAGACCAACTACCCGTACCAGTGCCATAAATACATTTATTAAAATTATACTTACTTTGCCTATTAATTTAATTTTTTTTTAAATTTAAGTACCTAGTAGTTTAATTAAAATTATGAAACAAAAAAAAAATCTAAATCATATCATTTTTTAATTAATTTAAAATAAAATTTTTGTGATTATTTTTTTTACAAATTAAAATTCGAAAAAAAAAACCATGTGAATTAAAAACAATAATATAAGTTTAAGTAGGCATAAATATAAGTTTAAGTAGTAGGCATAAAAAAAAAAAATTCATTAAAAACAGAAAACTTGAAATAAAAGTTCTAATAACGAACGACAAAAAAAAAGAGAGATTAAAATAAAATTCTTAGAAAAATGATAAATTATGAAAATTTTGGTAATAATTTTCATATTCAACAACAACATCAACAACAACAGAATCAGTCGTTCACCAATTGGTTTAAACAATTAAAAATTTATAAAATAATTTTATTTAAAAAAAAAATAATAATTTTATTAATAATATTGTTACTTTTACTGTTACCATTATTGGCACACCATAAATTATTGAATGTAAGTTATTAATACAATACTTACCTACCTAGGTAGATATGTATTTGAATGACATTATGAAGCCCGTTTTCCAGCCATAGGTTATTTGAATTTTGATCGTTATCCGTTTTGAACCTCAATTTATCATGCTAAACATTTTGTTTAAGTTCCTTCATTTGACGACCTATGCAACGAAACTTTGAAATTACCCTTCTAGTGCTTGTCTTTGAACATTAATAAGAAAGAGTTCAATATGTATATTGTATACCTAGTTAAAGGTATTACATATACATATTTTTTTTGTACTCACAATCGACATTATATACAAATTTTCTTTTTTTTTTTCTGTCGAGTTAAAAGAATTGGAATCGCGACGACAGAAGCTTCAGTTTGATATTGGTATTTATAATCAAAAAATTGAAGATTTAAAACAGGAATTGTTGCGGGAACAAACGGAATTGGAACGTTTAAAAATTTCGGTAGAGCAAGCACAAGTCGCACAACGTGAGGCCATACAACGAAATACTCCCGATTTGGCTTTACCTAAAACCTTATATTCAAATCAATTGCCAAAAAATTATCCTCCAGTTGAGAAGAATTTCATATCACATTGTCAAATGTATAATTGTTTTGACCACTCGAGATGTAGTTTGACAAGTGGTTTTCCTGTGTACCTTTATGACCCAGACAAGTACAATGTACTGGCGCAAGGTTACGATATTGATGGATTTTTGAAGACAACAATTAAACAAACTCTTGGTTATAATGCACATTTAGTTCAAGATCCGAAAATTGCTTGTATTTTTATTGTTTTGATTGGTGAAGCATTACCAGAATATGAATTAATAAAAAACAATCGATATGAGATTGAGGAAGATGAAGCAAGGAAATCTAAACAAAATTTAATGGAACAAAATCCTATAAATGTTGAAAAACTATATAAATTGCCATTCTGGGCGGGAGACGGACGAAATCATGTTTTATTAAATTTGGCGCGACGAGATTTGAGTTCAATGTCAACAAATTTTTTGGTTAATCAAAATACAATGCGAGCAATTGTTGCTCAGTCCGCATTTCAAGAATATCAATTTCGCGATAATTATGATTTAGTACTTCCTCCGATATTGGGTCCCCCAGGTGGTGATGTTTGGCAAGAATGTGCACCAATGGTTCCAGCCCGCCGAATGTATTTACTAACTTTTCAAGGCGAACTTCGTGGTAACGAAACAAATTCTTCCAATGAAATCAGTTCATTAGATGACTTTATAATAGAGCATTTAAATGATATGTCTTCGAGTTCTACGCAAGATAAATTTATGTTCCAATTCAAATGTGTTCCAGCTACAGAGCAAAAACAGGAATTAGCTAGAAGGGATTGGCATTTATGTGGAACGGATTCCTCTAGGCGTAGTGTTTTAAAAGAATCAACATTCACTTTAATTTTACCACCACGCGGAGGACAAATAACATCAGTTCTAATGCAAGCGAGAATTTTCGAAGCCTCACGATCGGGAGCGATTCCAGTAATTTTAGGTTCAGATGAAGTAAAATTGTCGTACGCTGAAACTGTTGATTGGAAACGTTTTGCAATATTGCTTCCAAAAGCCAGAATTACAGAATTACATTTCTTGCTGAGAGCAGTTCCAGATTCTGATTTACTACAAATGCGAAGACAAGGCCGTTTGATATGGGAACGATACTTATCATCAGTTCAGGCTACAATAGATACAGTAGTAGCGAGTCTTCGAGATCGCCTCGACATACCACCCCGTCCAATTCAGCCAGTTGTAGCTCAAAGTGTTTTCAATTCATCATTTGTACCTCTAAAATCGGATCCACCAGTTCTTGAATCAGAACCGGAGGAATCGTTGGGTCCTATTGAGCCACCTTATCCAAGTTTGCAATACCGAAGAAATTACACAGCATTGAGAACACAAGCTAGAGAAGCTTGGAATGATTGGGGTGATCCCTTTTATTTATATCCACAATTACCATTCGATCCAGTACTACCATCTGAAGCAAAATTTTTGGGTTCTCACATGGGTTTTAGACCAATCGGGAAAGGAAGTGGTGGAGCTGGAAAAGAATTCAGCGAGTCTTTAGGAGGGAATCATCCTAGAGAGCAATTCACTATCGTAATGCTGACATATGAAAGAGAGCAGGTAATTAGTTTATTCAACTAATAAATAAAATTAATAAAATTATTCTGAAATATTAAATATTTTTTTTTTTCACATTCAAGGTTTTAATGGACTCACTTGGACGCCTTTATGGTCTACCTTATTTACATAAAGTTGTAGTAGTATGGAATTCTCCAAAACTACCTCTAGATGACTTAAGATGGCCGGATATTGGCGTTCCCGTATCTGTAGTCAGAGCACCAAGAAATTCATTAAATAACAGATTTTTGCCTTTTGATGTTATTGAAACAGAATCAGTACTTTCCGTAGATGACGATTCACACTTACGGCATGACGAGATTTTATTTGGATTTAGGGTATGGCGAGAGCACAGAGATTGTGTTGTTGGCTTTCCAGGCAGATTTCATGCTTGGGATTTGAACTCAAATAATGCTTGGAATTATTACGCAAATTACAGTTGTGAATTTAGTATGGTATTGACAGGTGCGGCTTTTTTTCACAAATACTATATGTATTTGTACAGTTATTGGCTTCCACAAGCCATTCGTGATAAAGTTGATGAATATATGAATTGTGAAGACATTGCTATGAATTTTTTGGTATCTCATTTAACAAGGAAGCCACCAGTAAAAGTTACATCTAGGTAATTAGATTTGTTTTACACAAATTCTTTAAACTTTAAGCCATAACTTATTTTTTTTGTAATTAAGGTGGACGTTTAGATGTCCAGGTTGTCCAGTATCATTAAGTAAAGATGACACGCACTATCAGGACAGACATAGATGTATAAATTTCTTTGCACAGGTACGATATAGTCTTCATTTTTTTCATAATTTCTATTATTTTATATTATTATATACATACATTTATAAATTATTTGACATGTATTGTTTTTTTTAATATTTTTAGGTTTTTGGGTATACGCCACTTTTAAATACCCAATACCGGGCAGATTCAATTTTATTCAAAACCAGGATACCGCATGACAAACAAAAATGTTTCAAATATATTTAAAGATTGCCGTTTTAATTTAAATTATTTGTTATTTTTATTTTATAAATGTTAGGAATATATACAATATTTGTATATATGTATAAAATTTATTATATCTCTAAGCTTTCTAAATTTTAAGCTATTTTATTAGAATTCGACAACATTTACTGACATTATTTCGGTGACATTATTTCATTGCAAAAATGAAAATTTTCAATATAAAAAACAAGTAATTTTTTTATTATAGTATTTTTTATAAACAATCTTTCCTTTGTTTCGTTCTATGGAAACATATCTTCATGTTGAGAATTAAACTTGTAAATTAAAACCGAGTAACATATAAAATGTGAAACTCAAATAATAAAAATTTAAATTAATTGCCTAATATTGCCCTTACCTTTAAAACCTTATGCTTAATGTTCTGCTTGAAATAATTAGAGCTCTCACTGACAAGTAAAGGGTTGGTTAATAATGCTACGTTCCTTTTGGGCCTTAAACTGCTACATATAAAAATTCTCATCACATAAAAAACGTTTAATAACGTCTCTTTGTGTAACTTTTTCAAAATTCTCAAAATTATAAGTAATATGATATATTTAAAACTAAGAATTTTAAAATAAATTATTATATATATTTTTTATAAATTTTTAAATTATAAATTTCTCCGGTATAATATTTTTAATTTTTTATTTATTCATTAAAATTGATTATAAAGTATTCTGACGAGTGTTATCCCTCATTTAAACTAGTTGACACAAGGTTAATTTTAATATAGTCAACGCATTGATTGTATTAGTAAAAGTACGTAATAGCATAGATGAAGAATATAGTATCAGATGGTAAACTTCCATACATCGTGTTTTAAGTTTGATATTTCAAAAAATGGTATTTTCTTGTGAGGGTATTAGTGAAACAAAATAAAAACAGCTTTAAATTTTCAATGTATTTAGTAAACATATTTTTACATTTGCACTCAACTCAATACAAAATAATAAATAAATAAAAATCATATTGAAGCTAAATACACAAATGAAATTGTGTATACAAAAAAAATTCATAATAAAAATAATACAAGGATGATAACTTTCTATTTTACAGGAGATTTTAACTAACACATTTTTTCACAAATCACATTTTTTCACAAATCATTTAATAATTAAATAAGTAATCGATAAAAATATCAAAATATATAAAATTTATTGAAAAAACCAAATTTGTGTTTTATTACAAACAAAATTTTTTTTTTTTATTTCGCATAATTATCCAATACTCTTAAAATAAAATAATACATGAGAAGATGAGTGAAGAAAGCATGTCCTAGCTATGCATTTTTTCATTATTTGAAAAGGAAACTGAATTTACTATTTATTATTCGTATTACTATTTATGAAAAAGCTTTATATGTATAAATAAAGAAATTGGAGTCAAAATTTTTTGTTGTTTTTTGTAAACATCGTAATTCAATCGTTGTTCGTAAATGTTAGAATAATGAGAATTTTTTCGTTTTTTTAGCCTATGATATAATATGAATTCATAAATTCATTCATGATCATAATATGTTTGTAAAAAATAATAATAAAAACAAAATGACCATATAAATATGTATCCTAATTAAACATTATGATTGTATGCATGCGTTGGGGTTGGGGTCTAAACCCCGGAAGCCAAAATCCCGAGTACAAAAGCCCGAAAAAAAATCCCGGAAGACAAAATCCCGGAAGCAAAAATTCCGGAAACACAAATTCCCGGAAACCAGAATCCCGGAAAGACAAATTCCCGGAAACCAGAATCCCGGAGGGACAAATTCCCGGAAACCAGAAAACTGCAGGGACAAAATCCTGGAAATTTTAATTTGAAAGAAAAAATTAACTGCGGGGATTCAGGGATTTAAACCTCCTTTTTCGCAATCTAACCGATGGCTACGCGGGCCAAAGTATTTTCGCGTGTCCCTGCGGGGCTTCAGGTATTAAAACCTCCTTTTTCGGAACCTAACCCATGGCTACGCGGGCCAAAGTCTTTTCGCGTGTCCCTGCGGGGCTTCAGGGATTTTAACCTCCTTTATCGCAATCTAACCGATGGCTACGCGGGCCAAAGTCTTTTCGCGTGTCCCTGCGGGGCTTCAGGGATTAAAACCTCCTTTTTCGCAACCTAACCCATGGCTACGCGGGCCAAAGTCTTTTCGCGTGTCCCTGCGGGGCTTCAGGGATTAAAACCTCCTTTTTCGCAACCTAACCCATGGCTACGCTGGCCAAAGTCTTTTCGCGTGTCCCTGCGGGGCTTCAGGGATTAAAACCTCCTTTTTCGCAACCTAACCCATGGCTACGCGGGCCAAAGTCTTTTCGCGTGTCCCTGCGGGGCTTCAGGGATTAAAACCTCCTTTTTCGCAACATAACCCATGGCTACACGGGCCAAAGTCTTTTCGCGTGTCCCTGCGGGGCTTCAGAGATTAAAACCTCCTTTTTCGCAACATAACCCATGGCTACACGGGCCAAAGTATTTTCGCGTGTCCCTGCGGGGCTTCAGGGATTAAAACCTCATAACCCATGGCTACGCGGGCCAAAGTCTTTTCGTATGTCCCTGCGGGGCTTCAGGGATTAAAACCTCCTTTTTCGCAACCTAACCCATGGCTACGCAGGCCAAAGTCTTTTCGCGTGTCCCTGCGGGGCTTCAGGGATTAAAACCTCCTTTTTCGCAACATAACTCATGGCTACGCGGGCCAAAGTCTTTTCGCGTGTCCCTGCGGGGCTTCAGGGACTAAAACATCCTTTTTCGCAACGTAACCCATGGCTACGCGGGTCAAAATCTTTTCGCGTGTCCCTGCTGGGCTTCAGGGATTAAAACATCCTTTTTCTAAACTTAACACACGGCTACGCGAGCCAAAGTCTTTTCGTGTGTCTTCAGGAATTAAAACCCTATTTTTATCGCAATATAGTCCATTGCTACGAGAGCTGAAGTGTTCCTGCGAGGCGTTAGAGATTAAAACCTCCGGGAGATTTCGAGATTTCAGGTTCCGGGATTTAGTGTTTTCGGGATTTTGACTTCCGGGATTTCGTCTTTCCGGGATTCTGACTTCCGGGATTTCGTCTTTCCGGGATTCTGACTTCCGGGATTTCAGAATCCGGGATTATGATTTCCGGGATTTTGTAAACGGGAAAAAAAAATTTCCGGGATTTCGTACTTCCGGGATTTTCGACTCCGGGCATTAGACCGGCTCCCATGCGTTGTTGCATTATAATATTCATACGAATAAATTTACAACAAACTACTTTAAATAAAAATTTAAGTGTTTTTTGATTCAAAGAAAAAAAAATTAATTAAAAAATTAAAAATTATTAGTCTGAAGTAATTATTATTTTTATTCAATCAATAAAAAAAAACCAAGAAATTTTCTACCTTTTCGCAAAAAATCATTGTATTAACCTCCGTACCCAAAAATTTTGGTCAGGTAATCTAATTATTTCACCGGAGGAAAAAATTTTTTTTAACATATTTTGAGCCGCTACGACCTAACCGTAGGTCCCTGCCCAAAAAATTTTCGGCAGGTAATCTTTATTTCACCGGACCTACCTATTTTGAAAAATAAATTTTAGTTGTTAAATAATTTGTAAACGAAAGATTTTTAAAAAATAATTTGAATTTAAATTTTCCGCGCTAAATTATTTTGTTTTTATAAATGACAAATGATTATTGAACTACCTAATTTGAAAAAAAATTTAAATTTTAAAAAATTTGTAAACGAAAGATTTTTAAAAATAATTTGAATTTAAATTTTTCGCGCCAAATTATTTTGTTTTTATAAATAACAAATGATTATTGAGTGGACTCATTTTTTTTGAGTATTCAAACGGTACAGCATGTCGTTTTTTTTTTTAACTCGAAATTCGAATGAGTAAAATAATTTTTACCCCCTACAGAATTACTCACTTATATCATACACCGCGCCTAAAGAAGTATAAACTTCAAAAATTTTTTACGTACAAAAATTAATCCATAACATTTAAATAAATAGAAATTCTTTAAATATTAGAAGCTCTATAAGAACCGAAATTATTATATTTCTTTATATCAACGAGTACCTTCCAGTCATTAAAGAAAACATTATTATTTTAAAAAAATTTTATTTTATTTAGTTGAAACAGAAAAAAAAAAAAAAAAAAAAAGGTGAATTGTTACAAAATCACTCGTATCGGCAAATGATCGATTCATCCAAATATTAATTTTTAGTTGTAAATAAAAATAAAGCAAAATAAAGGAAAAAATGTGTTAGTTAAAATCTCCTGTAAAATAGAAAGTTATCATCCGTGTATTATTTTTATTATGAATTTTTTTTGTATACACAATTTCATTTGTGTATTTAGCTTCAATATGATTTTTATTTATTTATTATTTTGTATTGAGTTGAGTGCAAATGTAAAAATATGTTTACCAAATACATTGAAAATTTAAAGCTGTTTTTATTTTGTTTCACTAAACCCTCACAAGAAAATACCATTTTTTGAAATATCAAACTTAAAACACGATGTATGGAAGTTTACCATCTGATACTATATTCTTCATCTATGGTTAAAGTTAAAGTTTAAATCACAAAAACTGTAGAAAAAAAGATTATTAAGAATAAAACATTTTAGAAATCTTATTCGATTGAATTTAAAACATAAGCTACAATAGACCCAGTTTTCAAAGTCACATGTTATAGTTTTATAATGAAATTAAAATTATCCTAAATATACTTTCTATAAAGATGAAAAGTGTGATGTGAGTTCTTGACATTGATATAATATTATATATGCATTTTCACTAACTAGCCGGTATTCCAACTTGTTTGTAACTAACAAGTCTTTTCACTTGGATCGACTGTGCAACATTAAAGATAGATAAATTCTTTAAATTTCAAAGCATTAAATTTATATTGTTCAGATTTCAGAATATAGAAAACAAAAAAAACCTAAAATTTAAAGAAACATAGAGCCCGTTCCCAAACTGAGACTATTTTAGAAACTGAAAAATTTTTTTAATTTCTAGAATTTCTAGTTTTGGAACGACACGATTTTACAGCTGTTATTTTATAATTATTTTACAAATCAAGATTTTTTGACGTAAAAATCGTTCCGAAATGATATTTTATATTTTGAAAATCTGCAAAGGGAAATTTTAAATTTCCCATAACAAACTCAATTTATAGGTGTACTTTTTAGTGCACCTCATTTTAAAAAAAAAACAAAAAATTTAAAATTTAAGCAGACGTTGCAGATGATACAGATTAAATGTGAAGCATATTTCAATTTCTGGAAAAAAGGAATTTTCTTTAGCAGAAAAGGTATATTTTACGATTTAAAATAGTCTCAGTTTGGGAACGGGCTCATAAATTTATAAATATTTACTTTTTTTATTTTTTTTGCAGATAAAATTTCCTTAAAATTGAAAATGTACATATAAATATAAATTGTTTTAATCAAACAGGTTTATATGAAAATTTGACATTTGCTTTGGTGCTTAATATTTTGAGAAATGAAATTAATATCCTATAAAATTGAAAATAATTTTTTTTTATTTATTTATTTTTTTTTTTTGGTATTTTCAATGAATATAAATTACTGAAGAGAAATAGGAAAAAAAAATGTGGATATCTTGTCATAAAAATAAAACGTGACCTGAAAATTGAATAAAATTTTGTTTTTTTATTTTTTATTTTATTTTTTTTATTTTTCAGGCAATAACAATAATAGTAAAAACCAAAGATTTTCAATATAGGCCAAAAATAAAATGAATATTTTATTTCAGTTTTTTTTTTGTTTTGGAACAAAATAAAAGTCTTGATAACATTAAAATGTATATATTTTTTTAAAACAAATAATTTGTCTTTGTTTTGATTGAAATGAATGCTTTAAGTGTTCTTTTTTAATTTTTTTTTTTTTAATTTTGCTTTAAGTGTTCTTTTTTAATTTTTTTTTTTTTAATTTTGCTTTAAGTGTATATATAGATATAATTGCCTTTAATATTGTAATAAAGAAAGATCAATAAGTTTTTATGTCGAGAACATAAATTCTTAAATTGTTTACACAAAATAATTTTAACTTAACAGACAATAATTTTTTTGATCTGAAATACATGTTAACTTTAAAATGTATGTATATAAATCCTTAACACTCTATACTATATCAAACAATATTTACAGGATTCTAAGCTTTAAACACCCTTAAATCATATATTTAAACACCCTTAAAGCATATATTTAAAACAAACTATACGTTCAATATTTCGAAGGACAGTATATATCAAGTCTGTCCTTATTTTTATATATAATGGACGTTAAATACAGGCTCCTCATTTTAAAGAATTGTCCTCTAAAACTTTCAAAGTATTTTAAATTTTAGAATTTATAAATTCTTAAAAGTTTTTCTTAAACGAAGCAAACAATTTGCAAAGAATTTATGCGAAAAAAAGTTAAATACTTTATTAGAATCATCATAATGAATATAATTTTTTAGCATTATGTTTATTTAATAATACAAATTAAATATTTTTTTATTCTTAGATCTAATGTTGCAAAGTAAACTATAAACCAAAAATTTAAGTACAGTACACAGAAAAAAATTTGCTCGTACTCATTACGTCAAAAAAGTTCGTTAATGACATTCTCGTTAAGATAACGAAAAATAATGAATAAATACGTTTTTGTAACGTAAATTTCGTTTATTTTCTATTACGAACCTTTTTTTTCATTTTTAGTACTCGTTAAAGAAGTTCGTTAATCGTTAAATACGGGAAACAAAAATTTCAATCCATACAGAACTTATATTTTCCATTTTACACATTGCCGTAAATTTAGTTCATAGCTCAGTGGCAGAGTTGATGGATTGCAATGTTTAGGACAGTGGTTCGAAGCCACAAGCGGGCATAAAAAAAATTATTAAAAAAAAATTAAATAAAAAAATTTAAAAAATAAATAATAAAAAAAGAAACATAAATAAAAAAAATTAATAAATAAAAAAAATAAATAAAAAAAAATTAAAAAAAAAATTAAAAAAAAAAAAAAATTAAATAAATAAATAAAAAAAAAAAATAAAAAAAAAAATAAAAAAAAAAATAAAAAAAAAATTAAAATAAAAAACAAAAAAGAAATAAAAAAAAAATTAAATAAATAAAAAAAAAAATTTAGTCTAGTAAAATTTTTTTTTCGTATTTGCGGGGTTTTTGCTGAAGAATTTGAAAGGTTTTTGGTTTTGGGGTATAACGAACTTTTTTAACGAACTACGAGCTTTTTTCAACGAAATGTTCGTTGTAGCCAAAATAACGAATTTTTCGTTGATTTTAACGAATTATTTAGTTATTAGTACGAGCAAATTTTTTTCTGTGTATCAGTTATCCGTAGATATAATGCAGGTAAATCGCTTTTGATAGCAAAATGACCAACCTCTTATAAAAAAGATTAACTTTTTTGCTATAGAATTTATATATAAAACAAACAAGTAGGGTCTTTCTTCGGGCAATATGATAAATACAATATGATAAATATATTAAATATTTAAAGGAATTTATCATTTAATTAAAATTCAACTAAGTGAAAACTCTGTACTACAAATGAAATAATTTTGTGTTTAAATTTTCATTAATTTTTAATTTGAAAAAAATTAATTAAAGAAAATAAAATATGGCTGGCGTTGCAGTGCTACGTCGAAAATATGAATTAATTGTATCCTTAAAATTTAATTATCTCTTGAGTCATGTTGTACTAACTTATATAATAGGTGTACACATATTATGATTATACTTTTAGCCTCTATATTATTATTGTTTTAATAACTTTGGAATTGCCCGCATTATTATTCATACTTTAAGATTATTTATTAATAAATATTACTCCTATAAAATATTATGTATACATTATGTGTATTATATGTTATGCATAGATTTCAATGTTCATATATTTTATATGCATAGTAAATATTCAACATAATCCCAATAGCTAAAAGATAGTTATTCTGGAGGGTCAGAATATTTCATTTTCTATTATAGAAAAATTTCCAACAGATTTATTAGTTTATATCCTTATTTCGATTATTAAAATGGAAGTTCATATAATAATAAAAATGGAAATGAGTTAGCTTTTATCTAAATTATGAATATTAATAAAATATTTTAAACTTATATTTGGTATACATACATAAAACATTTTGAAGAGAAAGTTTCAATATTAGTAATTTAGATTATCATATTTTTTATTGACATAAAAAAATTAAATTTTTTTAAAGTGATTTTATAATTCTTTTTTGATGAAATAAAAAAAAATTTATTATTTATTACTTGCGAGTTCACTTCATTTTTGCACGTCACAGTGCTGTACTATGTTAGGGAAAAAATTTGTAAAAGATGTTTTATCAAATTACAAGAGAACAGCAATTCTTTTAAAACTAACTAAATAAAATTGTAAAACCCTATATTTTTGAATGCAATAAGCGGTAACAAAACCTGCTCTATAAGAAATAAACTTTTGGAATTATACTCAGCCTATGTACAAAGAAGAATATATAATTCTGCTAATTCTGAAGTTCCAAAATTTAAAACTTAATTTAAATTTAAATAATAAAAATGATGACAATCTTCTTTTTTTTCTTTTTCTTATAAACTTTTAATATTTTTCGTTTATTGTTTTCCGTATATACTTTTCTATCAACGATTTAAGAATTTTCGGCACGTTTTTCAATGAATTGCAAGAAGAAAATCTCTAATTGGAGTAAAATTACGTAATGTAAAGATTTCTTTATTATTACAAAGACAATTTTTCCAAATAAAATAAAATCAATTCACGTTCGAAATGTATTAAGTCTAATTCAAACTAATAAAAATAAATAGAGTTGTTTTAATAATCCTGTTAATCTAAGTGTAAATATGGTTTTTTTTTACTTGGTGAAATAGTGGAAATAATTTTAAATTACTTTTCAAAGAAACATAAATAGTTCTAATTTCGAGAAAGAAATTTGTATATTATTCATCAATCGTTTTTCAAAAAAAAAACGAGTTTGTTAAATTAATATTTGCTAAGAAATTGAGATTTACTATTTCTCGAATTTCCTAAAAAAAAATGGTAAAATATACATTTAAAAAACTTAAAGTCTATTTTGGGGACTTGTGACTTTTAATGTTAAACGAATAATAAGATATCTATCTGATTATTAAAGATTTTGTTCACAGAATTCTTGAATAACCCCATATAAATATTAATATGAATGTTGTAATAGAGAACATAATTAAAAATTTGTTTTGCAATTTAAGCATATAATTTGAACACCTGAAATTAATATCATACAGATATACATAGCTAATTAGTTTTTAATTAAATCATAACAGAAAATCCCAATTTATGCTAGATTATTATTTTTAATATTATTTTTAATTTTTCTTGTTATTGAGACACATAATTATAATAATAATAATAATAATAATAATAGTAATATGATAAAGAATTTTGATAAAAAGTTATATAAAACATAATGTTTGGAATTACAAAATTTTGAAAATGATTTAAACTCTGATAGAATAAATTTTTTATAGACGATTATTTTGTTGCGATTTTATTACATTTGTAATAAATTGGTTAATACATCATATATTTTGATTTGATATTGAATTAAATGGTAATTTCACCCAAATCTAATATTAATGTGATAATTTTCATTCAAGTTATTACATTAAAAAATTATTCAATTTAATTCTTATATACAGTGTATATAAAAAAATAAATAATAAAATTATATGCAATTTTGATTATACCCTTGAGATTGAGTCAATAATAAAATTGTAAAATAATTTGCTTTAATGTGTAGTTTTTTTTTATTTATCGAAATTATCAATTTTTTTTTTTTAACTTGCTTTTATTTCAATTCTATGAACAAATTTAGCTACAGTTTATTTAGAGATTATAAAAGTGTAATTTTAATGTTTTCGCTCTATATATAAAATTACATATCTCTCATGGGTTTAATTTATTTTTAAAATTCAAAATAATATACAGACAACAGATATGTATGATGTTATGCCAGAATTATGAAAGTTTTGAATTGTAGGTTTTTTTGAAATAAAAGAATCAGAACATTAGAATGTCCGTTTCTATATATCTATGAACCGATTTGGAAGACTATTCTCCGTAGATGTTTTAGGCTGTGTTTTTTTAAACATTTGGTCGACTGCTTTTGATGCTAGATAACTTTTTCAAATTTGTAAACTTTTTTATTATTTATAAATACTAAAGTGGAGCGAATTATCCGGCTATACATTAATAAATATTATTTATTCTATCATTTAAAGGATCGAAGATTCTATATTTTTTTGAATATTCATATTATTTTGAAATTGCAAAAAAAAATCAATTTCTTGAATATGAGCATAACAGCGACTACATTTAATATGATAATTTTATACAAAAATAAATAAATATCAATAGCTTTTATTTTTCTATAAATGAATGAACAAATTTGATTAATAATATTAGTAGTAGTAGTATAGCAATCCTAAAAGTATAAATAACATTTAACATTCAGATTTTATTTATTTCCTTAAAAAATGTTTATGAAGAGAAAATAAAATGATTCCAAATATCGAATAGATCAGCTTTATTGAAAATGATTTCATCATACGTTTTTTTATTTTAAATTTAACTTTATCTTTTTGTCATCAAAAAAGTATGAAATATGAATTATAACCTTTTCAAACCTTTTCAAAAATAAAAAACACGAAGCAGTCATAGAACTGCCTACAGAAGTTTATACTTAAAGATTTAAAAACTATGAAAAAAACTATGAATAACAGTGGCTACAAATGATGGGCTGCTCAGTAAAAAATGTAAATTAAAATAAAAATCAGTCCATCAGTCCAAAAGCAGTCCATTATTTGTAGCCACTGTTATTTCATAGTTTAAATCTTAAGTATAAACTTCTGTAGGCAGTTCTATGACTGCTTCGTGTTTTTTTTTTATTCGTTTTTCGTTTTTTTTATATGCATGCATACTGAAAGATGTAATATCTTCTATTGTATATTTTTATTGTTTAAATAAATAATTAAACAAACACAAAAAAATATCAAAATACTATTTACCATAACCCAAAACAAAAAATTTTTCTATGGCTTTTTTTCTTTTCTTTTTTATTTATATATACATAAATAACTAAAAAATGTAATATCTTATATCGTATATTTTTCTTGATTAAATAAATAAAAAAATAAAAAACAACACAAAAAAATATCAAAATACTGTTTACTATTACCATAGATTAAGAATGCTATTACCCAAAAATTATGATTCATGTGTTTTTTTATTATATTTTAGAAATGCAAAATCATATGGGCTGTATGGCTTAGTGGCTAGAACATCGGACTATAAGAGTGAAGGTGTCAGGTTCGATTCCCCAATGAATACATTTTTTTTTCATTTTTTTGAACATAATAATTTTTTTTTTTTTGAACATAATTTTTTTATTGGTAGAATATGTAATTTTTTTGCTTGTAATATTGGGCCCTATATATACATATATTTGAAATTAAAAAAGTGTACGATAATTATGAATTCCTACCCAAAATGTTTGGTCTGGTAATCTTTATTTCACCAGAGCTACCTATTTTGAAATTTTTTTTTTTTGCATATTTTGAGCCGGGAAAACCTATAATGATAAATTTCTTGATCGATATCTATACTATCAATGCCAAAATATACCTATGTTGTTTGTAACGAGTTTAGTGCGTCCAATATTATAAATTTGTTTTATAGGATATAATGTTTATAACTTTAGTGGTTACATGATCTCTGTAAAAAATAATCTAGAGTGTGTAAAAACATTTCCCAGATGTTTCGAAAATTATTTTATTTGATGGAAAATCAGCTCGAATAACTAATTTAAATTAAACATTATGAATTATAAATCGAAATTTTGTTCATATAAATCGAATTTTAAGACATTTCACTAAATTTTTGTTCATATTAATCAATTGTTAAATAATTTTATTAAATTTTGGCATTTAAATCTATTTTATTGTATTTTGTTTATATAAGTCTTATCTGTAAAAGTTCATCATCGACTGGAAATAATATTATTTGTCTAGCTAAATCTATAATTAATTTGAGACGTTAAATAATATGAAGTTAACAATATTTTATATTTTTATATTTAATCATTCGTAACTGCGTGAAATTCCGAAGTTTTCACAATCTGCATGTCAAAATAAAAAATAGACGAAAATATAAAATTGAAATTAGAATCGAATTTGGCAAATAATATTTAAGCTATAAATTAAAAAATATAGGATCAAATAATAAATGTATATTTCTATTCCTAACTATTACTTTTTAATTATTTCATAGTCCCTTATTTTATTATACATATATAAATAAATCGACAATAAATTCCGTTGTCACATGAGAATTTTTTTTTGGGGACCCACAAAGAAAAGGATTATTTAATTTCTTTTTTTTAATGAAAAACTATAAATCATATTTTTATTTTAATTCAAGAATTGTTAAGTGGTGCAAAAATTTAATTTTTATCATATATCATATGAATATTTAACGTTTTCCAAAAATACTAAAAGGATTTGTTTCTTTATTAAAAAAAAAAAAATCCTCATTGGGAATCGAACCAGGCACCTTCAGACTTACAGTGTGATGTTCTACTATAATACTAAGCCATATTGCCTATATGAGTTTAGCTTTCTAAACAAATACAAAAAATATTTTATTTATTTTCCTAAATAATATTAAATCTCATTATATGGCAATGAGATTAATTTTTTGATTGGTTAGTTAATTTTTCAAACTCGTTTTTTGAGTATTCTAATTCTTTTCTTATTTTTTTTTTTGAGTATTATTTTTTATTCCCCTACAATAAAATAAAAACAAAAAAATGAATGGTTTATTAGAATTTTTTTATTATATTTTAGAAAGCAAAAATTATATGGCCGTATGGCTTAGTGGCTAGAACATCGGACTATAAGAGTGAAGGTGTCAGGTTCGATTCCCCAATGAATACATTTTTTTTTAAATTTTTTTGAACATAATAATTTTTATAATTTTTTGAACATAATTTTTTTATTGGTAGAATATGTAATTTTTTTGCTTGTAATATTGGACATATATTTGAAATTAAAAAAGTGTACGATAATTATGAATTCCTACCCAAAATTTTTGGTCTGGTAATCTTTATTTCACCAGAGCTACCTATTTTGAAAATATTTTTTTTTTTGCATATTTTGAGCCGGGAAAACCTATAATGATAAATTACTTGATCGATATCTATACTATCAATGCCAAAATATACCTATGTTGTTTGTAACGAGTTTAGTGCGTCCAATATTATAAATTTGTTTTATAGGATATAATGTTTATAACTTTTGTGGTTACATGATCTCTGTAAAAAATAATCTAGAGTGTGTAAAAACATTTCCCAGATGTTTCGAAAATTATTTTATTTGATGGAAAATCAGCTCGAATAACTAATTTAAATTAAACATTATGAATTATAAATCGAAATTTTGTTCATATAAATCGAATTTTAAGACATTTTACTAAATTTTTGTTCATATTAATCAATTGTTAAATAATTTTATTAAATTTTGGCATTTAAATCTATTTTATTGTATTTTGTTTATATAAGTCTTATCTGTAAAAGTTCATCATCGACTGGAAATAATATTATTTGTCTAGCTAAATCTATAATTAATTTGAGACGTTAAATAATATGAAGTTAACAATATTTTATATTTTTATATTTAATCATTCGTAACTGCGTGAAATTCCGAAGTTTTCACAATCTGCATGTCAAAATAAAAAATAGACGAAAATATAAAATTGAAATTAGAATCGAATTTGGCAAATAATATTTAAGCTATAAATTAAAAAATATAGGATCAAATAATAAATGTATATTTCTATTCCTAACTATTACTTTTTAATTATTTCATAGTCCCTTATTTTATTATACATATATAAATAAATCGACAATAAATTCCGTTGTCACATGAGAATTTTTTTTTGGGGACCCACAAAGAAAAGGATTATTTAATTTCTTTTTTTTAATGAAAAACTATAAATCATATTTTTATTTTAATTCAAGAATTGTTAAGTGGTGCAAAAATTTAATTTTTATCATATATCATATGAATATTTAACGTTTTCCAAAAATACTAAAAGGATTTGTTTCTTTATTAAAAAAAAAAAATCCTCATTGGGAATCGAACCAGGCACCTTCAGACTTACAGTGTGATGTTCTACTATAATACTAAGCCATATTGCCTATATGAGTTTAGCTTTCTAAACAAATACAAAAAATATTTTATTTATTTTCCTAAATAATATTAAATCTCATTATATGGCAATGAGATTAATTTTTTGATTGGTTAGTTAATTTTTCAAACTCGTTTTTTGAGTATTCTAATTCTTTTCTTATTTTTTTTTTTGAGTATTATTTTTTATTCCCCTACAATAAAATAAAAACAAAAAAATGAATGGTTTATTAGAATTTTTTTATTATATTTTAGAAAGCAAAAATTATATGGCCGTATGGCTTAGTGGCTAGAACATCGGACTATAAGAGTGAAGGTGTCAGGTTCGATTCCCCAATGAATACATTTTTTTTTAAATTTTTTTGAACATAATAATTTTTATAATTTTTTGAACATAATTTTTTTATTGGTAGAATATGTAATTTTTTTGCTTGTAATATTGGACATATATTTGAAATTAAAAAAGTGTACGATAATTATGAATTCCTACCCAAAATTTTTGGTCTGGTAATCTTTATTTCACCAGAGCTACCTATTTTGAAAATATTTTTTTTTTTGCATATTTTGAGCCGGGAAAACCTATAATGATAAATTACTTGATCGATATCTATACTATCAATGCCAAAATATACCTATGTTGTTTGTAACGAGTTTAGTGCGTCCAATATTATAAATTTGTTTTATAGGATATAATGTTTATAACTTTTGTGGTTACATGATCTCTGTAAAAAATAATCTAGAGTGTGTAAAAACATTTCCCAGATGTTTCGAAAATTATTTTATTTGATGGAAAATCAGCTCGAATAACTAATTTAAATTAAACATTATGAATTATAAATCGAAATTTTGTTCATATAAATCGAATTTTAAGACATTTTACTAAATTTTTGTTCATATTAATCAATTGTTAAATAATTTTATTAAATTTTGGCATTTAAATCTATTTTATTGTATTTTGTTTATATAAGTCTTATCTGTAAAAGTTCATCATCGACTGGAAATAATATTATTTGTCTAGCTAAATCTATAATTAATTTGAGACGTTAAATAATATGAAGTTAACAATATTTTATATTTTTATATTTAATCATTCGTAACTGCGTGAAATTCCGAAGTTTTCACAATCTGCATGTCAAAATAAAAAATAGACGAAAATATCAAATTGAAATTAGAATCGAATTTGGCAAATAATATTTAAGCTATAAATTAAAAAATATAGGATCAAAAAATAAATGTATTTTTCTATTGCTAACTATTACTTTTTAATTATTTCATAGTCCCTTATTTTATTATACATATATTAATAAATCGACAATAAATTCCGTTGTCACATGAGAATTTTTTTTGGGGACCCACAAAGAAAAGGATTATTTAATTTCTTTTTTTTAATGAAAAACTATAAATCATATTTTTATTATAATTCAAGAATTGTTAAGTGGTGCAAAAATTTAATTTTTATCATATATCATATGAATATTTAACGTTTTCCAAAAATACTAAAAGGATTTGTTTCTTTATTAAAAAAAAAAAAAATCCTCATTGGGAATCGAACCAGGCACCTTCAGACTTACAGTGTGATGTTCTACTATAATACTAAGCCATATTGCCTATATGAGTTTAGCTTTCTAAACAAATACAAAAAATATTTTTGATTTATTTTCCTAAATAATATTAAATCTCATTATATGGCAATGAGATTAATTTTTTGATTGGTTAGTTAATTTTTCAAACTCGTTTTTTGAGTATTCTAATTCTTTTCTTATTTTTTTTTTTGAGTATTATTTTTTATTCCCCTACAATAAAATAAAAACAAAAAAATGAATGGTTTATTAGAATTTTTTTATTATATTTTAGAAAGCAAAAATTATATGGCCGTATGGCTTAGTGGCTAGAACATCGGACTATAAGAGTGAAGGTGTCAGGTTCGATTCCCCAATGAATACATTTTTTTTTAAATTTTTTTGAACATAATAATTTTTATAATTTTTTGAACATAATTTTTTTATTGGTAGAATATGTAATTTTTTTGCTTGTAATATTGGACATATATTTGAAATTAAAAAAGTGTACGATAATTATGAATTCCTACCCAAAATTTTTGGTCTGGTAATCTTTATTTCACCAGAGCTACCTATTTTGAAAATATTTTTTTTTTTTGCATATTTTGAGCCGGGAAAACCTATAATGATAAATTACTTGATCGATATCTATACTATCAATGCCAAAATATACCTATGTTGTTTGTAACGAGTTTAGTGCGTCCAATATTATAAATTTGTTTTATAGGATATAATGTTTATAACTTTAGTGGTTACATGATCTCTGTAAAAAATAATCTAGAGTGTGTAAAAACATTTCCCAGATGTTTCGAAAATTATTTTATTTGATGGAAAATCAGCTCGAATAACTAATTTAAATTAAACATTATGAATTATAAATCGAAATTTTGTTCATATAAATCGAATTTTAAGACATTTTACTAAATTTTTGTTCATATTAATCAATTGTTAAATAATTTTATTAAATTTTGGCATTTAAATCTATTTTATTGTATTTTGTTTATATAAGTCTTATCTGTAAAAGTTCATCATCGACTGGAAATAATATTATTTGTCTAGCTAAATCTATAATTAATTTGAGACGTTAAATAATATGAAGTTAACAATATTTTATATTTTTATATTTAATCATTCGTAACTGCGTGAAATTCCGAAGTTTTCACAATCTGCATGTCAAAATAAAAAATAGACGAAAATATCAAATTGAAATTAGAATCGAATTTGGCAAATAATATTTAAGCTATAAATTAAAAAATATAGGATCAAAAAATAAATGTATATTTCTATTGCTAACTATTACTTTTTAATTATTTCATAGTCCCTTATTTTATTATACATATATAAATAAATCGACAATAAATTCCGTTGTCACATGAGAATTTTTTTTTGGCGACCCACAAAGAAAAGGATTATTTAATTTCTTTTTTTTAATGAAAAACTATAAATCATATTTTTATTTTAATTCAAGAATTGTTAAGTGGTGCAAAAATTTAATTTTTATCATATATCATATGAATATTTAACGTTTTCCAAAAATACTAAAAGGATTTGTTTCTTTATTAAAAAAAAAAAAATCCTCATTGGGAATCGAACCAGGCACCTTCAGACTTACAGTGTGATGTTCTACTATAATACTAAGCCATATTGCCTATATGAGTTTAGCTTTCTAAACAAATACAAAAAATATTTTTGATTTATTTTCCTAAATAATATTAAATCTCATTATATGGCAATGAGATTAATTTTTTGATTGGTTAGTTAATTTTTCAAACTCGTTTTTTGAGTATTCTAATTCTTTTCTTATTTTTTTTTTTGAGTATTATTTTTTATTCCCCTACAATAAAATAAAAACAAAAAAATGAATGGTTTATTAGACTTTTTTTAATTATATTTTAGAAAGCAAGAATTATATGGCCGTATGGCTTAGTGGATAGAACACCATACTAATAAGTCTGAAGGTGCCAGGTTCGAACCCAATTATGGTTTGTTTTTTTTTTTAATTTTTGAAAAATGATGACGGTCGATTCTCAGAAAAATGATGACGATTCTCAGAAAAATTTTATATGAAAATAAATTTTTACCCTCTACCAAATTTCTTCCATCGTCGCTAAAGAAGTATAAACTTCAAAAATAAATAAAAAAATTGAATCGACCCAAAAACCACCCAATCTTATATTTCTAATTAAAAATTTTATGTACAAAACCAAAATAATTTTTGTAATTTGATAAGAACTTTTTGTAATTTTTTGGAAAAGTCAAAACTAATTAGAAAATATTTGAATAAAAATGTAAAAAAAAATGTGTTGTTTTTTATTTTTTTATTAAAACAAATGTTTACAACACAAGCTTATATATACATCAAACTTTAGTTTTATTATATTGTGTTGTTTATTATAAAATTTTGATTCAAAACAATAGTTTATTTTATTTTTCTCAGATTTATTAAAATGAAATAAAGTTTTGAAAATATATAAAATGTGCATATATAGTACCTTGCATAAGTATCTTACAGACCAAAAATTTTAGTAAAACAAAACTTTTTCTTCAGTTAAAAATTCTAATAATTGTCATAGATAGAGATACCTACCTAAATAATAATAAAAATATTAAAGGAATTTTTATATGGTTTTTTTTTGGGTTCTTAAACATGAAATTTCTTAGTTAGCAATACGAAAAGTTCATATAAAATTATGTACGAAATTATTGTTTTTTTTTGTTTTTTTTTTTAATTATTTATTTTAGTTTTTAATTGGATTAATTTTTAAAAGAATTTAATTAATAGCTTATAGATGGCTTCGAGTTGCATTTAGATCTATACACAGAAAGAAATTTGCTCTTACTGAAAACTAAAAAATGCGTTAAAATTAACGAAAATTTCGTTGATATTACACATACGAACATTTCGTTGAAAAAAGAACGTTGTTCGTTAAAAAAGTTCGTTATACCCCAAAACCAAAAACCTTTCAAATTCTTCAGCAAAAACACCTCAAATACAAAACAAAAATTTACTAGACTATTTTTTTTTTTTATTTATTTAATTTTTTTTGTTTTTTTTATTTATTTATTTTTTTACTTTTTTTTTTTTTTTTATTAATTTTTTTTTATATTTTTTTTTAATTATTTTTAATTTTTTCTTTTTTTATTTTTTTTATTTATTCATTTTATTTATTTATTTTTTAAATTTTTTTATTTATTTTTTTTTAATAATTTTTTTTATGCCCGCTTGTAGATTCGAACCACTGTCCTAAACATTGCAATCCATCAACTCTGCCACTGAGCTATGAACTAAATTGACGGCAATGTGTAAAATGGAAAATATAAGTTCTGTATGGATTGAAATGTTTCTTTCCCGTGTTTAACGATTAACGAACTTCTTTAACGAGTACTAAAAAAGGTTAGTTTTTCTGTAATGTGAAAAAATACGAAATTTACGTCATCAAAATCTACATATTCTTAAATTTTCGTTATTTTAACGAGACTTTCAATAACGAACTTTTTTTACGTAAACGTTACGACCTTATTTTTCTCTGTGTACTTTGTCCAATTTTCATGCAATGAGTTACATCGTTGTAATATTTTTTAATTTATCTCGCCTTTAAGGTTTGGATTAAGTATATATTGTAAAAGTAAGGCTACTGATATATGATTTTTGTGTTTGGTTTTGGTGGCAATATTTTCGAACCGAGTTGATTAAATGATCATTGGTTCAACATTGTGAATTTCTTTATCCAAAAACATTTTATTTTCACATAACTGCCAAATGAGAAGTGTAAATCCATACATAATTTATCTAATTTAAATTGATAACAAAGTTAAGTCATTTTTGATAACTATATTATTTTATTATATAAAAATTATTTTATTTAAATTTTTTCACTTATTTTAATGAATTTTTTATCTAAATATATGTATTCAACAAAAAAATATTGTTTTTTATTTTTTTTTTTTATTTTGAATTTAGAAATAAAAACATGAAATAAATTCATTTGTTTAATAGTCACGAATTTAATATAAAGTGCATGAAATCAAAAAAAAAATACAAAATAATAAAATATATGGAAAAAATTGTTTTTCATACATATATTTATATGAAATACTATGAAGTAGTACATTATTCATTTTCATGAATAGAATATCAAAAATATATATAGGGTTAAATTTATGTTAAAACGATTTCAACAATTTGATTGACTTTAAAAAAAAATAATATATTTTATTTTTTATTATAAAAATAATTTTATTTTTTTGTATTTTATTTGAAAAATTATATTTATGTATTTTTTTATTTTTTAGAGATCATATTTTAGATAAATTACAATTTTTCTTTAGATTTTTTCAACAGTTTATAGCCTGAAGTGTCGTCATGAGTGTATAAGTGTTGAATAAGACAAACAAAACAAACAAAAGTAATTTGAAACGAAGACCATTCAGAAATATTGTAAATAATTATTGTGATAAACTTTATTTGGATTTTAAACTCGAAGTTCGAAGAAATTTGTAAATTATGTGATTTTTTCAAAAAGAAAATAGAACTATATATAAAAAATTTGAACATCAATTGAACATCAAAAAATTCACATTATAAAATTGCAAGTTTCTTAAACATTACAAATATTATCCTTGATTTCTTTTCGCATTAATAAGACTACAATTTTCTTGCTTTTTTATATTGTTTTCTTATGTGATTCCTGTTAAAATATGTGAAGAAAAATTTCTAAAAACATATATAATTTTATTATATACCTACCTAAATAAACATTTTTATTTTTAACTTCTGAAACTTATGTTTGTATGCAGTTCAAAAACATTAATTTTAATACCAGAAGATTTAAATTTCTTTATTGGCAGAGAAAAATTATTAAAAAAAAAAAAATTAAAATTATTGTATTCGTTAGTAATTTTAAATAAAAATTTCTATGTTGGAGACCAACTACAGAATTAAAAATATCTATATGAGAACGCTGTGTACATAAAGATAATTTTTTTTTTCGATTTTTTTATATAGCTTTTATATCACTTCTCTTCAACCTATAAATAAGGGAATAAATATAACAAAAAAAAAAAGAAGAAAATCGTATAAAAAATATTAATCCGCAATATTATTATATTTTCTTTTTGTTTTTTTTTTTATTTTTTATTTTATATCTTTTACGAATAACACACATATGTGTGTAATTTTGTTTATTATTATTAGATCCTTATAAAAATACATCATCACGTCTGCATTTTTAAAATTAATTTTTTATTTTATATCCTTGTAGATGAAGCATTTCATTTTTTACAATTTTTACAAAGCTCTAAAAGAATAATGAATCTTTATTTTATGTTTTCTAATGATTAAAGTAATTTGTATATTTCAAGAAGCTAAAAGAGTATACTGAATTTGAAAACAGATTTTTTTTATCTAAAAAAAAAAAAAAGAAGATATTATGTCAGTAATTTTAAAACCTTGAAAATACCATTTTATTCTTTATTTTTCGGAATTTTCCGACTATCTAATATTCATAAATGTAAAATGCCATTAATTTTTCCTGATCAAATCTAATATACGCTGCGAATTATTTTCTTAACAAATTCAAAAATTCAAAATTATATTTTACTTAAATTGATATTTTTTTTTATTATTATTATTATTATTATTATTTTTAGTTTTCACATCATTTGTATTTTTGTTAAAGCAGCATTCGAGTATTAGCTTTGTGAATATGTGCAGATTATAGTGACATCAATTTTTACGATTAGATTTAATAGTGAAAAATTTAAAAATGAACATCTGCCTCATATTTGATAAAAGCTGAAAAAAAAAACTAAATTTATATATGAAAATAAAACGATTACATATTTTTTTTTTTTATGCTCAAATTTCCGAATAATATTATAAAAAAAAAATAGAATTCTTTCAGGAAAACTATATACAACTAAATACATTTATATACTGTATAAGGAAAAGTCACATAAAATCCTTTTAAAGGATTTGAATTTTTTTTTTTTTTTTATGTTTCATGCGAAAAATCATATTAATTTTATGGAAATTTTATGATAAAAAAAAATAATAATAACGTAGGCATTAGATAATAGAAACGAAAATATTATGTGAATGATAAACTGAAATGAATTTTAGGAAAATTTTTGAAAGAATATATTTTAATTTTTTGGAATTCACATATAATTTTGAATTTTTTTTTTTTAATTTTTCCTAAATTTTAGTATGAATAAATAATCTAAGTGCTCTATATTCAAAAAGACATTTTTTATATAAATTGTTTCCAAGTTTGTGACCAGATTATTTAACCAGTCATTTAATGGTAAATGATATGAAGAAAAATTATAAACCAACTCAGTGGATTGTATAATATTGATTTTGAAATTATTAAGGAAAATTATACAAGAATTATTTTGGATAAGACACATTCACTGAAATGCCACCTTAAAAATGTCTAATACATTATAAATAAGTTTAATATGTGTGATTTTTATGTTAACAAATTGAATGTCCCATTTGATAAATTAAGAAATAAAAATTAAAAGGAAGAAAAAAAAATATCGTAAGGATATGATTTTATTTTACATTTTTTTTCTTTTCAGAGATGAAATTTTTGAATAAATAATTTATGAGTTAAATGTCTTCATCTAAGGATATATGGTATATTAGGTTTAAGGTTACATTATGCGAACATAAATCAAGTTAATTTTTTTTTTTATGTAAAATATTTTTTTTTTTAATTTTAGAGTCGAACTTAAATAATCTCCCAAAATTTTAATACAAAAAGTTGCTTCCTGGAATATTTTGCATTAAAAACCTATATATAGGGTAATGGGTACATACATAATTAAATTTTATTGTATAATTATTTTTAATTGATCATTCAAAAATTTCCAATAATTTGATTTTCATAAAAATTATATTAAAAAAAAACAACAACAATGTAACGTTAAATAAAAATTACATTAAAAATTATTTTTGGTAATTTCAATGTTAATCCAATGAATAAATTATCCTGATGGCATAAATTTAATTTTACAAAATTTTATCATAATCCTTATCAGATATATGTAATCGTTATGTAATTAATTTTAGCATAATTTATGTAAAATATTCATTTTTATCTATTTATGCATTTTATATAAGATATATATTAATATACAAAATATATACACAACATAAATATATATTATATATAATTTACAATAAATAGATTAATTATAATTTGGTCAAACAGAACAGAATTTTATACAAAAAATTGTTCGCCAACTTAAAAATACTGATGAAATTTTATTTTAAATTTTATTTAAAATAAAAACTCTCTATGATTAAAGAATTTTGAAGAATTAAGTTTAATATTGTTGATAAATTAATTTAGAAATCTCAAAAATTTAAATTTTTTTCGAATTATAAATTCAAAGCTTATTAATTATTTAATATTAATTTCGCAAATTTTAAAATCCAGAGGATTGATTGATTTAAAAGTAAATAGGAATCACTAATTGAAATTCAATATGTTCTTTAATAATGATTAAATTTTGTCTAACTACCTAAATTTTTCTTATATACGAAATAAATTTGAATAAATTTGTACATAAATTAAATATATATATTTTTGAATTATACATATAGTCAAATATCTTATTAGTTCATATAAATGATGATAAAATTCCAATATACAGTTTTTGACACAATTTTAACATCATGGATATTTTAATTTTTTTTTCCCTAAATTTATGAAATTTTCTTAAGTTTTTTTTATCTACAGGTATATTAAATTTATTTATATTTAAAGTTAAAAAAAAAAAGTAAAAAAAAATTTCTCAAATGATACCTACAATTTAGAATAGAAAATTCTTTGGAAAAACTATAAAATCAAAACAAACCGTGCCAAACAGCAAAAATGGTTTCATCTAAATTTACGGAAATTATTCAAGTTTCGTTGAAAATTGAATAAAATATATGCCTATGATATGTTTATATGTCCTTAGCTGTACATTATGTATAAAAAAGTATATATAAAATTTTTCATAATTAATATTATACTACAAAAATATATGTAGATTTTCATATTTTTGGTATGATGTAGGTTTCTACTGAAATATATTTTAAATACATGATGTATAATTATTTATAACGTATATAGCTATTAAGCATATTTTAAAAAGAAATTCACATAATTCTTAGAAAACTAATTAAAATTCTATGCAAATGTGTTATAAAGTTTTCAACATATTTTGAATATATTAATTTTTATATGTTCATATATATCATTTTCTCAAACATAAAAAGATTTATTGCAATTTAATTAAATATAAATAATTAAATTAGTTATATATATACATACATACGTGTTTCGATACATTATGTAGGATTATTACAACTTTATTAAAATTAATTAAAAATTTTATTTACGTGCGTATTTATACCTATATAGAAAGTATGTTTTTTGTGATTTTAATAAAATAAATAAACAAAATCTAATCATCACTTGTGAACGTATGTTTAAAATAAATAAATAAAGTTTAGATTGTTTTAAAGTAAATTATAAACTAGAATTTTACAGTGCTTTAATATAAGTTTCGATAACAAAAAACTACATATTTTCTCTAGATAAAAATTTCTATCTAATTTTTATCGGCATACTATAAAAAAAAAAATAAATAATGCGAATTAATATATGTACTTATATCTTATGTGATAATTTTAGTTGCATGAAAATATCTTTTTTCAATATAAATATACTAAAGATGTTGTTTTTTATTTTTCATAAATCATTCAACTTTAGTAAATGAAACTTTAGATTATAATTATGTAGTTACATAATAAATGTATGTATATATATATTAGTGCGTACATATTTAAGGATATCTGTATGTTAATAACACTAAGTACATTTCTCAATTATTCTGAATGATTTCTCTTTTTCTACGCTAGTCTTTTTCTACGTCAAGGATATCTAGAACATATTATTGTTGAAGTTTCTCAGAACTGATTAAAAAAAACAATTCAAACCACAAAAACAAAAGTTTCAAATGAATACAATTGAGGTCTGCGACATAACATTGGACACTCAGGTCAACAAACTTTAGATATGCATACCATAAAAAGAAAAATTAATTTCACAAAGGTACTTTTAATCAATTTCCAAAGCCTTCCAGCACAATATTGATATAAACAAAATTTTAGAAGGAAGAAAAAACATTTTCAGATATAATAATTTTTGTGAAATTTTACATAGCTTGGGGCTTTATCACCTTAAAAATACTAGAAATATTACCAAAACCCAAAAACCCTATGTTAAAAAAAAAAATTAATAAATAGATAATAATAATTATTTTGCTGGCGGCATAAAATTTTGTGAATATTCTCACTTAAAACAAAAAACAAAATTATATATTATCTTAATTGATGGAAGAATATAATAATTATATATGAATGTACATACATATGTAGAACATTATAAAACATAAAAATTATGAAATATCTCAGCTGTTAGTTATAAGATATTGTTTTATTCTTACAAAATTATAATGCGGAAACTGAAAATTCCGTATATTTTTGTTGGTATTATAATATATATTATTTTATTTTCAGATTACACATACATTATGTTGTGTATGTATGTTTGAATTGCAATTTTAAACACACATAAACTAAACAAATTCTATGAAATTTACATATTTAATTTTTATTTGTTTTCCGACAAAATATTTAATGACTAACTACTGTGTGTACTACAATAGTATTTTAGTTAAAGCAACATAAACCATATAATACCTATAATACATACAAATAGGAACAGAACATTATGTTATTTTATATTGAAAGGGAAAATGTTATGTTTTTCCTTTAGTTCAGGAAAAAATTTTTATTTGCATTTAAAATCAATTTTATGTATGAAGTTAAGAAATTTATTTAGTTTTTTTTTATATATATATTTTTTTTTGTAACAGAAGGCAAAAATATTCACATTTTAATAAATGATTATTATAATTTTGGACATGCAATAAATTCAAAATTTTCCAGACATGGGCAACAGTTTTCATATGTCGTAAATCTTTAGAATTAATTTACAAATGGCCTTCTGTAAACTTTTTGGCAAAAAATTCATTAATATTATTATTATTATTATTATCTTGACTATTAAAAAATATAAGTACACATAATATGTTATTTTCTACAAGCTTGTAGTTATATGACAGATAAAATAAAGAATTTCATTTATGTATTTTTATTGAAATAAATTTTAATATATCTAATCTAACCTATCGTACGAACGAATTTATATAAATTTAGTGTAATGGACTTTATAAATAATACTATATATATTTAGTATTTACATATTATTGAAATTTTAATAAATATTTGAAATAATGTATCGTTAGAATATCAAAAAATTACAAAATAAAATAATTTTGTGACCACTCGTTGGTTTATTATTATCTTCTGACAAAATATCTATCTGAGACTCTCACAAATGATAGTGGAATGAAGTTTCCCATGTATAATACATTATAATTATATATTGTCTAAATATCTAAACTATCTAAATTTTCTTATACCTTACTATAAAAATTTTCTTTACATTTGTAGCAATAAATGTCTCATTTTATAAGAAAACAATTATTTTTTTTTTTTTAATGAAAGAAAAATGTAAATATTATTTTTAAATTGAATAAAAATATTTAACAATTGTTAACGTTGTAAATTTTATTCATTCAATAGAATATAAAATATTGAATTAATAAAATTGTTTTTCTTTTCATTTAATTAAAAAAACTGAATAATTGTTAAATTCATCTTAAAAATGTTAGTGGTTTGGTTGCACTTTAATGTGGCAAGAATGTTTTGTGAATTTAAATTTTTAAACCCAAGTTGTATTTAAAGATTTTTTTTTCTCAATGAAATAGTAAAATTGTGGTGAATTTATTTTGAGAGCTCTACTTCGTCTTGTTATTTTTTTTTATATATATTTGAAATTCTTGTTAATATACAGTTTGTTTGAAATAAATCATTATATTTAATTACTTATATTTTTTTCTATGTTTTATGTGTTAATTAACAAAAACGATGTTTAAGTTGTCTCAAAGATTTCAAAGACATTTTCGAACCACAATTTTTTAAGCATCAAACACAGCCAACTTCAAACTTGATATCACTATAGATTGGAATAAAAATTACAAAGAAACCTAGACTTTCATTTAACTGCAAAATATACATTAAATGTATGTGGTAATTTTACAAGTCACAAGATTTAAAACAAAAAAAAAATTACAATTCTGCTGCTGACCTATTTTATATAGTACATAGTTCTATATATTATGTTTTAATACCATTTGGTATAATCCCTATAGAATGTTTATAATTTTAAAATTCATTTCATTCGCGGAAGTAAAATATAATTTTTTATGTTACAAAATTTTATTTCTCTCTGGTCTCCAAAAAAAAAAAACTGGAAAAAAAGAATATTGTTTGAAAGAAAAATTATTTTAAATGCAATAAAAATTTTATTATAATTTCTTCTTTTTTTTTTTCTATCCAAAAGTTAAATTGTTTCGTTTTAAGGCAAAAGTTTTATTTTGCGGAGAAAAAAATAGTTCAATGAAGTCATATGAAAATTTAAAATTTTTAGGTAATGATCGTTAACCGGATATTCGATGACAACAGTAACGTACGACATACAATTTTCTTTTTATACATTAATTTTACAGAAATTATATTGTAGCTCGTAAATAGTGTAAATCTCTGTAGCAGGAAAAAGATATTTCTATTCATGAATCCCAAATGTTATGAATATTCAACGCCTAATACTGTAGTATCAGTTTTCAAGAATCGTTGAAGAAAATCGAGGACAAAAGTAATGATTAGAAGGCTATGCAATCCCAGGTCAAATAAGTTGAAAAAATTTATTTGCTCTGCAATATAAATTTAATGTAATAAAAAAGATTTTCTATAAACTAGAACTTTTATATTTTTAAATTTAACCTCTTAGATTTTATGTCAAGTTTTTTAAAATTCATTTTACTTCGAAAGTTGTGATTCTCTATGTAATAAAATTAACCAAGTTTTTTTGTTTTTTTTTTTTTTTGGATTATATTCAGACACCAACAATTTTTTTTCCTGTATTTAAAATTATATACACTATATGTGTTTAGTTTTGGGCCAAAAAAAAATAAACAAAATATTGTAAAAAAGTATTGTATTTATGGTCAGAGTAGCAAGACCATAACAAACATAATTTTCCAAAAAAAAAAAAAAAAACAGTAAAAAAATGTTTAGTTTTCAACAAAAATTATTGCTATTATTTCAGTTGTACATTACATACAATATATACAACTTAATGCGATATTAATGCCTTATCTCACGTTAACCTGATAAATGTTTCGCTACTATTTTTTTTTTTAATTACATAGGATACATAGAATTATAGAGTAAAATATAACATAGGCAAAGAATGTTATAATTATGTTTTATGTGAAAAAAAAATCATGTTAATATATCTCTTACTTTTCTAAAAAAAAATAGATACATAGTTTCCACATTTTTATTTATTTTGTTTTATTTATCTTGTTCATACAATTTTGGTATTTTGGAATTTTTATCAGAAATTTTCTCTTTCCTAAAATTATAAGTTTTTAAATTTAATTGGATGATATGAAAAATTTAATGATAATGAAAACTATTCTAACAATGACGAAAATTACATCGAGGGTCCTTTTATGGTTACGATAAGGTTGAGCGAATTCCAACTGAATCAAGCAGTCTCACCCATCAGAATAATCTTTCAATATGTTGTTCAAGAAAAGCTAAAAAATAAAATCCAATAAACAAATTTTATTTTATGATTGGATATAAAACTATGAAGTCCATATATAAGAAATATATTGGTAGTATATATAGTTTGTTTTTTTAATAAATAAAAATGAAAATCCATTAAATACACTTCATTATTTATTTAATCATTTGTTATTATTTTTTTTTTTTCGTACATTTCATCGATAAGTAATATTAATATCAAATAAAATTAAATTTATTTCAGTTGTGTCCTTTTGTTATCCTTTTTCTGGTATTTAATTGAAAAACAAAATAACCATAATAAAAAAATGTAAAATAAATATAAATATAAATATAAATATAAATAAAAAATTGGTACTCAATCATAAAAAAAAAAAAAAAACAAAACGTGATTGGAAAACAAAAGTCTGCCATGAAAGTTTATATATAATGTTTGTTATTTGTTATTTTATTAACACCCATCATCCATCGCAGCAGCAAATGTATAAAATCTACGAACAATTTCTCTCTGTAATTAGCGTCATTAATTAATATGTATTTCATGAAAAATTAAATATCTAGGCATACGAAACCACAAATATTAATTTGTTTTTATTTTTCAAAACTTGTTTTTTTAAGATTATATTTTCACCCGCACAATACATTAAAATATAAAAAATAATAATAAAATTACGGAAAAAGTTGTATCTTATAGTTTAATTGAATTTCTAAAAATATACCGTCAATTCTGTTTCTACACTCGTACTACACCATTTACATTGTACACTATTCCTTAAATAAACAATTCTTTAAAAATCTGTATTAAGTATAGAATTTCGAAGGTACAATTAAGTTGAACTTGAATTTATGATAGTCTAGCTAGATAGTCTAGCATCCTTTCCCCAGTTCAAATTTAATATGAAATTTATGCAAACATACTAATTATCTATTTTTAACGCCTTCTTCAAATTTTTTTTTTACCAACTACTTTCAAAAAGGTCACTAACTTTCATTACTTTTAACAGTATTAAAAGTGTATGTAAAATAAAGAAAATTATATTTAGAAAAATAGAAATAGATCGAATAAGTTTTCTTCCTGATTGATAATAAGAAGAAAAAAAATAGATAGTTTTTTTTTTTATTGTCAAAGAAATGAATAATAGTTATTAAAGAAAACTTTTTAACGTAATCATATAAAATATTAATAATTTGAAAAAAAAAAAAGTTTTACAACATAATTTTCCAATATTGAATAGATTTTCTTTCATCGGATAACTTTTAGTTTTATTTTCTTTTTTGTAAATAAAAAATTTTAAAGTTTGCAGAGTTTTGAATATTTTCGCAATAAACGAGAAAATAAAATCACCCCTGAATGTCACGATTTGAAATATTTATTTCCTGTAACACACTTATATTAATAAATTGTATATGGATTTGTGAAACATAAAAATATTAAGGTGAAGGATTCATGTAATTGCATATAGTTAACATAATATTCTGATATAAAAAAAAAAATTGATTATTAAATTTATTGAAAACTTAAATCAATATGAGATATGCTGTCTGAACTGTTTCAATCTTTTGTAAGGTACGCCATCCAGTGATGATAAATTCAATTACCAAAGCTGTATAGGGCTGTTAAAAGATTATATGACTAATAATTTCCAAATATTTTCTAGTAATTGACATTCACAAGGTGAACTTCGAATCATTTTCTTATTATCAGAATATTCCCCATTCGAAGAGAAATATAATAATTCGAATCTTTGTCATTAATGAAAAATTATTTATGTAATTAGTTAATAGAAATTATGTCAAAAACTTTTTTAAAAACAAAATACGTAGTCATTGAAGAATCTATCAATATTTAATCATTTTAATAAAATTATATCTAAGACGTTACGTAATAGTACATATAACATAATTATAACATATTATTAAACATTTTCTATATCAAATATAGTAGGTATATTATTTATTTATTGATGAAATTTTATTCATTATCTTAAATTACATAAATATATAAGTTTGGTGTTGAAAAAGTTTTTCAATCGATGTTATAGTTTTAGAGCAGGTAAGATTTTTGAAATTTCCTTCTTCCTTTGAAATTTAATTCTAATTATACTGTTAGTATATTTATGTTTTTTATAATAATGTACCTATATTATAATAATATAAATATAATATAAATATTTACATTTACATACACCTAGATGTTCAAATTGTACTCTTATTCTGTAATTTTATTTTATACAGCATTATACAATGTCGTCGTCAATTGTAAATTACACAATATTATTATGGTTTGGTTCATTCTACATTTTTGCACACTATAATGGTGCAAATTTTAATTTCTGTTTTTTTTTTAAACTAGTGAAATTATAATATATTGAAGAATACAGACAAAATAATAAAGATTCAACTTATCTCATTGGTTCATTAAATTATTTTTATTGAGGCCTGAATTCAACTTTTTTTTTACTTAGATTCTATCTTAGAACAGAGGAAATTGCGCTAACAGTGGAAAATTGCGCTTCTAAATAATTTTATTTCATTTTACCTGTGCACGGCAGTTGTAATAAGAAATATTATAATTCTAATGAAGCAAATAGTAATAATGAAAAAAAAAAAAAATATTTTAATATAAAATAAATTAATTTCAATGTTTACAAATGTATTTTGAAATCATTGCCTTTGGCGGGAAAACTAAAGTTTTTCAATTAAACTTTTAAAAGATTTTTTTTTTTTTTATTTTCCAAAATTATGTTCTGTTTACTTGTACCATGTTTATGAAATTATTTGTCTTTGTATAGTAAAAAAAAGTTAAAAATATTTTTGCGTTTTTTTTTTGTTTCTTTTTCATTGGTTTAAACTTGCACGATGACGGTATAATATTATTAAATTTTCTATATATGAACATTTCATTGAATTTTATAAAGTGAAAATTTGAGACAGGTTATTGCAAAAATAAAAAAATTAAATTAGCTAATTTAACGATATTTACATAAAATGAACTTATTAGTTCGTGGAAATGTAAAGTTTTAATGTTTTTTATAATAATAATATGCTTTGCTAAAGTGGTTCGATTAATTCGGTGTACTCTATTTGTTCAACTCGATTTGAATATATAATTTATAAAAATATCTTTATTATATGAAATTTTTATGATTATGTAATTCATTTTTAATTGTACATTTTAAAAATTACTTTTAAATTTTGAGGAAAAATTTTTTAATATTTCTTAAATGCAAAGTTTATGGTAAATTTTTGTCTTTGAAAACATTTAAACATTAAAATTATTTCATTTTGTTTACAAAAAACTTTTATTTTTCTATTTTTGAAATCTTTATGTTCCAAAAAAAAAAAATAGAAGAAAAATTTGAAAACTTTTGAAATGAACTAACTTGTGGTTTGTTATGATGTCATAACTTTTACAATTAAATTTATTTTTTTTTTATTTTTTCGTATTAAATATAGTTTCCTGATGACATACTATTTTTTTTTTGTTTTTGTAATTTATAGAGAAAATTTTTTTTTCAAAATTAAATCTTGACATTCGACTTTATTTCTTATCACGAAATTTTTTTTATTTTCAATCTTTGAGGAAAAAAATAGAATATATAAAAAATTAAAAAAAAAAAATTTTTTATTATTAAAGTGGAATTAATAGTTCTATAGAGAATAATTGGATTATAATTCAAAAAAAGTTTTGAAATGATAGTATCTAATAAAATGTTGTTCAGAACTATACTTTTGAATGAATGAGGGATAATAATAGTTAACTCATTTGTCTATATATATATTGGACAAAGGATTTAAAGAAAATTTGTTATTATTAATGCCGTCAACTCTTAAACTATCCCTGGCAGAAAAAGGATCACTCTGCAAGGGTATTGGTTCATGAACTTGTTTCAAAGTTATAAAATAAAGAAACAGTTCCACCGATGTCTGAACTGGGAATTTTGACTAGTAACTCGTTCTAGAACGCTTAGCAATTTTTTTTTATATTTAATTTACAAAATCCCACAATCAACATTCTAAAACTATAGCATACGATTTATTAAATATTATACAATTAATTATACCTATTATTTTAATTAATCAATTTGCTTTTAAGTTCATTTTATAATCTGTACTCAGTCAAATGTATAGGCGTATTATAATATCTTCCAATTCATAAAATCCTCATTAAATTTTAACTACGATGTCAACATTATATTATATTTACAACATCTAAATTGGTTTTCCGCATATCTAATAAATTTTTGATTGCCATTTTATAATTTAAGTAAATGATGTTAAATATAACTTAAATACAAGTAAATACCATGGTAATTTCTTTTTATATTCTCATGGCACATTTAAATTCAAAATTCAATTATTTATTGTTATAATTTCTGCAATTTCCTCAAAGGATTAATTTACAGGATTATAAAGTCCTTTGAATTTTAATGAAAATTTAATTATACATAGATTATTTTTTTATCTTTTAATGCAATTTTCTATAACTATATACAATAATATATATGTATATATAATAATTTTTATATATAAAGTAAAAAAAAAACTACAAGATATTGAAATGCTTTTAAAAACTTTCTCAAATAACAAATAAAAACAAAATAGAAAATCTTTTAACAAAAAAAAAATTAAAATAATAATCTTTAATAATGTATTGAAAATAAAAATAACAAGCAAAATGTGTGAAATTGACATCAGTTGCGCGAAATAATTTCTAGCAAAAAAAAAGATAGAAAACAACAAAACAGATATCTCATGAACAACAAACAATTTTGGAGTTTGTCAATGAATTTTTTTTTATAATCAAAAATGAAACAACCAACACTGTAGTTGCCACATATAAAACAACTGAATGGATGAAGTTAAAAAAAATATATTTCTTTTTAAAATCTAATCGAATAAAAAAAAATTCTTAATATATTTATTTGCAAACTAATAGATTTCTGTAAATTTAAACATGGTTTTATAATATTCGAATATTAACTTTAAGTATTTAATAATCGATGTTCACCTGAACTAAAAGTTGAGATACTATCATTTCGAGTTTCGGTGTAAAGATGTCTAAAGGCTATAAATATTTTTCATAGACAATTTTTATTTTATTTTTATGACAGATGGACGTTTATTATGTTTTAAGATCATATTGCTAAGCACCTTAAAAAAAAAAAACAAAAAAAAAAATTTACCATTATCAAAGAAAAATTTTGGTTGCATACAATTTTGTTTTGTTTTTCTTTATTTTTCTTTTTTTTTGCTTCCCAAAAACTCTTAGAATTATTTCTCAGATGTGTACCATTTTAAAGTATCAGAGCAGTATTATTTATTGAATTTTGTTTGAAAAACTTGAAATCATATTTGAAAAAAAAACAAAAAAAAAAAAAATAGAAAAAGCTTTTTATATTTTTATCCCTTTTTATGTAACTTTTTAGTATTTGTTTTCTGTATAAGAGCACTTAAAAATTTGAAATTCATTTAGAGATTATATTGTTTTACCCAGAAAAATTCACAAACAGATGATTTAAATTTCTAACTACAAAAATAATAATAATAATAAATATGTTGTGCAAGTTTTATTATTCTTTTACTACATATATGTTTATATTTAGATAATATAGAATAGTTTAAGAAGGTGGTATATATCTATTTAGTCCTTTTTTGTGTGTTAAATATTAGACAACAATTTATGACTATTTTAGTGGTGAATTCAGTTCTAATTTAAAATAGCTTACAACATCTATTCATCAAACTAGTTTTAATCATTTTAAATTTTTATTTAAAACACTCTATAATATTATATGAATTTCATAAATCATATCTTTGCAAAATTAATATTTGAAATTCAACATAAAAAAAAATGTCTATCTAAATACCAAGGTTATTATTATTATTTTTTTTTTTAATTCAATCAAATTTATGATTATACATTTTATTACATTATCGATTAAAATTGAATTTCCGGTATGTCATTTTTAAATTCCAACATTACCCATGTCAAATAAATTAATATATCACTATAAAGTTATATGTAGTAATGATATTAATACATATACTGTGTTTTCACTTTAATATAATTTAAAAGAGAAATTAAAAATATCGGTATATACTAAGGACTTCGTGTGTATGTAATATGCATAAATTTCTATATGTAATATGTATTGTTTAATAAAGCGTTTTAATTTAACTTATAACAAATTCAATTTAATAATTAAATTTCTTGCACATATTCCATTTACATTTGTGATGTTAAGCTTTTGCATTTATTTTCCATGTTATTATTTGTAAAGTATATATTTAAAATGATTTGTTTTTTAATAAATTTAAAATCATCTTATTTATTCTCGTGGTAAATTTGGAAATGTTTTTATTGGATATTTTCAACTATTGGGTATAGTTTATATCAACCAATTTTTTTGCTCTCCATTTTCCAAGGTTCTCTATCTAGTGATAATAATACCTTTATATATATAAAATTAAAAAAAAAAATCAATTTACATTAATTCGATTGGCAATACCTTAACTTTATCAAAAACTTTAAATAAAAATATTGCTTAAGGTGAGAAAAAATATTTTTTTTTTGTTTTTTAAATATAAATTTTATTAAAAGAAAATTTTCTTGGGCAAAAAGTTAAATAACCAGATTAAAAACTTTTCACATAAAATATGATATACCATAATATTAGTATGTTATATACTTAACCAATTCTAGAAATTATGTTAAATAGATTTTTTTTTTTCAAGAATTTGAGATTTTAATTTCTTAATCATATTTGTAATTAAAGCTCATTATCTTAACTCATTAGTATTCGAGGAAAAATTTTATTTACACAAACATTTTTTATATATACTTTTAAAAATAGATAATAATAAGTAAGGTACTTAAAAATTTTAATTTTTTTTTTTTTTCCAATGTAGTTAATTAGATTTATCTTGGATTATTTAAAAAAAAAAGTTTTCATATATAATTGTGGTTTCTAAAGCAGAATTAAATTTGTTTACACAGAATACGATTATTGAAAGATAAATAACGTATGTTATTCTGTAGGTTTAAAGGTCTAAGCATCTATTGACCTATTTTAATACCTTTTTTTTAATGCTCACACACTTTATTGTGATTAATATGTGTTTTTTACTTCATCGAATACATTTTCAAAATCTAAATGAAATAGAAAAAATTTTTTTTGAACTTCCAATACTTTTTAATATAAATTTGAAATAAGGTAGTAACCTAAAAAGGTAAAACGTTTATTTAATTGTTATATACACTGTCCACTGTCAGTTGTGAGAAAAGAGATTATAATGTAAGCTTACAACATTTTTCAAAAATCCGCAAGGAATGAATATAAATATATGAATTCTTATCAAAAAATTGTTAAAATTACTTAAAATTGTTTTAGTGAAGTTAATAATATAAATTAAACAAACTAAATTTGATTTGTTCCACTTCGTTGTTGTTGATACAACTTCGAATAGGAATTCGTATAACGCGACGAATAAACTAGTTATCAAAAACAACACGCAACAAATTTTGGAAAATTTTCTCATAACTCTAATTTGAAACTATATTTATTCAAAGCAAATTTCTCTTTCATCAATAATAACCAAATTTTTCTCTTATTCTCTTTACTTAATTTTCATTCCACAAAATACACAAATTTTCCCCATTTTTTAAACAGAAGAAAATTTACGGCGTATATTTTCAAATAGAATTTGAACTAAAATTTCGTCTTTTTATTTTTTTTATGTTTTTTCTGAAATTAGTTCCGGATAATTTTATTTCCTTTTTTTCACACAATTTAAAAAAACTGATAAGAACACTCTAAGGCTAAGGCGAGGATGGAAAATTTCTCTTTTCTGTTTCGGGGTTTTTCTTTTTTCTAAATGCTTTTGATGTATAAAATGATTTTATAAAAGGAAAAAAAAAAAGGTAAAAAAAAAAGCTTTTGTCCTTGCTCACATTGAAAATGCAAAAGAAAATTCTCAACAAAAGGATAAATATGTTGTGTGAAATTTCCAATTTTTTTTTTTTGTATCAGTTTTTCTTTAGGGAAAAATAAAATGTGTATTATTTTCTATTTATTTTTTATGTTTTTTTTTTTTTTTGTGTTCACTTTAAACTGTTTTTATCAATTCAGTTTGAAATTGCATGTGAAAAAGGACTAACGAATCTAATAAATAATCTCTTGAATAAACGGCAAGGCAAAATATATGTGTATTTTTGTAGTTTTGAAGTTTTAAAAGAAATTATTTAATTCTGTTTGCCAGACATGGTACATAAAATGTCATTTAACTTAATGACATTCAGTTATAATTTGAATGTTAAAATGCGCGCATCGTACGCATAAAAAAATTAGTAAACAGATAAAAAAAATTTTATTTTTAATAAAAAATAAAAAAATAAATTAAAATAAAAAATTAATTATGTAATAATTATGTAATTATAAAAAATTAATTAAATTCAAACAAATGGTATAGATAACTTTTGTCATTATAATTATGACATTAAGATAAGAAAATTTTAGGGACACTGTAAACTTGTATGTAACTTTTATGACCGGTATTTCGGTTAATTAAATTTAACTATGCTTTTAATTTAATAAAAAAAAAATTAAATAACAGCATACTTTTAATAAATTAACAGACCAGTACAGATCAGTGATTGTCACATTATTCAATAATATACAAAAATAATGAAAATGTTAAAAACTTTTTTTCAATATGCACACAAATGTTTTAAATCTTGATTTTAATAAATCCAAACAGCAAATAAGTCGTACTTCAAACCAAAATAAAAGCCTAGCTTAATCCATTTATTTTGGCCACATTAAAAACTAATTCAGTTAATTTTTATTTGTAATTTGTCAATTTACATCAATTCGATTCATCAATTCGATCCTGTTCTAAGTTATAAATACTGAATGAACAGTCTATTGAAATAAACAAACTATAAATTAACACTGACTGAAAAAAAAAAAACTAAAATGACCAAATTGGAATTGAATTAGAACTTTAAAATAATATATTTCTTTACGGTTTTTTTGATGAACTTCATCAGGGTTACTACATTTATTGAAAAAGATCTGTCACTTTAAGGGTTTTTGTTGGCAAAAAAAGGAACCAAAAAACAAAACAATTGACAAAATAAATAAAAATATTACTTACTTACTTTTTTGCTGCACTAATGTTCTACTTTATGTAATGCATTCTTAATTGTCAATAATTATTGAATTTTAAATTTTAATGCGAACAAGGTATAACTGACTGAAGTATTCTGGCATTTAAAATAAATTGAAATAAAAAAAAACTTTAAATACTTGTGTCTCTTTTCGAAATAGATATTTATTTAAGTGCAAATTTATTTTATTTTTACTTTAACTTAATAAAAATGAAGTGGAATTTATTCCACTTTTTTTTCATAGAAGGTATAACAAAAATTGGTATTAAAAATACAACGAGTCGCCGTGTCGCATTATATAAAAACTATTTGCATAACCTAATTTTCTCTTTATCTTAAGGAACCACTTAAGATATTTTAACAAAAAAAAAACTTCTTAAATGTTTTTGCTTATAATAAGTAAATCTGTGGATTTAAATAAAAAGTGACCATTTAAATTGTATACAGATAATATTAAATTTATTTATAGCATCCTTGGATGTGATTATAATAGATTTGATGATTCTAGCATAATTAGAAAGTAAGTCAATTTATGTATATCGGAATTAAAAATGAATTAAAATAGTATATGACTGGTCTAATTTTTTAATGTATATAAAAATTAAAGTTCATGCTTATATTTATAATTACAACTATACCATATTTTTTGTAATAAAACTTTTTAAATCATTTAACCTTTTCCAATTGAATATTTTAGCTCTTTTGATATAAAGCCATAGATTTATTAAATTCATAAGGTAATTACATTTTTATAAAACCATTCCTATGTACTAAATATATTCAGAGATAGAAATATTTTTAATATCAGATAATTTCAGTTCTCTTGAATATTCACTTTTTTTTTTTTTTTTTTTTTAACAATCTATTTAGGGAAAAATTCATAACCATTTTTGTAACGAAATATTTTATTCATAGCATGAAAAGCTTTTCACAATATTTTATCCATCTGTGATCAAAATAACAGATGGTAAAGTGTATATTGAAATTCCAATTCAAAATAAAATGATAATTATAAAGGTTTTGAAAAGCGGATGGGAAATATATATTTTTTTAAAACCACAAAATAAGATTATGAAAAATTATAACAACTATGAAATTTTTATATTGGCCTAATTATTGAAGCGAAATATAATAAATTAAAAAATAAATACATAATGTCAATATAATGATGGGAAAAAGAATTTTTTTTTTTTTTTAAGAGTTATGAATATCTTATTTGATTAATTATACTCATTTTTGATTAAAAAAAAAAAAAAACTTATTTACGTAATGAAAAAAATTACTCTTTTATATTTGACATTATGATATGATTGATTTTCGGTTAAACCGCGACAGCCGATATTAATAGAATAAAAAATGAAGGGATTGAAATAACTTTATCATTAGAGTCCAATATTACCCTACAAACAAAACCATCTTGATATCGAAAATAATACAATACATATGCGCTTTTATAATTAATTCAGTTTTAAATAAAAAAATATATATTTGTAACACTTTTTGTTCTTTAACTAATTCAGATAAACAAATCTCCCCAAAATTATCGCAGTTTTTTTCCTTCTTGTACGTTCATACATCTAACCTAGAAAATTTAAATAAAATTTCTACCAGTATAAATTAGTTAGTATGTACTTTTTTTTATTTTTTTTTATTTTTATTCTAATTAAAGAATGAATCTAATTAAAATTTTATTTATTTTACTTTAATATACACATGTATTTTATGAACATGAATATAATACGAAACGGATTCCGAATTGAATGACTGTAATATAACCTAAAAATTTAAATTTTATTTCATTTTCTTTAAAAAAAAGATTCAACATTTTTAACTCACATTAAATCATTAACATAAAACATTAATATTTAAATTGTGAAAATTGTGACTCCTGTTTTTTTTTTCTAACTAATTTTCATAGAACTAAATAAAATAAAATTAATATTTATGTTCAATAATTAATAATAAGAAATTTTAAAGATTTAATTATATATTGAATAATTAATAATTCTGTTATAAAACATAAAATAAAAAGTAATACAATTTTCCAAAGGTATGCTCATAATTCTGCACATAATGAATGCCTACATAAAATATACTTAAACAAAGTTTTTATACTTCCAAATTGCAATGGATGTTTAATGTGAATTAACAAATTTATAGGCCCAATTTTTTATTAATCCTGAAATTCACATATTTATGAACATTCACTATTATATGTTTTGTTTTGATATGAATCATTTTAACATAATTGTTCAATGAAGGAATCTTTATTTATTTTATGTTTATTTGTACAAATGTAAAAATTAAGTTTATCTTCTTAATCTTTATGAAGTGCGAGGAATTTCCTCAATGATAAATAACATCAGGAGAAAAGTATTTTCATTAATTTTTTCTTTTTGGCATATTATGCAGAAGTAAAGAAAACAGAATTTTTTCATATGATAGGATCTAATATGTATAACATGTATAAATAAAATTGTGTCATGTCATTTCATTCAAATTCCTCATTTCATTCTCTTTAGAATTAACAAATTATAAAATATGAAATAAGACTAACTATACGTATTAACATAAAATAAAATAGAATTCAAAAACATGATCGTAAGTTTAAATTATATGTATATAAGATAGGTATTAAAATATTAATTGGTGAATATATACGAGTACTATAGAGGTTTCTGTGTATTTCTGTGTATGTTTTTAAGAAACTGATAATTTAATACAGGTTCAAAAATCCAATTTGTTTCTTCCCTTTTCTCTCAAAATTCAAAGTTAATTCAATCGTAAAAAAAGCAATTACATATGTATAATTATGTTTGTAGGTAAATATAATTTCGTTCAAGGAAAATTATTAAAAAAAAATAAAAAAAAACTCCTCCTTATACTTTTCCCTCTTCTTTAAAACACAGACTAACAACAATATAATTATCAAGAAAATTTTCAAACTCAATCTCTGAAAATTATCTGATTTTCCTACAAAGCTATGCGAAACCAATTAGTTTCAAAATTAATTTATTACAAAGGTGATTTTATGATTTTCATGAATTCGAAACATCCAAATTTTTTTTTTTGTATTGATAATATGGTTTAAATTTAAAATCCCAGTTGTTATATCTTGAATTCTTAACAAAAGAAAATAAAGCTATATAGTTTTCTGGACCTATATCTAATTTGACTTAATCTGTGTGGAAGAGAAGAGACAGAAAGACCAAAAATTAAAACACATAAATAGTCTGTTTTTGTAATATTTATTGGAAACAGGGCGAAAAAGAGAATTATTGGAATAGAAAACTTATAGAGAAATTATTTTTACTTTTTGTGTTTAAACTTAGAAAATTAATTCATTATTAAATATTTCTAAATTTTAAATGGATATTAAATACAATTCTAACGATAATGGTGGTTAAATCTAAAATCTATCTAAAGACAATTTAAGGAAAATAAAATATTTATCATTACGAAAAGAAAATTTAACATTAATCAAAGAAAGAAGGAAATAAGCAAAATAACAAAACAAAATCAGATAGAAGTGGATTTTAATAAAAGGATTTTACTATCCTTATTTTACAGTAACGATATGCAGAAATAAACAATTTTATTAAAATATTGAGTGCGTGAATTTTTAGAGAATTCTTAATTCTGAATTTATATGAATTTTAATGGAAATTAAAGGAAATGTTTTATTTGTTTTATATTATCGCAAGTTTATTTAATTTTTACAATAACTTGAGAACGATTTGGCTATATTAAATCTCAGTCTTTGGGATTTTCCGATCTTTGGAAATAATCGTAGGTATTCAATTTGAGAATTAATAAAAATTATATTTTTATTAAATATAAAAATTATTTCTGCACAATATGGTAATGTTTTTTTATTTAAAACTATTTTTTTAAATTATTCTTCCTGTATTTGAAAGCATCTTTTGTTTTAAAACCCAGAAGGGAATATAGAAAATTCAACTCCAATTTATTGAAATTCAAATCGAATTTGAAGAAAAACATAAAATTTTTTGTTTTTATTACTTCATCAAATGCAATTTATTTTTATTATGCTTTTATTCGTTGAATATTTTTTTTTTTTTTTAAGTGTGTATAGCATTTTATCGGGGGTAAAAAATGATAAAAATCTAAACCCTACATTTTTGTATGGCACTTGGCGCAGTCATTAAAATTAATACTATATACATATATTAATAATACAAATAGCGGGAAAAATTATTACGAAAATATTCAAAACAGAGATAGTTGAGTAATTAAAATATATATAGCAATAAAAAAATTACTTTGATAGTATAAAACTAGAAAATTTGCCTCTTGACAAATAGATTTGATTTTCAGATACCAATAACAGATGCGAATAAGATTTTCTTCATTCCTTTCTTACTACTCACGAACGCAATAACAATACTGTCTTCAGTAGGGTAAAACTAATCTTTCTCAGGACGGTCTAAACTCACGTTGATGAATTTTTCATAGTATGTAATACCTATAGTAAAGATTGCTCTAAATATAGTAAAATATCAATTTACAGATTTAGAAAAAAATTTCTTATTGAGCGCATTAACATTATATAATTAAAAAAAATTAAATAAAAAATTTGCTAAATATTTAAGAAAAATTTGGATTGGGGTCTTAATTCTGTATTGCATAATTCTGTATACCAAAATTCTGTTTGGCAAAATTCTGTATTAACAAAATTCTGTATTGCATAATTCTGTATAGACAAAATTCTGTTAGATTAAATACTGTATTGTAAAATTATGTACCGCAAAATTCTGATTACAAAATTCTGTATTGCAAAATTCTGTATTGCAAAATTCTGTATTGGAAAAATAAAATAAAAAATTATATTATTCCAATACAGAAATTCTTTACGTATATTTTTTTGTATAAACTGTTAAAAACTAAATTTGAATTCAATACTGAGAGCTTTCCAAGGACTCAAAACAATGTACGGGCTTGGCATAGACCATAGACGATTAAAATGTTTAGCGGGTAAACGTCATTCAGGGTTGTACAAATTGATGAGTAATCTAAAAAATGAATTAATTATTTCAAAATGCCAAATGGAAAAGGCTAAATTGGGAGAGAGATTCAATAAAAAAAAAAAAGTCGCGAAACAATCAAAAAAAATTAAAAGAATTTTGAAGAAAAGGACAAAATTAGAAAATTGCGAGTTTCTTAAATTTATTGCAACGCATCTGTCTTTATAAAAAAAACCAAAATTTGTTATAACAAGAGATTTTTTTTTTAATAGTAGATGAATTTAATTAGCAATATAATAATTTGATTTTTTTTTATTTACAAGCTACGTGATTAACATGATTATACATTTATCCAACAACAATAATTGACTCCTTTTTTAGATTTTACTCCTACTTCGCCATACAGAATTTTACTATAACTGAATTTTGTCCATACAGAATTTTAATGTAGCAGAATTTTGTCAAACAGAATTTTGTACATACAGAATTTATTCATAAATTATTTTTCAATACAGAATTTTGCAATCCAGAATTTTTTTTGTTATACAGAATTTTACAACAAATAATTTTGCAATACAGAATTTCGAAACGATCCCAAAAGTTTTTATTTCAAATTTTCTCCAGTTTGCTTGAGGGCAAAAACCAAAAAAAATTGTTGCGCTTTATCATCAATACAGAAAAGATAAATTCAAATTATAATTTAATTGACGAATAGAAAAAAAAAAATATAACAAAAATATAAAATCTTAATTATTTCATGTTTTTACCCATTATTGTTTTTCTTTTTTATCCGGTGTTAATCGTATTGTTTTTCTGATAACTCTTGTTCCCGATAGACAATAGGAAAAATTGTACAAACAAAAAAAAAGAATTTTTAATTGAAACTTTAATCCATCCAGAAAATTATCTGATTTTCCGTTTTTTAATTTAGACACCATAAAGAAAGTAGTAATTTTCATTATATTTCCACTCGTACAACATGTCCTTAGGTTCTTTTTTTTTTATTAATCCGAATTCAAGTTACAATTCAAAGCAAATTAAAAAAAATATATAGAAGGAAACAATGTAAATAAAAAGGATTTAACTTATTATCTTATTATTGACATTTGTGTGTTCATGGAAAGGATGTGGTGAATCAAAATTGAAAGAGAAAGAAAAAAAAAACACACGAATATAAAATATACAAAAATGTCGAGAGCAGTTCATGTTATGTCCTTGTTTTATTGTTATATTTATGTGCTCTGTGTGAATTGAGAATAAAGTCACTGAGTTTTTTAACACAGGAAATACATAACTTTAAAATAAATTGTGAATATATACGTTAGACATTCGTATTGAAAATTTAGCTCCTAGATGACATCGAAAAATATAATAAAATTGAAAGATTTTGATTTTTCACGCTATTATTGTTCGTGGAAAAAATAAATTCATAACAATTTCTAAAATAATGTACTAAACATTGCTAGAATCATTGAAAACATAAAATGTTTATAAATGTTTATAAATTGACATAAATTAAAATACATATTTTGAATATATCAATGTGTATGCGACCTGTATATGAAATAAAAAAGTGTAATTAGATTGATATTAAATGCGAAATAAATTTAGGGAAAAATATTCACAATTTATAATCATTTTATTTCAATTTAAATCATCAAATACTTGATCATAAAATTTTCTAAATTGAAAATTTTATAAAATTATTAAAGCATCTTAAGTGATGAAAATGAATATTAGGTATTATATATCCCTTACGAACTTATGTAATACCAACAGTCCAACACTAGGCTTAAGTATATTTAGCAAACATTTTAAAAACTAAATTGATCATAACAAATTACGAAAACACAGTAAATTATTCTAGACAAATTTTTTCTCTTAATACCTTATAAACTTTTTTTTTTGCAGTAGTTGATAAACATAAATCAGATTGAGATTAAAAAACAGAAAAAAAAAAACGAATAATGACAGAAGAAAGAGAAAAATTGTGACATAAATAAATGATTTTATAGCATTAATAATATTTATGATTCCATGTAATTATAAAAAGAGAGAAAACTTTTTTAATCATTCTTTTTACCTACTATTATATAAAAATTATAAGAAACTAATACTTAATTAATATACTTATATCAAAAATATATATATAAAAAACTAGAATAATTATGTACAATAAATAAATTTAAATATATGTATATATATTATGTAATATGTATATCTGTGAAGCTTATTTTAATTATTAAATAAAATGATAATAAATGTTTCGGAGAAAACGAAAAAAAAGAAAAAAACAAAAAAAAATAATAATAAATTAATAAAATAGTATAATCATCATAATAAATTAATTGAAAAATAAATTACCATTATTTTATAATATAATTGAACGGTCGGTGTTATAGAGTTAATTAAAGGTGATTAAGCTGATGAAAGAAATAAAATAAAATAAAAATATTTTTCTTGGAATAAAAGCATAAATACAAAATATAAGAAAAACAAAATCATTCATCTCTTTTATAAACAAGGTAAGTTTTATATATATAATAGTCAAAAAATTTATTATTACAATCTCTTAATCCTTAAAATCATTATATACATATATACTAATTAAGTATTATATTATATAAGGTAAGTTATGTATGAAACATTATAAATAAAAATTACATTTTTAATATTAAAAACTACATTCAATGTTTTAATAATGCCCCTATCTTTTTGGGATTTATTTGTACGGAAAGATTAATTACAGAAATTAATAATAAATTTGTCTATAGAATTAGTTATCAGTGAGTGCAGTATTAAAAAATGTATGTATATGATATCGATATTGACACAAATATTTATGTTACATAATTAATTGTCAATTTCTATTATTTAATTTTTAATTATAATTCTATTTAGGAAATTAAAAAAACTAAATTTATATTTTCAATTCTTTGAAGTTGTATGTATATGTTCAATAAAAACGTTGTATACTATCAATGACAGTCTTAAATGAATCTTTCGCTATACATAATATTTAGCAAAATCCCAAAGAAAATCTATTTCAAGGGTCCTGTTTTTTGCCCTAAGGTAATTGTTCAGTTCGTTTGTACTTCTAGATCTAAAATATGCATTCAACCCTTCATAAATATCAAAAATTAAAACACATAAAAATTAAAAAAAATTAAAAAAATTAATAAACGACAGAATTATTACATTATTTTTGCTTTCATACATAAATGTATACAATTTTTCGAAAGCTATTCACATTCTTTAAGCTTTTAATGACTGTGAAGATGTTGTCTTTCTGGCCACATTACACTGTCAAATTAAACTTCAAAATAACACTTAATAAATATTTTTTTTGGAAGCCATCCACTCTACTTCGCATAAAATTACTTTCAAAAATATACATATGTAATGTTCAGGTTTTAAGTTCAAGTTAAGTAAAGGATTTTTCTTTAATGGCACTTCCTATAAAGCGTGCACAATTTAATGTTAAATACATGAAAAAAAAACACATTAATTTGTTTTATAAAATTTTGTTTATTTTAATGGGAAGCAGATTTTTTTTTATTAAATTTAATTCAATTCAAATAAAAAAATTAATTAAATTTAAATGTTACAATGTCGTTTAAGCCAACATATTTATATAAAATAATTTTACGTCTTTTACCATTCACGTTGTTATCGTAATAATAATAAAAAAAAGCATCTCCACATATTTGCATAATAATTTTTACTTGCCAAAATATAAAATTAAGTTAAATACCTGGCCATTCATGTTAATTGCCAGTGTTGTATGTCGTTAATAAATTCTTTAAAATATACCCTACACGATTTTATTACTTATTATTTTTTATTAAATATGTTTTCAATGGTATTATATCACCCCAGCAATATTCGTTATGAATTCAAAACGATTGCAATATGTTTAATAAATTAAGATTTAAATATTTTTATTTTAAAGAGAAAACTTAAAAGATCCTTGAACGGCTCAACAAAGTTAGTAAAATGGTTAAAGTGAGAACTTTATGATTTCACATAAATTGGTTTTAAAAAAAAAAAGAAAAATTCACTAAAAATAATATATAAAATAAAAAATAGAAAAATCTTAATCCTAACAACACTATAAAAATGTTTTTTTTATATTATATCTTATTTCACATTGTAATCTCTATTTAAAACTACATAGAAATCGCTATGTAGTCGTTGAAATAGATATAATAGTCAGTTTTTTTTTTATTTTATTTTTCCTCTTTTGTTTTTTTTATTTAATCTGAAAATTTATAATTTTAATTAATTTTCTTAATACCCTGAAAAAATCTGCATTTGCTATATGCTATAAAATAGAACAAAGCATATTTTAATTTCTTCCTTGAATATACAAGAGAGGATAACTTAATGCAAATATAACATTTTTACAATTTTATCGTATTAAAGTATTCTTTTTTTTCCGAATAAAAATTTAAAATATTTTCGAAATTTTCTTTTATTTTTAAAATTTTATAAAAGCTAGGGAGTATCTTAGTTTTTTTTTAGATACTATGCATCCAAATTAAGTTTTTTTTTTTTTGGTTGAATGTCAATTTTAACCTACATAGGGTTCCCAGATTTGTCTGCAGTAAAAGGAGGACAGCCTAAAAAAAAATATAGGTATATATATGCGTACGTAGACACCAAAACGATCAACATTTTCAAATTTTGGGGCCGACCCCTTCCGATTTAAATAAAATTTTCAGGGTTTTTTAAGTGTAACAAAAAATAGACCCATACTTTTTTTTAAATCGATTCGAATGTAATATTCAGTGTTAGGCCGGGTTGAAAATACACTTTTTAGCATTTTTCCATAAAAACTGATAATTTTAAGAATTCATAACTTTTGATACAAAAAACCGATTTGGACGATTAGAGATGCAAATAAAAGGTATTGAATTAAGCTTTTCAAATAAAATAAAACTAAAAAAATTTGGGTATCCTTTGACTGTAAAAAATAACATTATATTCATGTTTTGAGATTTTGAAAAAGTGTGGGATAGAAAAAATGTTTTTAAATTATTTTATTTTTAAAGCTTAGACAGTCCTTTATAACATATCAAAAAATTTAGAGATGTATCAGAAATAGTTTTCGAGATATAATATTTAAATATGTCCCCTTCGGTTTATTTGCATGGAAATTGCGTTATTTGTATTTTAAATTAATATCGTCAGTAATAATGTTTGCATCAATAATTACTTTAATAAATTTTCAATTTTCAATACAAATAACTCAATTTTCATGCAAATAAGCCTTGCTACGCATAACTTTAAAATGGTTCATTAAATTTCTTTACATTTTCTTGAGTATTATTCTCATTTAAATTAAAACAACTTTTTTGGATCTTTTTCCAGAAAAGTCTACTTTTTCTAATTTTTTTGAAACATCGCAGAAATTTCTGACAAATGTTATTTTCCGAAATATCTAGGATGTTTCAAAAAAAAATTGAAAAAGTATACAAAGGAAAACTTAAATTTTTTTTTATGAAAACAAAAAACTCAGGAAATATATAAAAATGTTGAATGAAAAATTTTAAAATGAAGTTCGAATAAAATGAATGAAAAATTTTAAAATGAAGTTCGAAGCAGGACTCGTTAAACCAATAATATAGAGAAACAGAATTGAATTATTAATATCACATTGCTTCAAAGTATCTTCTCAGTCAGTTACTTAATATCAAATTTAACTTACAAAAAATTAAGTCCCAAATTACTCATTGTTTTGTTTATTTTGGTGTATAGCTTTTTTTTTTTCAATTTTATAACTTAGCTTAGGAGGACAAAATAGAGGATAATAATGGAAAAGGAGGACAAAATGCGAAATTAGGAAAAAAAAGGAGGACACTTTTTTTACTATCAAAAAGGAGGACTTTCCCCAAAAAGGAGGACGTCTGGGAACCCTAAACCTACATAATGTATATTTTTATTGGGAATTAATAAAATTATAAAAAAAAATGAACCAGATGTTTTTAAGTTAACAGCTGTGCTGTTATTATCGCTATGCGTGAGGTTGATATAAAAATTTATTTTATTTGCATCTATATCGTTAATAGTCTCTTATATGATCTTAAATTTGAAGCTGTTAATTTCTTTAAACTTTTTTATTGCAAAAAATATCTTTTATTGCAAAATCTTAAGCATGTTCGTAACAAAAGTGAGTTGAATTCCTCAAGTTGTCTTGTTGACTAACGAGCAAGCTACCAATTGATCCAACAATAACATCCTTATATGTATATATATAAGTTTTTTTTAGGGCAAAAAGGGGTTAATATGATGTTATTATGACTCAAAAAGGATTGTGTTTTTTTTTTTTAGAAAAACTAATGCAGTTAAATATTTTTTCCTAAATAAAATTTTATGCACTATAAATAAAAGAAGTTTTTATACATATAAAATAATAATTTTCCAAAATTTATCACATTTTCGAGCATAACATTTATTTGGATTATATTTTCAAAATAAATGTATGGAATGAAACAAATCTACTACATATATGTATATTATATAAATATGTAGAAAAATCTTTCAGTAAAAATTTTATTCACAAAATTTTCAAAAACATGAACCAAACAAGTGTTTCAAAACATATACAAAAGTATAAATTTCGAAAAAAAAAAGAAAACTCCGTAGAAAAAACTAAAAAAACTAAAAAAAAAACAAAAATATTTTTGAACTTTATTTAAATTAAAGAGAAAAGAAATTTTAAAGTTTTATTCGAAAATTTATTATGTTGAACCGATTTCCAAATCTTTGGAGACATGGAAAATAAAGAATTATAAGTCAGAATAAAGAAATAAAAACTTTATTTCCAATATTAAAAAAAAAAATTCCAAGGCAAAAAAAAAATTTCAAATTACAAATTTCAAATAGAATCTAATAAAAATCTAGGTACACAAATTGTAGATAGAAAATAATAAACGTAATGTCAACGAAATACTTCTGTGTCTGATCGTAAAATGTTAAGGTGTTATTTTGGGAATCAAACCCATTTGAATAAATGATGCAATTATTTTTTTTTTTTCTAAATAATTTAAAACAATTCAAATTAATTTATTGAAAATTAAATTAAATTTTTGATAGAAAATTTAAATATTTACATAGATACAAACATTATTTATATGGATTTGAAACTTCATGGTCATAGTGCAATTTTAGATTTTTTTTCAGTTTTACTTATAAGTAGAAATATTTTTTTAAATTCTTTCTTAAATTATTTAAGATTTGAAACCAAAAATAGTCCTAAGTCTGAACCTAAAAGCTTTCGGTTTCAAGATTTTTTTATGTTTTCCTGAAGCAAAAAAATAACATAAAGGTTAAAAATAAAAAATAAATTACTGGAGTCAATAACGTATTCCCTTGTTAATTCATTTGATTAGGAGTCACAATAAAAATGGTATAAAATAAAATATTAATTTAACAGATGACCCTGACTAGAGATATTATTGTCTATTTTAATAATGAATTGAGAAACAGGCAATACATATTGTTGATTTCATGATAATAATTATAATATTAAAAACATTGGTAAAATTTGAATTATTTAAAAGTTAGTTGTGTAAAACAAAGTTATTTTCTGTACAGCCACAAAATTGATTACAAAACAACTTTAATTTAAGTTAATTTAAAAATCAAGATACATATGAAAATGAATTTCAGTTTTGAGTAAAACAACTTTGACTTAAGTTAATTTAAAAATCGAGGTGTAGGTATATGAAATAAATTTCAGTTTAAACTATTTTATTTACAACACAAAAAATAATTACTTTTTTTTATTTATAACTAAAACTGAACAACGAAAATTATACGATAGATCAAAAGTTCTTTAAAAAATATAAAACATAAAGTATAATCAGAGAGAAGTGATGTGTCTATTATAAATTTTAAGTGGAAAACTTTATCGTTTGATAGAAATCTCATGAGTTTTATATAAATATTTTTGTGTTTTAGATTTACATTTAATTCGACGAAACTAATTTTATATATTTATATATTTTAGTACATATTTTTATATATATTATTATTTTTTAATTTTATAGAAATAAATGAAAAAAAAAAAAAATTAAACAAATAAAATTTTTTTAATTAATAAATAATTTTAATTTTATTTAAAAAAATTTCAGATTATTTTAATGGTGAGAGTTCAAGTGGTGAAATGTTTAATATTTCATTTATGATAAGAATAATTGTATTAATTATTTTTAACTTTCAACAATTACAATCACATGTAACATGTCCACCCGAGTGCATCTGTTTATCGCAAACACAAGTAAGTATCCAAAAGTATAAACTTCACAGAAATTTAGCATTGACGCAATAGTAATTTCGGTTTTATTTATTCATCAAGATTTTCCTTGCCATCCTCCACTAGCTTCCAAAAATTTATGCAACACAATACAATATTACAATCACATAAAAACATTAAGGCAAGACTAGAATTCAAAATGAGTAAAAAAACTAAACTTTTATATAACTTCACGACATCGTTACTTTGAATTCTAGAGCAAAATAAAATCATATCTTAATTAATTTTACAATATATCTATACATCGTCTGTATATAAATATAAAGACCTATATTTCAGTTTGTTTGGAATAAATTTGCTTAAATTGTAAAAAATAAAATTTTAATGTCCTTTTTTGCTGTTAATAGCATTTTTATTTTCTCTCTGTCACCATTGATTGATTTCGATATACTTTTTTTTTTTTTTTTGCTGTTTTTCGAATACTTTTTTGCTTGGAAAACTTTAAAAAAAAGATAAGGATATGATTGACATTTTTTCTGGCAACTATAAAACTTATATATAATATATACCTAGTTATTTTTATATAATTTAATTTCATTTATAGAAAAGAATATTATTTAAAGAATATATTCGAGCGTAAAATTAAAAAAAAAATAATAAAATTTAATTAATAATATTTATTATAACAAATTTTCTTGTATTAAGTTCAATGTGACGTATTATATACCTTATGTATTAATCATAATCACACTTATATTATTGGGTTTATTATAGAAAAAAATTAATCCTTCCCATCTCTTACGCTTTCTATGTTCAGATATATCCAATGTAAACTCAAAAATCCGGAAAGTCTATAAAGTACCAGAGCATCGTTATTTCTTTATTTAATTTTAGTTTCAATTTTTAATGTTAAATTATAAAAAAATCTTTATCACTGTTCATATTTTACCATTTTAAGAAATTTCCACCACCGTTTAAAATGATGATACTTATTTTAAAACGCAAACCTTTAATAACTTTTTTTTTTGTGTTGCCTTCAATAAAATATTATATCCTTATATTGCCTAATTACATTAATATTATCCTATTACAAGAATAAATTTCATTTAAAATGGTAATTTTTTATTTTTCAACATTTTTTTTTTCCTTTAAATTTTAGGTACTTTGTAATACAGGAGGATTAAATCAAATACCATTAAGATTACTACCATCATCTGTTGAAAATTTAGCTCTTACTAAGAATAATTTTCCAGTAATAAAATCTGATTCATTTACTGGATTAAGATCATTAAAAAAATTATCTTTGGATGGTAATAATATAACAAGAATTAAACAATTTGCATTTCGTGGTTTGCCAAAATTAAAGGAACTTTCAATACAATATACACCATTACAAACGGTGGCACAATTTGCATTTGCCGGCTTACAAAATCTTTCAACTATTTTATTATCACATAATCAAATTATGAGAATAGAAGGTAATGCATTTGCTGGTACATCAAATATTAAATTAATTTTACTCAGTAATAATCCTATATTAAAAATTGAGACATCAGCATTTTCTGGTTTAACAAATGTTGGGCATTTAATATTACCATCGGGTATTCGAGAAATTGAGCCAGATGCATTTTATGGTATGGAAAATGTTGGATTATTAAAATTAGCTTATATGGATTTGAAAGAATTACAGCCATATACATTTCGGGGATTAAGTAATGTATTATTGCTGACATTACAGGAATCAGATTTAGGTAAACATTTTTTTTGTTAATTAAGTTCTGATTAAAATTCGAACACCAAATTTACAAAAACCCTGTCCAACTTCTCTTAAGATGTTAATTAAGAACATAAACTTTTGTTTTGCGAATTAATAACTAAAATATATTTATAATCTTGTATGGCAATAATTTAATTTAAATTACTACGCCCAGCATTATAACCATTTTAATTTGGCATGCGATCTTATTTTTTTTCCTATCAGGAGTTATATGCGCAAATGCATTTGACGGCATGCAGCAAGTTGAAACACTACAATTATTAAATAATAAAATTGATGCAATCGAAGAATTTAATTTTACATATTCACAACAAATAAAACATTTGAAACTTCAAGGTAATCATTTGCTGGAAATGCCTGAACCCGATTCTCTACTTATGGAAGGAGTTGAAAAACTGACAGTATTAAGCAATCATTTTCCATGTGGTTGTCATATTCACACCCTATTAGATAGTCCCCTCGCTAATGGTACATATCAGAATTATGAATTTTTATCAAAAAATTTCTGCATATCACCATTGGAATATAATGGTAAACCCATGAGTATATTAGATTTAGATTCAATTGGTAAATGTCAAGAGCAAGTGACTAAAGGTAATTTAGAATCGTCATCAATTAAATTAGAAAGTAACTTGAATAATATTATAATAATATTAAAAAATTTGATTAATAATTTAATAACAAATGTGATAATGTTAAAACAACTTCAACAATATCAAAATATTATTGAAAATATAAATTTATCATGTCAAATGTCCTTTAATAACTATTTTAAAATTATAAGAAATTTAGATTGGTTGAATTTCTATGAATTATTTATAAATATGAAAATTTTAGAGATTTTAAATTTTGTTAAAATCGTTTTTTTTATAAAATTTTATACGTTGTTTTTAATTTTAGGTGTAAAATGCATAACTAATTCAATTCGAAATTTAGCTATAAGTTAGAAATAATAAAATAAAATTAAAAAAAAAAAAGTTTAAAAATTAATAAATAAAACAAAATTACAAACGTTTATCTTATAATATAACTATAGAACTTTGTTGTTTGAAATAAGAAAGGACCAATCTATAGAATGGGAAAATTCAATAGTATACTATAGTATAAATACTATTTTCAAATAAGGAGTCAAAACATTTAAGTTAGCAATATGGTTACAAAAACGTCTAATTTTGAATAAATGGAAAAATGTAACAAAAAATAAGAGGTTAGGATTTCAGTCTCGAAAATAAGTTACCATACTTAATCTCAAACTTCGAGCTATCAAATCTCGGATGAAAAAGTCCCTTAAATTTTGGAATGGAATGAAAAACAAATCCAGAATTTTATTGCTTCTGAAAATGTATTAAATATTAATATGTAATAAAATATTTCCCCTAATTTTCATTTAATTAAAATTGAAGTTAAAGTAAAAGTTTATGTAAAGTTTATATAAAACTGACCGCAAATAAAAAGTAAACTATATTATAATATCACTTCTACTTGACAAAAATAATACAAATAGTAGACTATGACTTCCTTTTTTGAGTTAGGCTTCTTCTATTTCAGGTTGCTTAATAAAACTGAAAGCCCTCTAACATTATTAAAGAAAAAGTTAAATTTAAGATATAGTTAAATTGGCGATTCTTGGAAAATAGAATACTAGAATATTGCTTTCGTTGTTTAATTTTAATACACACATTATATGGAGAAAAATATATTAAAAAATTAATAAAGAAAATTATTTTTTCCTGTGAAATGTAACTTGGTCCTTTTGATTTCAAGCTCCAGAACTAATTAAATATATGTATAAGTAATTCTGTCTTCTGGAATACACTCTATTAATTAATCATCTAGTACCTATAGAAAGTTTTTATTTAAAAAACTACATATTTTCAATTACAACTATAAATTCAGTATTAGCTGCCTTGGTTTCAAAATAATATAATAAAGCTTATAAAGCTTTCAGAACAAATTTGCAAAATCCTGATTAAGCATTCAAAATATTCAACTATATATCTTGTTGAGCATCAAAAAAAAATCTTTTAAACAATGATAAAAATTTGAACCATCAACTAAAACAATCTTTTATTTTTTTGTTTTAATTAAAATACAAAGTCAAATATTTTTTCGTGTCATTTTATAATTATTACCTCTGAAAGTTGAAAATCCCCTATGCTTTTGTTAGCTACTTTGTATAATGTTACTATAAAAAAAATTCAAGATAAATTGCATTGGACATTTATGTTGGTGCTCTTACATTATTCCTTATGTATTCCTATATACATATAAATTTTATGTAATTTTATTACTGAGAAAAAATTTCGGCTGACCGCTTTTCAAGTTTTTATTTCAAACCTATATTTTCAATATCAAACTATGAAAACTATCCGAACAAAAATTTATAATTTAATGCATAAAATTTTAAAGACTAAGAGAACAAAATTGATAAAAATAAAACCTATATAAAGTAAATATAAATAGTTTGTAATTAAAAAAAAATAAAAAAAATAATAAATTAAAAAAAAAAAATCTGAAATAATTAAAATAAATAAATTATATACAATGAATGTTTCTGAAAATAAGATAAACTAAACGGCCATTATTGTATAAATGAACCACATAAACATAAAATATATATATAAATATAATATAGGTATTTATTTCAAAATGACAAGAAAAAGTAATAAAAATAATAATAATAATAACAAAAAAAATAAAGCTATTGCTATTATATAAAATAAAAAGTTATATCAAAAATACATAAAATATTGTTTAAGTTTTTATTTTTCTATTTATTTTTTTTTTCTTACGACGATAGTACTTCTAGGTTATATATAGATAGATACAATTTTTTTTATCGTCCTGTCATTAACATGAATGAAATTATTGTAAAATAAACGATTGCATTTATTGGAAAATTTTCAAGAATGACGTTTTCGGTATTTAAATTTTTGGTTTTTTTTGGTTATACAAGCAGAGGTACTACATATTTCAATTTAGCAAGTTTTTTTTTTCTGACATTTTATATGCGATGAAACCAGGTGATACAAATATCATGTATTTTTAAGTATTAAAATTTTTTTAATTAATTAAAAAAAATAATTCATGGAATGAACTGAATATAGGCGTAAGTGTGTTTTCGTTAATGAACTTTGATATTAATTTTTCAATGCCATGTATGTGGTTCTATAACTAATTTCAAAATAATTAAATAGAAAACTAAATATCAGAATCAGGGAAACAAACTAATTACTCCAATATTCGACTCTTTAGTAAAAGATTTGTGTGAGATTTATGTGAGTAGATAGTAAAAGATTTGTGTGAAATTTATGTGAGTAGATAGGGCAAAACTGGAATTAGTAATTGACTTTTTTGAACTATAAATTCAGAACTGAGTTAATAGTTAATAGAGTCTTGTCAATGATATTCTGTCTCCTATATTTTTATGTCCGTGGTGACATAACATGTAACAAGTTTTCTGATTCTTATTGAACTTTCGCTTAAACTAAAAGCAAAAAAAATAAATAAAAAACTAAAATGATTTAACATTATTTATATTTTAATTGGAAAACTTTTTCAAAATTTGAATATTAAACAAATAATTTGTTAATAATTTCAAACGAATTTATTTATGAGTTTTTACCATAAACTTTATTTTAAAGGTAAACAATATTTATTTGATTTTTGCTACCTCTACACATAGTAGAGGAAAATACATACAGAAATATCTAAACCAACATTTTATTCACAACAAAATATCTTACATGTAATTTTTTTTTTTAAATAATTAAAACTTACCTCAATTTCCCAACAAAATAATTTTTTTAAATCAATTTCCAACACTGTAAGACACATTGCTATAATTTATCCTATATTTTTTTATCATTAATTAAAAAAAATATTCTTATTTAAAATTATGTTTCATTAAATTGAGGCCCACGGAAAAAATAATTCATAAAAGGAATATTTAATTACATTTTTAAACAAAGACTGTATATGAACAGAAGAGAGAGAGAAAAAAAATAATATTCATAAACTTGATACCTTCGCTAAAACATTAAAATTGAAATACGAAAATGTATGAAAATATAATCTTTCTTTCTTTCTCCTGAAAATTGAATTAAATTTGAAAAAAAAGTGTATATACATACTATCTCATAAAAGAAAAACCATTTTCGAAATTATTTTACAAGGAAAACTTTATGATTTAAAACTCCATGTTAAGACATTTCATGGAAATTATATTATAATACTTTAATGATACAATGTTTTAACACAATCAGCATAAGTTTTGAGAGAAAAAAAAAATTAAAATTGGTTTTAAATTAAAATGAGAAGTTATGCTATCCTTTTATTAATTATTTCGCCTTTTTTCATGCAGAATTTATAATTATAGTTTTTTTTTATTATGGAATATTTTTTTATTGGAAAGTATATAAAATTGCACTTAAAACTGAACGCAAACTAGGTACCTTTTAGTGAATTTTCCATAATTCCATATGGATGAGGTTTTACAATGCCATAATATTGAATAAAATTTTGTGAAAATACTAAGATATCATGCGGTGTCTCCGAGCGTTAATGATTTTAATTTTGATAAAACCACATTATGTTTTCCAATTGTGACAGTAATTGGATTTAGTGCAAATAGTGAATAAAAACTTAACTCTATAAGCAATATGAAACGATATGAGACAATACAACTTTGTTATAATTTGGACGTGACAAAATAACTCCGAAATTAATTTTAATTCTATTTTCATGACTTAACTTAAATTATTATAAATTTTTTTTCTTGTACTACTAGTTGTATCAATGTATCTATCGGCAATTTGACAGCCGAGTATAACATCCTACATCTCATTAAATTTGTACAAAACATAAAGGATGTCACACTCTAAAAAGAATATATTTTTTGTCAAATTTTTATAGACATATTTTTGAATTAACAACCAATTTTTTTTTGCACTATGCCTGTGTTACATTGAAATGTAAATTGTAATTAAATTTTGAATAATTTAAAAGGTTACGTACTACATATAAAATAAAAAGTGAAATTGTAATTTATGAGTATCTTTAATCACATAACTTTCATCAGTATAACATATTTTCGCTTTGAATGGGAATTTTCTCAATTTTTCAATTGTTTGTGTGTTTAAAAGACTTTCCTATATGTAAATCAAGTGAATCGAAATTATAAGATTAACTTGTTTATTTCATTCATAAAATACCTACGTATGAAGTTGAACGCATAAAAAATCATATATATAATAATATAATTGATTAAACTTAAAATTTTTTTAGTTAGAAGTTAATTTGAGCTATTTCAGCACTATACTTGATTGATTGAAAGCTTCATTGAAAAAAAAACCTTAATTTGGGTCTCAGATACACTTTGAAGTTCCCAAATTGCACTTGCATTTCAACATGCTTTCCACACTTTGCATATGGAGACATGCATTTTCCAACAACAAGATTTTGATGAAAAATTTTCATACACAATGTATGTATGAAAATCAAAGAATTCAATGTTTCTCATTTTCACAACAACAACAAAAAAATAATGTAAAATTTCTATGACTTTGACTTGATTATCAACTTTTGAAAATGAAATATATTTCTATGTAAAAAATATGTACGAAAAAAAATAATATACAATTGTTATACTTTAAGTAACATCTGTTAAAGAATATTGTATCCAAAAAAAAAAAAAAACTATGTATGGAAAATTGAATCTTTCAATTATGGAAAAATTTAATGTCACATCCATCCAGTTTTATTATTCTTTATTTATTTATTTATTTATTTTTTGTTAAAGGAATTGAATGCCGATTTACACCGGGGATCTTTAAATATAGCAAAAAAAAAAAGATTTTCCCAGAATAAAATTACGTATCTAATTTTTTTTTTATTTTATTTTTTTTTTTCATAAATTTTACAAAAAATATACATAAAGAAGATTGCATTTTATCCCATTCTTTTTTATAGAATCTTATTCTTATTTTTCTTCTTTTTTTTTCGTCCTAAGGAAAAGGTATTTTTTTTGGGAACGTATTAGGTATATATATATATATATATATATAGAAAAAGAAAAAAAAAAGAAGAAAATTAATTTTTTTAAAATGGTTTTTTCTCTTTTATTGTAAAAAATCATTGTTCGATTATCCCCATTCTTAAAATATAAAAAGATAAATGTTTTACTTTAAATCTGATTTTTTTTTTATTTTGTTAATCAGAGAATCTTTTGTCACTGTCCGGCCAAATTGAACTAAAAAATATATATTAAATACAACGTTTGAAAAAGGATTTTTATTTGTCAATAGAAAGATACAAAACCATCAGTGAATAATTAGATAAGTAACGTCAAAGGTAATAAGGTATAAGAAATTGGATTGGATACTAAAAGTTCTGGTATGAGAACATCCTTATTTTGTACATATATAAAGAAACCGCTTGTTGAAATACTTAGTTTGTTTTCAATGTGACATATATTTGAGTTCGATTGAATACTGAAAGATGTTAAAAAAAAGCAAAAAAGTTCAACAGCTCCAAACCCACTTGAAAGTAAGCTCGCCTAGATATAATTACATGTTTACTAACCGCACATGAGAGCAAATAAATCATAAGGATTTTTCATACGAAAGTAAATTGCAAAACAGAAAGCTTCAAATAAATTATATTTTAAACTTTAGTATGCCCTCTGTCATATATTTGTTTATTTTAAAGGTCTGCAGGGATTTTGATTGTTTTCGCACAAATACAAAAGGTAAAAATGGAAAAAATATTTTCCAAGTCACGTTTAAATTTCATCATACATGAAATTTTGTTTCCTTTGAAGATGTAATTTTCTTTTTAAAAAATTTAAAAAAAATAAAAAAAAATATATACGTGAAAATGGATAAAATAATAATAATAATTTTTTCATAATATTGAAAAAAAATGATTAGTTTTCAAAAATAGATTCAATAAATTTAAAGTTTCATTGTTGAAACGTTGGATTTAGTTTTTTTTTTTTTACATATTATAGTTTCATTTATTTTGTTTGTAATGTAGATCGTTACAGGTGAATTGCATTAGATGAAAACAGAAAGTTTTTGATAACTAATTTTGTACGCTATAGTGAACATCGAGAAAATCAGGATTTAGTTATAAAAATAAGCACAAGATATCTGAGCTATAAAATAAAAGAATTTTATATTTTATTTTTTACCAATGTTCTCAAATGAATACAATAAAAATACTAATTAGCTCTGTAAACTATAACGATTAAGAGCAATATCAAAAACAATATCATCATAATATCAAATCTCATTTTATTCATGACACAACTACATATATGTATAAGAACATAAATCACAATATTTTTATTCTTCTTAACCGGAGGAGTATATAGCCGGAATAGAAGTGAAACAACATAAGAAGCAAATGTTCAATATGTTTGCACAAATGTTGAGCATAGCTGCGCATTATGTAGATATATTACATTAAAATTGTAATTATAAATAAATAAAATAATATATATGTTACATGTACATGTATATGTAAATATGTTTTATATGTTTTACATCATAATTTTAATACCATCGAATTGTAAATACAGAAAAAATAAATTAAAGTTGCAATCAACAAAACAGTATAATACAATAGGGTATTTATATATTTAATTGGAAAATTTTATATACAACATACATAAGTTAATTTTATTTATTTTTAATCCTTTAAAATGGAATAAAATTTAATTGTTTTAGATTCAAATCAAAAACTTTAATTAGAAGAATATTTTTTTTTTCTATATGTATGTGATAATTTATTTGCCCTTTTGGTTTTCCAACTCTTTATTTACCAATAAAACAAAACTACTAAATATAGACAATTAAATTTTTAAATTCATTGTAAACTTTAATTAGCCGAAAATAGATATTAAACTGGTACAAGATACAATGATGTGTATTGTATAATATATATATTTTATAGATTTAAACTACTAAATTAATTAAAATATCGAAAATTGAATCAAAATTAAATTATTTCTATTAAACGAACATGCAAAAAAAAAAATTATATTTAAATGGTACATTTAGTGGTTGTTGTTTTGTTAACTCATTAGTGTTAGGGTTCAGGATAGTCATTGCACATAACAAACTTAACGCTTATGTTAACTTAATTTACTTTATTTAGCATCCATCATAGGCTATCTGAATAATATTTTCACAAAAAATCTACAACAGAACTTAAACTCAAATATTTCTCAACATTAAATATAATACACTTTCATAGTATTTTCATTGAAAGCAAAAGAAAAAAGGCAAGGAAATGTGCAACAAAATTTAACTCAAAATTATATTATTATTATTATATTTATTACATGTCTTTTTTATGCGACATTTCTAAATATAATTTTATTTATATTTTCTTTCACCTCAAAACTATATACACAGCATAACCTTTATTTTAAAAAAATGACAAAATAAATTTATAAATTTTATTTTACTTTTTATATTTTTAATTCGCTAATCAAAATAATGTTGTTACCTTAGAAGAAAAAAAAAAACATAATAATAATAAAAAAAAATTTTTTTTTTATTACTTAATAAAAATTAAAGTCACGTAGGTTAAAAAAAAAAACAACAAAGTATCACCTTCTACATACAAATGAATTAAATTTTTTTTTTATTAAAAATAAAAATATATACATAAAATATATGTAAATGTATCCATTTCACTACTTATCTTTTGAAACGAAAAAAAAAAGGTGAACTTTTGATAAACCCAAACGAGGAAAAGGGTTAAAGTTTATATTGACAACAACAATAATAATAATAATAAAAAGAAAATTCCCCTTTTTTTCATAATCATCTCAATAAAATTATTTTATTTTAATTTTATTCCAAGAGTTTTTCCTTGAAGTTATAAATTACATTTTCTCTATTTACCTTTTATTAAATAATATAATTTTTTTTTTTTTTTAATTACATTAAGATGAAAAATTTTATTTAATACAATTCTGCGTAATTAAACTTCTTATATTAAATTGCAAAAAATTGTTTTTTTTTTTTTTCGTTTATTCTAAATTAGAATTCCGTTCGGATAATTTTACACAATAATTATTAAAAACACCCATAAAGCTTTCCACTTTCGTAAATTCATATTTTGAGATATTTAACTATAGATTTAAATAATAATCCTTCATTCGTTCCCTTTATTAAATGATAAGAAAATTCCAGCCTCATATAAATTTACACTGCCACCGCCGTTACTCATTATATAGTATATTATTTTTGCACAAAGTACGTAGAGAGATTGAAAATTGAAAAAAAAAAAATACAACCTTTAGATTTTTAGGTTTCTTACAATTTCTACTTTAACATAATATCAAAATTTTTGTCACAGTTCTGTTTTTAATACATTAAAAAAATATAGCTTAATGCCACTGTAGGTGAGTAGTAAAAAACTATCAGTATATAAAAGTTTATAATGAAAGCATTTTTTCTTATCAACATTTGATGTATGATAATCAAATATTTAAGTTTTTTCTTTTTCTAATAAAAAATGACATAACATTTTTTAGTAAGCAGTTTTTAAATAAATTTTAAATTTTACACTACTCTTTATATAATATTAAAGAAAAACGAATAATAAAAATAAAATATTATATATATAAAAAAGTTAAAAGGATTATAAAAAACAGAATTATATTATGAAAATGAAACAGACGTTTTAAGCATATGAAGTCCTAGTAAAAATTACTGATACAAATAAAAGATACTAATTCGCATTAAAAGATATATGTTTGTAGATACTTTAAAAAGAAATATTAAAAAAAAGTCTTTAAAAAGAGCAACGTTCTTAATCTTAACAAGAAACTGATGAAATAGTTCGCTTATTGCTAGTTTTTTTTAAATAATAATAACTTAATTAATAACTTAATTAAAAATATCCATGGCAAACCTAGTTAAATTTAATAAAAATAACAAAATGAAATGAATTAAAATAAAAACAAAATTATTTAATGTTTTAATTTTATTGAAATTCAATTCAATTCAAACAAACCTTTTACCATAATTTAATAATACGTATTAACTTAATAATGTTAATTTAAAAAACTTAATTTTCATATATATTGAAAAAAGATTGTGTGCATTTTTTAAAGATACTTACACAAAACAGAATATCTTATATAATGTGTACAAGCCTTATGCACTTGAATATGTTAAATTTTCTAAATTACACAAAAATTAATCAGCCATATAAGGGCTTAAATAACAATATTCTTAAGTTTCTTATAAATAAATAACTATGGCATTAACTTTTGACTCAATCTTTCCATCGACACTATTTTGTTTTATTTGAAAATTTCTAAAAATGAAAGTAAGTTGAAACATTTAAGTTTTAATTTATAAATATAATACATTTTTAAAACATCGTATCGTGAATTTAAGTTTTGAAATCTGCCAGAACTCACACAGATAAAATTGAATATATATCAAGAAGATTTCAATTTTCAAAATTTCTTCAAACTTAAATAATTTTCCATCACCATAGTAATTGATTCTCCTCATTAATTTTTTTTTTTTTTTTGTTTTTACTGATATAATTTTTTTTTTAATTGTACAAAGCCCTTTTATAGTATTTAATTTAAATTTTATTTTTTCACTATATATAGACCAGTAGAAAACAGGCTTATTACATGGAATAAAATAAAGTTTTTATTTTTTCTTATATGTAGTATGTGTACCACATAAAAGTAAAAACTTTTTTTGCATCCGTTAATAATAAAATTAAAATTAAAAAGAAAGTGAAAAAAAAAAAAAAAATCATCTCTGCAAGTTAATTCATTTAATGCTTGCGAATTGTGTTAATTTGTTGTATAAAAATAAAGCTGGAAAAAATATTGTACATGGGTGCATCTTGATTCATATAAAAATAAAATTAAAGCGCACAAAAATAAAGTAATGGTTTTTATATAATAATATATTATATTTTTTCCGAATTATTAAGTTTTTTATCGTGTTAATATTTTTTTTTTTTTTTCGTTCGTAACTATCCACTGTAATAATTTCCCAATATAGTTTAATACTATATGCTTTCTTTAAAGCCTTCTGATGCTGTGAGAATTTAACAAAACAACAATTTGCGTCCGTAATATACTGAATGTTTGAATATATAATACCTTTAGCATCCTTACCATCATAGCTTCAAAGATTAAATTGATTTGATGGTAATGTTTTACCGTCACTTAAAATAATTGAAAAAAATCGCCTCCGCTCTTAATGTCACAACATTTTTAACGAGAATTTTATTATTAAATGTTAAAAATAACTTAAAATTGGCTATAATATAAGAATAAAAGTTGAATTGAAGTTTATCCAATGTGTCTGCTTGGCTAGCAGTTTTAAGATTCAAGGAAAAGAAGTGCATTAACTTCAAAATATTCCGTCTAAATATCATTCTTAATTGCAAACTCTTTGGGTCTTTTAATCTATCTTCTACAGCAACAAAATTCCAGAAATGTAGTTAAAAATATTTAATTCTGAATGATGAAATGAAATCATTTATCCTGGTATTATTAAATAGTATTTATACTACAGTATACACCTACTCTAATAAACTATCAAACAATGAAAAAACGATTTTTTTTTTGGAAAATATCATTAAAAACAATTACACATAATGTAGTAAGTAAATTTGAATTATATAAAATGAATTAATTCTTCGGAATGAAATAAAGAAAAAGCATTATAATTATCGTCCGAAATGAGTTTATTTTTTATCTCTACATTAAAATAAAAATTATTCAAATTTAAATGTAAAAACATTATGTTTTATGAATTACAGGTTAGCAAATCCTTTTGTAATATTATGTATTATGTAAAATTTAGAGTATTAAATTGTTGCTTTGAAGCTAATTTATTAATGAAGATAGTTAAAGATAGTTTGAATATGGCAGTCATATGTATATTAGTTGAATGAAAATTTTTCAATGCAATCCGACATTTGATGAGAAATGATTTATCTTTAACTGTCGTTAAAAATATAACTTTGATTAATGTTTATGATTGAAAGATGTTGAATTATTTATTTAAAATTTTTTTTGAAGTGAAACTTCTTTAGAGGCATTGTGATTGAGAGTGAAAAAAATGTAAGTGTCAAAAATGTAACGCTGAATGTCAAAAATGCCTCGATTAATATCAAAAAAAAAGGCAAAAAAAAAAGAAAAAAGAAAAAAATTTATGTGTCAGCTGATGACAAAACCGACAGCCGCTAGCAACTTAATGAAGCTTATCAGCGCAATAACCTACTCTATATTGGCTCAGAATTAAAGTCGAAAATACTTTTTTTTTTCGATTGAAAGGAAAATAAAATTTATTTTAAATTATTGAATAACAAATATTTCATTTATTAATTATTAGTGCTAATTTTCAAAAAGTTTTTGGAATACAAATATGTATTCTGAATAAAAATGTTCCAATGCACCTATTTTGTAGATAATTTATTTTCGCTAATAGTTTGGTTAAACTCGACGTGACGCACGCGACGGACGCGACGCAAATGACTTAAAGAAATATTAAATGTATGAAAATAAATGGACGCGAACAGTCTCGACGTTAATGAAGTTATATGGTCATTAACGTCATTAATGTTTGCGTCGCGTCCGTCGCGTCCGTCGCGTCGAGTTTGCCCAGGCGGTAATAATATAGTTGTAACCGGAATTTTGTTTACGGCTTAAAATATAGTTTAGCCGCCAGAAAATACTACTTGCCATGAAGTTTCACTTCTTCCGTGTGTCCCGAGACTCACATATTTTTTTTACTCTAGCAAAAACATTGAATAATTTGTTTTTGAAGTTAGTAAATTGCACAGTGTTAAGTGTATAATATGCATATTATTCTAGTGTTATGACTTCCACTTAGAATATTTTCGAATTCCTAAAAGTAAGAGATTATAAGTAATAATTATTTTTTTTAACCAAAAATCAAGAATGATAAATGCTTATCAAACTTTTGATCGAAACAATCAGGATAAGATTTTTCTTATCAAAAATGTACTAGATTTTCATAGTTAGAAATAATTGGTATAACAATTTTCCTTTATCCTTAATAGTTTTTTAATCTTGCCAGAATAATAATAAATTCTTTATTCAAAACGAAAACAAATTAAATGTATACATTTTCTTGCAAAATAAAATTTTAATCCAAGATATTTAATTTCAATTGTCCAGTCAGCATTTAAGGACACGTTTTCATTTCATTTTACCGTCTTGACGTAAAGTGTGTCAATTTTCAAAAATAATTTTGCCAATGAAGAAAGTAAAATCTTTGCACTTTTCTTTTAATTTTTTTTTTTATTATAATTTTCTTTTAGAAGAATCCGATTTCATCTTTAGTCATGGAACTTCTTATATTATATGAAAAATATTATTATTCTTAAAAATTTCAAATTATGTATAGGAGAGGTGTAGGGTATTAGAAAAATGCAAATTCTTCATACTTCGGACTTGGAAAAAAACTTTAAATTTTAAATTTTTTTTAACTTAAGTCGAATAGGTCGAGTAGGCTCAAATGTTAAAAAAAATGGTTCGATCATTTTCTGCCTATACTGAACCAGTTTATAAAGTCAAACTTATAAAATTTCTTAATCACTAATGAAATTAATTTTTATTTTTGCTTTAAGGAAAAAATAATTATATATATATATATATGTATAATTATGTTTAAATTTTATGTAACGAAAAGATAAATGATGTAGAAAATTATTATATTATGTATGCACGCGTTCTTTGGAATTTAAATAAATAAATAATGTAATTTTAATTGCATAATATTTTTTTTTTTTAATTTAATTACTTAATGTATAAATCAATATTTTGTTAACCTCTGGTCATATATAATATTTTTTATAGTGTTTAATTTAAAATTATTATTATTTTTTTTTTGATAATAATAATTTATAATATTTTTACAAATTAAATGCAACATATTGTAAATGATAAAAAAAAGAATAATTAATAAAAATTCATATGATATTTGCGAAACATTAATCATTACAGTGTTGATGTCCTGAAGTTATCTTCCTGTATTGGAATTATTGGCAAGAGAAATCAATATTTATTAAATTTAAAAATTTTCGAATTAAGAATGATTTTTTTGTGAAAAATATGCCAAACTAACAATCAATTTGAACTTAACATCATACACCTATCGGTAAGTATATATTATAGAATAGAAGAAATTTTCAAACATTTTTGTTCTTGGGTCAGCTCATTGTGATGACAAGCCTAAAATATTTATGTTTAGGGATGCCTTATTTTTCAGTGTAAAAAAGTGTCCATTTTTAGTTAACTTATAAATACATATATTTTTTTTCTGGACAACACACAACTTAGATCTTTTATCTTGCTATAACGAAACTATAACTAAACTATTAAAAACAAAATATAAATTGAATCGAGACTACATCCAAATTATTAATATATATAAGTATATGTATGATGTAGTATCGAACAATTTTATCAAATGTGAAAACAGAAAAGTTAATATATATTATATGTACATAAAAGTTTAAGGATAAATTTTCCAATGCAATTAAAAGTTAAAATCAAAGGTATTTTAAAAAATTTAATATTAAAAAATTCTTTATATTTTCAGAAGACCAGAATACGTACTTCATTTGAAAAAAAAAAAAAACCAATAATATATGTATGTAATGTATGTATGTATGTGCAATTGTACACCAATACTATACTTTTATCCAAATTTTATCCAATTTCACATTCATAAAATCATTTATGATGAAAAATTTATGAATAATGTAAGGAGCATCCTCTCATACTTCTAATGTTTCAGAAAATAAAAAAAAAAGAAGAAAATACTATTATTTTTAAATCGATTGATACTTAACCCTTAAAGGGAAAATCATCAATATTATTTATATGTTTTCCACACATATAAGTATAAGATATACTTTTACCCATATATGAATGAATTAGTATTGCAATATTTAATTTGGTTTGTTTTTAAAACTTTATAGTTAAAAACTTTTTTATAATTCGATTAATTCATCCAAATTTCCAAATATTATTTAATTTGAACAAAAAGCTGTTTTTAAATATAACACAAACAATTAAATCAACTGGGCAGCAGAAAAATTCACACAAATGCGAGCTCGAGGTGGGCATTAAACGGAACATGCCATGGGATAGTGACAATACCACTACAATTCGTTATCGTTTACCGATATATGTTATTCATAATAACTTTTTTTTAAATACTCGTCATTTTAACTTCTTCCAAGTACCCCATGAACTATGATAGTCTAGCTAGGCATTTTTTTAAGAACCTTAGTTTTTTTTGAACAGATAAGAAAATACAAAATTTTGTTCGAACATACAAAGATAAATACATAAAAGAGTGTTAAATAAAAACTATATTATTACACTTTTAGAAAGATATGAATCAAAACAAACTTTATTGTTTGTGTATCCTTTTTTTTCCTACATTTTAATAGAAAGTGAAAATATCGTAATAATTTTTATTGTTATTGTTTCACAACTTTCCCAGCATTGCCAATAAATTCTATTTCATAAAGCAAATTCTATAATAAATTCGTAATAGGGAATATTTTGAATATATATAAGTACTATAATACATTATGTATTTAATATATGCAGAAGATTGTACATGTAGTTTGTAAGCACATACCTACGGATCATTCGTATCATATATGAGTAGCATATATACTTAATCAAATAACAAAATAACTCGTACCCGTATATTTAAAATATCTGTACATTTCATAAAACATATGTAGAACAAAATTTTGTTTAATTAAAATTAGCCAAATATTAAGTTTAAATGTTTATAAATTTCAGTAGTTTTAAAGGGGTCCAGAAATAAAAATCCTCAAATAATATAATTTCACTTGAATAGTATTTCAACCAAAACTTTTACAGCAGTCCTCGTCATTATCACCAACATATTTCTCTGAACTTAGCTTTTAATGATTAAAAAATATCTTACTTACACCGAATTCTCAAAATCTATTTATAGCAATTTTTTTTTCTTTTTCGAGAGTTTTGTCACTAAAAAGTCCTATATAATAGTTCCACCAATAGTACAAAGAAAAATTAACTAATTATGTACCAAATGCTGCTCTAAAAAGAAAACTAAAGTTCTCTTGCTCTTGTCAAAAGGAAAATTTGAACAAAAAAATTAGAAAATATAAATGTACGTATGTAAGTGGGTACGTAAAAAAAATAAACAACGAAGCACTTATTTATATAAGAATTCATTATATAATTTATCATATTTTGACCCACTAAGGATATTATTCACAATATGAAAAATTATTCCAAATAAAATAAATTATACAATTTTTAGAATAATTGTATTTGAAATGTTTTACGCTCGAACACATGAATTAAATAAAAATAAAGCTGATTTTTTATAATTTAATGAATTAAGTATATATTTATTATTATTATTGTTGAGCGGTGCACAGAATATAATGAATCAATGATATATAATGATGAAAAATATTTTAGCTTGCTTTGATTGAAGTCAATATTGAATATGGTATTGTTGAGAATTTTCTATGAAAATTTACGATGCAAACGGAAAACTTTAAATTTAATTATTAAAAATAAATTCGTATTAAAGTTTCCATATGCACACATCTCATCACATTATTACTTAAAACTTAATATTAAAAATTTATATACATAATCTGAACAAATAAATTGAATGACTTTATATATTATTTTATCGCATATTTTGTAAATAATGTGAAAATAAAGTGTAAATATACCAATTTTCCATATTTGTAAAGTGTTATTTTTCTAAATTTTATAATAATGATGCAAAATAATCGAAAATTAGGCGACAAATAAGTTCTTTTTTATGGTTTTTATTTACATTTTAATGATTTTTCATTTCTTTAGATTCAATTTTTTTATTTTATTATATATTTGGGCCTTTATTTTCTGAATTGAAAATCTTTGGTTTTTATTGTTATTATTATTGCTTACGAAATAAAAAAAAAATAAATAGACATAAATATAAAATTATATTTAAAAGAGAAAAAAAAAAAAAACAATTTTCAGATCACGTATTATTTTTATGACAAAATCCTCGTATATATTTTTTTTTTTTCGAGAAAAATAATCATTTAAAATAATAAAAATAATAATATTAAATTATTTTAATTTTATAGGATATTAATTTTATTTCGAAAAATTAATTTAAAAAAAATTTTAACGCTTAAAGGATATAAAAAAGAACTGTCATGTTTGTAACCTGTTTGAATGGAAAAATTAAATAAAATTATTAATTTATAAAATGAAAAAATCTCAAAAAAATTTTTGTTTTTATTATTTTTTTATTTAACAGAATCTTTTTTTTTTTGTGATTCTTGCTTTAACTTGTATTTCTAATTAAAATATTTGCACATCATAATTCTGAAATCATACTGGAAGTATTTAATTATGTTTTCAACTCAAAAAATCTGATAATCATTATCGAAAGGTGATGTTGAAATTTAAAATAAAAAAATATTTGTCTCTTTAAAAATTTTCAGTAAAACAATTTATTGAATATAATGGAAACATACATTTTGGTATCTTTACATAAATATCTTTAGAAATATATAAGTATATATTAAACATCTAATACCTACGTTATGTTTTATTTTATTCTTTTTTTAACATTACCACTTTAGTTAAAATAATAATATAATAAAAAAAAAAAAAAAATTCACTTCAAAATATAAATTACATTAGATGAAGTTGACTTTACGAATACACAGTGTTTACAAAGGATCAAAATAATCGTTTTATGTATATAATAAAAAAGGATCAACAGAAATGAAAAAATATTTTTGTGAAAATAATCCAAGAAAAAAAATAAAAATGAAAATAAAGAGAAATTTTTTTCGTAAAATTCGTTTAAGCAAGCTTTCACAATAGAAGAAAATCCATTTCTTAAAATGAATATACATATATATATATATTTAGAAAACACTTTTAAAGTGCTTAGCATAAGAAAATGGTTTATTCAACTTATCTATAATATACATACATAATGTTTTTAGCGTACTTGGAAACAATTATTGTGTATTATTATTTCTTTTTTTTTTATCGTATGTTCTTTTTAAGAAATTATATTTATGTTTAGACAAACTAAACTTAAGTAAAACATATATAAGTCTTCATATCTTTTTGACTAATTGACTAAGAATTACTATATTAATATAAACATCTATAATTATGAAATTTGTTTACATGTCGAATATTTTTTTCTACCACATTATGGAAATAATGTAATTTTTAGACAAGATGTAAATTAATATATATATATATATATTTGAATTTTGCAAAAGGATTTTGTAAATTTCTGTCTTCTTTTTCATTTTCATGCAGCATTTTTATAATTTCATGATTTATATTTTTTTTCTACTAAATTCTACATTTTTGTAGGTTTTCCAATAAGTTTCAATACGGAATAGGAATCTCGTTTGGTTAGAAAAAATTTTCTCAGAAAATATTGAGTGATCCTATAAATTCCTAATTGAGTTATAAAAAAAAAATTATCAGCTTTGTTAAGTTAACCAAATAAACTTTCATGTACAACAACTACTTGTATACATTTAATAGTTTATTCAAGAATAAAAAAGTCTGTTTTAAAATCGGAAAATCAATGAAAATTTTTTCAAGAATTTCCTCAAAGTAAAGTATTTGTTATTCATCGGAAAAGATTTAATTTCGTTTCACATAAAAACTTTTTTATTTTCTTTTTACAACTAAAAATAACTTAAATTTTTTATTGCAGGTATGGTTACTGAGTCAGCACAAGGGAAACTCTGAATAATTTATTTTTGTTGAAAATCTGTTCATGCAATATTGATTTCCATGAATTATTTAATTGCTACATATCAACAAAGCTAATCTTATTGTTCAATTAATTTTTCATTTGAATTTAACTTTCACAGTTTCCGCAGCGTTTTTACAAAACTGCAAAATTGATTTTATATTTATATTAAGCAAATAGAATGAAATTTTGTTAGAATTTAATTTTGTTATGTCAAGTTATGTCAAGTTAAAAATTTATAAAAAAAAGTAGTACAAAAAAAAGAACCGCATTTGATCAAGTAAGTGACTTCAAACATTAACATATTTTTATTCCAAGAATGATACAAATCAGGAAAATAAATTTAAACGGCTTAGGTTTATGAGTATAAACTTAATACATATTTAACGGTTACCAGTAAACACCTTACAGAAACCCTAATCTTCAAATCTTAAAGCCAATATCTACATGTTAAAAAAAAAACATATTTTGAAATCAAAACTTTACGGATAGGAGCATTAAAATTATTGTCCAGACTTTAATTCTTCAATTAAACTTAAACCAAATAATCATTAAAAATAAAGACTTATATAAATATAAAGTGATCCCAAATGGTAAAATTCATAAATTAAGGTTGAAATTGTAATGTTATATTTTACAATAAAAAAAACAAGAATTCAGACAATTTTTATAGATCGTATTAAATTTTTTTATTATTATTATCATTATTACCGTATTATATTCATATTTTAATAACCACATTTACCTCAAATAAAATTTCACTAAACTTATTGAGCATAAATTTTTAAACAAAATACATAAACAATTTTCATAAAAAAAAAAAATTAGGTATATTCGTGACCTCTTAATATTTTAAGTGTTTGAAATAAAATTCATGAACTTATAAATATTTTTTTTTTTTGATATTAAAGAAATTTGGAATGTGGAATATAAAAAAAAATCATTACTTTTAAGGTTTCAAGTTAGAATTCAACTCACTTATGATTAAACTTCAAAAAAAAGAAAAAGTATCTTTAATAACTCAACCGACAACATTTAAGTATCAATATTTTTGCGGTTAAATACTGAAAAAAACCAAAATAAAAAAATTATTTGACCCTCTGTCTGTTATTTTAATTTTTAATTTAATGCCACAAATTGAAAGAAAAAATTCAATTTATAAAACAGTCTCATTAAATGTTTTTTTGTTAAATTATTTTACTGGAAATTAAAAACAGGACTAATCTTATAGTCTTCGTCGCTGTGGCAAATAGCAAATTATTATAATATACTGTGTACTATGTTTTGATAGCTTCCTAGAATTTGTGTAATTTTTTTCTAGCAACTTTTTAACTACAATTTTCCACTAACTTTGTTTGAGATAATATTCGTCTGCTGAAAACATTAAAATCTCCTTATTTAAACAAGAATTCTTTAATTCTAATTAAAAATATACCTAAATTTATTTTACTTTTTTTTTTTTTATTCAAAAATTCTACAATAATATATTCTTTTAAGTCTATTTTTTAATATTAAAAATAATTTTAAATATTTTAACATTCAGACATCATCATAATAATTTGTTTATTCAATGTTTCACTTGTTTGTTGCACATTTAAATTTAATTATAATTAGCTAAAAAACAGGATAATACTTTTAGAGTATACATTAATAATAAATTTGCTGCTACTGCTGCTGTAAAACAAAAAAAAAAATAATAATGATAATAAAAAATAATTTTCGAAAAATAAAACACAATTATTTTTAGTCAATGTGATAATATCAGGACATTACTCCTAATTTTTGATATTTCACAACCATGTTTATAAAGTTAAGAACATTTGGTGAATCTCTCATATACATAATTTATATTTCTGTATTTATTATATAAATAATATATAATTATCTGTTCGTACATACAAAAATGTTGCTCAAATAAATAAGAAGAAAAAAATAGCAACTTTTTGGAAAAGATTTGAACTTTAAAAATAAAAATAGAAAATTAAATTAAATTTTCGCAATGACACCAACTGTTTCGTTTTATTCCTAAAACGATATTGTGAAAATTTAGAGCGTATTATTGTCTGAAACTTACCAAAAAACTTTTAAGTTGACTTAATTATTATTTTCTAATATTGCGCCCAAGGAATGCAATTCAAATATTTTCTTTACTTATTTTATAATCGAGAGAAAATTCGAAGGAAAATCTAAACATTTGTTTAAGCAAAAAACTATAACACTTAAAACATGTAATAATTCTAAATTTAATAAGTTCTGCCAATATTCAAATTTTAAATGTTAATGTTTTAAATTGAAGAACTTGTAGACTTCTCAAAATAATTTTGACACAAAAATTACGCGAAAAATTTTAATTAATTAAATTTACTTAACAAAACATAAAATTGTATTATTTTCTACCTGTTTGCCGCATTAATACCATTGAATAATTTTTTTTTATATTAAGTCAAAAAATGGGAAAATCCACATATGGTATTTATATATAAATACTATAGGTATGTGAAAATTTTTTTAATTTTTTTTTTTTCATGAATGGTATAACTTAATGAATTTCCACTGTAATATTTTATGACGTTTCCCCATTGTACAACATAAACAATATTACAATAAAATAATAAAATAAAAAAAAAAGAAAAACTTCTGGTGGCGCGACACCAATTTTTTCTTCTTTTTTTTTTAGAATAAATTTTTTTTTTTTAATATTATTTCCTGCAGATTTTTTCTCTTCCCTTTGGCACCACACACCAAGTTAATAATTTTTAAATCTCTTATACATTAATTTGTTTCTGTATTTTTTTTTTATATACATAAAATTATAATCTAATAATAAAACTTGAATTAACACAACAGTTTCTTAGGGAAAAACTCTATTATTATTATTATTATTATTGTTTGTAGATTGTTGGAATAAAGAAGAATGCAAAATGATGAAAATTATTCTACAATTATGTATTGTGTGTGACTTAATAAGGACATCAAGTGGAAAATTATTTAGCTTTGAAATTTTTATGTCATCATTTCTGGTTAATATTAATATTGTTTTATTAAAATTATAGATAATTTTTTTTGAAAACAAAAATTTAAGGTTAAATTAACGTTTGTCTGGCCTTTACGAAATGCTTAACTAATGAACTACTTCAGTTCTTTGAAAGTCAAAATATGCGCAATCTCGTTAATTTTCATTTCGACTAAGACTTTACCATTTTAGGGTTTGGGTGTTAAAGGATTTTAACTGGACAAAGTTCTAAATAATTTTGATATATTTTTTTAAAATAGATATATTTTTGTGATAAATAGATATCGATTAGAAGAGCTTTAAAATTGCTTCCAGGTTTCATTTAAAATTGGATGTACAAAAGCTGATTGCTATATAAATAAGGTGTATGTGCGCATAGCTAGTAAATAAATCAATGTGACAATCAAAGATTATAATATAAGATATGTAAGATATATGTAAATATGTACGTCTGTTCTTACCATGTAAAAAAAAAACTTCAAATTGTCAGCCCTATAATGTAATATAAGAAAAAAAATTTAAGTTGATTTGATTTAGTACTATTATAGCAATTTATGAATGAACTGAGTAGAGGATACAAGAATATAAAGTTCTTTCTACAAACACTCAAAATAAAAATAGGATTTTTCAACTTTTCGTAATTAAATATAGGGATTTATTTATCAACTAACTTAATATATTAATGTACATGCACAATAATTATTATTTATAATAATAAATTATAAGAGACGCTAAGCTATATAAGAAAATGAAAGCATGCAAACATTTATAATGACTTAAAGAAAAGTATATATGAAAACAATTATATGAAAACTTTAATTTGAGAATATTATTATATGATGTTGTATAATTATACACATAATAATGAAATAAATATAAATATTATTATAAAGGATATAAAATATAATCCAGATTTTTTTTTTTGGAATTGCAAGAGAGATAGTAATATGTTAACAAGAAAATATTCTCTACAAATAATAAGAAAAATTTAAATAAAGTCTTTTCATTGAAAATTAAATTTTATTTGGGAAATTTCATAAATATGAATTTGCATGCATGAAACATTTAAAAAAAAAAAAAAAACAAATAAAAATTATTTCATTTTCCATTTAAATTTACATTTAGAATAAAAATTTATGAGGTTTTTTTTTTTTATTATGTATGTATCACACAGACAGCAAGTAAATAAAATAAAATATGACTTAATTTTTTGAAAAATTTTATTTTTATTTTTTGGTAAATATTTTTTTTTTTTTTTATTTACTTTAAAATTTACAGTGTACATTTTTTTTTACTATATATTATTTGAATTATTTATACTATCTATGATGAAAATAATAAAAATATACACATATATGAATATATAATTAAATAAACAATTTCTAAGCTTCAAAAAGTTTTAAAAAAAAACTAAGTTTATGTAAGTCATTGATGATGCATAAGAAAAGATTTTTTTTAAATTAAAAAATCCAAATATTTCAATAATAAAATAAATGTAATAATAATAATTGAAGAATTGAAAGATTAAAATATTTAAAAGTTCAATTTTCTGTGAATATATGTATATATATAGAATATACTTATTTCAAATCGTTAATCCAAAAATTATACTATAACGATTATCGTTTGAATGAAAATACATTTTAGTGTTCACGAAATTTTATCAAAATAGAATTATAAGTATGATTTTTCTTTATTATCACTATTTTTAACTATTTGATGTTATTTTATAATGAATCACCTTCTGTATAGAAAATAATTACATTTGCGTTCGAAATCCAATAAAAAATTATTTTTATTTTGTAAATTTTAGATTTTTCAATTATAATTATAATTCTTTGTTAATTTATTCTATTTCAAAAAAAATCGATATTATAACCGTTCACTGTAGCAGTCGGCTGACAGTGCAGTGGACAATTTTTTTGTTTTTATTCAAAACTTTCAATAATCGTTATAAATTAAAAATTAAATTTTATTTGAAATTCAATTCTAATCATGAAAATTTTTAATTGCCTACATAAAATTAAATGTATATATGTATACTTATATTATACATATTTACGGTTCATATACATATTATTTATAGATTTATAATGTTATATTTATATTTAGCTTAATATTAATTATTTCAAATGTTTATTGTAGATTAGGTACACTGTACTCTATGCTTAGATTAAATAATACTATTATTATTATTATTATGTTGAATGTCGCATATGTTTGAAACATATTTACATTGTAATTTTAATTTACACATTCAAAGGATTATTATTTTATTTCAATGATAATTAAATACATACGTGTTATATTTGCACAATAATTGTGTTATATTTATATTTGATTTGATTGTATAAATTAAAATAAATAAAGCTTTTTTCATATAATATAGAAATTTCTTTAATTTTAATATTTTTAGATTAAATATAAATTAATAAAAAAAAAAAAAATCAACTTTGTTTTGTGATTTATAATTTTTTATGTCTGATTTTTTTAATTGTAATTACGTTGAGGGTAGCATTATTGGAGTTATAGATATATACAGGATCTGTCAGTTTAAAAAATGATAAGAGAAAAACCTGAATTAGAGCAAGATTTTATAAGTTTAATGCTTATCTCAGAAGGTATTTGGTACCATCTTGATTGACTCCTCACATCATGTTGAATATAAAGACGCCAACTTCAAATTTTATTATTCATTACATAACTAACAAAAACGTGAGTGTAAACCATTTCAAAATCCCTTGTATACAATGCTTAAAATTAATCATACAAGTAATTCATTATAGAATGTTCATCAAAATTTAATTTTCCTATAATATACACAACAATTTTAAAATATTTATTTTGTGCACATTTTAAAATTTAAATTCAATATTATGTTCTATTGTCATTTTAAATCAATTAATGTATAAATCCCTAATTAATTAGAAAGCTTATTTTGCTACCATCATAAAAGATATATTAAGCTGGATATTTACATATGAAGTTGAAAAGAAAAAACAAAATTACTGAAAACTAAATTGTTAGGACCTTTATTGTTAATCGAAATTCCGTTTTTTTTTTCCTTTTTTCTTTGTATTAAATGATAGTTAAAAAAAAATTATTGTTAAATGTTACAAAAAAGGCGGAAAAATAGGTTATTTTGTGTGTTTTCATTTCCATTGGCAATGATTCAAAATAACGAAAAAAAAATAAATAAAAATATATATATACATTTTTTTTTATTTAATATTCTGAACACAACATCAAATTTTGAATAGGAAAAGGAAAACTTTTTAGTATTCATAAAATCATTATATCAAATAGGAAAAACAATTATTATTATACGTATCTTTTTTTTTTTTTTTGTCTGGAGGAAAAAAGGACTTTTGAAAACTCATATTTTTTTTTTTTTTTGAAAAGTTTGGGAACAATATTTTTTTATAGATACTTTATAACGATAAAAAAAAAATTTATATTATAAAAAAATATTTCCAATTCAATTGATGCTTAACCCTAAAGGAAAATCATCAGTATATATTGGAAAATTTTTATATATTATATAAATTATAATATATATGCATTGTATGTATGTAATCCCACATAAGGATAATATTATTTTTTATAGTTATAGTTCTTTTCAAGGATTTCTTTGCTTTTCATTGAACAAATAAATAAAATAATAACAATAAATATTAAAATGAACAAAAATAAAAAAAAAATAAAAAGAAGTTTCCAAAGTTATTCAAATTTCATTATATTAGGTACCAATATTCAGTACAAATGTTGTCCTTCCGAAATATTGGGAAAATATATTATATATATATACATATATATATATTTAGATTAGATATAATTATTTTTTTTTATTCTTTGGAAACTTCTTATATTGTATATCTAATTCATCCAAGAACATATCAAAATTTTCAATAATGCAGATAAAAAGTTAAGAATTTCTTTCATTATTTTCTTCACGGATATCATAGAAATGAGAATAAAATATAATTTCTATATCATATTAATGTATATAGTTATAAAATTAAACAACAACATAATTTATGTCGAAAAAGAAACAAAATAAATATGTGAGTAAATCTAACGAAATCTTAAATTATAAGAAAATTAAAATTCCCTCAAGAGTTAAAATTTGAAATTTTTGATATTTTTAAATTATTGATAAAATTATCAAATATTGTAGTCAATAAAATTATATACACGTATATAATAAATGTAATTGAAACATTTGTAAAGTAAGTTCTTAGTTTCTCTAGAGAAAATTGTCAACACATCATACCTACGGATGATTCAAGAAATATTGATCTACTAGAAAAAAGCCTGCACAGAAAAAATAGTGCAGGCCTAGCCTAGTAACTATGCGTTGATTTTTGTCATTTCGAAAAGAATGCTTTTATTTTTTAATTGACAAAGTACGCCTTGATTTTTTTTGTTTATATTTTAAAGTTTTTATCAAAGTACGCCTTGCATTCAGTGTTGCATAGTCATTGGGTTATTTTATTTATTATTTACGTTTAAAAAAATAAATTGAGGAAAGTGCCAACACTGTCAAGGTCGTTTAAGAGGTGAGTTCACATTTTATTATATTAGATATAATAATTATAAATTTTTAATAAAATTTTATGAAAATTGATATTGGATATAGAATTTTCATTATTTTCGAAATATTATTTTAACATTTTGTTTGTCATAATAATAATAATAGACTTAATGAAATTCATTAAAAATTCTAAAATATTATTTTATGGATATACCAAAAATTTTCCCCATGGAAATTAAAATATTTACTTACTTAATTATAAAGTTATTCAATAAAATTATAATTTCTTTTTATAATTTTAGTAAAAATGTTTTCAGAGAAACATACTACATACATCATATTTTCGTATATAAATGTACATATTAAACTTCTACATAATCCATATTTGTTTTTACTTCATTTTTATCAGTATTCCGCCAAAAGTTTTTTTGTTACAACTCTTTGATAAAAAAAAAAAATTCTCAAAATGATATTCTTAAATTTACTAAAGAAACAAAAATCTTTTTTTTTTAATCCTTTGGGATAACTGATAACAATATTTTCACATCAAAATATAAAAAAAATAAGAATGGAAAATATCACAAGATTAAATAAAAAAAAAAAAAAACTTTTATTTTAATTTTAAAACTTTTCGTAAATGTCATCCTCAAGAAAATCCATGAATGGAAAAAGTAAACAATGTTTTGAGATTGTGAATATATGCAAAAAATGAAAAGAAAAAAAAAATCATTAAGTTACTTTGAAAAAATCTAGATTATTTTTCTTGAAAAAAATGAAGGATTCTTTGACAAGGTCGATATAGAAAGCACTGTCATTAGGGATTTTCTGCAGAGTTTTTATTCCATTCTTTTTCATATCATTTACTGTGTATAATTATGATGTTGCACAAAAATCATCTCAATAATTGATAGTGTGTATTTTAATTTTTAATAAGTATATACTATACTCAAATTTGAAACGACCTTAATCGCTCTTAATACTGGAAAGAATAAAAATTAGAAATAATTTATCTAGTTATTCTATATTTTTCTAGCTTTTAAATTTCCATAAAAAATTTCGTTTTTCATTTTTTTATAATGTGGACAAAAATACAAATGAAATCGAATAGAATTCAGAAATAATTAACATTAAAGTAGATATATGTAAAGCATATTGTATATAGTTATTTTATTGATAGTGTAGTATAGAATAAATTAAAAATTGTGTTGTAGAATATCGTCGGTCTCATGCAAAAATCACGAAACTGCAAAAACATAGTTTTGAGAAAATTGGATTTGAATATTTTTTTTTTCTTTTTTTTTAGTACGTTTTTGTACTTTTGCGAAAATAGAAATAGTCATTGCGGATAATTTATGAGAGCTTTCGACTTCTAACTTTGAACATATTAAAATTTTAGTTTTTTATGATTTTTCTACAATATTGGGTTAAAACAGCCAAAATTACAATTTCGTGATTTTTGCACGAGACCGACGATATGTTAGCAAAATAAATTACAATATTGAGAATCGATTGAAGGATATAACACTGAGTAAATTAAAATTAATTTCGGATTATTTTTGATCGTTTTGATATGATAGGTCGCACCTCATTGAATATAATGAATCACTATCTTAAGATGAGTTCCCAAATATGTGAAACTATTTTAAACTCAACAGAAAAAGCAAAAAATAAAATTCGAAAAATTACCAGTATTCTTACATAAAAGAACAATCCTTGTTTCTCAAAAGGGTTATTCGTGTGACACAGTTAATTCCGATCTGAGAATAAAGAAAATATATGTACTCGTCATAATATGCATTGTATTCTAGTAATTTCTATACATACACAAAATCACAAAATTACTATTATTATACCAAATGTTATAATAGAAAAAATAATATAAAGAAAATAAACAAATTTATTTTTAAGAAATTTAATTTAAAAAATGTTTGTAATTTTTGGAGAGAAAAAATCTGATTATTGAAAAATAATATTGTCATAATATACATTTTGGATTCAGTCACTGAAATATAAATTTTATTTAAAACATTCAACCATATACTATATTCGTTAAAAACATCATTTTTATTATATTGACTATATAATATTTTACAATAACTAAATTGATATTTATTATAGATTAATGCTGTAGCGGACTCCATTATCTGATCGACATTAAACACAATATTTAAAGTATTGTACTTATGTAATTTTTACCCCTAGTCTAAAGATTTAAAGTACAGCATTCTCTAATATCTCAATATTATGTCATAATATAAACTTAGCAATAAACTAGTAGCTAAGTTAATAAGTCCTCGCGGCCATCTATACACGTTTTAAAAACTAGCATTGGGTATTGTATGCAGCTGATTATATTATATATAAATTAAATTTTCCTAATGAATTCAACTGAATTAAAATAATTTTCTCTATGGTAAATAATAATTAAAAATATAAAAAAAAAACCGAATAAATATTTATGAGTTATTTTTTGATAATTTTGGTTTTCCATTTTTTTTTTATAAGATTATAAATTCATCAAGTTGTGAAAATATGAATAAGTTAAATATTGTTCATTTTTTATTCAAATGCATTACTGCGTTAAAAATGCATATAATTGACTTAAAAATAATTTCTCTCCATCATCAATTTTAATTAAATGTGCTGCATGAAAAAAATATATATATATTTATTATGAAAATTCAGTAAAAAAAAATATTAATGAAAAAATTCTTCACATATAATACGCACATATAGTAGGCAACTATTATGTATACAGTAACTATATTTATAACAATAATAAAATTTTCATTAATAGAAGCTTTTCCTCAACAAAAAAGAAAAGAACAATATTTTATGTATTCTAGATGAAAATTTTGGTTATGTGTATAAAACAATCAAATTTCATATCACTCTTTAGGATCATCACTTGAAAATTATTTGAAAGACAATGATTTAAAATGAAAATGAAATCTTGAAAAAAGTCAAAGAAAATCCTAAATGTGATAGAGCCATTACACATGTTTTGTACTTTCTGTAAGTAAACATATGTCGAAATTTTGATTATTTTTTATTTTGAACTATACACGGAAAGAATTTTTTTACTACAAATGTATATTCGCTTTTCTCAATCTTAAAAAATATTAAAATAGTTAAAATATGTTTTAATACGTGTGTATTTACTAAAATATGCAATAATTTAAGCATATTTTTCTGAAATTGATCCAACATTTTTTTTAATAATATAAGTACCATTTTCTTAATTTTATTGAAAAAATTGCAGATTAAAATAAGAAAACGTTTGCTTAAATGCAGAAAATAATTTCAGTCAGAAATTGTGTATACCAAATTTATATTTTCTATTTTATATACTTTCCAAATTTCAATACCGTAGCTGAGTGGTAGTGTTGACGAATTGCAATGCTAAGGACGCAGGTTCGAATCCCAAAGAAGGCATAAGAAATAAAATTATAGAATTTAATAAAAATAAAAAAAATAAATAAAAAAAAAATAAAATAAAAAAATATTAAAAAAATAAAATAAAATTTTATTTTATTTTCTTATGTAAAATCATTACAGAATTTTCTTGAAATAAGCATTGCAAATGGATAAATTAAGAAATAATTTATTTAAAACAAATTATTTTATACTAAAATTTGTTATATTTTAAAATACTTATATCAAGTAATTTAGAGCATGTTTTATGCAGTTTTTTACTAGGCGCTAAACCGATGGGGTTTATGCTTGATTTATGTCAGTTATGCTTAATTAATTCTTTCCGTGTACGAACAATTTTAAAACTGAGTTACAGTCATAAGATAATTAGAAAGCATTTTTATGTCAATTGCATACAAAATCCATTTAATTCATTTGAATATTTAATTTTTTAATCTTAAAAGTTATTATCATCACCAAAATGCATAAGTCTCCACATTAATTTATTGCCATATATTATGTATAGGTATAGGTACTATTACTAGAGTAAATTTTTTCAATGAGAAATTTGTCGATACCAAAGAAATCGATAATTTTACTATAGGGGAAAGTGGCCTAAAACTGCATAGGCGGGTAAAACGGATTTTCGCTGGTGTGACGTTCCTAAGCAATTAATCATCTCTTTGGACATCATATCAAATACTCTCAGTCTATTCTTGATTTTTGACCTGTAAAGCTCGGTGCAAGCACGGAAGAAAAAAAATAGAAAAATAGAAAAAAAAAAAGTAAGTTTTTGTTTTTTTTTTGGGTGTTTTTGTTTTTTCTGATAGAACTACAGTAGTATTCGTTTTATTTTTTCTTGGGTATATTATAGTCTGGGTATGTATTGGCTTTCATACGAACACGTTCGTACGTGTTTATTAAACCTAAAAAAAAAATACTATGAAACAAACAAAACAAGTGAAAAAAGGCAAAACGGACTACGTAGTAGTTGGGCAAAATGGAATACTACTATACCCATATGATTTAACACTTTGAGCCCCACGTCGTACGAAATAGTACGACAGATCACGTGATCTACTGTTTCAGCTATAGCTGAATCACGTGAACTTTTTCCGGGGCTTGAAGGCTCAAAAAGCATCATTTATTTTGTTCTTTTATATATTTTTATATATTTTATAAAATAAAAATAAAAATAAATATTTTGTCCTTCATTTCTAGCAAAAAATTGTCGTAGTCCTTTTTGCCCGATCGTGTTGTCCGTTTTACCCGACCATTTTTTTTTTCCAGAAAGTGAGACTTTACGTAGAAAAATCATTCCAGAGTAACGGCTGGATTTGATCCATTTTCTAGTTCTACAGATTGTAGACAAAAGATTTCTTTATCGAAAAACGTTCTTATGTCTTTGATTTGGCTTTATTTGAAAATTTTTCCAGATGAAAAACTTTGGGTATGCCGTTTTAGGCTACTTTCCCCTACATGTTTAGTTTTGCTTGTTTTATTTTTTTTATTTAACTAGTTTTATTATTCATCAGTGGCGGCTCGTGGAAGTTTCGAAAAAGGGTGCTGCAAAACATAAAAACCTCTTTTTTATAATCATAAAAGTTTTATGATATATACCCACCCATACACGTTATGTATATGAAAATCAGTTTTGAAATTTCTAAACAAACAAAAAACATCCCATATGAAAATTGTGCTGCTTCTGAAGCAGTGCATTTTTCTATACATTCAAAAATCCCATAACAAAAAAAATTTCCCATATTTGTTTTTAAATTTTTCAGAAAGTATAATACAGCCGCACTGCTTCTGTGGCAGTGCATTGTTCCTTATATTCAACTCATAGAAAAAAACTTAACAGCAATAAAAATGTATTAAATTATTTATGAAAATAAAAATCCCTGCACTGCGAAATTCGCAGTTCCAAAAATTCTGTTACATTGATTTCTGCACCTATTTTTGAAAAGTATTTTCTAAAAATATCAAAAGCCTGAAAGTAGGCTACTGTTGTTTATTAAAATTTTAGAGAAAATTGCATAGCACAGCAATTTCATTTAAAAATAATTTTAAGCTAGGAAAAATTCATAGCTAACAAACATTTTTTTTATGAGTTCAATTTTTTGAAATTTCTTGAGGGTGCTGCAGTGTCGCAGCACCTATGTACGAGCCGCCGCTGTTATTCATCAACATAAACTTAATATTTTATGCCATAAAATTATTATGTTTTGCTATAAAAATAAATAAATTAATTAAAATTCTCTAATATTGACCATTTTTCTTATGAACTCTTCCAATTTTTAAATTGAGTAAAATAATATTTTGAAATATTCGGAAATATGTTTGTTGGAAATTTTTACGAAATTCTTATTTAATACTTAGGTACATCTTGGACTTTTCAGATAAAATTGAATTCTGTTTCTCCTTAAGAATTAACTCTTTACTTAGGTCAAGCATAGAAAATATCTCTTAACTAAATTATGCATCTAAAAATTTCGATGAAAATCGAGTATAATGTCGATTTAAATTTTCAATTTTGACCAAGAATTAGGTGTTATTTATTTTCAAATAAATTGAATGAGGTTGTACCCCGAGACTGTACAAAATATTGATATTACTATACTATGCTTTATTATACACAGCCAACGTATTACTCGTAGTACTATTATTATTCAACTACTTAATAATTCATAGATGTTAAAAAATAAATTTTTATTTAAATAGGTAGATTTTATCTTTAAGCTCCATTTTCATAGACAATTTGGCCATAGATGCGACTTGGGAGTTGGACAATATCATCGTTATTAGTAAAAAAAAATCACAAAATATTTTTATCAAAATTTAAATTTAAGAGAAAACTATTTAATATATTTTTTTTTTTCCTATTTTTATCGAATGCAATAAACATTTTTTATTTTTCACAACCCAAATAACATTTTTTTTTTTGCATTTAAATAATAAAATTTCTTAAAGCTTTCCCCCCTCCGCCTCCCTTCGAACCAGGAAAATATAAAGTTTTGGACAAAAAAAAAATCTTATTTTTATAGCTTCCGCGAAATGAATTTAAAAATTTTTAAACATTCCTCTAGGAATGTTAAATATATAATATACATATAATTTTTCTTCAAAACACACTACATATAAATAAGGTTAAAAAAAAAATTCCATGAAATTTATATGTCTATTGATAAAAAATATAATATAAATAATAAAAAAAAAAAAACATGGAAAAGAAACTTGAAAAAGTCAATGAAATTTTAACTACAAAGCGTCAATAAAATAATGCCTCTGGAAATTTTGAAAATATAACAAAAAAAAAAAGAATAAAATTAGAAAAACTGTTTTAGCTTGATATGCCATTAAATTAAATCGAATGAATTTTATAAATAATTTTTTCATTCCCACACTTTTGAAAAACTCTATTAAATATTTAAGCCTTAACACTCTGTATACATAGTTGTGCAAAAAATAATTATTTTTTTTAAAAAGATAGATTTTTTCTTTACTTTGAAGAATTTTATCTATGTTAGGAAATTTAATTTAAATGACATTTATAATACTTAACCATCATAATATGGCATAGCTCTGTACCCTGCATGAATAAAGTTTCAAGTTTTATATATAAATGTCATTTAATATATTATACATATACCTATATGTTGTCAGTTAAACTATATATACGATCATACACAACAGTATAACTTTTATTTTCACTCAAAAAGAAATTTAATTTGCTTAAAAAAAAAAAATTTTATAATTTTTTCTTTTTTTAATAAAATTATCATAAGAAAATTTCTTGTATAATTTTTGTTATATATTATACATATGTATAGAGAAAATTTTAAAGAATATTTTCATCTTGGGGAAACTTTTTGTTTGACTTGTGTTCAAAAAAAAAAGGAAAAATATTATTAAAAAAAAAAGAAAAAAAGTTAATAAAAACCAAAATTTTATTAATTTATTGCAATGAATTTTAATTATTATGAGGATTAATTCTGCATAATTAAATTTTATTAAATTTGTATATGAAGATACTTTTTTTTTATTTTATTTTTTTTTAAATATCAATTAGAAAATTTCATTTGTGGGTTTTTGGGACACTCTATCTAGGCAATAATATTGGTTTACAAGAAAAATGTAATGACTAGAAAAGTTATATTTAATTAACGATTTTCTTTAAAACTTATAATTAAAAAATGATGATAGAGAGATAAACTAAATACAAAAAAAAAAATTAATATCCTTTTAGGTCATTTTTTTTTTAAATTATATATATAAAATAATTCACATTAAAAAAGTAAATTACTTTATTTTACACAAATATGTATTTTTTTATCAACAGATCTGTATTTAAATAAGTTGTTACAGTCAACTTTTTTAATAAACAATTTTTTTTTTAATGAGTTTATATTTTTAATTATCACATTGCCTCATATTTAAAATCACGTTCTTTATTTTGACAACTTAAAATCTATAAATTATTTTAGAATTTCTTTTTAGTTTTAATTAAATTAGTTTGTAGAAAGCACAAACTAAAGTAGAATTAACTTATTTTCCGCTCGCTCTTTTATTACAACAAGAACTTAAGTCTGTGTAGAATTCAAAAATTTATTATATTTCAAGCAGTTTCCTCATATCAAAGAAAGTATCTATGTTTAAAAATAGTCCTACTCTGGCTGCTTAATAATGAAATTTACATAAATTTTTATGAAAAACTTTTAAATATAAGTTGCCAAAAAATATTGCAAATTTTAAGAAAAAATGTAATTGCAAAAAATTTCTAGATTTATGTAATTAATTAAAAACGTTCTTATTTAAATTACATTTCATTAAATTAAGGCTCAAAGAAACAAAAAAAAAAAAAAACATTAATAAAAAGAATATTTAATTATATTTTGTTGAAAAGAGTAATATAAAAAAAAAGTAATATTTATGAACTTGATAGTTGATATCCAACATAAAAGTAAAAAAAAAAAGTGAAAAGGTAAAATTATCTTCTTTTTTTTCCTCTTCTTTTTCATCTAAGATATTTAAACATAAATCATAAAAAATAAAAAAGAGTAGATATATATGTTATTCTGTTTCTAACAAGAAAACATGTTTATAATAAAAAAAAATTATGACGTTTCCATATAATTAACGCTACAACAATAAAAAGAAAATTATGATAACTCTATAATCATGTCTTAATATAAGAACTTTTGAACCAAAACGTTACCGTCATATATGTCAACCAACATAATATTACATTACTAATGTTTATCGCCTGGTTGTATTGGAACTTGCTTTATTGATTTTCTTTAATAGTTAAATTTTATTTTTAACAATTACTTGGTACATCCATCGTACGCAGACTAGAAGTAAGCTCAACATTAACGAATAGGACTTAGTTTTTTCTTACTGTGGTCTTTGATCATTTAAATTTAAATGATTGTAAATGATTTACATCCTATGCATTGTAAGACATTTGTGTATGTTAGGTATATAATTTCAAAATGATCAAAATTTTTACAAATAATTTCCTGACTCTATCTGTATTATAGAAGCTTGTAGTGCATTTAAAATGTTATTCTTATATAAATTGTAAATCAAACTCAAACCTCAAAACCCAATTAAGAATTCAAATAAATATAGATAAATAAATAAATTTTCAACAATGATTTTTTTTTTATTTCACATAAATACATATATTTCTTATGCTGCAAATTATCAAGTAAGAATGTTAAGAAAAGAAAAAAAAAATTTATTTTATTGTTACATTTTATTCAGATTTCATCTTTTGTATCTAAGAAATTGAATGTCTATTACACTGGGGATTCTTCAATATAATAAAAATCCGTAAATAAAAGGAAACCCTATTTAAAAACACTAACATAATATTATTTATAAAATATATACAATATATAATATAATACGTAGGTAGATACATGTATGGAAATTTTTTGTATTTTTTTTTATAAAAAAAATTTTTCATAAAATTTCAGAATAGGATCTTTTATCAATTGGAAATACATCTATTCTTTTTTACTGAGAACCTACAAAAAAATAAAAGAATTGTTTATGATTTCAGTGAAAGAAATATGAAGGAAGGAAGAACCGCTGTCGATAATGAATAATTTTGAATCCGTTCGTAATTCTTTTTTATTGTTTTCAGTAAAAATTATTTATTGATAAATGTTGAACTATATTCACATTTTTCCAAAATACTAAAAATGTACATACTATAAGATCGTTTTTTCTTTTTCTTAAAATTTTTACTATACGTTTGATTGTCTGTAAAATTTCCCGACTTCGACATTAATAATTATTTTTGTTGACTTGGTTTGCATAAATCGAACAATTTTATGTATCATTAAATTGCAATTGGTTGATTTTAATCCGTTTCAAGTCTAGTAGACATCTTGGAGATATTTTAAAATTACTGCACCTTTTCAATTAAACATTTTTGCCTTCAACTTAATTTAGAACTTGATATGTACTGTAATTTACTCCTTGGAAAAAAAAACAATTTTTTTATATAATTTCAAATGTTTAATTGGGTAATTCCAGTACATAATACATATTATATTATAATACTATAAATTAGTATGTCCTATCCTATGAATCAATATCAGACTGGCATATTCTAACTATATTGCGGATACATATATATTTTTAGAAATTTTTGAATATTATTCTTGGAATCCGTGCACCAATTTCCAGAAAAATTACTAATTTTATTAACATATTGTATCTGTATGTATATAATTAAAAATATTATTTATTATTTTATTCCATATTATTCATATTTTGTATAAGTTGAAAATAAAAAAAAAAAAGAAGTGATTTTATTTGCAATTTAAGCACTTACTAAATAATAATATTTAATTAATTTATCAATGATTACTGTTAATTCAACTATAATTGTTTTAATGAATTTTCTATGGGAAAAATTATTTTGAATTATGAATAGTTGCATTAATTAAAATTCAATTACTTTCAACTAAATATCCGAAATTTATTTAAATGATATAAGTATTTTCCAATTATGTAGATATTTTATAATAATTATTTATTATTTATGATTAGATTTTTAAATGAAAATCTACTACATTTAACACATTAGTTATGTGCATATTTAAATTCCTGTAAAAAATCCATATAGCTTATTTATTAATTTTAAATCTATTCAAGTCAGGGATGCCAACTTGGGTGTTTTACCCTGGAGTTTCCAGTTTTTCAACTAAAACTCCAGTCTCCAGGTTTTTTAAAATTTTACCAGTTTTTTTCAAAATTAATAATTTTAAAGTAAAAAAGAAATTCACATAAGCCATTCACCAGTAGATGTCATTTTACTTTGTTATTCATTTGGCTATAGTATCATTTGTTCCAAAACAAAGTTATTAATATCTTTAAGAAATAATTGATCTCATTAATTAACTAATTTTTTTCTAATTTCAATAATTGTATTTATTAAATATTACTTTTTATAAAGTTTTATTCTAATTTGAATTATTTTTGTATATGCGGTTTATTTTATGTTTCGTTTGTTTATGTTAATAATAATTGTGCTTCACCCTTAAAAAATTTAAGAATTTCAAATTTTGAATTTCAAATTACTAATGTATTTTGTTGTGTAAAATTCAAATTTTTTTTTGTTTGTTATGAATCTCAAATACACGCTCTGGCTGAGACATGTATTTGAAATTCACACAACAAAAAACATTTTTGAAATTCAAGTTCTGTCATTCTAATTGATTTTCCTTGTACAATAATTTTTTGTTCATAATTTTTGCCCCGATGTAATAAAATCCTCTAAAGAAAATCCTACTCTGGCAGCTTTGCCATTAATATTTGAAATTTATGAAAAAAAGTGAAAAAAAGTGTGCACCGAAAACTTTTTTTTGACATTAAATTACACTAACAAAATACATTAGGAATTTGAAATTCAGAATTTGAAATTCTTAAATTTTTTTAAGGGTGAAGCACAAATGTAATTTATAAATTTATTATTTTTTCTATTTTTCTATCTACATTTTTTGTTTTTTCAACTCTCCAGTTTTTCCTCGGTCAAGAGTTGGCAACCCTGATTCAAGTAATGCAGTAGAACTTAAGCCAATTTATTTTGAAAATAACTATATAAGAATAATTTAAATTTTATAATATAAAAATTAATTCATTTATAAAATTTTTATTTCATCTTTTGTATCGGATTATTGGTAGGTATATTGATTTATACATAAATATAGTAGCATGCAGTAAGATGTTGATAAAATTTAAATTTTAATTTTTATAATAACCAAAATTGTTACAGGAAATTAAAAATTAACACAATAATAATATAAAAAACTATTGCACATAATATGTGGTATTCAGCAGATCTCACTGTTCTTGTTCCAAAACTATAATAGACTGTAATTAAAATAAAAATTCTTAGACAAAACTTTATTGAAGTTATAATATCACGATGTTATTTCAATATGGTATACAAATCAAAATAAAATTGGATAATGTTATATTGTAAATTGTTTGTAAATAAGTATAATAATAATAATAAAATTAACATTAATTTAATCAGTAGAAATTAATATTCATTTTTAATCAGAATTTCAGATATTGATGAAAAATTGATAATACATATATAAGCCTTTATATATATTTATAAGGTATTTTTTTTTTAATTTTTTTTTTTTTTAAATAAAATTGAGGCAATTTTTGTTTTTGATAATTTATTTTTTGGAAAGCTACCATAATAAATGTATGCATTAAATAAATTATGCAAAAACTCATTACAAAATTATTACACGCATGAAGACAATGATAAAATTCATAAAATATAAATTATGCAATTATTGGGCTAATTTATTCATAAAAACGTACGTATATATACTATATATTACATTATATAATAATTATGATTAAATTTGGTGAATTGAAAATCTCTATTCATGCGAGAGAATTTAATTTTCCGTATGATATATAATACCATATTTTTCGAAATTACAAAAAAAAATTCTAAGAATAAGTTATAGAAATATTAAGTTTAAATATATTTACCCTATATTATCAATTTGTTAATAATTTGAAAATATCATGTCATTAGTAAAGGATATTTATTTAACAAAATATGCATATGTATTTAATTTGCTTTTAATTTATTTCCATGAGTTATCAAAGTTTCTTATTTTATACTAAATTTATCAACTTGGGCTCGCATGCAGTTTCTTTAACTCGCTTAACTTTTGCTTTCATAGAAAGTTATTTTATTACATATAATAGTCTGATAGTACAAATTGGGTTTCGGATCATTCAAATTCAAGAAAAAAAAAAGAATCTGCCTTATTTCCGCGTTATAGCAGTTAAAGAAATTAGTAATAAAACATTTTATAAAGAGCAGTTTGCAATAAATAAATAACTAGGTAATGGTGCGTTCCAATCTTATTGGGAAAATACCAAACTATTTCAAAAAGTTTTAATTCTTCTCTGCGAATCTCTCCAATTTATATATAATAATGTAGATTTTTACCTACCAAATAATTGTGAATTATATTAGAATATAAATTATTGCCTGCAGTGAAAGAACCTAATAAATAATTCTTTCTAACAATAAGACCAAGATATATTCAAAGTAACAACCTCATTCCCTAATGACCTACTAAATCATAAAATCAGCAAAAAAAAGTATGAATATTCTAATTAAAAAAAAAAATATGAAGAATTTCAATATAAACTCTTATGTTTTTGATGACCAGAGTCTCCTTATTTTAATCACATTATATATATTATAATTATGAATTAAAATTCAAAATTATAAAACTTCTTCTTCAGTCCCTTTCATAGTAAAATACATAAAAAGGAAATAATAACCTCTATTTTATTATATTATATGATTCACGTGTATATTTTATTTAAAAAAAAAGGGTTATTATTTTACGAATATTTTCTGTAAAAACTATATACACATGAAGAATATGTTTATTAATTTAGAAATGTAAAAAACCTCTAAAAAAATTCTAAAAATGCAATGTTATTTTTTTGCCGAGCATACAATTTTATTTGACAAGGCATGTTTTCAAAGATGTTTTACAAGATATTTTAAATGGTTAAATGGGGGTTTCTCAATAACGTCTGTGACGTGAGCCTTGATAAAGCTTCAAAGAAAAACAACAGTATATAACCAAATTTATATATAAAATATCTAATTCAATTTTTTGTCCAATTATTACATTCAAAAATATTCAATCTTGCATCGAATGAATTACAAAATTTCGGTTTAGATTTAAGGATTAAAAAACAATTGCAAATTTTTCCAATAATATAAAAACTATTTTATCAAAATTTAAATTTTATTAGAGAATATATTTTATATATAGTATGTAAACTTAAATATATATATATATGTATTATACTCAATATTTAAATTTTTATTATGCACATTAGTTCAAAAAATCATTGGACGTAAAAAATACTTAAAATTAATTCATTTGGAAATGAATTCGTTTTATATAAAAAAAGTTATATTTGATGTAAAAAAATTTCTTTCACATTTTTCCCAAAAAAAAAAAAAAAAAATTCAAAAATAAAATTATTTATAATTATAAATAAAAATGTTTTCAATTGAATTTATCGTATGTTATGCGTACAAGCAATTTACAACAATTTATTCCCCCTTATATAATAAATTAAAGATTAAAAAATTATTGCATTTTTTGGGAAAATCAAAATATAATAAAATACGCAAACTAAATGGATCGTATACTAATTAGGCAAACAAATTTCATTGTAGGTATCAATTAAAATTTAAAATATGTCTTAGAAAAGTTTTGTTTTTTAATATTTAATTAACTTGATATTTATAAATACTTTTATACAACTATCAAATATTTATTTCATACCTAGCAATAATAGGGTCCTAAAATTCTTTAAAAAAATGCATCTTTATTGGAAAAAATGTGTAGAAAAAAATCTAATAAAATCAGATACTTATGGTATTAATGCCTATAGTTCCACTATCTAATCTAAAAATAATAGTTTAAACTGGAGTTCAGGTTTCGGGATATGAAACTCATAATTGTTTATTATTTGTATTTCAATTTCCTTTCGTTATTTAATTTTTCTTTTAAATTTACAATTATTGTTTTGCTAAATTTTTTCCTTTTCTTGATCATTTGTTACAATTTAAGGGCTTCCAAAAAAAAACCTAAGATATATTGAAAGAAAAATTGAATGAAAATGTTTTTTTTAAATAATTGGGAATATTATTTACATTTGAAAAAGTCAATAATTCAAAGAAATTATTTATATATTTTATATAACAATTTGTGTCTTGTATATGCTCGTTGTTGATTAACACAGCAAAACACAATTGTGTATTACATAAGTTATACGAAAATTACAGAAGAAAAAGGCAGTATATTATAACTTTATTAAACCGAGTAATGAGCGTCAAGGTTTTAAAGTAAAAAATCTATGATCACAAAAATTTGTATTAATGATCATATATGCTACTATGAAGTATAATATAATATTTCAGATAATTTGTGCATTCAACCATTTTACATCCTGAAACTTGAACAAAACTTGATCTATATTTGATGCTAAAACCGCGACAAATTTCATCCAATATATATAAATATAGAAAAAGAAAAAGAAATAAAAAAAAAAGTGAAAAGAAGAACCTTGAGTTTTGAAAACACAAATCAATAGATTCAGGTTAAGGTCTTTAAAAATTTTATATACGTTTTATTTTAAATTGAATTCATCAGTGAACGCAACTTCATTAATTCTTGACAAGATGAAAAAATAATAACTTTAAACATTGTTTCCCTTGCCATTCACATAAGAAATTTTAATCAGCTTTCAATCAAAGCTTTATTATATTCAATCATTGTCATTTTTATTTCATATATATTTTATTTAATTTCATTTTTTAAATTATGAGGTTGTAAAAAATTAATAGGGAATATATTTTTTTCCATTATACATATTCACGCGAATTAAGAATTCTCTTGGGAACCAATGGGTTTTTATTTTATTTCAGAATACCAATATTGTACAAAAATAAGGATAATTTAATTTTTTTCAGTGGATTTAAAAAAAAAAAGCTTTAATACAACACAAAATATTGATTAAAAAACCATTTAAGAGTTATTAAAATGCATATTGTTGTTAGAAATAACAATAACATATTATAATGTAATACAATACAATATTTTTTAATTAAATAAATTCATTAATTATCCATACAAAAATTTAAAAAAATACTGAGATTATATTTTTAATCAAGCGGTCGTTTGCATTCAATTCTATGGTCAATACTATGAAGTATTGACCATAGTTACAGTCTTATAGATAGAGATAAAAAATATTCATTATGTTTATTACAAACTACATACTCATTTTACGTACTGCGAAATTTTATGAAAAACATATTTTATTTTTTATTTTGATACACCAATATTTTTGATTTTAAATTTTTTTGATGAAGTTAATCGAATCTAGACTGATTCACTTTGCTTCAAGTCACTGACATACAATATACTCGTACTATACATATATCATAACAAGAACATTATCATTATTTTGTCACATTTCCGACATATCAAATTTTTTAGAAAATTAATCACGTTAGCATAAACATAATTTTTTTTTAATATAATAAAAATTTATAAGTTTGTTAATATGAAAGATGAAGGATCCAATTTAATGTTGAAATTTATTAAAATTTCAAAACAGTATCCTTTTGCTACCAAGATTTTCCCTATGGAAATTAAAATCTTTCCATAATTATATCCAATAAAATATAAATCTTTTAAATTAATGGAAAATTCTGGCAATTCTTGAAAAAAAAAAAAATTATTATTTTTATTTAAGTTAAGTTTTCATCACACGTATTTCTTTTTGTACACATATCCTTATCAACAGATAACATACATTAAAAATTAGAACACATTAATAAGAGAGATATTCTATTAACGCCTTGTTGTAAAGGGGAAAATTTGAAAATATTATATTTTTGAGAAATTAGTTGAAATAATAAAATCAAGAATCAACATAAAACACTAATTCAAAATATAAATACATATTATCATACATAAACAAATTATTATTAAAAAATCCAAGAGCCTCAACGAATCTTGTGTACCTCAACCTCAATTATACATATTCCTAATTTTTATGAAAATATGTGTTTACTATTCTCTTTTCAATTTTATTATAGCTTAAGTAATATTTTTATATTTAAACTAGATTTTAGAACTGAATTTAATTTTTTCATATTTTGGCTGCAAAAAGAGCCTAGTTAAGTGTTAAAACTCTTCACTTAAACGACTAATTGCCTTAGATCAGACTACAGAACACTTAATAAATCAATAAATATGACTATGATCATGTTTAGTATCTTATTATTCTTTATCTTTAACCTTATTGTATTTTCTCGTGAAACATTTTCAAAACTTTTTAATTTTTTTAGTTTCCTTGCAGGTTATTAAAATGTTAGAAATTTTTCAATATGCAAAACTCTCATGGACCGAATCAATTTTTTAATGATGAATTATTTTTTTTAACCTTTTTTTTTAATTATAATAAAGCAACATTTTTGTTGTAAAGACCATTATTTTTGTGATTAAATAAAAAAAAATAAAAGTTATACGTGGTTGTAGATTGGTTCGGATTCGGATAAAAAAGGCAGGTTGTTTGAGGTTAATATTTCTTTATTATTATAAATTTATAAATTAGGTTTCGAATTTATAAATTTATAATACTTTTCATGTTTTTAAAGTCGGTAAGGCTTTTGATATAGACAAATCAAGATTTAAAAATGAAGCTGGAATATTTCGTAATTAGATGGATTCAAATATTGTCTGAACTATATCGAACTTTTTTTCAATAATGGTTGTTAAACATGATAATCAAATCTTATTATTACAGAAATAGACAATAAAGTCAAATGTGAATTAAAAAATTATAAAAACGTTTACAAAAAAAGGTTTATAAAAGTTCGAAATTTATTTATGAAAATTATCTTCATTAATCAAAATGGTTTTTATTAGGTTCATTATCTAATTAATATAGATATATAATTGTCCTTCATAAAAAAAATAATAATAATTTGAAAACATTTTATATTTTTCCTCATTTACCTTAATTACTTTTTATGAATTTTTTAAAGAATATTGTAGCAAACTGAATAATATAGTATAGCGAAGCAATAATTATTACTTTGAAGTTAACGAAAGATTTTGTTGAAGAAAAAAACTTCCTGAATTTGAAGAGAATTTAACAGGCAGTTAGTTTGCTCTAATACCTTTAAGATATTTTTCAATACAATTAATTAATTTCTATTATTTACTGGTGTTAAAAAAGTTTTTTGACTGAAGTTCTGATTATATTATATTACCTATATTATTTTATCATATATCTCGGAAGTTGATAGTACTTTCATTTAATATGAACTTCTATATATTATGGCGACTACTATTTACTATTTTTTCTTGTATTTTCTCTCATTCCTACTATCTTCATGTGAAAGTAACTTAACAAAAAAATTAACATCTTGCGTTTTTCTATATTTTATTAAAATTAATTAAGAAATAAGGTCGAAAATCGATTTTTTTATTTATTTATTTATTTATTTATCTGTAGCTTTATACCTTGTTCGCACTTCAATATTTTTCCGGATATTTCGATTTTTCCGGAAACTTTGTGGATATTATCATACAAAAAAATTTTCCGGATATTTTAATTTCCAGTTATTTTTCCACTTAGCTAGTTCCTTTTAGCTACTTTTTGATAGATTTGGTACGGTTGGCACCGTTTATTTTGTGTCAAAATATCAAAAAAAGTGAAATTTAATTTTAAAATTATTTTTGAACTTCAGATTTTTGAAAATTCATAACAAAAAAAAATAAATTCTTTTAAATTTTTTTTAGAAGTGTCAAATTTTTTCCACTTCTCAAGTGCGAACGGTAGTTTTAGAAAGTGGAAATTTCCATTTATTTATCCGGATAAATGTTGAAATGCGAACAAGGTATAACTCAAGCTCATATATACAAAGTTTAAATACATTAAATTTAAAATTTTGAAAATATCACATTATGAAACTATTAATATAAAAACAAAATGAAACTATAACATTTCACTATACATTCATTACAAAAAGATAGCGATGTATTCAAAACCTGAAACCCAATTCAGTCAGTCCAACAGTGGACAGAGAGTCACCGCACAAACCAACCTTCCAATCAACTCCTGTAAAGACTTCAACATTCAATATTTTTCACTTCAATATTTTTCCGGATATTACGATTTTTCCGGAAACTTTGTGGATATTATCATACAAAAATTTTTTCTGGTATTTTAATTTCCAGTTCTTTTTTCCACTAAGCTAGTTCCTTTTAGCTACCTTTTGCTAGTATTGGTCATGGTAGGTTCACTTAGAACAAAATTAATTTCAGTTTCTTAATGTGTTTCACCTTTCAACCACATGCGGCGCTCTTGTTTGTTTACGTTTTGTTTTATTGTCAACCCAGCCGGCTGAGCTTTTTTTCTTATTTATTTTTTTTTTTTGAAATAAAAGCGTTTGGACGTGTAGGTGATTTATTTTGAGAAAAAATTATAAATATCTGGTAGAAATAAATAAATAAATAAATAAATAAAAAAGTTGAATATATTTGAATTTTAATTGTGGATTTTATTTAAAAAGAAACAAAAACAAAAACAAAGTTGGATTTATTGCAATTTAAGTTAATTTAAGATTAATAATAATAATAATAATAAAAAATTTAAGATTATACATTTAATTTATTAATTAATTATTATTGCAATAAAATAAATAGAATTTTAAGTGAAAATGTTAGAACACAATGTGATATGAACTAAAAAAATTAAGAAAATAAAAAATTTGCTATAAAAATAAATTTATCTTTTATTCATAATCTTCTTTTTTTCATGCAAATTTGAATTTTAATAATTTTATTTGAAATATTAGAAATAAATTGCCACCTACAAAAATTTTATTTTTTTAGTTCACCTTCCCTCCACAAATCCACCAGGCGCTGTAGTAGATCTTTTGAGTGGGCCATCTATTACTATATCTTATCTATGGTATTGGTACGGTTGGCATCGTTTATTTTGTGTCAAAATGTCAAAAAAATGAAAACCAACAAAAAAAAGTGAAATTTAATATTAAAATTTTAAATTTTTTTTAAAGTAACAGAAAGTTGTTTGCTTTTTTTATTTGTTTTTTTCTAGAATTGTCAAATTACTTCCACTTCTCAAGTGCGAACGGTAGTTTGAGAAAGTGGAAATTTCCACTTATTTATCCGGATAAATGTTGAAGTGCGAACAAGGTATAAGTGGAAAGAAATGGACAGTTCTAGAAAAAAAAAGTAGGTGCGAACAAGGTATTAACTTCACTTCTGACAATAAAATGTAGCCTTAAAGCTTGTTTCGTTATTTTTATACAAATAATATGAAATATGAAAATTATATTAATTAACGTTTTGTTGCAGAAGAATTTAGCCGCTGCTCTGCAGCTTATTCATTTGCTACCAATTACCATGCATTCTCTTCACTGAAATTTCTCTTCGGCATCCAGTCACTATAAATAAACAAAATAAATATTTAAGCACACGACGAGAGCTTGAACCTAGGCTAGATTTGAAATAAATAAAATTTTAAATTAAAATAAATAAATAAAATGTCGTCTGAGGAGTTTTATTTACGTTATTATGTTGGCCACAAAGGAAAATTCGGACATGAGTTTCTAGAATTTGAATTTCGACCGGATGGAAAACTTCGATATGCAAATAATTCAAACTATAAAAATGATACAATGATTAGGAAAGAAGCCTATGTTCATCAAACCGTAATGGAAGAATTGAAACGTATTATTTTGGATTCGGAAATAATGCAAGAAGATGATTCACCGTGGCCACCTCCAGATCGAGTTGGTCGACAGGTAATTTTCAATAGAATTCTGCAAATATTTAAAAAAAAAAAAGTTTTAGATATACGTACCTACCTACCTACTTACTTATGTAGTTCTGCATACTTTCTAATAAAAAAATTAAAATTTAGAGATTAAAAGAACGAACAATTAAGTCTTAAAAGGCACAATGTTTTCGATGTTTTTTCAATATTAATTTTTTTTTTATTCCCATAGAATATCTACGTATGTCGGTGTTCGTATTTCTTGCTTCTGATCTGAGCTTAATTCACTTATTGGTGTCGCACAAATTAAATTATTTAAAAATCTACATTAAAAAAAAACTTTTTATTTTAGGAACTTGAAATAGTCATTGGAGATGAACACATTTCATTTACAACTTCAAAAACAGGCTCGCTTGTTGATGTTAATCGTTCCAAGGATCCAGAAGGGTTACGATGTTTCTATTATTTGGTTCAAGACTTAAAATGTTTAGTATTTTCTTTGATTGGACTACATTTTAAAATTAAACCGATATAAGGAAATACGACAAAAGTAAAATCTTCAAATAAATTAGAACTGATATGATTACGTAAATACATAAATTTAACTAAGCAAATGACAAATTGTAAAAAAGTCTAATAAAGAAAATAAAATTAATACCTAAAGATAAACTAATTTTTTTTCTTCCAAAAAAAAAAAAAAGTAAAAGTTCCAAAATTAATTTATAACAAAATCAATTGAAGTATATGTATTTGTAAAAAATCAATTAGTAAATAGAAATTTTATAATTAATTAATTTTATGATTAAAAAAAAAATTAATCTTTAGCCTTCATCATCCAATCTGGAACTCTTCGTTTGGCCTGAGGTAATTTCTTTGTTTTTGTTTCTTTCGATGTTGAAATCAACTTTTCCTCATCTGAACTTGAATCTTCTAAGTAAATAATAGCGCTTTTCTTTTTAGAAATAGCTTTTCTTTTCAATGGATTTTCATCACTTTTCTGACTTTCTTGAGAAGTTTGTTGTTTCTCATTTTCAATATCTTGCAATAATAATTCTAGTTCTTTATTGTTCGTAGTTTTATTATTTTCACTATCACAACTATCGTTTATCTCTATAATTTCTGACTTATTAATAGTCTGTTCGGCTTTTTTCACATCAGCGTCTACCTTATCAAAGTCTAAATCATCATCAGAATCCCAAAAACTATCTTTTTGTTCTTGTTCCATTTTTTCCGTAGTATTAGTTTGTGATGTAAAATGTTTGGATGAACAAGCTTCTGAAATTAAGTTTTCATTTGATGTTTCCCCAATTTCAATCGATGATTTTTCTTTAACATTTTCCTTCCGCTCATCGGGATCTTCAAATGGAATTCTAAGTTTTTTAATATGATTTCTAAGTTGATAATAAGATAGAACTAATTTGATATTGTCATAAGTGACAGTCGGCGGTAGCAACTCTTTGATTTCAGTTAATTTAATTGTTTCTGTATTAACGAATTTAATTTTTTCTGAAATCAATTTGAAATTATAATCAGCAACACCCAGTCGTCTTAGCTCAATCTTGCTAACAACTAAACCATTTTTAATCAATTCTGAAAAATAATTAACTACTGTTGATGTTGCTAAATGCCTCTCTTGAATAATTTCATTTAAGGATTTTCCAGCCTAAAATAAAAAAAGATGAAATTTGTAAGCTGGCGCGACACAATTCAAAAAGATCTAAATTTAACATGCTTCATAATTTCATAGTTATTCTTTAGGAAGATTATCGTTTTTCTTATATACATAATGTATTTTTAATGTCTTAATGTTCTAAATTTTTAAATTCAAGCTCAAACCTACATGTGTATTTCAAAATCATTATTAATTGAATATGATCTAACATTTTTGTTTTCTATTTATAAAACAAATACCTACAAATAATATTTAGAAAAGCTTCAATTTTTACCTTAAATAATTCATATGTAATTAGAAAAGTATCAGTTAGAGGTTTGGCATTTGGCAATGGACATTCCATTAAATAATCTTTCAAAGTTTTTTGAACATTAGAATCAGAAGTAGAATTAACTGTTGGTAAAAAATGTTTATGCTCCAAAATGCATTTTATCAAATCGTTGCCAATCTTATTAGCTTTGACGTCCGAAAATCCATCAAGTTTAGCTGATTTTAATTCATCCAAGCTCAGTGGACATTTTTGAATTAACTGATGAATAGCTTTATTCGACATAACCATATAGGGCATGACATCCATTTTACGCGAAATGGCACTTCTAACTTGCATTAGAGATCTATAGAGTTGAGTATTATCATCCTTAGTAGATTTTATTTGTAAATTATCTATTTTCAAATTTTGATTTTGAAACGATGATAAATTTGGACTATTTATTGGTGGGTCCTTCCTTTTCATAAATTTTAACATTGATTTATCTGGTTGTAATAAAATCGGCTTCCTATCAGAGTCATTTAGCCAATTTTTAGCTTTTTGGGTGATTGCTATAACACTGGCATTATAATAAAATTTATTTTTTTGCCCAAATTTGTTATTGTTCTGTAACGATTTTTTTTCTATGTATTCATGAGCTTCAATCAAATCTGCGAATGCTTTGTGCCACTCTTCTGTCTTAGACTTTGCAATGCCAAAAAGTGGATGTGAATAATATCTAAAAAGGAAGAAAATAGATAAAACAGATTTTTGCTTTCAACCGTTAAGTGCAGTTTGGTCCAATACATAAATTTTAATCTTACTCCTTTTAATATTTTGAAAATATGCGAATTTATAGCAAAGCCTAAATGCATAACGCGAGGAAAAATAACTTACTTTTCATTTAGTGTTTGTCTTTTTGCGCCCCTTAAGAACAAAATAACTGTCATTAATCCTTTGTAACCATTAAAAACTTCGATGGCAAGAAAAAGATTTTCTGCATCCTTACTAAAATCAAAAAGACCATTTTCGGTACAATTTTCGTATTTGTCACAAAGCTTTTCGTTTGTCCTATTTAAATTACAATTATCGCAGCAGCTTTTCAAATTTTTTTTTAACTTGGCAATTGTACCTTCAAAATACTGAATTATGAATTCTCTGCGACAACCTATGATATTAACGTACTCCTTCATTTTCATTGAAAGATTTCGTAGATTAGTTTTCATTTCACTTGAACTATTAGACTTTTCCCTCAAAACTTCATGAATATTCCAATCAGTACGAGAGTAGAACATAAAACATTTTGCTGGCATTCCATCACGTCCAGCTCTGCCAACTTCTTGATAATAAGATTCAACATCCTTCGAAACACCATAATGAATAACCATTCTTACATCGGGTTTATCAATTCCCATTCCAAAAGCAATTGTTGCTACTATAACTTGAATATTATCCTAAAAAAACGAGTTTGTAAAAAACATGTACATAAATATATCATTCAATTTTAAAGCTTTTCTGTTGATTACGTTTCCAAATTAGGACCTTTAATAGAACACTCACTATTTATTTAATATTAAAAATGAGAAACAATCAAGTCTAATAGAAAAAAAAATCATTAAGTTATATGTTATTTCTCAGAATTTTTGATGTTGTCTAATTTTTTTGTACCCAAAATATTTTATGAAGGCTTGTGAGTTGAAATCTATTTTTGTTCTAATTAAAATCAATTGTTATTATACTAAAAAGTAAGGAACTAAGTCAAATAATTGTTTTTTTATTTACTTTAACAAAATCATTATGAACTTTGTTCCTTTGATTAATTGTTAAGCCGGCATGGTAGGCCAAACATTTAACACCATTTTTCTGCAATATCTCAGTAATGTTTTCAGTTATTTGACGTGTCAGACAATAAATAATGATACTACCAATACGAACTGATTTAATTATTATTCCAATATCATTCCAAATACCAAAATTACTTTTTTGTTTCACATGAAATTCCAAATTTGGTCTATCAAAACCGGTGCATAATAATTGTGGATTCCGTAAATTTAAGCTTCTACAAATATCCTGTCGAACTTCTTCAGTAGCAGTTGCAGTCATTGCTAATATTGGAACCTGAGGAACTATTTTCCGAATTTTACCTAGATATCGAAACGCCGATCTAAAATCATGACCCCACTTGCTAATGCAGTGAGCTTCATCAATAGCGATCAGGGACAATTTTGAACTTAATTTATTCAAAAAATCTGATCCAAAATCTCCGGTTAAAAATTCTGGTGTACAATAAATTAAATTGTATTCAAAGTTGAAAATATTTGTAAATATTTCACGATCTTTTTGTGCAGTTCCCAATAGGCATGCATTTATGTTGTTCAGCGTAAGAGATAGAACTTGATCTTCCATTAGGGAAATTAATGGTGACACAACCACTGTAACTGAATTTAAATGAACTGACGGAAACTGATAGCACAATGATTTGCCTTAAATTGAAAAGAAATTTATTTATTTAATTATTGGTCGAGGTAGGTCAGGTAGGTATAGATAAAAATAAAATGTATAAGTAGGTAGATTTTTTTATTAAATCAATGTCAAGACTGCTTATTTGCTGTACGCAATCTTGTCGCCATCTAAAAAAAAATCTTGATCTTTCTCTCTTTAGGACATTTATATAGGTAGGTAACAAGCAATAAGTATTAATTTGAAATTACCATAGCCTGTTGCCATTACCACGCAATTATCTCTTTTATCATTCATAACTGAAGAAATAACTTTCCATTGCATTGAACGAAAACTTGTATGTCCGAAGCATCGTTTTAATGTTTCTAAACATGGTTTTGGAATATTCTCATCAGTTGATTCATAACACTCTAAGACATCATTAAAATCATCATCACCGAATTGATCAAACAGATTATCCAAATCATCGGAATTCTGAGATTGTAACATTTTTATTAGTTAGTAAAAAAAAAAACCAATACACTGGGTTCCTTCTAGCTTCTACTAATATGGCGCAAAAAAAAAAAAAAAACAAGCCAGCCAACAATCAACGTACAAGTGAAAACAAACTTTGTTTATAAGTTTTTTGCTTTATTTTTTTCTTTTAATTTTTAATGAAAATACAAATAATTTGTTGAAATCAGTTTATTTATTTTTCTTTTTTTAATTTATAAATTTATTTAATTATTAAAAAAAATAAAAATAAAAATAAAATAAGACAGTTTTTATTGTTTATTATTATTTGTTGTGTATGCCATGGGTGTGTGTTGAGTGGTAGTAATTTATTTTTGTTTTCTTTACTAGGTGTCTACATTAGCGTATTTTTCCTACATGCGATTTTGTTCTTTAAATGCATTCGTGTATCTTTATACAAAATCCAAAATCGCAGCAAAATACGCATACTGATTTTGAATAATTTTTCAGCATGCGTATTTTTTGACATTTCTCACAAATTTTTTTATTTTTTTTATTAATTTGACATTTAAATCAAGTAAATTTGGAAAAATGTATAAAAATCGCATGCTGTAAATCTAACCCAGTGGCATATTGAGCAAACACAAATACTAATAAATGAAACAGAAAAAATACAATCATTCATAAATACGCGCGATTCTAAATCGCTAATGTAGACAGCCCGTTATCACAATAACGAAGTCGTTATATTCGGAAAACGACTTTAGCCAACTTAAATATAAATATTGACGGCTGACTTTCTATCGCTTTTTTGCGAGCTTTTAAGAGATAAAATTTGAATAAATTTTTATACAAAATTGCATGGTTTTTTTCTTAAATATTTCCCCTAAAGTTTGTAATGGAAAGGGAAAGCTTTGCATAATAACGGATTGGACTTTAGATTAGAATAATTCTAAAATAAAATACTGTTAAGAAAGTGTTTTGTTTTAAATTTTTCTTAGACTAGCAGTGATTTGGTGAAATTAATCTTAATGTACTTATCTAAAGCCTCCAAGTGTCATCAACAAAACAAGAGTTAATGGTTTTTCGCCCTATAAAGGAAGAACTACAGAAATTCATCAATGATTTTAATAACGATATTGTTTAAATTTTAAACGATATCCAATCTGAGCCGTTTCAAAAGGAATGAAAAATTAAAGTGTTTAATTAAGATGGTTTTCATGTGATGTGACCGTAAAGTGTAAAATTAATCAATTAATTTATTTTTACGAGCCAAATTAAATAATTTAAATTAAAATCTCTCACCACCTAGATGTTTGAAAGTTGATGTGAATTCTTAATTTAAATTTCATACTAAGGTACGTTGTAGTTTAATTAATCGACATTATTCCATTGTTAAAAATAAATTATTATAATTAAGAACTTTATATTAATTTTAAATAATTCTTTTGAATTCAAATAATTTGGTATACAAAATTGAAATTCATCAAAACGAATATTTTTTTAATATTAGTAGATTAGGTACGTACAGGTATTCACTAATCCGCCTATTTTATTTAATCGTGATTTCAAAGGCATAACTTAAAATTATCGGTATCAGCAGCATCTTTCAACATTCCCTCATCACTTTCTTCTTTAATCTATATTGCTTTGTTGAGTTGTTCAATCTGTAATTGCCAAAGTTATAATTATTTATATATAATATCGAAACAAATTCCATATTATGATAAGAAGATAACCTTTTATAACCATTTTCAGAAATTTCAGTTGTTTGATCATTACTGTCGAAATTTTCTAATTTAATTGGCTTAGGTAATTCATTATTTTCTAATTTAATTGGCTTAGGTAATTCAATATTTTCTGATTTAACTGGTATTGGCTTAGGTAATTCAATATTTTCTGATTTAATTGGCTTGGGTAATTCATTATTTTCTGATTTAACTGGTATAGGTAAAGGTAATTTACAATTTACTTTCAATACTAATCTGTTATTGTTTTCGTTTACTTCCATTTCTACAAATAAAGTATGTAGGTAGTAGGTACATACAAAAATAGTATTAAATATAGTTACCTAAATATAGTTTTAGAAATATTTTTTTAGTTCAAATTAATTCCGTGAGTGAACAAACATGTGTGCAAATTAATAGCTGCGCTCAATTTCCATATTTTTTCCGTAATTTTTTTAAAGTTAAATTGTGAAAAAAAATAAAAAATTATTTTGCAAAAGTAAATTTTTTGAAGTTTTAAATGCTGCCTATTGTCACAGAAATTATGCATTGATGTAGTCATTTGGAAATCAATCAAATCAAGACAAATTGAACAATTTTCGCATTTTGAACCGGATATTAGAAATTTTGTTTTATTACGGTTTTATGACACTGCAGCGAAGGAGCTGTAATTTTGAACTTTCGTCTATTATTATTATTATTTTTAAAAATATTGGAGAAAAACTTATCTTTAAAATTATATTATTAGTTATATTGAATTTACTATGTAATATAATGTATTTAATATTGTTATCCTCAAATTTTAAATAAAAAAACATTACTGGTAAATTTAGCTTTAAAGTTGAAATTGTAGAGTTTGGAAAATATTTTTTTTAATTTTCACTTGTATATGTCAAGAATCAAGGACTGGTTAAAATTCAGGAGGAAATTAAGGCTGCGTCGAATTTTGCACAATAAATATATATGTATTTCAAATGAAATTTTATAGTTTTCATATAATTTTAATTTATAATACATAATTTGCTTATTTGTTCCTATTATGATTTCGTTAAAATTTACAACGAAATAAATGATTTAATAAATGCATCAATATGTTCATTATTATGCTCGTTCGTCAAATGTTTTCGAACATTCTCTGTTTTATTTGTAATTGTAACCGTAAATCTCCTTTGCATCTTCTGGCATTTTCAATAATAATTCCTTTTTTTTGTTTTGGAAGGGAATATAAAAACCCACAATGGGAATCTATCTCTTCTTCGAATTGATACATGTATTTACATTCACATTTGTAAATAAACTCACCTGTATGTGAACTTAAATGCTCATATAGTTGAGGAATTGTGCCGGTTATAAAAATTGGTAAACATCTTATTATTTACATATAATTTTTTATTTCAATAAATTGCGAATTATATGCTTGTCTGTTCAATGATTCTACAATGTTGAAATCAAAACTTCAGAACATTTATGATTATTAACATTTTTAATTACTAAACTGTTTCTACAATGATATTCTTTATTAGTATTTTATAAATAAATTATTATCTTTGTTAAAATGTAAAGTTCCAAATAATGTTGATTAATTTTTATTTGCCATCATCATCATTGATTGAATTTCCAAGTTAAAAATGAATTTGCGATTACTAGTTTCAATTTGTGCAAAATTTAGATTTGCTGTATCTTCATTGATTTCTTTCAGATCGCAAACATAATTTTCAGGACAATTATTCATAATTTTAGCATTATTATTTTTAAATTTCTTCAATATATTTGCTTACATACTCCAATTTTACTATCCAAATATAAAAAATCATTACTGCCTCGCGAAGTTTTGGATCATAAAATCTCAATTCTAATTATTTAAACATAAATAATTAATTAAAGGTAAAATTAGTTTAAGATTTTTAAATAATTTAAATTTAGATTTTCTTTTATATATTTTTTGTTTTATTTCTGCCTCGTAGAAAGCAATTGCTACATTGAATTTTTTTGATACTATCCGAATTAATAGAATTGGATATTTGATTATTTTTGATTTCGTTTTCATTTCCTTTTTCGAATTTAACATTTACATTTTTGGATCATAAAATCTCAATTCTAATTATTTATTTAAACATAAATTATTAATTAAAGGTAAAATTAGTTTAAGTTTTTTAAATAATTTAAATTTAGATTTTCTTTTATAAATTTTATTTAATTTTTTACTCATTACAGAATATTTTTTTGTTTTATATCTGCCTCGTAGAAAGCAATTGCGACATTGAATTTTTTTGATACTATTCGGATTAATAGATTTGGATATTTGATTATTTTTGATTTCGTTTTCATTTCCTTTTTCGAATTTAACATTTACAGCTAAATTTAAAAAAATTATTTTCTTATTAATAATTATGTTTTCATGCAAAGGACAATTTTTTCTGAATTCATGTCACTAAGCCGATTATAACGTTTTTATTTAGAATAATAAATGATGCTTTTTCATGAATTTCTACATTTTATGAGTTTTCGATGGAACGATAAAAATTTTTTATTGCACTCAAAGGAACAATTTTCCTAATTGTGGTATGTGCGTTTCTTCATTTTCCATTCCTTTTTATTTCTTAGATATGGTTTTCCATTTCTAACTCCCTTCCCAGGGCGACTTTGAATATCCATCCTTAAATGATACTCTAGTCATTTAAGAAGCTTCCTGAACGGTAAATTTCAAATTCTTATTCACACAAACTTGTGCGAAAATAAAAAGAACTCTTCTATTCACATATTATGTTTTTCTCAACAATTAGGTAGATATATAGTTTCTTTTTTCAGTTTTTTGTGAAAAAATTATTTAAGTTGAAATTATTTTCAAAAATTTACAATACCTTTGAACTGTTTCGCTACGAAGAAAATTAAAAATGTTCGTTGCAAATACAAAAAGAGTTCAACCCCAGAATAAAGTCGCAATTTTTAGTTCCCGGACTATAGTCTCGGGGCACTTATATTAGAGTCTACGAGACGTTATATCACTGAGACCGCTTCGGTTAGAGTTTTCCTGCCGTCGAAAAAAAAAAATCCATCTAACATTCACAACATAATAAAAACTTAGTTAAATAAAATCTTAAATATTGTAAATGTGAAATATACCGTTGAAACTCGCGTACCCATTAATACCCCAATCAGAAATTGATTTCATTTCGGTTTCATTCAAGTCGTTGTCTTCATGTCTAAAAATAAAAAATATGAAAAATTAATGTTTTTGTAAAAATGGCTCTAACAGGTACCTATATAACTTGCCTGTTAAACTCTTTTTCTTCTAAAGAACCTCGAGTTTCATTGTAAACAATAATATTGTCGGATTCATCGATTATAGATGATTCGAAAATGGATTCAAATTCGGATACAAGAGAACGATCCTGAAAATAATATTCATTTCGGAGATAGTGCAGATGACGTAAACCACTCAGAATCGGCTGAAACTTGGAGCGGGGTGGAGGCAGAGCCCAAACTCGCAGAACCGAAAACAGTTCTTGGGGCAAAGGCCCGTTTCGGAAACATGGACCTCCAAAGTTTTCATACATTTTTGTATGGGCAAATATAAAGAGGGTGTCGGGCGGGCGGACGGACTGGTGGTTGGTCAGTGAGATTTGCGGCTTCTAAAAAAAAGGGCCGATCGGACACTAAAAAAATTGCCCATACTTAAATGTATGAAAACTTTGCGAGGCCATATCTCGGAAACGGGGACTTTGGTCCAAGAACTGTTTTCGGTTTTGTGAGTTTATGCACTGCCTCTATTCCCCCTCCAAGTTTCAGTTAAGTGGTTCACGTCACCTACACTTTAGCTTTAATTTCTTATTTCTTATTAGATAACTAAGTATAATGGTACCTACATAAATTCTGAAAAAATATTAGAATTTATTCATTCTTACCAAGTGCTTAAAGCGATCATATGCAAATCTTAGAATTTTATCCAATTTTTGAAATATTGACGCTTTATTTCTAGAAAAATAAAAAAAATATTTTATTCAATTTTTTAAAAAAGTTTCTATTCTCTTCAGTTTGTTTAGAAAATAATAATTAAGGTAAGTAGGTATGTAGGTAGATACCTGCCTACCTACCGTTGTTTTACCCATCAATTAAAAATGTGAACTGAAACTCACCTTAATTTTTCTTTTTTAATAACATTATAAATTGTTTTAAATAAATTTTGATTTTTATTTTCATTATTCTTTAAAAATTCTACAAATGAAATGTATTTTTCCAATTTATCTCCAACTATTGTTATCGCCATAATGCTGCATTTAGAATTAAATTTTCTTAAATACGTTAAACTTAAATGTTTTTAATTAGATTTGTATAATTCTTTAAGAAAAAAAATTGATGATCTTGCACGAAGTTTTGTGGAACACTGCAATGAGAAAAACAACCGCTTGTTACTATCAAAAGGAAAAACAGAAAAAAAAAGTACATAAATAAAAGAAAGATACGTGCGATTCAAATCATCTCTTTGCACTTGTCCAATGTGCTGCTTTTAAGAGGGGGTAAAATTTTAATAAAATTTTTGCTTATTAAGCATTTTTTATAAATTGTTTTGTATATTTTTTTTCTCTTTCTGGCACACACAAATTTATCTCAGTTTTCAAGAAAAAAAAGTGCGATAATCCTTACGTCCTTATACGTCCTTATACGTAATTGTGCATGAAAAAAATGTCCATAGTAGGTTTTTTCGTGGAAATAAAGTTCTATAGATTATATATTTTTTATTAAAGTTTATTAAATTGGAAATACCTACCTATAAATTTTATTTTAAAAACAAAAACTTTTGAAATATGAAAAGATCTTTTTTAATCACGGAAACTAAAATATTAGATATGTAGGAGAAAATTAAAAAAACAGACAAAATTTTTTTAATGGAAAGGAAAAACTTTATATTAAAATATGACAAGTGATTTGAATCGTACTATACAAGAAAAATATTTACTTCTCGTTAAAAATTTTAAATTAAACAAAAATATGTACTATAGTATGATAGATACTATATTATACTATGATAGGCATACTGGTAGTACGGTTGCACTAAACTATCGCGGTATATTCCTCGGTATGAATACTAGCATAGAATATCATTTTCCGACTCTTTTTTGTTTGTTTGTAACCTAGAGAATTTTATAAGAGTGCAAAATTATAATTTATTTGTTTGATTTAAATTACAACAGAATGAATTTTTATTTTCTTACATGAATAATAACATTAATGAATATTATATATAATTTTAGTCGCAAAGCTTATTAGATTTTAGTCGCAAAGCTTATTAGATTATTAGTACAATTTTTGAGATATAGGGAGCGCTATGTGAACATCTAAACTAATTAATTTTGTATCACAAAGAGATGTACATATTTTGGTTTTCAAATTGTTTTGTTACAAAACTTTAAAAATGAAAATTATCAAAAAATTATAATTCGTAAGTTAAAAAAAAAACTAAATTTAATAAAAACTAAATCCGATTAAAAAGAAAATAAGTTTTTTCTTCAAACTTCAGCGAAAAATGCCGCTGGCCGCCGTATCTTCAACCGTGTCTGCACCTTAAAAACATTATTCGCTGCTTGCAATTAAAAATTAAACGGCTCCGCAAATTTTGCTGACATATCAATGACAAACAAAAAAAAATATTTTATTTTTGTTTACAAAATCTCAGAAATTAATTGGATTGGAATCGAATCAGGAATCAGGATTAATTATAGCATTAAATAAAGAAAAGGAACAAGAAACTTGATTGAATTTTAAATTCTAAAAAAAAAATTTTTTATTTGTAATTTCGAAATTGAAGGTAAAAAAAATGAATCAAGAATGGTTGGTTATGAAAATCAACGAATTGACCGAATCAGAAAATGAAAAGAAAATTGAAATTTTAGAAGAAATTTGTGGAAAACTTGAATTTGATAGTTTGGAGACCGATGAATCAGTTTATAGAAATCTCTTGACATGTCCTGCTATCTTCGCGTGCCTAGACACAGAAAAGTAAGATTCTAATTATTAGATTTAATTATATTTGGCAAATAAAAAAAATTAATAATCAAAATAATATTGTTAGGTGTTTTTTTTTTAAGACTTGACTTCCAACTTGTTGAAAGTTCGCTACACACATATCAACCAAAGGCCTCAACATTACTGCATACTACGCAACTTGTATGCACTCACTACAACACTACAAATCATTACAAATGTTCCTACTTATTTTTCATTTTGCCATTAAAACACATGATACTGTTTAGCTAACGGGTTTAGCTAACGGGAACACAAGTGTACTGTTTAGCTAACGGGAATTTTCTAAATCTTTGATGGTGCTTCTTTAACCGAAAAATTTCGCCTCTTTTTTTTTTGACGTATCAATCATGTAAATCTATTCGTACATTAGTGAAACTTTTAGTAGGTACTTATAAAATTAATAATATTTTATGATTTTGTACTCGTAGGTATATTCATTGAAAAACTTTTATTTTTTTTAATAAATAGACAATAAGTAATAATTTTATAAATTGCAAATAGCCTTTATTATTATTCTAGCGAAAAATCATCGGTTGCAACTGATATTTTAACAATTTGTATGTCCAGATTAAATTTAAATGAGAATACTTTAAATTTCACTCAATTGCTTGAGAAATCACTCAAACACAGAAATCCAAAAGTTCAAATGTTTGCATTGCGAGAAATTTCAAAAATGTTAGAAAAACAATCATCAGAGAATTATAAAACAATTTTTGATGATCAAATAATATTAAGCGTTTTGGGATGTTTAACATCATGTGATACTCAAATTGGAGGACCAGCTATTGCTATTTTGTCCAAAGTTTTACCCCACATAATGATAGATGAACCTGATGTATCGGCGAATTTTATGGAATTTCAGAAACATCCTGATTCTATTGTGAAAACAAGATTTTACGAAATAGCTGTGAATATTGCAAAAAATTCTCCACAAGATTTAAAAATTGTCCAACCAGCTATTGAGAAATTGATTTCTGAAATTGATGGAGATGACATTCTACTGCAAATGAATGTTTTGGAATTGTAAGTACTATTTAATTTATACTAATTTAAAAATTTATAAAAATTATGTTGTTTTTATTTTAGATTGGTTTCTTTATCTGAACAAAATCATGGGCTTATTTTTATGGAGGAGAAAAAAATTTTTAAAAAAATGTGTCATAGAATAAAAAATTTAGAAGGAAATGCTTTGGATAGATTCCTAATACCGGGTTATATGAAATTTTTCGGTAAAATTGCTTTCAATCAGCCAAAACGTATTATCGAAGGATATCCAAACATGATTTCTTGTTTATTTGATTGTTTAAAATCAAATAACATAAATTATTTGCCAACAGCGTTTGATACATTAAGTAAGTTGCCTACTTAAGGTTTTCGCTATTGTCTTACTACAAGAAAAACTTATAAAAATTTCAAAAAACGTTAAGTAAATTCAAATGCCAAAACTGTTGAATTACCTACTTTAAATAAATTTGATGCAAAATTCATTACAGAATATTTTTAATCCAAAAGTCGGACGTAGACATATTTATTTATCATCCAAAAAAGAAATTTAAATTTAAATCTACGTTAAGTTTCTTTTAATAATTTTATAAATAATTTTTATCTCTTTCAGGCAATTTGACTCATTTAACTGAAGGAAAAATTCTATTAGATGTAAATTATTCTGAAAGAATGAAGGAGACATTGGAAATTTACGCACATTACATAAAACATCTTCCAACGGCAATGAAAAACAGAACATTTAATTCGTTAGAGGAAATATTTCGCTTAGAAGGTCCACCAAATAATCAAATATTGTAAGTAAGCCCCTAATAATTGAATAAAATAATGTTCGATTCATAAAATGTGTTTTAATATTTTAGGACCATTACGAAAAAATGGTGCAGTTATTTGGTTGGATCAACAACTAATATCAATTTTCTTCTACAATTTTGTTCTAACCCTTTTCCAGATATCAAAGTTTCGTGCCTATGCTTTATAAAAACGTTAATAACATATGATTGGGCTCAGGAAGCTTTAAAAAACACAGCCGGATTTTTAGAATACTTATTGGATCGTCGAGTTGAATTTGATAAAGAAGCAAAGTGTGCTAAATTTGAGATAAATAAAATTTTATCAGAATCTACTATTATGGATGCTAACAGCTTAATTTTATTAAAGAAATATGTGAATGAGGGCCCATATTATGTTCAAGGAGTTGTTGATGTTGCAACTGAAAATAGTTAAAATAATTTTCTATTTATGGAATATAATAAATTAAGCTTGAGTTTAATTAATATAATACTTTTTTTCTAATAAATAATAAACAATATTTTTTAAATTTCTGTAATTTTATTATTTGTTATTATAATAAGAAAAGAATTCTCTATAATTCCGGTTTAATTGAATACATTTTATCTTGTGGGAAAGTATGTGTATTAAAAACTGTTAACAATAAATAAATTATACAGCTACATAAGCTTCTTTTACATAAACTACGAATAATCATATTATAGCGACAGTACTATGCAAAGTATATATTAACAAAAATAATAAAATTCAGCACCGTTATTGCAAATATTGTCAAAGTAAGTAAAAGGACATAGTATAGTACTAAAATTTAAATTCATTGTGTAGACGTACTAAAATTTACATTCTTTCAAATTGGTAAACATTTCGAAACTTTGAAGAAAAACAATTAGAAAATTGTTTGTAAATACAAATTTATTTATTTTTTTTATAACAGCACGTGAAACAAAATATTCTTTACGTTTTATTCGTGCAAGTTTTTATAGTTTTTAATTCATTCAACTCAGTGCAATTGAATTATTGCTTTTGTGAAGATTAGATAATAATTTTAAAACATAATACAAAAAAAAACTTTTTTAAAAAATAAATTTTAGTGTGTTCAATAAGTTCATATTGAAAACATTGAAGTGTAAAATAAAAATAAAATTTTATATATAATCTAAAAAAAAATTATGCTTGAACTTTTGGATTTATTAAGATTTCTGGGAATATTAGCCGTAACTTTTTTCTGCTACATTTCTATTTTTCATAGAAGTGTAAAGCAAACAGGCTTTTATAAGAAAGCAGGTAAATCAAAAATTTTTAAATAAATAGAGTTAGAATTTTTCAAATGAATATATAAAAATTAATTGTTCATATTTTCCGCTTATATAAAAATTTTATTTTTTTAAAATTCATAAACTTTGTGGTATGGTCATTGTTGCTGGGATTAGAGATCTAATACAAAAATCTTTTAGGATCAAAGATTTCAGATTATTAATGTTAATATAAGATCTTAGACTGTATCTAGGTAATACATAGTTTTGAATTAATTTTTTCATGCTTCAAAGAAAAAAATTAGATAAAACAGTTTCTTTATCAATATTTTTCGTTATCAATATATTTTTTTCGAAACTTAATTTCAAAAAATTGATAATTAATTCAGGTTAACGAAATACCGGCAAAACTTCATAATTTATATATATTTTTTTTAGATTGGAATCATTTCTTTAAAAAATGGTTAGCCAAACGAAAACTTGATGAAATTAAATTTTCACAAAGAAATAAATTAATGAATAAGTTGAAGAGAAATAAAACTGAGAAACCATTAGTATTAAAAAATGAAAGTAGTTCGGATTGTCAAAAATTTTATGGAACAGATCAAAATGGGAATTCTTTGCTTATTGGAATGACAAGATTACGACATAGAAATGCTGAAATGTGGTTAATTTTAAAATTAAAAAATGGAGAGATTTGGACTTTACCTGGGCAACCGAATTCTAGAGTTTATGATGTTACAACAGGAAAATTTAAAACCTCTGAATTAGAATTTGAATGTCTTCAACCATTTTCTAGATGGCGTATAACATTTAAAGGATATTTGAGAAAAGGAATATGTACCGAATATTTGTCAGCAATTAACGAGGAAAATTTAGAATATGTTAAGTTTAACTTTTTGTGAGTATTAATTGAAAATTTTGAATAAAACGATAGCAAATATTAAATGAATCAAAACATTTATTTTAGCTTCAACGCTTCTAACAAACCTTTGTTTTGGCCAATTGATTGGAGCTCCAATTTAATGGCACATAGTGTATCGGTTGAAAAATGGAAAGATGGAAGTTGGCCAGAGATTTTGTGAGTAATTATCTTCTAGAGGCATAATACAAATTTTTTCGATAAAAAATAAATAAATTGCTATATTGAACAAAATTTCAGAAACATTCCAGGTAATGGTGGTTACGATCAATTTGGAGAAATTTATGGTCAAATTTTTTTACCTGACTGCGAACCAATGGAGTTGCATCTGCCGGGATTAAGACAAAGGCGTTGGGAAGCTTTTCATAGATTCAATTTAAGAAAATCTTGTTCAATATTTGGAATCACGCGAAAAGGCTGTGTATTCACAATTGGAGCAAATAGTTTTCATAAAAATCTTTCTCAGTAAAATTTTAAATTATTTGTGAAATATTTAAAAATTTTTTTTAATCATATTTAAATATTTCAGTGCACAATTTGGTAATATTAGATTTTCTGATGGAGAAATTTATCCAATTGATTCTACCAATTTTCATATTGAAAATTTTTTAAAAGCCGGAGAAGATCCTCCTAATCCAACTTCTGTGTATTTCAATGGTAAGAACTTTTTTGAATAAATTCTGTATTTTTGAACAATATCATAATATCATAGAACATGGCGTTATATAATTTCTTTTCTTTTAGCTAATGGTAGAAATTTTAAGACTTTTTTGAATCTGAAAAAGCTCAATGAAGTCGTTTTTCTTGAAGGCAGACCACTTTCGTGGAACACGTCAATTATTCCATTTGATTTCAGTCAGTATTTAAATAATTTTAATATTAAATATTTCGCAGAGCACCAGGATCGTAGCTTTAAGATATTCGTACTCATGAACCAAAATTAAATTTATACTTGATAATATAACAAAAAAGCTCGTAGTGCTTGTTTTGTTGTTAATGTTGAAAACAGGATACTAATTTTAAAAACAGGATACTAATTTTACTTTTATTCGTAGCTTTAAATTCAGACACTGGCTTTGGCATAGTGATTTCCTGTAGTCTTAATAAATCAATTCCACAAGAATATCAACCACCAGAGCGTTTGAATAAAGTAATGTATAATAATTCTTTGTCAAGTGATTCCAGACTTACTGTAATGTTTGAAGATTATGATGCTCACAGCAAATTGGTTTCTGGAGGTAAAGGAGCTAGTTTAGCTTTACTAACTAGTATTTCAAATCAATTACATGCTCCATATTATAATTTCCACGTGGCACCTGGTTTTATTTTGAGCTCCTCAGCTTTGCGACTATTTTTAACTGAAAACAAAGGAATTTACTTAGAGCTTAGGAATTTGGAGGACATTTGTAATGGGAGATTACAGGGAAGCTTGGAAGCCGTTTGTGTGAAGTACAGGAACTTTTGTTTTTATTTATTTATTTATGTTGATTAATGTTTTATTATTCTAGTATTACACAATTGTTTGTTGGGTCCAATTTATCAGAGAAATTAATTGATTCTATTAAAAAATCGTTAACTGAAATAGAATTGCGAAATAATACTGTTAAAAAATATAGTTTTGCAGTACGATCGTCTGGTATCGAAGAAGATGGAACGAAGTCCTCGAGTGCTGGACAAAATGAATCATTTTTAGGATTACAAGAAATTGGTGAAATATTAAATTGCATTAAAAAATGCTGGGCTTCACAGTATTGCTTAAAGAGTGTTAGTTACAGAAGGTATGCTACATTATTATGTAAATCGGTTCCTTAGTATAGAAAAATTTATTAATATCTGTGGATATGTACTTTAGGTTGCATGGACAGCCGATTCTGTCGGAAATGGCAGTTGTTGTTCAAGTTATGATTAATTCGGAATCATCTGGCGTATTATTCACCAACCATTCGATATCAAAAAAGAGTTTAAATTCAGTAATCAGTGCAAATTTCGGTTTAGGAGAGGTATGATATTGTTTTTATTTTTAATTGTTTATTTGTATTTTTAATTTCAATTTGTATAGTCAGTAGTCTCTGGAATGGTCGAGCCTGATACTTATATTTTAAAAAGAAATCATAATGAAAAGAAAATAAAAATCGAGGAAATTATAATTGGAGATAAGTCACACTCGATATCTCTTAAACAAAATGGTAAATTTTAATGTGGACAAATTGAGCCATAAGATATTAATTTATAAATAAATTCTCTTCTTTAAGGTGGAGTAGAAAAAGTCGAATATAAATCCAATAAAATTCAGTGCTTATCAAATGAAATTATTTTGGCGCTAGGAGAAATCGGATTGGTTTTAGAGGAAATGTTTGGTAGTCCTCAGGATATTGAATGGGCTGTTTATAAGGTTGTTTTTGATAATTGATGGTGTAATATAATTTATTAAAATATCATTTTTCTTGCAGAACGAAATATATATTCTACAGACTCGACCAATAACAACTTTAAAAGAATTCACAGATTGGGAGTACTTACATGAATTGGATTCGCCGATAATGACAACAAATACTTGTTTCACTCGGGGAAATGTGGGAGAAGTGTGTTTATTGATATAATTCCTTCTTAATTATAAATTTAAAAATATTTTTTTAGGTATTTCCTGGACCAGTTGATTATTTGACACAATCTATAATTTTATATAGTCTCGACGGTGCGCAAAAAAAATCTATTAGAGAAAATTTTTATGATTTGTTAATTAATAATGGACTTTTAACGTCACATAATTTTCTCTTTATCAATTTATTAGCGGTATTATAAAGTTGTTGAAATATATAATCTGTATAAGTGATAACATTTTAATTTTAATTTATTTTAGATGTATAAAAAAATTTTTAAGGAAGGTAAAGTAACGTTGAGAGAAAAAGTTTCCATATTTGGATTGCTAGGATCATTGGAAATCAACGAAGAAATTAAAAGGTAGTACTATAAAATTATTTACAGCCACAACAACATTGTAAAATATGACCTCTATTTTTTTTAGGGCTGCAATTGATCAATTTGGTTGCTCAGATTTAAAGCAATCTATTAAAGTTTTTAAAACTATTCTGCCGGTAAGTGAGAAACATCTAAATCTAAGACATTAAAGAATATTTTATTTCATTCCAATTATCTGCGCGCATCTAGGATCAGCTAGTATTATATAGATTTCCATTGCGAACTTTATTTTTAAACCGCCGCGCCTCCAAACCCATTTGGATGAAATTAGAATTTTAATAAATACGGTGTAAAAAAATGTATTTTCTATATTTTACAGAAATTATATACAATGTCAGCTAGCACCATATGTTCATCAAACTTCGTTAAAATCTTTAAGGAAATGCATTCTGATGATTCATTGAAGAAATACAAATCCCCAATTGAATTATATGACAAAATAATTGAGATAACTGATAATCATTTCGATTTTGTAATGGATAATCATATCATTTCATCATCTTCTAGTTCGTTTTTACAATCAATTATTTTGAGAACAATAATAGGAAAAAGTGATGGTGAATTAAATTTTTTTCTTCTTTATAAAATTTTCTTGTTCATACATTTCTGTAGGCTATATTGACAAAAGTATTTTGTGCTCAAATCCAATTAAGCCTCTATTTCAATACTTTTTGTTTCTGATGTGGATAGTATGGCTATATAGAAAGAAATTTAAAGACAGAATTTGATCCTGATTTCAATTATCCTAGCTTCCATGTGTGAAAAATTATTCATGAATTTTATTTTAATATGTTTTATGAAAAAATATTCGTATTCAAGTCTTTACGTTTTTTAGAACTTAGTCCTGATCATATTCGTGATACAATGAAAATTTTGACTGGAGAAAGTGAGATTGTCTCAGTGGACATACCAAAAAAGTTGGATGAAATTGCAAACGTAATATATTTATCAGGGTGTGATAAAGCTTTTCGAAAAATTGAGCCTAAAGATTCTGCAAAATGGTTGGAAAATAATTGCTATGATGCTTTTAAACTTTATGAAATATTTATTAAAATTTATGGCCATAGATGTATAAGAGAAGTACAGAGAACTGCTTTTAAAATATTTTATAATATTATAATTGTATTCTTTTTAGTTTGAATTCAGATCAAAACCCTGGGAAATGAACACGGAACAAGTTCTAAAAATGATACAGGAAAACTTAAAAGTAACACATTCAAATGGGAGAGAGCATATCGGTGATGTAGATGAAGTTGTAAATACTCTGAAAACCCAGAGTAATAAAATAATTTCACGGTAACTATTAATATTATTAGTCAATGTCTCTTGAAAACATTTAAGTAGAAGTTCTGATACTCTCATATTGTCATATGTTTGATTTTTTTATATAGTCCAGAAGTTGTGTTGTGGTTATATAAAACAATCATTCTAATATAGGTACACATTATATTCAGATGATGTAATTTTTTTCTATTTCAGCTTCATTCTTCGTAAGCTTGCACCATATTGCCGTCAGGCGGTTAAAAATCGTGAATCAACTAAAAATTCTTTAGTGCTATTTATACATATTGTACGAAAGCATATAATTCGATTATCAGAATTATTGGTCTTAGAAGGTCAACTGCCAGAAAAAGATTTGATATATTTTATGACCAAACAAGAATTAGGAAAATTAATTAAAAGCCGAGAGAAATCAATATTTATTCACAAAGCTTTTCAAAGGCGAAAACTTTCCTTAAAATGGGAACAATTAAAATTTCCTGACACAATAAATAAACGTCCAAGTCCGTTAGTTTTTTCACTTAAATATAAATTAAAAGAAGGTGATAAAATAAAAGGACTGCCAGTTCAAAGTGGTTGCACTGAGGGAAGAGCTTGTGTATTAAGTAACATTGCAGACGTTCATTTGATTGAAGCTGGTGATATTTTAATTACAACCAGTACTGATATTGCATGGTCACCTTATTTTCCATTATTAGGTGGCTTGGTCACTGAATTAGGTGGACTTATTTCTCACGGTAAATATTGATAATACTTTTTTAGAAATAAATTCGTGATTTTAATTTTTTTTTATTTATATATAAACTTTAAAACTTTAAAACTTTTTCAAAATTATATGTAAATTTTTCATAGCTTCTCATTTAGTCGTCTCAAAATATTATATTAATATACATAAAGTTCATACAAATAAAAAAAATTTTCCTCCAAATTAGGAGCCGTTGTTGCTAGAGAATACGGATTACCATGTTTAGTTGGGGCACAAAATGCTACTTGTTTACTGAAATTCGGTGATAAAATTCTCTTAAATGCTGATGAAGGATATGTTACTAAAATATAAATAATTTTTTATAAATAATGATCAAAACTGTAATTATTGTTAGTCAAATGTTAATATGAAGTACAGGGTGTTCATTATCAAGTAAAATTTTATTTTTTTGTTTGTCTGAAAACAGTTTCGTATATCCAAATAATCTACAATTTTACATAAATTTAGAAGAAGTTGAACAAATGGTAAACAATCAATTTTGCCTCATTTAAATATAAATAGTGACACAGTATACATACTTTTGAATTTATATTGCATTTATACAAAAATGTTATTTTAATAAATTTATTTTCTTTTAAAATCAGTTATTTAAATAAAAATTAATCTTAAATATTTTTCTCGGTTAACCCGAAATGATCTTTTAAATGTATTTTTGGACAAAAGCCAAAACAAAAAATAATAAATAAAATTTTTAATTGAAGAAAAAGAAATTCAAGTGGAAAACGATATAAAATGAAACGGAAATGCATTTAGTTATTTTTTTTTTGTGGGAAAACAAAAAATATGTTGTGTTTTACTTTTATTTTTTTTAACATAAAATACCGTTATAAAAGAATATTAAAAAAGTTTTTCTATTTCGACCATAAATCAAAGATAACTTTTCCAATTTAACTATATATATACAGAAAACAAATCTGTCGTGTTATAATTTTTTTATTTTTATTTTTTTTCTTTATTCATTTTATTTTTTTTTTTTTATATGAAAATAATAATTTCATTTTTTTGTTTTTTTTTTTTATATTTATTTTATTTTATTTTCATTATATGGAGAAGCAAAAAAAAAAAAATAAAATTCATAAGTCCTTATTTGATTTGTCTAACAAGGTGTTTAACTTAAAAATTGCGAATGAGATCATAAAAAATTTCCACATAATTAGAATTAAAGTTCTAGTCAATATTCATTGAAGTACGCACATTTTAATTGAATTCAAGAACTCTTGATTAAAATAGCAATTACCTTCATTGGTGAGACGTTTTCCTGTTTTCTCGGCCACAGAGCTGCATAAAAAACAATTAAAAATTCTTAAGAAATTTGCTGTAAACTTCAAAGCAATGTATATCATGTTTTGAACTGACCAACGACAATAGTGATGAGAATATTAAAATACAATTAATTACAATCTAATTTTTAAAATACTCTATACATTTAATTTGAGAAAAAAAAATACTAAAAATATGTTCATAGAAAATAAAGAAAATGAAATTATAATGTTCTTTAGGGATGTTGTTTTTATATACATACAAAAATATATAATATAGAGTTTTGCTTGAAGGAACTGAAATTTATTTACAGATGACACAAAATGCAATTTAATATATAAATTTGAAATGTATAAAGAAAATTCTGTAAAAATATATATAATAAATAAAAAATTTTTTTTCTGTAATTTTCTTAGAGAGCGAAATAATCAGAATAAATGGTCTTTTTACATATTACTAGTATGTATACTGCGTTTGGAAGAAATTTTTGTTGTCTTTTTTATGTCATCCCAGAGCTACGAAGTGAAAAATTAAAAAAATACAAAGTTGAAAATTAAATTATTTTAAATAAACCGTTCTGCCGGCTCTTCTGTACGAAAAAAATGTCAGTATTATGGACAAATTATGAACAAAAGCGCAAAAAGTTTCACTATTGAAAAATGAATACATTATGTAGTCACGGTTTTTAACATAACATTTGTTTTTTGCTCATAAACATTAATTCAGTCTACTTGTCTTGTGTCTTACTTAAAAATAAAATTGTGTTCTATATTGTTAACATAATAATGAAGATAAAAAAAATGTTTTTCTAACAATACTATTTTCCTAAATAGTTTCACATTGAAAATATCTAATTTTATATAATTTCTATACTAAGTATAGTCCGAAGTGACTTCGATCATTAATCAACAATAGTTGAACATTAAGTGTGAAGCAAAATTAAGAAATTTTGAATAATTTCTTTCAGAAGATTCTTTTTCAAATATTATTTAAAATTAAAAAAAAATTGTTAAAAATATTTTGCAACAGAGTTTCAATATATAACTTGACTACAATCTACACTGCCTCCTGATTTTTTTTTTTTTACTTATTTCAATCAGATTCACATAAAATGTAATTTATATCAAAATTATTCCTGATGTTATTTTATTAAGAAAGAAAAATTTTATTGCATATTTTTGACATTATATTTCCGATGTAATAAAATTCGTTATCATTCTTTTATGTAATATTTTATATTTTTAAATATTAATAAAAATGAAATAAAATTATATCAAAAAATGAAACATTTTGCATTTTTACTTCAAAAAAAAAAAAAAAATTTTTTTTTTGTCTTTATTTTTTGATATGCGAATGTGAACACTTCAATGTTTCCCCCAATGGATTTGATAAAGTCTGGGTATGAAAACAAATAAAAAAAATTATGGGCCTTAATTTAAATATAACTTTTTTTTTTATTCTTTTTTATACAATTGAAAATGTAACTCGAAAATGTAAAAAAAAAGTACTAGAGAAGATATGAATTTTTAAACCAATTTTTAATATAGTGGAAAGTCTTTTGAATGAGATTTTCAAAATAATTAAAACATGTTTCTGTGTAAAGTTGATAATAAACAAGGAATATATTTAATGAATTGAACTTATGATTTTCCGCAGTCCCAAGAGTATTGAATTTTCGAACTAAATTTATTCTCATATATAGGAAAATTTGAAAAAATCAATCAATTTCCACTACTCTTTGCATTATCATCCATTAAGCTCTTTCTTTTTCATGCGGCTATAGAGCCTTATTTAAGAATTCAAATAATTGTAGAAAGACATAGTTTTTATTTGACCGAGTTGCATATAATACATAACTACATATTATCATATGAAAATAATGTCAAATAACCTAAAATTGGTATTATAATTAAGTTTATAGAATTAGGAGACTGTTAAAAGTTTTTATTTTTATTAAAAAAATAAAACCTAATAATAAAAATTCGGTCAAAATATACGATAGGTATATGTCATAAAATAAGTACAAAGAAGAATAATAAAAAATTTTTGAATAAAATGTTAAAATTTTGCTTATGGTTAAGGTAATAAAATATAACTCTACATTATTTATGTTTCTAAATAAATTAGAATTTAGATTATACGGTTATCAGCGTACATAATACAAGTGCAATGTAGATACATAATATTATACAAGTATATTAAAAATATAACTTATAAAATCATTAGATTATAAATATTTATACTAGCAGTCTGGCCCCGAATCGCGGTTTTCTTTTTTATCTAGATTTTCAAAATTATAAATCGTCTGTAATAGAAAGATTCCCAGAGTTGAAATATCCGCACCAAATACACATAGCAAATACATAAAACTATATACTACGTTAATTTGATTATGTTTTATTAGAATGTGATGTATTTTTGTGGAGTAATATAGTTAAAGTTCCTTTCATTACAAAGGTAAATGATATTTTTTACGGGAATTCCAAACATGAAAAAAAGTGACGGATCATCAATATGAAGCACAGAAGCGATGAAAGAGTTAACTTAAATCCTTGAATATAAATGTGTATATGTATATATTATTTGTATTTGTACATGTCATAATATTAAGTTAAAATAAATTAAATTTCAGATTTTCAATTTAAGTTTTCATGCATGAGTTAAAATTAATTCCCCATTCTAAATGAATATAATTTTATTTTGAAAAGTTCGGCATATTGAAATAAAAAGAAAAAAAATTATTTTTTTTATTGATGATGAGAGTAAATTAAAAATCACACCTTTGTTGTAATTCAACATTAAATTCAAAAGAAAATTTGGGGGATTTTATTTATATTTGATATATAAGTTATATGCGGTTGATATCCAAAATAAAAATCCAAACACCCAATTTTTCTGGTCGAAACTCAATTATAGCAATCTGTTCAAATTTTTCTACGCATCATCAACTATATTTTTACCTAAAATTTTATGAACTACTATAGATGAAGTTAAAAAAAATTTATTATTATTATTATTATTATTATATAAGAGGGAGATCCTTTGGGATGCGGTTAAATCTATTTGTTATCCCTTGAAAATTGTTTGTTTAACCCAAATAAGAGGGTTGAAATTTATATATATAAAACATTTTTACATTACATGTGATGTTTGAAATAAATATCTGATTTAGGTTTTTTTTTTTTTTTGGTTAAAAATCAGTGAGCATAAATCAGTAACGGAGATATTATTATGTAGAACAGTGAAAAAATTGCAACAAAATTTATAATAATAATCTAATTTTAAGATTAGGATAATGATTTTTAATTTCTGTTAGGAACAAATTTCGGAGAATATGTTCTGTTTTTGTTCGCAATGAAAATTAATTGTTATAATTTTTAGTTATGGAAAAAAATATGGAAAAAGCAATTTAACTGAAACATTTTACATAAGCTCCAGTTTGAGGTGGCAATCGAAGCCATGACCAAACATATGCAGTAAGATAACGACAATGTATCACAATTTCAGTGAAGAATTATGGCTTATTATAATATTTGTGCCTTGTTAAAATTTTTAGTTTAACATTTTTGTTGAAACTTCGTTTATAAGAATTTGTGCGACCTCACTGATTAAAACTTATAATTGGAAACCCAATTAAAGAATAATATTTTAATATATTTTCATTAAATAAAAATAAAATAAGTAAAATAAACATATACAAACATATGTAATATTTTGTGATTAAATTTGGCTTAAATTATTCTTCTTTAATGATATCAAACTCAATTTCATTATTACTCGGAAATAATAATTATAAATTAATTTTATGAATTTTCAAAATAAGAAATAAGAAAAATCTTACACTTTTGATTATATAAATATCAAATAATAGAATTTTGTTCCTTACACGAAATTTCATTTGATTTTACCAGCTTCAAAAACTATAAAAGAGCATTTGACAAACAAGTTCAAATTATTATTTTTAGTGAGAAAATTATAAACATACTTTCCGTATTAAAACGACCACTAAAAATAAAATAATGTGTAGATATATGCATAATTTTTTCCTTCTCAGCCAGCATAGTGTTGTAGTTCTTACATATATATATTTCTAAAATTTACTACATATTATAATACTTCTATCTTCATTCACTAATCTTTAGCTTATGTTCAGATTTAGTCGTTTTTAAAATTTAGTTTTTTTTTTTTGGTGAGGGACGAATTTATAGAAAAGAGAAAAAAAAACGAGGGTTGACGGATATAATAAAATAAGGCAAACAACACCTTTTTTCATTTGTTAAACTCATAAAACATAATTATTATGCTCATCACTTTTGTTGTCTAAAAGAACAATAATTTATTTTAGATAAAAAGTTTTTTTTTTTTTTTGATTATTTTATTACATGACAATAGCTCTTGTCAAAACATAAAAATTAGTTAGAAGAACACAAAACAGGATAAATTTTGGTTAATAGAGACTTTGAAGAATTATTTATTTAGTTCAATTAAATTTGGATAAGTTAAATTTTTATTAGATTTTGTATATACGCATATGAAGTTTAATTTAAGTTAGGCTTTTTTTTTACTATATACTTGAACTGGCTTTCATTTAAGCAGTAAAAAAATGAATTAGTACAAAGATGTAACAAAAATTTCCAAAATTTTTTTGATAGTAGATCTAATGATATTAATTCTTTATTAAGTAGACACTGTGATAAGTTTTATACAAATCGTATAGACTATTCGCGAATTTGAAACCAAGTACATAGAAAGATGTTTGCGGACTTATATTTATCATATTTTGTAATTTTCATTTTTTTTTCTTCTTATAATATTCCGTATGCAACTAATTGCAACTAATTGTGTCCACCAATTTAATTTAAACAAAATCTCTTCAATATAACGAGACTATATATATATATAGAATTACTAATTATGTAATTGGTTATAATTATGAGTGATCAATAAATTATTTGACAAAACTATTTAAGATAATTTTTATGGCCCCTAAAATATTATAAACATAATAACTTATTTTTAATAAGGTTCAATAATTTTTTCGATACAAACATAATAATAAAACATAAACATTTAATGTAAATTATGTGCAACGAAATGTACACATTTAAGTTAGATAAGAATTTTGTTCATCTGTATGATAAGAGTGTAGAATAATTGGGTTCTAGAAATGTCAATTAAATATTAATATTTGGTTGTCTTTTTAATTTAGAGAAACAAATATTATCCTCTTTTATGTTATGTAACTTGAGAATGATAATTATGTACATGTCCATGTTTCATATATACATTATACCAGAAACAGAAAAGAAAAATATTTCTATACATGTACACAGACATTATAAGTCAAACAATTTTATTTAAGTACTTATAAGGATCGCCGAAAATATTCTAAAATTTATTTGTTGACATGTTAATTAAACATATATTATACGCATAAATCATGAATCTTTAAATATATGAATCGAAATCCGTAATAATATTGCTATCAATTAGAAAATATTGAAATCTCATTTAATGAAGCAAAAATAAAATTAGGTATGAGATTTTTTTAGAACAAATTTTATTACAGTACCGACTCGATCGATGCAACATTCGATAGTTGCAACTATTCAGTCGTTGCAACCATTTAAATTTTCCTCTGAAAAACTTTGTCTTTGCAACTTTTAAAATTGTTTACTCAGTCGTTGCAACAAATTATTTTTATTTATGGAAAATACCAGTGAAAAGAAAGAGAAAATTGAACCAGATGCTGAGTTGATAGAACCTGTGACAGCTCTTCCCAATAATACATCACCAGAAAATGGATTTCCTTGGACGATGCCGTATTGATTGCCCAAAATTGTTCTAATAATGATGAAGAAGGTATTAAAGATACAGGCATACCTCGATTAACGCTACCTCTTTTAGCGCTGTTTTGATTTTTTGAAAAAAAAAATTTTTTTAACTTTAAAATATTTTTTAAGACGTTTTATTTTTCTAAATTCATATTTATAATTCTTGGAATCCCTCTTTTTTAAAATTTCAAAAATAATTATGATTCGGGGAATCCTAAATATCAAAAATTATCAAAAATAATTATAATTCGGGAAATCCTAATGTGAAATTTTGTATTAATTGTTCATTCGAAATAGTGATAGAAATAGTTTTATTGTTTTGTTCTACCTGTGTATTGAATTCTAATTTAGTTTCTAATTTTTTAAAAAAGTATAAATGAATTAAAAAAAAATTTTCAAAAAAAAATACCATTTTTTTTATTTTTGACTTCAAAGTACCAAAAAGAAAAATTGGTTAGGAACGTAACCCCATATTTTACTGTAAATAGCACCCACCTCTTTTAACGCTGTTTCTGTTAACGCTCAATTTTCAGCAATTTTCAGGAACGCATCATGAGCGCTAAACGAGGTATGCCTGTACTGAATTAGAGACAACAGCGCTACTAGGAATCAAAACTACTGCTGAAAAACTTTTAATGTTTGTCTTGATTGGGCAAACCAAAATGATACTTCGGTATGCGATTTTATTTATGGCACTCCAAAAATTGAAAGCGTGCTGTCCCTAAAAATCTGCATTGTACAAACAAACATTTCAAATTAAAAAAAAATAAAAAAACTTCAAAATCAAAATTAATTATACATATCTATTTTCACTTTAAAAGAAATTCCTGAATTTTATTATTTCTTGTAATATTTTTATTTGCTCACAATGAATCTGCTCTTTCGAATGAATGGATTAAATGGATTGATTGTTTAATTTTTTTTTAATTTCATTTAATCTTACAAATAGTTTCCTTAAAACAGAACACTCATTGCAGTTAGGTTGCAAGGATGAGTGGTCAATTCTACAAAAGTGCGGCAAGTTATAAGGGGTTCTTTATAAACAATGATACTTGGTCGTTGCAACAAACGCGGTCGTTGCAATTCGCCTGGTTTTAATTAGTTGCAACGATCGAGTCGGTACTGTATTTAAAAGTCCTGAAGGTGAAGGATTTTTATAATATAGTCCTCATACCCTTATGTTGAAGATCAAAAAACTAACTCTTTATTCACATTTTGTTTGCTTAGATATATTAATAATAACAATAATAACAAGTAACTTACTAAAACTTATTACAAAAATCTATTTGTAATAATAGTAATGAGTTTTTATTCCAGAAGTTGTTAATAATCAGATATTTTAAAAATCCGCATTTTATATTATTATTTTAACTAATGCCTTGTTCAGACAACGACTTAATTATGATTTCGTAATCATGATTTACGTAGATAATCATACTTTGAAAACGTGTGTGAACGCGATTATGAACGAAAACAAAAAAAGTAAACAACATGAAAGCAAACAAAATAAAAACATAAATATTATTTTTTTGTTTTGTAAATAAAGAAAATATGTCAAAAATAAAAGTCAAAAATAACTAGGAATGAGTGGAAATGGGTAACATGGATGGTAAAAAACTATAAACTCATCCCTGAATTTTTTCATGATTTTCGATAATCATGATTTCCGATGACACTTTTTTTGTATGAGCAAATCATGGAAAAAAGAATGATAATCACAAAAAGTAAGATTACCATGATCAGAGTTCATTGTCTGAACAAGGCATAACTACGTAGTTCATAATAATACATTATATTGTTTTATCATACTCGTAAAGATTTTTGAATTAATTAATTGGTAATAAAAATTTTGTTTTCTATAATTAATATTTCAATAAATTTAGGCAATAAATCAATTGTAATAATAACTAACTAATAAATTATAAATGTTAAATTTATTCATCATCAATATTTTATGTATATATATATTTATATATTTATATATATTAATTCTCATTATAAGTACATTAAGGAGAGAAACACCCATAAAGGACTATAGAAATATTTTTAATCCTTTTGATTGCTTTTTTATTATTATACGATCAATTTTCATTATTAAGGATACTTTGTGACTATTGGAGAGAAAAAAAAAATTATTATAAATTTACTTCTAATTTATTTTTGCCATTAAGTCTACATTACTGATACCTTACCTGTCAGGAATAATAAATAGATCGATTTAAAATGTTTGTGAAATAGAATTTTTAAAATTTATATTGTTACTATTATGTTGTAAAAAATATACCAAAAGGTATATTAATGTCTAGTAGATAATCAAATATCAACATAAAATTTATGAAGTTCTACGCATAACCTGAAGAATTGGATAAATATAAGCATTGCTATTTTTTTTCAGGTTTATTCCAGAACCAAATTAGCTTACGTCTAGCCCCATTTGAATAAGATGATTCTATTGATTATTCAGAATAGTTTACTCAATTTTTTGTCATGATTTTTTGATCCTTTAATGATAGTATAGATTTATAAAAAATAATTATAATGAAATTTCTATACCAAAAAAAAAAAAAAAAAACTTTTACGCCATATTAAATCAAGTAATAAAGAAAGGTTGGTTTTTATTTTCCCATTACCCCCACAAATGGTCTTATGAGAATCAAATAATATATATTTGCTTATATCTTTTGATTGCCTATATTTTGGGGTTGGATAAATTGAAAATGATACAAAATGGAATCTTTATGATATTTTATGTCATGGGAATTGTATTCCTAAACAAATGTAATAAATTAAATTGGGGGGATTTTATTAGATTCTTTTTATACCATAAGTTTTTGGAACAAAAAAAAAAAAGCTTATACTGTTGAAAATAAAATAAATTTTTTTTTATTAAAAGAATATATAAATTAAATTCATTTTTGTCTGATAAATTACGGATTAGAAGTATCCTTTCTATTATACATATGCTAGACATATAAAATATAAAATAATTTTTTTTTGATTTTGTCCTTATTTCATATGAATTTAAGTTTAAGTGTAACGAAAATATAAATCTGACAATTGTCAGTGCACATACTCTTTTACAACAGGTAACATCTAACGATCAAAAATATTTTCAGTATTTCCGGCTAAAGATTATTGTTAAAAAACTGTAATAGTTTCATTTCTAGGACATATCTGTATAACTTTTTAATGACATAACTATAACTTTTTATATAGTCGATTAGGATTTTACTTCCTACAAATTCTAAAACTATCTAAATTTAAAGTGGAAATATTGAAAACTTTATATGCAATTTTTTTTAAATTAAGTAAATAATTAAAAATTCATTTATTTCGAATTAATTTTTATAAAATTTTAACCTTGAATATTGTCAATAGTATTGAGAACATTTAATGTAAACAACAAATATGTAAATATTGTATCCTTACAAAAAAAAAAGAAACAAAATTAAAAGTTGAAAACTAATTTAGAGACATAATATTTTTATTTTTATGGCAAATATTTGATAGTTTCATCATCGAAAAATGAAAAGGAATCATTATATTATTATTATTTTATACAAAACAAAATAGTTCTCAATCCTATATTAAAATAAGCTTTATGTGATTAAAACTTCGATTTGTATAGTTTTGTCAATAAAGAAAATAAAAAATGTTTTCCTTAAATTATTGGTTTAAAAATTAGTCTTTCTTGAAATTTATAAAAATAAAATAATTTTTATATAAAAAACTCTTGAGGTTTTATTTTTTTTAGTTATAAAAATATTTAAAAAAAAAATAATTTATTTGACTCTTTGATACTTTTTTCACTTTACTTGATTGGAAAAGTTTTATTAACATTTTGAACTAATTTATTTATTCATATTTTTAAATTTATTTTTTTTTCTAATTTTTTCATGCAAATTTTCATGTCATATGTGAATTTTGAAAAACTTATTTTGAAAAAAAAAAAAAATTTTTTTTGGATAATAAAAATATCAAAATAATAATATTTTATATAATAATTTATACTAACTATCTTAAGTTATATCAATGTGTACTATATACTTTTGAAGGATCCATCATAAATTGAAACCAGAAAGAAATTTTTTTATTGATATTGGATAATAAAGAAGAATTTTTACTTAAAGGACATTGTATTTATATACTGAAAATTTTGCGCAGATGTCAAGTGTCGAAATTTCAACAAAAATTTGTTCTTAACTTTATGCTTTTAAAATTTAGACTTAAAGAAAGTTTACACATTTAATACAGCCTTCCTGGAAGAGTTTCTTTTATAAACGCATTCTAAATAATTTTATTTGAATATTTTCTAATAAAAAAAAAATAAAAATGTATACATAAACGTATGATGTTATTATAGCTAATTTGTTAAATTAGATATAGTTATATAAAAACTATAATTATTAAAATATAAACATAACTTAATTACACAGCAGCAATTAAAGTATAAAATACTCTTGCATATTATTTCTTTAATTTATTTTCATCATAATATAATTTTTATTTGAGTAAATATCTCAATTAATTTATTTTTATACGCACGATTTTTGTGTTTTTATTATATTTATCATACATTAATTTTAGGGACTAATGTAGATTTTCTAAAAAAAATTATTTGAATCAAATCAAGACTTTCAGTTTTCTTTTTTCATTTAATTTACAATCATTTATTTTTCTCTGCAATTACTGAACCAAGTCCAAGATACAATCTGAACTTGATTCTGCATTTTCTAGAATTATAAATATTAATTATAAATTTTAATTTATCGTTAGTCTAATATAAGAAATATTGTGAGCATTTTTATCACGAAAAATCTTTAATAAAATTCGTTAGTTATTTAGAAAACTATAATGATTTTATGCAGCTTATTTTTCTTTTTCTTTGGTTGTGGATAAAGCATAGTTAAAATTATTTCATTTAGAAGTGCGACTTAATGAGTTAAAAATAAGATTATTTTCTTTATTTTATTTAAATTATTTTTTTTTCTTGAAATTTCCCTAAAAAGTATAAAATAGATAAAATAAAAATACTAATTGTTCTTTCTCTGTGTATAGTTAAAATTTATAAAAATAGTTTAAAAATACAATCAAACTTTGCTTCCCATAATTAGGCTACTGTTTTCTTTCAATGATATTTAAAAAAAAAATATAAAATAAAAAAAAAAACAAATAGCTTTTAATTTGTGGTTAAATTATGTTTACGGTTTTTGTAAAATTAATAATCTTCGTAATAATAGTATTTAACAAAATATATGTGTTTCGATAATGATTAAATTTATGATTATACGAGTAGTAAAAATATAAATCTATAGCTGAGAGTCTACATAACAAAATCAAAATATAAGAATTTCAGTAATAATTGAAAATTGTTCTCAACTTGCAAAAATAAAAGTAGCCCTTTGCTACTTAAGTAGCCCTTTGCTACTCAGATGGTACGACATTGATATAGCAAATTTTTGTATTTCTTAAGTTGAGGTCAAAATAATTAGTTTACTCTTTTATTTAAATAAAAAACTAAATAAAAATATTGAAAATAATTTATGTTCTGACAGAATATTTCTTCAGGGGACATTTAGGTTCTGTTCTGTTTTATTTTCTTAAGCATTACATAAAATTTGAACACATTAAAAATTTCCGTTTCTGCTTTTTTTTTTAGCTTTATAATGGTCATTTAATAAAAGAATTATTTTAATTAAGTTTATGATTTTTTTATTTAAGTAAATCGGCTCTAAAATTATTCTATGTATGAATATGAGCGAAACTTTTAATTTATTTAATGAGAAACATTAAAAAAAACCAAGGAAACAAACAGTAGGTATAGGTAATGAGAAATAAATCTTAGGAAAAGGAATAAATCAATTTTGATGTTTAAAATCAGCTGTTAAGAAAACGACTCAACTAAAAATTTTTCTTTTATAATCGTTTTTAGCACAAATTTATTGATAATGAATATTGCATTTATCTTAATCCTTATTACACGCCTCAATGTGATTAATTTAAAAGTACCTAATAAAAAGCAAATATTGAATTTCATTATTTAGATTTTCTTAATTTCAAATGATGAGAAAAATTAAAAGTACAAAAAAATTCAATATCCGTTAAATCCTTTTTGCACATTAATATTATACAGATCACCAGTTGTAGTTGTCTAACATACATATAACCCCCAATAATAAAATAATTGTTTTGAAATAAAATTAGGGCAATATTGTGGTTTTTATTTTATCCTTAGATACACGGAGAAAAATAAGGTCGTAACGTTTACGTCAAAAAAGTTCGTTATTGAAAGTCTCGTTGAAATAACGAAAATTTAAGAAAATGGAGGTTTTGATAACGTAAATTTCGTATTTTTTCACATTACAGAAAAACTAACCTTTTTTAGTACTCGTTAAAAAAGTTCGTTAATCGTTAAATACGGGAAAAAAAATTTCAATACATACAGAACTTATATTTTCCATTTTACACATTGCTCTAAATTCAGTTCATAGCTCAGTGGCAGAGTTGGTGGATTGCAATGTTTAGGACAATGGTTCGAAGCTACAAGCGGGCATAAAAAAAAATATTAAAAAAAATAAATAAAAAAATTTAAAAAATAAATAAAAAAAATAAGAAAAATAAATAAAAAAATTTAATAAAATAAAAAAAATTAAATAAAATAAAAAAAAATTAAAAAAATAAAAAAAAAAATGAGAAAAAAATTAATAAAAAAAAAATAAAAAATGAAAAAAAATAAAAAAAATGAAAAAAATTAAAAAAAGATTAGTCTAATAAATTTTTTTTTTGTATTTGCGGTGTTTTTGCGGATGAATTTGAAAGGTTTTTGGTTTTGGGGTATAACGAACTTTTTTAACGAACAACGTTCTTTTTTCAACGAAATGTTCGTATGTGCAAAATTAACGAAATTTTCGTTGATTTTAACGATTTTTTTAGTTTTCAGTAAGAGCAAATTTCTTTCTGTGTATGCTAAAAATTATTAAACTATATTTTATACCAAAAGGATTACAAAAATGAGCATTCTTCAAATTTGTGATACATGATGTATAAAATTAAGATTTGTAAAAAAAAAAAAACTAGAAAATTTATCAGTCGCGTGGATCAAAAAACATATTATTCAATTCAGAAACTCTTAAAGAATTATTTTATATTAATGTTGTAATCTGCGCAGAATTATTTATTTCAAAAAGGGATGGAAAATTATTTTTTTAGTCCTTGAATTTCTTATTATTAGTATTGTGTTATGTGCAGTTGTTTAATAAATGTAGTTAAAATCTCTATATTGGACATTTTTGGCCTCCTCATAATTTTAAGAAACAGAATTTTAAAAGAAACGATAAGTCTAATTTCAATCAAATTTAAACTAAATTTAACTAATACATACAACTTACAATTTTTGACCTGGACTTAAGACTTCTACATTTCTTGCTCACTATATATATAAAAAAAATTCTATTAAACAAATTTTTTTGCATTTATCCAAATTATTTAAAAAATCGTCAATTTATTCTAATATAATACATTATATACATATATTCCGCATCGCCTATATTTATGCATGTATACATATATCATATGTCAATATTACAAATATTTTTTATTTATGATTATTTTCAATTCTATTATTTCTATAAAAGTAATTTATACAGATTTTATCAATAAAATTATGTACATAGCAATAAATCTTATTCGGTTTATTAATAATTTTTTTTATTCAATATATTTGAATAAAAATTGACAATGCGATAGTTTAGAGAAGATGAAAAGAAATTAAGTTTGTACACAAATGAGATTATGGTGTTTAAAAAAATTAAAAATTTCGTAAAAAGGATTTTGTTCGATTTGAATCAATTTATATTTTTATAAATTCTAGTATAAATTATTACAAAGATTTTAAATTATTCGCATATGTATAATGACGTTAAAGAAATATCAATTATATTATTCTTTATTGAACTTATTTTCATTAACATTTTCAAAAATTATACTCATCATACAAAAAATTTAATAAGAGATTTTTTTAATAAAAAAGTAACGATTAATACTCTGTTGAGCGTTATTTGCATTTAATTACTAGTGCAAAAGTTCTGTTGGCCATTCTAATAAATGTTCAGTACTCAAGATCCTTCCAACGTTCTTGGATGCAACTTTCTAGTCATCAAACGTAATTGTGTCCTAAAGATGTTATATTGGCATGCGATTAGAGCTGAGAGAGAACAAGTCGATCATAATGATATTTTTGTTGTTAAATTCAAATGCCAAATGGCTAGGATGGCATGGATGGGAAGGTTTTCCTCTTGTCAGGACTAAATAAATCTATTAAAGCTTCTACAAAAACTTTTTCCATTGTGTTTATTAGTAGAGAATGCGTGTATATGTATACTTCTGTATATATACTATATATATATATCTTATTTGCTCAATTCGTCCATTTTTTTAAATTTTGAGTAAAATCTCAAAATTTTCATATTTTCAATTTTTGTTTTATACCGTTGAGCTCAAGTTTCGTTGCCACATATTCCTCATTGTAGAGATTGATTTTATTTTTTACCTACATCTGCAAACATATAAAAATGAGAGATGAATAATATGATTTTTTGAGTGGAGTGTTTTTTTTTTTTTTTGTTAAAATGGTTTAATTTTTTTTTTACTTGGGGAAGTTTTTTGATTAGTTTCGTAAATGTAGTTGTGTTGTTCACATATTGATTTTATTTTTTGATCGAAAATTATCGCACACTGTGTATCTTTTGATATGAAAACTTTAATAAAAGGTATAATGGTAAAAGTTAAAAAAGAAAAAATAACCGTTTAAGAAAAAAACTCTTTTTTCTTGTATCAAAAAGAATATATAATTTTAGCAGTTTATTTTGACAATTGAGTAGCGGGTGTTGTATTATTAAAAATAAAAAAATTGTTTTTTTTTATTAAAAAGTACCTATTAAATTCAAAATGATAATTAAAATTTACATGCGATACTATCACGGTTGATTCGAGATTACAGAAAAACGATAGAATTTTGAGACTTAAAAGTATATAGATGATAGACAATAAATGATAACAGTTATATAAAAATGTAACAATTAACAATGTTGTGATAAATTGAACACATCGATCCAGAGCCATATTAGCATTAGTGTATCATTCCAAAGAAGTTGCAATCGAGTTAAATTTTGTAACGTGCTTAGCCGACGGCAATGTGAAAAGAATTTTTTTTTAAAAAATAAAAATGGTAAGAGGATGAATTTAAAAATTTGTTTTTTGACTAATATCTATAATTATTTAAATTTTTGTTGCCTATATTTAAGTTAAAACATCCTTTGGCAACTATATGCGCTCAGAAACGTAAATACGCATTCCTGATCTATCTTTTTGTTTTCACAATTCAGAAAAACTCTATTATAAAATATCCCTTAAATTTTGAGACAAATCATCATCATTATATCAAATTTTTTATTACACTTTACTCTTAAAATTATTAAGTCAAAAGAAATGAATAAAGCTATTCTGATACCAAAATATTGCTTTTACTGGAAGTCGAAGAAATGAGTAGCAATATTATTATCATGAATATCTTTTTTTTTTGAACATATTTCTGGACCATTCAAAAACTGCAAGAGAGATACATGTAGTATAGATGTCAGAATAATTAATATTTGTAATAAAATAATATAATAAAGAAATGATTTAAGTGATTTCCTATATTTTCAACTTCAAAAAATATTGATTAAGCATTATGTATGCACATGTATGTGCATTTTATATTAGAATATAATTATACATATATTTAAAAAAAATTGATTCAAAAAATCATATTGCTGTCCCTGAGGTTTCAAGAAATCCATTTTATTTGAAGTTCATTATCAAATTCTTAAAAAACCTATACTTTATACATATTTATGATTTTTTACCTGAAATAAATTTGAAATAAATTAAATTTACAAAATATTTACTTTAATCTTATTAGCTAGGCCAAATGCGTTTCTATTTATTTAATGTATAATTTATTTATATAAGATTATTTAATTTTTTTTTATATTTTTAATTAAAATTTAAAACATTTTGTTAATAATTTATTTGCTTTTAAATTGAAAATCATAAACCATAAAATTATTTTCTAAATACTTTTTAAATTTTCTTGAATGTTAAATTTATGCTAAAATTGCCATAAATCAAACAAAAAAAAAAAAACAATTTTTTTTATTAAACATATAACTTGATCCAATTAATTGAATTTGTTGGCGCGCAACATTATATGATTATTGTTATATTTTGAATTTATTTATAAATTATTAAAATATAAATGAAAACATTTGAATTTTAAAGAAAAAAAAAAATTATTAAATTTTATTAATATTTTTTTTTTGTTTAAATTATATATTTAATTATTTCAAAAAATTATAAAAACATGTAAATAAGTGTATTGTGTATATAATGTAATAACGCAAGTCTGAATTAAGATTAGGAAAGATATTTCTTTATCAAGATTTATTAACTTTGAAAGCAATAGTCAAGGTAATTTTTGTGTAAAACCGAGTTAACTAAGTAAGATTTTACAATGTACACTACAATGTCACAACTATTGCGAAAATTATAGAAGAAACTACATAGTTGAAAAACTACCGGTCCCATAACTTGAATTATTCTTTTTTTTAACATCCCCACTCCTTTATTTCGGACTGGGACTCAATAAATATATCGTTAAATAATAATTATATTATCTCCCTGACAAAATTGTTCAAAAAACAAGCTTCAGGCACTACTTCACCTGTTAACATATGAAGAAAAAAAATTTGATTTCGAATAAGTATGTACACAATTAAACCTAACAGGAAGTTTTAAATTGAATATACTATTTGTTTCGTGCATTATATTCTATATTGATAAGTTAGCACGTTATTGCGCGTTATTGAAAATTAGGTAAGCTGGTTATTTTAAAAAAAATTTTTTATAATTATATTTCATTGCTATGTCAAGAAATAATAATTAAATAATATACTGGAAAATAATATTGTTATGGATATTCAAATTTAATATTTGAACACGCGCTGTATGGAATATACATACATATTATATTTGCTATTTGGCTTAGTAATAATTTTTTAATCAATACAAGATGCTTAAACAAAAATATATCATCAATTCGTTACTGAAATTCTTTGAGACATAGAAAGTACACTATAAAGTTTTTTTTTAAACCAAATCTTTATAATTTTTAAAATAATTAGCTTTAACAAAAAAAAATTTAAATGAAATCCGAAATCAAGCCAAATTTGGAAAGAGAATTCATCCTCATTATCTCAAACAATATTCTACCCTTATACATTTTTTGTATATAAATATTCTAATCGGGCTGGTGTTACTCATATTTGTTATTACGTTTGTGTCACATAGTAGGCAGAACAGACAGATTTCCTTTTCAAGTTAAATTATTTATACTATGTACGATTTAATTTGTGCATAACTAGAAATGGTGGCTGGATATTTGAAAAAGGCAAGTTTATGTAATTATTTTCCTAATAATAATTTTCATTCATGCCATTTTTGGGTTCCATTAGTTCAAAAGACCCTATACCTAATGTAAAATTATTCGATAATAGAATTAATGTAATTTTAAAAAGAAATTAAAACTAATGTAATATGTTTAGAAAATTCGATTCAAAAACAATTACAGTTTTCATAAAATAAAAAAAAGGATATTCAATTAACTTCGAATGTCTGAATAACACCAATTTATTGCAGTTTTATGCTTAAACGAAAATAATAAGTTAGTTTTCATATATCTAGATACATTATTAGGTGTACATATTTTTAAAATAAAAGTATACATTTTTTAGTTATACAGAATATCAAATGAGTTGTTTACATAGTTATTCTGTATCAAGCACCAATGATTTTCAAAATAAATACAAATCTCTTTATAGAAAGAAAGGTTAATGATACTTTATCAAGGTTTAGAGCAAAGTAGATTATATATCTTCTTAATATATAAAATTGATTGACACATATATCTCTTTTTTAATGAAAACGTTTGATTAAATTTCTCCAAACTTATAACATATATTATTAATTCAGGTTCGGTGGCACTTTTATATCAGACCGCGAAATATTTGAAAAATAACTCGTACCGCTTAGATTTGAGGTCAGGTTTGGAACCTCCAGATGACGCTGTTATCCGTGAAAACATAGTTAAGTTGAAAAAAAAATGTATGATCAAAAAACGTCACTATTCTTAATTATATATTGTCTTACAATAAAATATTCTAAATTACATAAATAAGCTAATATTTTATTATTTTAATAATGATTTGTTTTTATTAAATAAAATGTGTAAATATAATAAATATTTCAGATATAGAATACGTGTTTACCATCTTGTTAACACAATTTTTCTTTACACCTGCTGAGCTGCGGTTTTGAATCAACATAAATATACCTGGTTTCCGATATTTTTAAAATAAAAAAAAATATTCGAAATTTTAAAAGAAAATTTATTTCAATTTTATTTTTTATTAATTTTTACTATAGAAACGAGGTTTTTGATTATCATAATTTGCTATTGAGTTATTGAGCTTGAATAATTATCGGTGCAAACAAATAATATTAATTGGAGCATATGAAATTGGTTAAGAAGATTTTTATATATTGAAAGTTAGTCTTGAAAATTTTAAGTGTCTTAACAATATTCATAATTTTTTTATTTTTTCACTAAAAATTTTCAACATGAAAAACAAACGAATAGCAGAGAAAACTATGTAGATTTTGGATGTTGTTTTATGTGACATTTCGTTTCATGCCTTTTATTAAAACTTCTCAGGCTATTTCGCGCATTGATTGATCTTTTATTCAAATTAAAATTTAACCTTTATTCCTGCAACCAAAAATCAAAGTAAAATTTCACTTGAATAAAAAAAACTTAAAACAAATTTTTCCTTTTTTTCTGTACAGATAAATCCCTTTAATGAACCTAATTTTTATTGCACTTAATTGGATATAACTTTTTTTTTAATATATATTTAGTCAAATATATATTTAGTTTAAACTGAGGGGTAATCATATTTATATGAAAAAAAAAATGTTTACATTATAAAAGTGTTGATAAAAAAAACTATTTTACATAAGTGTCGATAAAAAACTATTTAACATAATAAGAATTGTCAATAATTTTCTTTTTTTTTTTATAATAAAATCAGTTTTTCAAGGGATTTTTAACGAATTTTTTTTTATAATTACAAAATAATTTGTTGGGAAAATTATATTTGAACTAATTAGGTACGGCAAAAAAATCTCGCAGCTTGTGTCTAGCATACTTTTTTGCGATAGGCAAAAAAATGTAAAAGTCAAATGTAGCAAAAAATGACACCCGTCAAATTTCTTGAAGCAAAAAAAAAATGAATGGGGTAAAATATGTCACGCATGACCTGTTCTTTTATTTAAATTAAAAAAAAAACAAGTTGTTTGTTTTCATAATTTTCCAGAAATGAATCCTTTAATTTTCAAATTTAATAAGGCAAAAATGAGTTTTAACATTTTTGAGGATTATAATTCAAATGGATTTTACCAACTTAAATCTAGAATCTAGAATCTTTAATTGAAAATATTCTAATTTTTGACACATGAATATGACATTACAAAGTGCATTTATCAAAAAAATATCGTTAGAAATTAATTCTGTATAATTTTTTATAAGTAAAGGATGTTTTTGCCACTCATTTGCAGAATGGGAAATGTCAAAAATAAAAGAAGAGATATTGACAACCAAAATTGCCTCTATGTTATAAATTACCTCTATGTTGAATATGTGTTTCTCTTTTTGGTAGAAAAATGGGCTTAGGAACTAAATGCTTACTATTAATGCTATTGGAAGGAAATTGAATGCGTAGATAATTTTTTCACTTTCAAGGATTTTTGATCCTTTTCCTCATTGCAAAAACAAAATTCAAATTGATCTTGAACATAAAAAATATGGAATATAACATATTATACTTTCAATTGAAGCCCGTTCCTTTATATTTACATATGTTTGCAATTGTGCATTCAACATCGTAGATAGTGCCTCTTTTTGATGTAAAAACTAAAAAGTATCTAAATATCCTGAACAAACTAATACATATGTGAATTTTGTTATGTACATATTTATATGTAAAATAAAATATAAAATAAATAATAATTTTCAATCATTTAGTAGCAGAAGGTATGAAATGAATAAAATGATGGTTTTATTTCTTGTGTACATTATTATACATATACATCATCATAATAAATTCTTAGTTCAATGATCTTTAATTAAATAGCATATAAATTTAATTTTTTCTTTTTTTGAGAATTGTAACCAAAAGACAAGCTTATAAGAAAAAGCCGAAAAAATAATTCAGGTGTGAATAATTATATCAAAAATATTTTTTGTAAAAAAAAAAATAAAATAAAATAAAGAAAAGAGTTTTGTTTTTTTAATGGTAAATAAATATTTAAAATAAAAATCGATTAATTTTTATGGTTGTAATTTAATAATTGAATAACATTATACTTAAAATTTATGTAGAATTTAATGTATTGATCAGATAATTTAATATTCAATCTTAAGTTTTGTATCAAAAAAAATATTTAAATGCAAAAAGTAGATAATTTTTTTAACGATTGCATGATGAAGTCGATAATTTGCTTTGACGTTTGACAGGCAAAAAAAAATGTTTTTATTTAAACATTTCGATGATACTTCACTTGGAAATGCTGCTGACTAATAAAAACACTAATAGACTTTAGCGAAAAACAAAACTTCTACGGTATATAAACAACATTATAGTTTTTTGTATATAAATTCATGATATTTACATAATATACATTTTACATAATTTTCTATAATGATTAACACATGAAATTAATGATTTTATAAAATATACTCCAATTAATTATCATAAATAGTATGGTAAATTATTTGCGCGTAAATAATATTTGCAACCATTCTTTTTTTTGTAAATTTTCTTTCAAGCTAAAGACGCTCAATTTAACTGCAAGGTAAAATAATTTGCATGTGGTAAATTGCTTTAACAGATTAGAATCTTATAGTTATAAAAATATTTTTTTTTTAACATTGTTTTTTTTTTTTCAGCCAAATATAATTTAGTTTTGCATAATGTTAAAAAATGAACAGAACATAATAATTAGCTTTAGTGCATATTTGGTACAATAAAATATAATGAATTTCAGAATATTAAATTTTAAATTAAATTAATTGTTACGCGATCGAAGACTAAAGATCTGTTTCGATGCGTTTCTAGTTAATGAATGGTCATTATCTGAGTTTCATATTTGTTAAAATAAGAAAAAAAAATTATAAATAGAAAGTATGAAATAAAAAATTTAGACACCAAATATAAATAATTCGTAAGTCGTATAGAAATCGAGCACGAAAAATAGGTGCTTAAAAGTTCTCAAGTTCATTATTACTTGAAATAAGAATTTTTATAAACTTACTTGTTACTGATAAGAAGTAATTGTGTCTTATTTTTACTTTTAATTATAAATATATACGATGATGATTTTCTGTATGGCTATTTCATTAACATTTTCCAAAAGAAGTTAATTAAAACTTAATTGTTATACATACTTATTTCAATTTTCCTATGTTAACACAACAAGTCTTCACTTAAAGAAAAAAATAATTATTTAGTTACCTACATGAACTTTTAGGTAATATATAATGTAGTAATATGAAAACTATTTATAAGATTACATATACGATTATGTATATATATACCTAGAACATTGTTTTCAAGATTATGCATAATCAAATTTTTCCAAAGCATATTTTAACATTTAATTTAAAACAATTAACATGGATATTAACTAGGCAGAAAAAAATATAAATTTGTTCTAGTCTGGTCTGTCGACTTTGATTTGTATGTGAATGAACCATTTTTAGTGTATATAATGGTCTACAAAGTAGAATTATAGAAATACTTTAAATACTGATGTAGATAGTTTTATTATTTAAACGCGATCAAAGTCAAAATATTAATATGAAATCAATTTTTTTTTTTATGGAATAAATTGAAACATATGCAAATAAAATATAGAGTGATAGATAGATACTTGAATAAATAAAGTTGGACTGTGTGTAAAATCAATAATTTTTAGTGTATAAAATTAAATGAAGATAAAACGTACAGCTGTTCAGTTTGTCACATTTTCAAATTGGAAAATCAATAACTTTTCAAATATTTATAAAATTTTTTTAAATAAAATTATTGTACCTATTTTTTTTTAGAATTCAAAGAAAACAAAAAAGGAACAGCCTTTTAGGCGTCTAACTTTTATTTCTTTCATATTAAATTTTAATCTTTGCAATCTTAACTCTGATAACAAGTAAAATATCTTTTCAAATATAAATATTATGATATTAAATTGTTTAATTTTATTTCTGTAACTAAATATTATTTAAACTGTTGTTGTATGCATGTCACGTGCGTTTAAATCAAAATATTCGAAAAAAAAGAATTTTATTTACAGATCGATATCTTGACTATATGGTATGTATTCTTTGGCGAAAAAAAAAAAATAAATAAACAATTCTATAAAAAAAAAAAATTTTAGACGACACGTGACACATTTTAGTTACAAAGTGTTAATCCCATCCACGCAAAATTCATATAAAGTGTGTAAAACTCGAAACTTTTATTCTTTCATCTAAAACTAAGTTAACCAAAAAGTGTTAAATGCTCCCTTATGAATATCCTTTTTATTATTTTTAAATAAGAATCGAATAAAAATATTTTTTTTTGTTCCTCCCAAAAATTAAAGTATTGAAAATTTCATTTTTTTGTTACTTCTTCAGACTTTAATTTTTGTCTAGAATTTTGAAAAATAAAAAGATAACTAATCCCAAAAGTTTTTTTTGTTTAGAAAACTTCTTCTTGATCTTGAATTCACTGTGAATTCTTCTTTGGCCCTAGAATATTGTAGTTAGTTCACAAACCAAACGACCTAGTGGTTTTTTAAAATAAAATAAATGACACTTTTTTAGTTATACATACTTACTTAAAGGTCATTTCATAAAAAATTAGTTTTTCCAAGAAGTGCATGATGGTCAGCGATTAGAATTTAATATTTTTCAATTATTTTCATATTTCATTTGAAAGAATGATGTGTGGATTTTCTTTCTTTTTTTTTTAATGTTTTCTAAAAACAATAATTATAATTATTGAAAAAATGATTGATGAATGTTTTTACTTGTATGCCATGCAACAATGATTAAATTTATTTTTAAAATTTTTGCTTGAATAAAAAAAGGAAATCTAAAACGATTTATAATTTCAGATAAAGAAGAAAAACTTTGTTAGAAAAGATTAAGTTTTTTTTTTTTTATTTTAATAATATAAAATACATATTTTTTATGTGAGCGAAATTATATTCAATTTTAGGGTATTGAAACAAAAAAAAAAAAACAAACTTTAATTATTTAAAGCCGGAAATTTAATCGACTTAATGAATTTTAATTCAATATTATTTTTGTTTGATTGATGAATGAAATATTTATGAAAATTCTCGAATAAAAAGTATCACAGCACAGTTAATGTTGCTGAACTTATTTCATGAATATTATAGTTCTATTATAGTTTCATTGAATCTTATTCGCAACATATATTCAATTTTCGAATATTTTTCTTATTGAATCACTTAAATATAAATAAAAAAAGTTTTGAAGAGATTTTTAGTACTTAATCTGAATCGATTCGAAAAATTTTTGTACCATTTTGAAACGTGAAACAGTCCGGGGGTTTTGAATGAAAAATTGTTTAAAAATTTGACTTTAAAATGGTCTAAATCGGCTTTTGAATAAAATTTCCCAAAAAAAAAAAATCCAATTAAATTTGAATGAAAAACATAATGTATATTTTAACATTTAATCTAAATGCAAACTATAAAAATTATATTTCAAGTTATCTTTATCCAATAAAATCGAAAAATTAATATTAGCCTTTCATATCGTATAGTCATATCGTATATAATAGATACGAAGTATTTTGTTTTTTTTTCTATTTTATATTCTTAATACTTTTCCAATATTTTCACTCTTGAATATTTATTTCATGATTTATGGAATTTGATTTTGGATTGGAAAAATTAAATGCGTCTGCTATTTCAGTTATCGTTTGATGTAAGTACATTGTCGTTTTGATTATTTTTCATTCAAAAAATTTTTAAAAATTTTATCTCCACTAGCACTATTTTCCCGGAATTTACTCAAAAAATTTAATTTTTCTTACTTAGAATCACTACAAAAGATATGAATATCAAATTTTCTTATGTTTTCTCAGTAATAAAATAGGTTTGAATCAAATGTTTTTGGTTTTAGTATATACGATTCTATGGCTGAATAGATTTACTAACTTATTTCTTTATTATTTTACAACTAACAAGTTCGTTGAAGGGGGCCAATTTTACTACATTGTTCTGTTGAGAAAAATAATAGCTTCAACCGATTTATTTATATTATCAAAAGAAAAAAAAATATTTTTAAAATTCGTGAAATTAAAATTTTGGATTTTGTATTATCTAAATAGTGTAATGTATTATTGCAAGGATGCACGATAGTCCCAAAAAAGCGTACAATAATTTCTTATCTTTTTTATTGCTTTTTAAATATATGTTTATTGCCTTTTTATACGTATTTGTGACGTCGCCGAAATGAAAATGCATAACAACGGCTATAAAATATATTTCCAAAATATTGAGTACATTTTGTATTTTGTCTAGGAAAAATTTAAAGCTTTTCACTATTCAAAATTATCGAAACAATTATTGTTAACATTCTTTTTTTGCAAAAAATATTATTTAAGCTAAATTAATATGTAAGGTCCTGAGACATTGAAAACACATTTGTTAACGTCATTCAGAAATCTTAGTTAATTTTATGGAATAATTTATTTAATTAGCTTAGCTTAGCTTAGCTCAGATGTTTCGAATTGTTTAAAAAAAATATTGAGAGCTAACAAAGTTTGACGACGATCCTTTTAGAAAATATACAACCATTTCACATTTAATATAAATTCCTAAAATTTTATTTTAATTCTTATTTAACGCAATATACACATGGTATAACTATAAAGCACGCGCGTTAAGCGGAAACAAATGTGATAATCCCATATTTTAAATAAATTCTAATTTCACACTTGAATCATAATTTATAATTTTTACTTTCAATACCTGTCAATTATAGTCATTATAATGTTTATAAAATGTATAAAACACTATTCTACAATAACAAGATTTCTTTTCAAAATATTTTCAAATGCATTTGTTATTCCCCAATAAATGTTTTTTTTTATATTAATTTTATCCTTTAATCTCCTTAAAGAAAATAAATATTTTTGTTATTATTAGATGTAACAAAATATCATTAATCCTTGCTTGAATAATGGTGAAAAGTCAACATATCCCTTTTTTTTCTTTCTGTCCCCTCAAAATTTTCTAATTTTTGGATAGAAATTTTTGTATGTAAAAATAAAACAGGGGAAGGATTCTTATGCAGCACTCAATTACAAACCCAAAATTAAGTGAATTAGCTGTTTAGCCCCCTTATTTATTCTTGCCTTATAAAAAAAAATATAAATATATGTACATACATATCTTGAATTTCTCTATAAATAAAATATTCAAAAAGTCAGTAAAAATAATGTCCTGAATAAATTTTCTGTTCAAAGAAAAACAAATGTTTTTGGACAGATTTAATATTTATGATACTGTTGAGGTTATAATGCAATTTAAATTATTTTTGCAAAAGAAAATAAATTATAATATTATATATATTATTATATTATAAATTATAATATTATTTGTCTAATAATAAACAAACAAAAAAGTTTATAAATTTACTTTTTCTGCCAAAAGATAAAAATTTAGTATTTTTTCGGTATTGGTGTCCAAAAGTCTATAAGTTTATTAGCATCATTTTTAATATTTATTAGTTATGTTTAAGTTTATTTTAAGTTAATTATATGACATAGGATAATTTGATTTTAAAGTGTTTTAGGAATGAAAACATATATATTCGCAATTAAAGATTGACTTAATTGATTAAAATGTTATTTTATAACACGGTTTCCTTTTTAATTTCATAATTTTTCAGGAAATTAGTGTGCTTTATTTATATTTTTTAGCAATAATAAAATATGAGTTTTAAGTGAAGATTCGTTTTTTAAATAATATCAATCATACAAGCTACGCTCAGTGTAAAAAATTGCTTATGTCGCTAATATTACTATAAAAACACATCACGTGTACTAAACTTAAATATAACGAATGCCCTGCTTCAAAACAATTATTCAGAAACTCAATTCTTTAATCTCGTTCGTTAGGTAAATCAGTTAGAAAACCATAAACATATTCGAACATTTTTTCTTTTATTTTTTTTTTGGAAAATTCAACAGAAGGGTAATTTATTTTTGGAAAATAAAATATTCTTCTGAGACTGAAGTGGAATATTTTATAAATGAAAGTGATTTTTTGCCTTTTTTTTTTTGTTGTTGGGGGTGTCACAACTTTTCAATTGCTCTAAAGGGATGCGAATATGTTCAAATGTAAGTATTTTGGTTGTGTACTGGTTTTTGAAATTAAATATGTTTTAACCGTCGAAGTGGTATACATACTTTTATTCTGACAAAAGGATACATAATTTATGTTTTAATAAAGATTAAAAAGGGTTAAATTTAAATTTGCATTATTATTTGATTAAAGGATATTATAAGGATAATTAATTTTCTGAATAAAATTCATTATATACCTTTTTCAGTGTAATAAGTACATATCATATATTATTTAATTTATATTATACTGGTTCAGATTAGAGTGCATGCCTTATGTTAACTTTTATATAATTACGAAAATAATATACATATATATTTTTACTTTTCTTAAGCCTAACGTTTATTAGACAATAATGAACAAAACTTCAACAGAAATTTGGTTTTTCGGTTCTTATAAAGACAATTACTTTACTCAATTTAATAATAATTATTATTAGTAAAAATAGTAATGAAATTTATAAGCAAGTATATTGTGTATTGGATTTAATTGTTTTTAAAACATTTTTTACTTGAAATTATTGAAGGATTCTTGATTTATTTCGTTCTTAATAGTATCTAAGTGATTCATTGCTGTTCTGTGAGTTTTCGAATATTATTAATGACGTTTTTAATTTTGATTAATTTCGTGTTATCTTCAATTCTACTTACATTAGTATCTGGTTCGAGCTCCTTCCATTTATAACAGAATAAATTTTGAAATATATTTGGACAGAACTATCGTTTTATCTACCGTATTACTAGTATTTTCGTTTATTGGGATATTAATAGTTGACTACAGTCAATAGTGTAACTTAATTATTTTAATTTGACTTAAATTTTCAAATTTTTAATTTATTTATTTAGAATATACTTAATATATTTCCCTGATTTTTATATATTTAAATATTATATATTAATTGTGCTAACTCTGAAGCTTCAATTTCTTTCTTCACTAGCATAATGTTAGGATTCTGCTCCACTACACAGCCAAATACGTAACACTGCGCGTATAGTGTTCTTTTTTTCTCTCAGATAATGAGAATATCTAAGCATTTTTATTTCGCTTTGCTTAAATAATAGAATTTCTATATAAAAATAGCAAATTTATTATCTATTATTTAGAAGAAAAAAAAGCAATATCCCACTCTGTTCTTTGACTCCATATATATCTTTTTATACTTGACATAATTTTTTTTTTTATATAAGTACCATATTGGATATATCCAAAATAATGGAAAGAAAAAAAATATAATAGAATATGTGATAATTCGTAGATTATGTTATGTACTAGTACAAATTATATACAAATATAGGTTTTTGGTAATTTTTTTTTTCCATAAAACACTAAAGAGTCATTCACAAGGGAAAAAAGTAAAACAATTTGCTATTCATTGCAGCAATTTTCCAAAAAATAAGGTAAAAATTTATGTGATTATCACAATAATTTTCACAATATGTGTGCTACCTTTTTAGTTCTTAATTTCTTTTATCAATATATTTGGTAAAAATTTAGTTGCTTACTTTAAGTCGGCCTGTCTGTCAGTAAAAAATAAATTCTGTTAATGAGTTATTGAATATTTGAAGCTGTTTGGTTTTAAAAAGTTTACAGTTAATATGGAAGAACAGGGTTAATTTAAAGTTTTTTTTATATATTTCTAAAATCGAAATCAATAATTTAAAACGAACAGTTAAAGTTTGTTTAAAAGTATACATTTATATTTTAATTAATATTTTCAAATAAGTACTCCTGGGTCAGAAGATAATTGAAGGGAACTGTAGATACTACACAGATCCTGTCATTATCTAAAGATTTCTTTCTTGGTTACTCTCGAATTCGTCTACCAGTCTCAATACCAATAGACATCTCCGTCTCCATAGAAGCATAGAGAAAAATATTAAAAATTTGAGTACAGATTTTTGGATTATAAGAACTAATAAGTATGTTTCTTCTGTTTCAAACTTTGAAATTACATATGAGCCGTTTATTTTGAAAGTGGTTTAAGTCCATTTTTCAAAAAAAAAATAGTTAATGATAACAATAAGCACGATAGTATATATTCTTTTTACAATTTGAGTCTAGTATCATTAAAACCGCTTTGATTTTGACACTTGAAAATTAGCTTATGGAAATATTAATATGTATTTTTAAATCAATTCAAACACAAAACCTTAAATATCTCAATACAAGAACAAATGGACTTAAACCACTTTCAAAATAAACGGCTCATATAAATCTTTTTAATAATATTAAATTTCTATAATTTATAGTTTGCTTGAAACATTTCTTCTATCTGACTATATTTTATGTGTGTGCTTTCTTTTTATATAAATATAATATTGGTTTAACATTGAAAAATAATGGTTGAAATAAAGTTCGATTTTATTGCACCATTTATGTATTTTTTTTTTTGAATAAAGAAAAAGATTTTACCGCAATTTCCCTAATCTTATGTATATTTTTTGAACATATAATGTCTATAACAGTCTGATATTACCTTAGGGGTTACAAGATTTTTTTTTAACATATTTGTTTTTGTTCTTTTTTTTTTATTCAGTCAAAGTCACAAAAAAGAAATTGAAATTCCGTCTTTAATTTGGATTGAAAATAAGGGAACGACATGGAAAAAATTAGATAGTGTAGCTAAAGTTATTTTCAGAACAACAAACTTTTCATAAATCGTTCAATGACATTAAAATGGATATTTAGTAATTCGCAATTTTAACGAAAATTTATTTCTATAGTCATATTACACTGTCGAATTTTGAGATTAAAAATTCAAACTTTTAGCTGAAGGCTAAAATATTATTGATTATACTTATACTCCTAAATTGGTACTTGTAATAATTTTCAAATAATTAACTTTTATTTTTTCGTTACAGCATTCACTTTCCACACATAAAAATTTATTAATTCGAACTATGATGATAGAAAACAATGTTAACTGATTTATAGAAATACGGTAGTAACAATTTAAATGATTTATGTATAATTATAATAAAAACAACATTTATTAAGATGAATGGAATGCAGCATATTTTGGAATAAGCCAAATTTATATCTGGCAAAATCCTAATGCTCTCATCAGCAGATAAGAAACTAAAAAAATTATTAAATAGTTTAATAGTTTAACGACAAACGGCGAGTGAATTAAAAAGATAACCCAAAGGCTTGAAAAGAGAAAGATCTTTAATTTTATAATATTGCATTAAATAAATAAATAAATTTAAAAAATTTGTTAAAAAGAAGCAAAATGTAATTTTATTTAACTCAGCAATCATGTCGTACAATCTATGTAAAAAATGCAACACAGTTCGTGTTTAAGGATTTGTTTTAGTAAAAACATAAATTTTCCAAATAAAGTGTTGAGAGTCCTATGCCACATTAGCCATCTCGATGAGTAATCTAATTCGATATTAAGACGGATTAATTAGTATCTTTGCAGAACTTTTTCTTATAAAATCCAATTATTCAAGTTCTTATAATAAAATCAAAGACCAAGAGTGTGTTTTATCATTATAATGTTTCAAGTTGAAGTTATTGCCAAAATCATATAACTTTGGCAGCTTATTTAATGTTATGACAAACATTTTTCATCCCACTTTAAAAAATTAAATGTTCAATTATCTGCTGACCAAAAAATTCGGCAGAGCGGTAACATATAATGTTCATCATCCATAGTAAAGAAAAGATGAAAAACAAAAATATATTGATGATATTGTTTAAAATTTGAAAATGAAAACCTTTAAGTTGTTAATTTGAAACACCTTTTTCTATTTCTATTTTGCTCCTGGGATTACAAAAAAAAAAATAAATAAAAATTATGAAAATTAATTATTTTTTTTCCTCTTATATTTACAAGAAATGAACAATTTTTTTTTTTTTCTGCATAATCACTTTATATCTATTATTTTTATGTTTTGTTGTTTATAATTTGTATTATGTTTTATATTCACAACAATTGATGAAATCGTTATATTTTAATTAAGTTGTTTTGTTGTCGATAATTTTCATAATGGGTTGTCGGCACGAAATCTAATTAAAATCAGAGTGAAAAGCACAAAATGAATTAATTTTTGATGATTCTATCTTAAGGCTACAGTAAACAATTAAAAAGAAAACAAAATTGTTATGACTCTTTAAAAATAAAAAAAAATAAAAGAAACACGGATTTATGAAATTTTGATGATAATCATTGTCTTAAGAATTCATCTTCATTTCAAGTCAAGTCAATTTGCTATGAGAAGATATAAGATCAATTGAAAACCACTAAACATGCTTATTTTCATATAAATTTGAATTGAATATTGAACACTTCAATATTACTTCCAAATTGCTTGTGCATTCCCAAAATTAATAAAAAATATTCAATCAAAAAAAAAATAAGGAATTTTTATTTTTTCTTCAAAATGTTATTTATATGAATCATTTCTAAAATTTAAATAAAACCTGGCAATTGAAAACCGCACATTAAAGTAAATCATCACCTGTCGATTTTTTCCCATAAATTGATCTTCTAAATTTCCAATTATTGTTTTTTTTTTTCTCATTTTCAAACCTTCAACTTAATTATTTGTTTTAACATATTATTTTAATCTTTTTAATCTTACAAAAAATATACGGACTTTCCGGTTTGTAAATTATTTATATCGTTTTTCAATAACAGAAGAAAAAAAAAGTACATATAAGAATGAAAGAAAAAAAAAAAACAAAAAGGATTTAAAAGGCGGAAACATCCCTAAATTTATATTATATAACCTTTTAGTATCGATTTTTGGTTCTTTCGATGGTCAACACTAATTATGGGGTTAGGGATGCCGATGAATCTGAAGTTAATAAAAAAAAATGTTTTTTTTTTAATATAATTTATTTAAAGGGATTTGTTTTCGTCTTAATCAACACTTTTGCCGTATGTTCAGCAAAATAAAAATTGTAGGTAGACTTAAAAATAACATACTGTAGGATTTAAGTTTAGTTAGGGTAGAGAGGTTAACTGGGAAGACAATGAATATAATGAAATATAAGAAAAATATTAATTAAATATCGGAAAAAATAACTCGAAGATCCTTAGGGTTTACTATATTTTAGTATTTTGTTTTTATACTTTCATTGCAAGCTGATTGAAAATAATTTGGACGATGTTCTTAATACTTTTTTTTTTAATCTGGTATATTTACATTTTACAATATCTACTGAATTGAAAAAGAAAAAGTTGCTGAATTTAGTAAATACGGAATAATCCAATTTCCTTGTTGAACAATATACTTAGAAAAAAGTTTTAAATTGATTGAATTGTATTTTTGATAGCGTAATCTTGAAAATGACGTTTCTTTTCGTTAAACATAAACGTAAACATAAGTTCTGAATACCTATGTTGCATAATTATAGTTTTGATGAAAATAAACCCAAACTTTTTTCACTTATAAAACCTGCTTACGCACTTAAGCTCCATGTACCATATTTTATTTCATTAAAAAAAATGGGTTAAAAAAATTAATAAAGATACTTGTATTTCAGGTACACATTTTCATAAGTATGTGTACAGATAATACATATATACATATATCAGTTATATCGATTTTAATCTTCTTCAAAAAAAAGAAAAATAAACAAAACATATTTTCTTAAGGTGATAATTTACTATCATTTAAATTATATTATTATATTTTCATTCATCCTTTTGTAACAATCGAGTATTTTATATGCTCACTATAAAATTCATATAAAAGGTTCTGAATTAAATCAAATTAAATGGGATTAATGGAAAATTAAAGAAACAGGAAAAAAAATGTCATAAAATGAGTGAACCTGAACATAATTTATAGATATGTATAAGTTCAACATACAGCATACAATGTATATATACTTAAAACTCATTGACTTTCAATAATAATATTCTCATTTTTATATGATGATTGTATTTTTTATTATTTTTATGAAATCTAAAAAACAAGAATTTTCAAAATTTATGATTTTTAAATTGTGTTTACTTTAAGACAGAGAATAACAAAGATAAAATATTACATGTGAATAGTTTTGACGTTGCGTACGTTCATGCCAAAGTTATAACTTCCAAAATAAATGATATTGAACTTTTAATTTGAAAAATGTGGGAAACCGTTTAATTTTTTTAATAATTAAACTACATTTAATTATTGGTTTCTTTTTCATCTAACCTTAAAGTACAAAAAAATACTCAAAAAAATAGCTACTGCTTGCTATACAGTCTTTGTAAATTCTACGCTATTTTGGCAATCAGCCTAGAAGTTCAATAGTTACAACTTACAAACATATACGCTCCTCTATGTTATTTTTTACAGGAAACTCGTTTCTTCACTAAAATGTTGAAGTTTCCTGCTCTGATGACAAAGCTGTATTTTTATTGGCATACATTTTTAATGTTTATAATGATTTAAATTCATATAGGTTTAAATATTATATTTCACACACACTTTCGAACCACAAATCTGTAAACTATTCTCTGTCATTCATAAGTTGTATGGTTTATTTTAATTTCATTAATACAAGTTTCCACATAAAGGAGAGATTCTTATTTAAATTTCTTTATAATAAAAAACTTATTAGTTTAAATTATTATTGAAAAAAAAAATTATTATTATTTTCAATGAGCTATAAAAAAAAAAAAAGACTGTGGGAGAATGAATTTTTGGAAGAATTCAATGTTTTTCATTTTAAATATTCAAATTTTTATTAATATCCAACTAATTATAACTGGTGATAATAACTTAATTTTAGGAATTTTTTCAATAAATTTTACTTTGATAGTGTTATATAAAGAAAACCAATTTTTTTTTTGGGTTAATAAGTTTATTACTGTTATTAGGTACTCCATAAATTTTGTAGCAGAAAAAAAAGATTCATTTTTCAATATATTCAATATAAGACAATTGAATAATTTTTAAGTTGTTGTGGGTTGATTGAAAAAAAACAAACTTTATTTTTATAGTGAAGTAGGTGTGACTTAAATTTAGGGGTCGAGAATGATTATATAGGTACTTTTAATAGAAGCAATCATAATCTTGAATTCAATGATTTTTTTTTATCCTTTGAGTTATTCGTTTATATTGAAAGAAATTTCTATTTTTGGTAAAAATTATAATTTGTCGAGATCTATCATCTTTTTACTAGCTGCAATTTTTCCGATGCGTTGATTTCTAAACAATTATTAAGACAAGCCTGGGCACTAAGCGACCAATTAAAAAAAAAATCAAAAGATATAGACCCGCAGTGAAGTGTGGAGAGTACCTATATTGTTGTTGTAAACAATAATCAATTGATATTAAAGTTTCTATTAACATTATGATAATTAAATTTTTTCAATGTTATGCAGATATACTACTTGAAATGAAAATAAAAATTGTGTACATTAAACCATATCAAATTGTAACAACTATAAATTTGACTATCCTTTAATATTTCAGAGCTAAATTTAATATAGTTATGTACATAAATATTATATTTATACATAGGTATACCGATTTTAATGGAATTATAATAAAATATATAATTTATTATAATAAATAACATATTATTATACGTATTATATATTATTTTTCTTTGAATTAAATTAACTTTTTATTTTTAAATAATTATCTACATGCAGTTAACAATATTCTTTTTAAAATGGTTTACTATACTATGTTGGTTTGAGGACATATCATCAATTTTACTATTATATAACTTTAATGAAATGTATATAGAAATTGCAAATAATATAGATTAGCACTTGTCGTTTGTTAAGCTAAGCGAAAAAAGAGCCTCAATCGATGAACCTATAAAATAATTTTATTATATTTATACGGTCAAGATTCAACATTTTAGAATTCGACATTTTTGAGATCGACATTAAAATAACTTTATTTCATTCCTGAACCAAATAATTTATTCTATCAAAATTTTTGTTTTTTTTTTCTATCTAAACTGAATCTATAAAAATCTACTTAGATAATATCATTATTTTTCTATAAAAATAAAAAAAAAAATAAAAAATTTGAAAGGATTATTATATATATTTTATTATTTTTTTTAATAAAATAATATTAGATATTAAATAAAAATTAAATTTTATCAAATATTGCAAAACAAACAGTTTAATAGATTTATTTATATTATTATATTTTTATCTCTATATTTAAAATAATCGTTTTAACTTAATAAATTGGTTTTTATTTTATTTTAAAATTGTTTTTTTATTAAATTAAAACTCTACAAAAATGTTCACAATGTACATAGTACATAAATATAGTTTAAAAATATATAAAATCGATTTATTCCAAGTAAGAAATAAATTCTATATTTGTGTAGTAAACTGGTATCAACATTTAAAAAAAAAAAATTAAAATTTTTCGTAAAATCAAATAAAGTTTGAATTATTTACTTATCTACATCACATAAATTTCAGTTTAATATAAACATTGATAAGTTTGTAAGGTCGAAAGGAACCCGAAAGCAAACAAAACTCTAATTTACCAGGCTTTTAATAAACATTTATCTTTTATCTTTTATCTTTATATGTCTTGCTTTCATTATTATTTGTTCTCAGTTTTTTCAATCTAAAATATCTGTAGTTAAGTTAAACTATTCGCTAAATTAATACTATATATTATAATCAAATTCATAACATAATATGGATAGTGAAAAAAAAAATTAAGGTTTGCTACTCAAAAATATATTCATTAAACACCAATAATTTTATGAATACCAGCTACATTTACACTTACCTAAATATTCACGTTATGTAATTACATTCATACATTATATATATGTATGTAATTAAAGAAATAACTTTTTCAACCACAAGTCATTAATTTTATTACAATTTCTATTTTTAAAAAGTAACCTTTATTGTTTTGAAATGAAATGAAATGCATTCAACAACTTCTTGTTAGATTTTTATCAAAAATTCTATTAATTTTATTTAAAAAGTGTCAGAAAGAAACCCTCTGTAATAATTACATTCATAATATATATATAATAAAAAAATTAATGAAATAAGAAAAAAAAAATTATATAATTATCATTTAATTTATCTTCACTCTATATTTTTGTTATTAACATATTCACTATAACAGCGATTTAAATTTGAAGATACTTGAAATTAAATTTATAGCTAAGATTATTAACATTATTAAATTTATAAATTTATAGCTAACATTAATATTGGTAATATTCTACCAATATTGTGTAATATTCTGCCTTTCTACTTATGCATTTGATTTCATTCAATTTTCGGACATTTGAGCTCAAAAATCTATATGAAGATTAAAATCGAATATTATACAGGAGGAATATAATATAAATTTTATAAAGAATTTTTCATATAAAAAATTATAAAGAATTTTTCATCTTTTAAGATTTAGTTAAAAGCATATAGGAATTATAATCTAATCTATAATAATCAAGAAATATACTGTACATTTTAATAAATTTTGTTCTACATAATTTACATTCTTTCTTATTATAGTATCTACTAATTAAATTTTGACTATTTAAATATTGGAATTCGGAAAAGGATTCATGATGATAAGTTCTTGGTGAAGTTAAGATTTCTTTTTTAATCTAACGTAAGTTTATAATTAACTAAATTAAAATGACATTCAAAATCAATAAAAAATAAATAATTGAAGTGTAACTGATAAACATATATGTACAATACATATATTCGTATAACGTATAACTAAGTAAATGCAAACTAAAGTGAAACTAGATGTGGCAGCAACGTGGAGGTAGATAAACTTAAAATTACAGGCAGGGCAAATTATTATGTAATTGCATATAATATATATTCAACCCGACAATTATTATTATTATTATAATTGAGAAATTCTAAGTCAAAGAATAAGAATAATGAAAATATTTATTATACAAACTGAAAAATTTTAAATTTTTTATTAAATAATATTTCTTTTCATTTTTATTTAGCTTCATTTTATAAAACAAAAAAAAAAATTGTTTTTAAATTGATTTGTTTTTATTCAAGTGAATATTATTTTCTCACCTATTCAAAAAATTCAAAGTTCAGCTTAATTTCATTTATGCGCGCATAAAGAATGCCAAAGGCATCGTTAACATGATCAGTGATCATGTTTACAATTTATTTTAGCTTTTAATACGTGATATTTAATTTTTTTTTCCTGGACTCTGTTTTTTTTTTTTTTTGAAAATATGGCACCTAAATTATGGTTCTTTCTGGACATAAAGCAAGCCTTCTTTTTATATAAGATTTCATTTTTAACCTTGGTCTTCATAACCATAATAACACCTAAATATACTATCTACTCATTAAAAAAGCTAATGGTAAAGAGTGCAGAAAATTAAGAAGAATGTTGTAAAATGTAAAAAATTAAGATATTCTATTAAATTTAATTACTTCACTATTCTTCAGTTATCAAATTTTTAAGTGATTGCAAAATAATATATTCTAATAGGCTTTTATAGAACGTAATAACATTTAACTTCTCTGTTAAGCATATTTCAGCTTTATTTTACACTTGAGCAAATATTAATGATAAATTAGTTAGTATGCAAGTTAAGGCTAATAAAATACTCTCTGCAATCGCAACATTTTTGAAATCCTTTATAGGACGTTCAGAAAAGGTTTTTGTAAAAAATAAATATTGAAGCAAAATTAATTTGTTAAAAAAAAAAATTAATTTTTCTTTATACATTAACATTCAACGAATCAAAAGTTAAAAGGTACATATATTTTTTAAATAAAAAAAAAATACCAATGATTTCTGTTTTTATTACTTTAAAACTCATAAATGCAGTCAAACAAATATGTAATATACGTAGTAAAATTATACTTAGCGCTCTATTATTAAACACTATAAATCATTTTAAGATCAGATGGTTTTTAAACATTTATATTGTTCAGGAATTATATTTTTTTGAAATAATGGTTTAATGTTTTTATTTAGTGAAATAAAAAGAAAACTTTTGTAACTGAACCTATTTGAAAATATTTGATAGACGTAAATTTTTTTCAAACTTTAGATTTTTTACAAAGTCAATCTTAACGTTTATTCAAAAATATTCATGCTTGGAACAAGAGTTTCACAGCAATTTTATATAGTTTTAAATTCTACTACGATGAGCTTATACACACAAAACCAAAATCGGTGTCAAAAACTGCAAAAACATTTTTTAAATTTTAGTCTGACTGTCGTTTTAAAATATTTTCTTCATAAACTATTTGATGCATTCGTCAGAAATCATACAATATTTGTAATATACTTATGAATTCTTTTCTTCATAAGAGGTGGTGATGAAAATGCTTAAGGATCATAAAAAATAAATTTAAAAATATTGCAAGTCTTTTTTAATTCAACAATAAAGTTAAAAACTTAGAAGACTTAATTTGTCAGTCTGCGGAAAATTGAAAAAAGATTTTAAATTCTTTAAAAGAAATTTAAATAATATAAAAACAAATACTTGAAGTTATACAGAAGTGTTTTTCTCTATTTATACTTTTGCTTGGCTTAATTAATCATCCTCCAAATTATTAAGTTCTCAGAATATTATACGTTCATTAAGGCAAAAAAAAAAAGAAGAAGTATTTTCTTTTAGAATTTCAGATGTTATTATATAAAAATTATTTTAAAATTAGCCCTGTTTATTAGTTATGCAAGAAAAAATTTAGAAGTCATCAAACAAAAATTAATTTCACCTTTATAACTATACTCCTACTATACATTATTTCATTTTTTTTAAAGATTAAAAGTAAAAAATAAAATTTTAACTATATTAATAATATTAATTATATCAATCACATCCCATCAATAACCTATTCGTATATTATATATAAAATATCTTAATATTCTATCTAGATTTAACTTTATTAAGGAAATTGAAATGAAAGCACTTGCCATAATTTTAGTGCAATAAATATTATATTACCAATATTACTTCTTTTTTTTTAAACTTAAACTAAGGATAAGTGAGCGTAGAACATATTCTTAGTTATATAATAAAAAAATAATATTTGATCGAATCTTTATATAAAATGTTTTTAAAATTGATATGCGTAACAATCTTTTAAATTATAATGTATTTTAAAACCTATTTATCATGTATAGAGAAATTTAAAACAATTTTTCAATAAATTTTTATAAATTATCTGTTTTAAGATTTTTTTAAAAGTTAAATTATTAATTTTTTATCATAATATTAAATCATAATTTCATATTATTTTGAACTATATGACTTAAATTTTAAATACCTTCTATATATTAAACGTATAGCCATAGTGGAGATAGGAAAATATCTTTTTTTTTTCATCTATTTATATATAAATTGATCTATAAGCATTAAATAACTTAATTAAGGATATTTTATTTTCTTTTCAATCATGCTTGTTTCAGAATATTGGCTATAATTTGATTTAATATATTTTATAAACCTGTTGTAAAGTTGTTTATCTAGATCTCGAGGTAAAGTTTTAACTTAGTACATGTACATAATATGGATGATTCACATCATAAGAGCATTTTTAAATTTCTTGCAAAATTAAAATCGATATTAATTTCTGGGAAGAACCATTTACTTAAAAAAATTCTTTTAGAGTAAAATAAGCAAGTTTTGGGAAACTCACATTTAGGTGTAGCTATTTTTACAAAGAAACTGTTCAATTTCTTAAAATATTTTCTTATAATCTTATTTTTCGTTTTACATGGGAACTTATGTTAATTATAAAATTAGTTACCAAACAACCATTGAGTTTGCGTATCTTTTTTTTTATATTAACATCGAATATCGAATAATTTAATAATATGAGGGAAAATTATTTCATATTTTTTTTCATATCAAAGTTAAGAAATCTGCAATTAATTTTTCCAAAACAATGAACAATATTCGCCTACTTTGAAATTAAAAGATTTATTAATTTTTTTTTTTACTTTAATTTTTTTTTTATTTTTATTTTAAAGCTAGTTATAAAAGACTTTCATTTCAATTATATGAATAATTTGCCATAGAGAATCAATATAATAAATATCAAAATTGTTGCACAGCATGCAATTATAGAATATTATAATAAGAAAACCAAGAAAAAAAAATATGTAGTTTAAAAAGATATAAAATCTAATGGGGTTTGTTGGATGAAAATATTGATTTGGGGCGCACGTGTGGTGAAATAAAATTATAGCATTGAATGGAAGATTCGAAAATAAAATTAGTAATAGTTTTCAATGACATTTTTAGTGAAAAATTTTGTTACAGCTCTTAAAACGTGGCCCTGAAGAGTTTTAAATACAGAAATTAAATATATGTAACTTTGACTGGAAAATATTGAATTTATAGATTTCAAGTAAATTGTCTTTCTATGTGCGATTTTAGTCCATCTATATGCGAAATTTTTATAAAATTACCAAATTTTGAAAATAGAACTTTGCTGAAATTGGAAGCATGGCTTACAGACAAAAATCACATCATTTTATGGAATAGAAATAGAAAAACTTTATTTATTCAAAATAATATTATTTTTCATTCTTAAAATTTATTCGCTAAACAAATCAAAATTAAATTTTAATTTGATATAATTTCGTTTCTTTTGAAAGAATTTTTAGCGCCATAAAACTATAAAATCGCAATTTGCAGAAATTCGATTTACATAACATTCTCACTTCCAGCAATTTTGTTATATTTATTGATAAAAAAAAATATAATTTGGAAATTGCATTTTATACATTAATGAAGTCATTATTATTGCATTTTTTCACTTTAAAAATTCTTTTTTTTTTCCCCCATTTGCTTGGCTAAAGATAATTTATGGATTTTAAGAAGATTTTCATGGCTCATATATATTGCAACATGGTGTGCAATATGGTGAAAATTTTTATATGAACATAATATGATTATACCTAAATACAACATCATATAAACTAAAATAGCTTTTAAAAAATAGTTATCGAGATCATTAGATTGATAGTACGATTTTATTATTATGAAACTAAAGAATAATTTTTTTTTTGTTGCTTTAGAAAAAAAAAAATATTAAACAACTCAATCAACACGATTTATTGGTAGCACGTTCATGGAACATGTAAAATTAGTGCAAGTTATAACATTGTAACATAGTCTCCGGCAAAATGAATATTATGTATATAATACATACACATTTTGCATAATATATAGCTTACATAATATTATTCTTAGCCATTATTTAGGAAAAAAAATCTATAGATTATGTTATATTGCATTTATAAAGCAAGTTACATTAGACAGAAGATTAAGATGCTCAGTCTAAGATTGTTAACCAAAAATGTACTGGGCAAATATTTTAATGAAAAAGTTTTAAAAGAAAGTGGAAGAATAAAATCTTTTTGTAAGAAATATGAAATAAAAGCACCGTAGTGTAGTGAACTAAATTTTCTCTGTCTCATAAATTGTATGATTTTGGATTAAGGATAAATTCGAAGCTATAAAAGTCTAAAGTTTTGTTTAAGAATGTTATAAAAAAAAGTTTAAATATATTGCACTAAATGATTTATGAAGGTTTTCCTAAAAATTTCCCTGTATAGTGATCATAGTCTTCGGAAGTGAATTTAAATAAAAAGAAAAGTTTATTATGATAGTTCAGGAAAATATATATGTCTGCATTAATTTTTCAGACGCCAAAATTAGTCTTAAATCGAGTGGAAAATTTATTATTTTTTTTGTGATAAACGTGATTTTAATTTTCAATAATTTTTTATATATAATATAAGTAAGGGTACATAATAATAATAATATTAATAAAAACCAATTTTTTTTTTTCATATTTAATAAATTTATAAGATCATTTATAAATGATTATAGTTTAGTAGGTATATATATAAAAAAAAAATTGTAAGGCGCAATAATAATAATAAAATAAAATTACTCTTAAATCAGAAAATCAAAATAAAAAAAAAATAAAATAAAAAAATTGAAATTTATTAATCGAGCGTGAAAACAATATAATTTTATTGCCCTTTGAGGTTTTTCCAAAAAAAAAAAAAAATTATACAACAAATCTATGAAAAAAATACGGAAAACTCACTTAAAAGATATAGTTTGTTAGTGTCAAAATGTTATTGATTGAAAAATAAATTTATCCTAAAGATATTTTAAATTTTATTATTCCGTGAAATACCATAAAGATGAGAAATTTTTTATTAACTGATTATAATAGTATAGTAAAATATTAATAAACGTATATAAAAGAATTATACATATATAATAATACACAAAATAATAAAAAAATGCATTAAAATTTTTTTATTTTGATATTTTACAAAACAATTTTCACGTTTAAATTATTGTTGTTTTATAAATTGTATATTAAAAGGGCTCTACATAAGAATATTGTTCATAATTTAACACTAATTTAAAGCTAAATATACCTACATATTTTTTTTTACCTTTAGATAAGAATATCCTGATAGTGTACTATGAGAAAATTATACAAAAGTTATGTATTATTAATTTTTTTTTTAACTGTATTATATATTTTTATGTTGAGTAAGAGTGCACTAGAAGACGGCCACTAGTGTAAATATCTGTGCGCAATTTGGAATTTATTAAAAAAAATAAATAAATAATATTCTTTCTGATGATTATTTTAGTTTGATATTGAGAATTAAAAATCTTGATTTAAAAACTTGTAAGAACCTATAAACATTTTGTTTGATATAAAACGTTTTTCTGAAGTTTTTTCTTAGGATAAAAAAAATTAATAGTGCGGCCTAATATACAGTAACTAACTATCTAATAAGAGTTCCAAAAAATAAAATCGTAAACATAACTTTTTTGACATCAATAGCATATATATTATTAACTTTATTTATAATTATATTATTTCCTTTTCAATTTCATATAGAAATATTATTTAAATAAAAACAATATATTTATTCCTAAAGTTAATATATCTATTAATTTTATTAAAAATTAAAATAATATTATAATTATAAATTAATAAATTATTTTATATGCGGCGATCGAAAGCTATGTGGGAAAATTTACGAACTTTATAATTAAAAAGTTTAATATATTTTTTTTAACGGTGATGAAGTTATTATTTTTTTTTTTTTTTTTTGTAGGGCAGATATTTTCATAAATAAAAGTTAATAAATTATTACGAAGTTTTGTATATTATATTTAGATTGGTTGTAGATGACAAAAGGTTTAATTAAATGACACCCTATTAACATAAAAAAAAAACTGTTGTTTAAATAACTAAATATTAATGAAAAACACCTTCATTGAAAATGTTATGAAAACAGAGAAAAAAAATTTTTTTTTTAAATTCTTTTGTATTTATTAAATTTTCTAGTTTATGGGAAAAACGAAAAGAAAGCGTAAAATTTTATTGAATTAAAAAATTTTATATGAAAAAAAAAGTTTTTTTTTATTTTTGGTGTCAATTTAAAAATAATTTAATCATAAAGTGGTGAGCAAATACTATAATATCCAGCAGTGTTAAAAAATAAAAAATAAATTGTATATATTTATTATTTATCATCATATTATAATTATGTGTGGGCACATTCAAATTAGTTGGGTCTTAATAAATTAATCTTCATATAAGGTTTTTGTGTAAAAAAAGATGATATTGTTATCTTGGTATATGAAAATTCATTTATTCAGTTTGAAGTTTGAGTATTTTAAATATAGTACAATAAATATCTTTTGTTACTTTAATCCTTGGAAGAGAAGGAATTCTATACCAAACCTTTATTAAATATTATTTTGAAAATTTTTTACCATTATGTTTACTTTTCTATGCTACTGAAGTTCAATGCTCGCATTGAAGCCCTAATCGCTGAAACTATTAAAAAAAATCGTATGTTTTGAAACACAGTGATTCTGACACAATAAAAAATGATGCCAAAATATAGATATTTAGTACAGTAATACCACTTTAACTTATTATATCCATTTAGACCATATTTACGCAAAATTGGGAAACTATTCAGAAGTAGACGCATTAATAACGAAAAAAAAAATGTTTTTTTTTATTAATAAAATATTTTCCCATAGCACAAAAACAAAAACAATAATTAATTTTTATTTATTTTTTATTTTTAAGCTTTTAAGACATAACTGAGAGAAAAAAAAAACCCAAAAACTTAATTTATTAAAATTATGAAAAATACCAGAAAATTAGTATGTTATTTAATTTTGAACATAATATAATTAATATGAATTTTTTTTTTGATAAAATCATTATAGCAAATTTATTGATTTCATTATTATTTTATTTTATTGTTCTTATTTATAAAAGGTTCAGATTAATTATAAGTTAATTTATATTTCAAAAAAAAAAAAATATGTTATTCATAAAAAAATAATAATTTATGAATATTGAAAAACCTTAAATCTATATATGCTATATTTTTTCTCTTTAACTATATATATAAAAATTATTATTAATGTGACATAATTATTATATTATGATTATGATATTTTTGAAATGAATTTTTTTTTATTTAAATTTAAACACAAATAAACAATAAAATTAATACATAGATTTAAATATAGAAAAATGTCAATTTATCGAAAATTATATATTTAAATGAGCTCTTAAGCAGTGTTAGGCAGTGTTAAACCATTTCCAATAGTAATATTAAATATATATATGATGATTAACAAAATTTCTTATATAAAAAGACTAAAATATTAAAATTCGCAATAATATTATTATAAATATTAAATGATGATATAGTTTAAAGAAAAAAATTGTTATTTAAGCGCCAAATTTTAATTTTAAAAGAAAAAGGTTTCAAAAGAAGTATACAAAAAATTAATTCTGTAAATATATTTTATAATTTAATCAAAAAGTATCTCAATTTTATATGCATAACTTTATTTATCCTTTAAAAGATATTCAAGATAGTAACGAAATATATTTGTTCTAAAAATGAAGCTGAAATTTATATCATAAGAAGATTCAAATAACATAAATTATATCGCTGTATATGATCAGCTGTTTTATAATATAATATACGGCAATACAATGACCATTTAATAGGAAATCAGCTGTGAAATATTTCAGCTGGCTTTCTTCGCATATTTTATTGCAAAATTATTAATAAAATTAAATTTTTTTATAGTAATGATTAAGAAAAAAAATTATTATCTGATACTTTTTTTTAAATTTTAATTCTTATTTTTTTTTTTCCTTCACTTCCTCACTTACAAATAATGATCCACATCTGTTATCTTTTTGGTGCATTAAACTTATGTATATAAATGATGTATAAAAAAAAAAAAATTATTTCATCAAATTTGACAGAATTTAATATTCGTTCATAATTGAATGCTCAACCAACCATCAGAATATATCAAATTTAAAATTTTAATCAATTTTTTTTAGTTTTTTTTTTTTTCTGATAATTTTCCATCTTTATTATTTTTTAATTTAAAAATTTCCTGTTTGATATTTTTGCATAATAAATGTATATATAAACACAATGTTTGGCTTTTGTCCGATATATTTCACACATATTGACGAAAAATACAAAAAATAAATAACAAAAAAACTATTCATCCATCACAGTGAAAAAATTTATGTGAATGAAAATTAATTTAAAATATATAAAAATGTAATAAGTTCATTTCACTTTGTAAACGTTGTAATTTGATTAATATCAAATTATACTTACAATATAATGTGTATATAACGATCAAGGATGCAATTTTTTGTTAGTTATTATTTGGAGGCATATAAGTAAAATACTTAGTTTAATAGTTTTATTTTCACTTTTCATCGGAGGGATCTTAAACTCGTTAATATGTATCAAACAGTGACCAACAAGGGGGGCAGACAGTTGCCCAAATGACAATTGACAATCTGACATTTGCCCACGGACATTTGACAATCTGACATTTGCCAATCTGATATTTGAGTCCCCCGTTCCAAATTGAAACAAATTATTTCCAACTTTATAGGTAATTTTTTTCAAAAAAAAAAAGTTTTTTTTTAGCTGAGTATAAGTTTTGTTAAACCAAAAAACTGGTCAAATGTCAGATTGTCAAATGTCATTTGGGCAACTGTCCGGGAATCGACCAACAATGTAGTGTTATTTTTATACTAATTTTTTTAATTTCATAAAGTTTTAATAGATTCCAATGTTAGGTTTATAGGGCCTTAAAACCGTTTTATATATCAATTAAAAGAACCAGAGAAAAATTACTGAATTTTTAATTTTTAATAATGCTTCAAAAAATTTAATTACATAAAGAATAAAATTAGTCGTTTGGAATAATGGTGTATTATCTACTGGTTATCCTGCGACAAGAGCTATTTTGCCAAAAAAAAAATTATTTTTCCTATTTTCCATTTAAATTGGCATTTTATTAACAATTTTAATTTTTAATTTTCCTCATTTATATACATGGTCCACCTATTTTTAAATGAATATATTAAAATAACTTAAAGTTATTTCTAATTTTATTTTATTGTTAAATTTATGTCAGTTCTTTCTAATATACAGATATAAATGTATTACGGTCACGAATAACCAAAATTGGTTCCAATATAATGTTAAATTAAAAAATCAAAAATAATATAAAATCAAAAAAACAAATAAAATAAAAAATAAACGACACAATAATATAGAAAATTTTGTTTTTAATTTGAAAATTAATTCAGGCATAAAACAATAGATATGCGAAATTGAAATGCACTGTTGTGCACTTGATTTGTTAGTTTTCCGGAAAGAAAATTATTTTACCGTAAAAATATCGTTATAAAAGTATATTAAAAAAGTTTTCCTATATAAGTATTCCAAACCATAAATCAAAGATAACTTTTCCAATTTAACTATAAAGAACAAATCTGTCGTGTTAAAAAAATTTTTTATTTTATTTTATTTTATATTTTTTATATTTCTTTTTTAAAAATGAAAATAATATTTTCTTTTCTTCATATTGTATACTATATTATACTATAGGTACACTTATTTATATTTTTATTATATTCCATTATTATTTTTCGTAATATGAAAATAAATTTTATTTAGAAATTATTATTATTATTATTTGATTTGTTTTACAGGGTCTTTTAATAAAACTATCAGACAGTTTTTTGTATATATATAAATGAAATATAGATTTTGGAATTTGTTAAATTTTTAAATGTTTGATTAATGAAAATAAAATTATAGAAAATATTTTCTTATTTTTTGGATACATTTTTCTTTTAAGCCTATATGCCACCTTAAAGTGGATTCTGAAATAATAACAACTTTTTTAAAAATTTAAATTGGATTTTAATTTCGTTTTATTTCTAGCCTAGGAATGACACGATTTTGACATAAAATTGTTTCGAAATGTATAATTCTTTAAATCTGCAAAAAGGAAATTTCAAATTCACCATAATTTAAATTTATACTTATAAAGTGATTTTAATTTTAAATAAAATTAAAAATTTGAAAAATAAGTTTAACAGATTAAAATATGTTAAAAAAGATTTTATGTTCAGTATCTAAATTTTCTTTAGCCGAAAAGAGAGATTATATTTATTTCAACTCCAAATCAGCAGTTTGTAGATAATTTTATTTGAATTCAAAATAAACTCAGCTATGAATAATTTAAGACTGTGCAGATCATTGGCTATAGTTCTTCATCTTAAGTTCATTTCAGAAGTGTATGTACGGTAACAATCATATGCGCAAATTTATAAAAACTAAATGGAAATGGATCAATACGAAAATGATATTAAAGTTTTTCACCAAGAAAAATTCAATTTTTTAAATTTTGTTGTTACAGTGAGAAATTATTTATTTTATGAAATTTTCAAAAAACTTTTTAATAAGTCACCAATTACCGACTTACTGCGAATTATTTCATTTGTAAAAATTAAATGACGGTACAAAAATAAATACAGAAATTTTAACCCATATTTTTTTCGATTTCAAAATTATCAAGATAAAAGAAATAATTTATTTTTTTCTTAATTTTTATCTAAATCTCGAGTTAGTTAATTTTCATTTTCTTAAAAAAAAATTTTCATTATTATTTATTTTTTCGTTTCTCTTTATCTCCTGACTGGACAAATTTCGTTTTAATTAATTTTTAATTACACTTCAATTTAGATTTTCATTTTCCTAAATATCTAAAAATGAAAAAATGAAAAAAATAATTTTTTTTTTTTAATATTACGAATTTTTTTTTTTTTTCATTTTCCAACTTTTATTCTATTATAATTTACCAAAAACCATTATTATATTTTATCTATTAAAGTGCCTTAAACAATCTAAATCTATTCTGGGATTTTTCTTTCTGATTTTCCTTCAGAATAAAAATAACAACAACAACAACGACGGAATTGAAAAACAAGAGAGAGAAGAAAAAAGAAAAAAATCACTTTCTGAAAATGAAAAATTTCAAAGATTCTGAAAGTTTGATAAGGAAACCACAAAATGGCAAAATCAACTAAAATGTTTTTATTCTTTTTAGACTTTGTCTTTGTTTTTATTTTTATGTTTTATTTTATTTAATTTTTTTTTTGTAGAAAATGTAGAAAATTTTGGCAATGGTTTTTCAACTTAACAAACTAGAGTTTGACTAGAAGATATTCTTAATATTGTCACATTATTCTTTTGTTCATTATATACCTAAAATCAAAATTAAGTCGGATTTTTGATATTTTCTCAGTAATGGCACAAATTATTGAAAGTAAATGAGAAATGACGGATTTAGTGTACTTCTTGTTAAAAATTTATTAATTTCAAAATGCATATTATTGTATCTCAAAGATATCGTTGACTGAGAATTATATCATTTCACCGGGCATTAAGATACTTTGTTTAAAATCGTATTTTTTAAATTTCTATATAATTAAAATATTCGTAGTATTTTTAATAGAATAATTATTTTTGCATGATTCTTAGAAATGATAAGAAACGATAATAACTTTCAGAATAAGAACTTTTACGAAAAAATGACAAGTTAGATATGGGAATCAAGAATAAATATGTTTAATATGAAAAAAAAATTACTTTTATTTAATATCACAAATCGATAAGCCTTAATGGTGGCACACATGGAACACATTATAATGCCAATGACGGCTAAGACGAAAATTCTACCAATGATGGGATACATAATAGTTTAATTTTGAAACAAAAATTTCAAACTACATGAACTAATATGATATTAATTTCCAACAGAATAGAAAATAAAACATAAAAAAAAAATCTATTTTTTCTTTCTATATCATTTTACCATTTTTTTTTTATTTTTTATTTTTTTTTGCTTTGTGATTCTATTCAATTTAAATTTGATTAGGTTTATTTTCATTTTTTTCTTTTTTTTATGTTTATTCAACTACCCTAGAAAACACAAAAAATAAAAAGAAAAGAGCAAAAAAAAAATTAACTATTTACAACACTAATCTTCGTGACAAAATATCCACCCCAATGGGATAATGACATTATATATAGGAAAAAGCGAAATGAATAAAAACTCTCAAACCCCCTCAAAGCTTTTATCTCTAATTTTGAATATAAAAAGAGGAGGCTGAATTGTATAAAACCAATAAATTGGTTGAAACAAACTCGAGAATTTACTTTTTTTTTGGAACAGAAAATTTTTTTTTCTGATTATTGAATTTTTTGTAAATGGTGAGAACATTATTTGCTGTCAAAAACAAAATTTGAAGAAAATTATTGATTTTTTAAATATTTTGACAGAGACTATATAATCCGCCGCATACCCAGAGTACGATCATTTTTATAAGTCTTTAGTTTTTATAATTTAACGAAAATATCTTTTTTGCCGAATTCAGATTGTCCCTGTGCGATAAACTATTTATAAAATTTGTATCACGACATCAGTTCTTTAGTGTCGCAGTTGTTTAGTGCTAATGCCGAATTAATATTCCTGTTGGATTTGTTAATTATTAATAGTCTGTTTTTTGTCTTTTTTTCTCTCTGCTAGTGATCATCAGCGCTAAAATAATGCTTAATAGATTTCGAGCTCTTCATGCTCTTACCGACTATAAAGATTTTATGAATATGTACAATAGTATATACATTTTTTTTCTAAATTTTCCTTTTCACTTGTGATGGAAATGGAATATCTGAATGTAATCTTTATTTTTTATTTGCTGGCAGGCATTCAATTTTTTGGTTTTTCTATTTATTTCACTTTGGGTAAATAAAATGTTTCCAGGAAAACAGATAATTGGAAAATTATCAATTCTATAATAATTTTCTATTTTTCTCTGTCGAATTGAAATAAGAGGAGATTTTCAAATTCGAGAAAAAAGCTAATACATAGCTATTACATACGTAGTTATGTACAGATATTATAATGATTTTTTTGTTTATCTAGAACGTGAAGTATAACATCAGGAAGCAGTTTATTCTGGAATTTTTAAGTTATTATGACCAATGAGAAGCTAAAAGCTTGAGACGAGGTTATGTTAGATACTTCTTCATTTCTAGATATATAAATTACTTTAAGTTACACAACTCTCGAATCTTTAAAATTCATTTCGGTTGGTTTATTGGAATAGGGTATACCACGTACTGATTAAGTCTTTATACATAACCTTACATTTTACATTTTAACGCTTGATTGAATAAACTATCGTATAGAATATTCTAATTTATTTACATTGTATTCGAATTTAAGATTCTGGCTGGCAAACATAATTTGTGTATATAATGTACATTAAAAAAATACTTATGTAGTGTATAAGAAGAACTTTATATTGCATTAAAAATATATATATATGTTTATAACTAGAAAAGGAATCCTTAAATAAAAAGATTTATTTATCCTTATTTGAAAGACATTTTTTGGGAACGTCTATATCTGTATTTGTATTTATATATACATAATATTCATAGAATAACATTTTTTGGTTACAATATATAAATGGGATTTTGTGCTGGGTTGGGTGATTTTGATTTATTTGAAGATTTAAAAACTTTTGGAAAATAAAAAAAAAAATAAAAAAAATTTAATTTTATTTTTGGCAACGATACAAGAGCTTTTAAAGAGCAGGAATTTTCATATATTATATGCAGTACATACTTTGTACAGTATGAAATCTGATATAGATACTATATTGTAGATACATGGCTTTACTAATAACAATTTAATTATTATTTTAAATATGTAAGGAATAAATTTTTAAACTTTCCTTATATGTATATGTAATTGAATGAAAATTAGAAAATTTGTAATTATATTTTACTACATCAAGAACAAGAGTATGTTACCAGTTATGGGTGATTGGTCATTAAAGACCACTAAATGATCTTAAGGAAAATCTATTAGATCAAGTCCAATTTCTGTTTATTTAAGCATAATATAATTTATTAAATATATACAATAATTGTACAATTATTGGAAACCCTTTTTTAAACAGCTTGCGCTAATATCGTACCTATCGGACTGAATACTTATACGTATACTCATTTTTAATAATAATTCGTTTTCGTAGAAATGCTTGATTTTCGTTTAGTTACATCTGTTCGCACTGTGCACGCTATAAATAAAAACTATGGTATGGTAAAAGTATTTTGTAATACAATATGATTATGACTTTGTAGCTGCTAATGAATAATATTTTGTTTTCTAATTGCTAAACTTAAGCGGTTTTTATTTTTTTTTATAAACATATTATTTTAAAATAAAAAACGAATATGTACAACACACTATATAAATTAGTTTTCATAATAGCTTAATTTAATATTTTTAATGATTATGTCGTATTAGTTATTAAAATGTTATTAGAATTTGCCTTTAAAAAAAATAAAAAAATTAACAAACATTTTCTTGACTAAATTTGATGACATACATATACTGTTTGATAAAATTACTAAAATCCGTCACAAAACTGTTTATAATTTTACGTTAATAATTATTACTTTATATATACCCTCTATCGTATTTCCGTAAAATATAGTGAACATTAATTTAATTAGTATTATGTGTAAAGTTATTGGTCTGTGAAAATGTATAATTAATGAATAACAGTGCATAGGTATATAAGTAGTATCGGAGTTAATATTCATCAGGATTATAACTAAAAACTAAAAGTATGCAATGTAAAGTATATTATTTAGTATTAAATGTTAAGATATTAATATTAATAATATGTGGTAATACTAATATCAAAATTTGGATCGAGACGAAACCTCGACGACGCAATCCGTCCACAATATAATCTTAGTCAATTATATAAGATATACGAAAACAATTGCAAGTCGTGATAGCGATTGAACAGTCCAAGTTGTATATATAACTACACTAGCATTTTAATTTTTCTTCAAAAATAATTTATTATTTTAAAACCCAAAGGTGATCGAATATAGATTTTCAAATCTACTTTTATTCACAAAAAGTCCTCCGTTACAATTCTCCTTTAATTTTTCATGTATTTTCTAGTCAGTAAATTATAATTATTTTCCAACTTTTTTTTCACTTTAAATGCCAGAAAATACAAAAACAATAATTTTTAATAATGTAGTAATAAAAATTCTGTTAAACCATCTCACGTACCGACAATTTTAAAAGAATACCGAAAAATGAAGTAAAAAAAAAATAATAATAATAATTTTCACAATGGAAAAATGAAAACTTTTTAATCTTCTGTTTTGTTAATGTGAAATTGTATATTATATATAGTCTGGGACGGAAAATTTTTTTTTTCACAGTTTTATAAAGTTAAATTAAAAATTCATTTTGATTGCCGCTAGAAACAGAGATGTATCAAAAAAAAAATAACGATGTAGAATATTGGTATTCGGATGAGTCGAGTTGAGGGTTATATTCTTATTGGTGTTTCAATTATGAATGAGGATGCCAGAGAAAAAGCAGTTTATTAATTTTTTTTGAGAAAATTCTATAAATTTGTACTGAGATGATTATAAATTAATAGTTGAAGTCAAAAATTACTGACTGATATGGTCAGTATTTGTATCATACTCGACAGGGTAAAATAAAATTCTACATGTATATAAAAAAATAATTACTACTGAATGCATATAAAACTTAACGAAATCATTTTATTTAGCTTAAGTATAAACTTCATTTATGGAGTACAACTAATCGCCTCATGTAAATGAAAATTATATTAATACTATATATGTATGAACTGAAAATAAGGCTATAAAGGAAATACTTTAAAATACTATACATAAAAATGTTCAGAAATGCTATTTCGTAATTTATAAAGAAGTAATTTGTATGCATTGAGTCATCTTAAAGATGGTTAAAATTTGCTACAGGAATAAAATGAAACAAAAGATCATAAAAAGGAATAATAAAATAAAAATCAAAAAGTTTCAACATTAGTGTTATGGAAACATTGTCTAATTTATATATAAAACATATACAGAACAATATATTATACATAATGTATATTTATTATTGTCGTTCATACCAATATATTCTCCATGTACACTTAAAAAATTTGTTTCAGCCTTAAGATGCGAAATCTATTTCAATATCGCTTAACATATTTCCCAGAATTGAAGCATATATAAAAAGAATTCTGTACTTAAGTCAAGTACAGCAAAATACAGATTTTATAATTATCTTAAACTATTTATCAAGCGTTTAATGGCCATAATTGAACATTAATTTTTTTTTTTGAAGAATAATATTATTAAAAACACGAAATTATTTTCCAATCAATATAATTTTTCAACATATAAATTTTATTATTATGGATTACATAATAGTATAATTGATATCCGTTGAAAGTTTTTAATGACAATTTAACAGCTTTATAATAAAGACGATTTTTTTTTCTCTCTAAACACATAACATTTAGTTCCAAAAAAAAAAGTTTTTAATTAAAGCGCACGTTTAAACGTCTATACGTCTAACAAGTTTTATTCAATGACGGTCGTCTTATTGCCATTTTGTTTTTGTAGCTATAACTCTCATTCAATGCTTACTATTCTTTGCCGGCTTCCTTCTCAATAAAACTAATATAATATTATTCATTATCTATCACTCTAGGTATATTTTTCTAATATTTATATTTTATTCGAATAACATTGCATAATGATAATAATTAAACTTTCTAAGACAACAAAACTATATACTAATATAAATTCTATATAATGTATGTATATAAAAGAAAATTTATTAATAAATTTTTCTTTTAAATAATTTTATCAAGAAATAAATATATAACTAGAATTAATAAATCTTTCAGTTTTAATAAGAAAATAATTTGTCAAAGCAAAAATAAAAAAAAAAATATTTAAAAACCATAAAGTAATAAATTTCTCCTAACGACCGACATATATATGTATATACCAAAATGCACCCTTTGCAGATAAGATTTTTTTTCTCTGCTTGTATCATATTTAACAAAATAAACAATGCCCACTTTTCTTATTTTTGGGGTCAAAAAGATGACTTCAAATATATAATAAATGTGAACATATAAATGTATTAAAAAGAAAGAAGTAAATATATATATATATATAAATGTATTATATAGTGGGTTTCTATACATTGTAGCTAAAAAAAATATTTATAAAACTTGTAATTTGAGAATATAATAAGAAGAAATCTTTCTTTCTTTTTAATTTATGTTATTTTGGTCAAAAAAAAAAGGTCTTATGTGACACCTATTGACATGTAATTAATATATCAATAGAATAATTTTAGCTCATATTGAAGAATTTTATATAAAAAATTTTAAATCTATATTTCTATTTCTAAGAAGAACTTATATTATTTCTTAAATTATTAGTTTTATCTTTTATTTATTTTTGTTTTTAATTTATTAACTTTATATACTTAAAATAAATATAAACTAATTAGTATATATATTATATAGTATCATCAATTAAAATAATTTAATGAATATTTATAATGTTTAGATGCGTCCTATGTTGAAGACCTTTGATTGGAATTAACGAAAAATTTATGGTTATTATATAGAAATAAAATATTAAATAAAATTCTTAATCTCTATTCATTATTTGAACCAATTATTAAATTTAATAAATAATCTTAAAATTATTTTTTTTATTTTAATCGAATATTTTTGTATTATTACCATGGTGATATTTTTAATTTTTTTATTAATACTCAAATTTAACTTTTAAACATTAATTAAATTTAAAATAAAAGTTTAAAAGCACTCATTGTGGAAAATTGATCTTGGTTTTGCTTTGATGGTTAATAAATCTCGAAATTAAACACTTATTTTTTTAATGTTTATATCATTTTAAAACAAAAATAAGGGATTATTTTGATTAATAATTATTGGTTAGTTAGTAACTTAATAATGTGCTTTATATGTAGTTCCTATATAGTAATTGATATAAACTATAAATTATGTACAGTAAGTATATAATGATTTATTTCTTTTAATTAATCAAAATTCTAATTAATTAAACTGTGAATAAGTTTTAATTTTTTGAAAAATAAATTAATGAGATATGAAATCAAATTGCGTAAAATTTTAATTGACCAATAACTAAATATGCTAATTATAAACATATTTCATAGTGCTATGCAAATTAATAGCGCCGATCCTATTTTTTGTTCAACATTTTTGCAGTTTTCTTAAGTTGTATATTTTTTCTTCATTTATAGAGACTTTTAGAAAAAAATTTATTACCCAAAATTGTACGTTATCCGAATTTTAATGATTTGTTCATTAACATCGCGGCTATACAATTTGAAAGGCCATTAAATATGAATAATTTTAGTATTTTAAATTTTGTCGCTGGATGATTGTAAGTTTTGAAAGCCATCATTTAAAATGCAAAACGCAGTGCAAATTATTTCAGATTTTTGAGAGATTTCTTCACCGCAAATATTGATAGGAATATTCTCAAAGTTAAGGGAATTGTATAAAAAACTATTGATCAAAAAATAAAATTTAATTGACCGTTGCTATTAATTTGCACGGCAATATATATAATACGGTTTATTTAATATTTAATATATAGAAGAAGATAATTTTAATTATTTCGTAAGTCATAAGAGAAATTACTTCATTATGTCTAGACATTAATAATGATTTAATTTCTAGTAAATATTATGAAAAATGATCAAACCTATATTTAATTGCAATCAATAAAATTATATTATAAAATTTTTCTCTTAAGCGAAATTGAAAATTCACCATTAGCAAAAAATTTTGTGTATTATTTTTATTTTTTATTATTTTATTATAATATAAATTAGATATTAGGTATTATATTTTAGAAGTGAAATTATTTATTATATATTAAATTAAATCTAATAATAGCTTATTATTTTCATTTTATAGTATAGTACAGTAGTATTGTACTTTATAATATAACTTTAATATGTATTAAAAAGATAATAATTGTGAATATATCTAAAATATGGAAAATAAAACATAAAATATCTAAAATACAAAAATTATTATATAAACGATTCAACAATTTCAAAGGACCAAAACTTTTTTAAATGATTGCAAAACAAACGTCACATGGATTTTGATGTAAATTTATGTAAAAGCTCTTTTTTCTTGAATTGCGGAAAGATTTAATATTCCATATTGATCACCGAATTAGTTCAAACGTTCATTAAAATAATATCAATTAACTATCGTTTCAATAAAAAAAAAATTTTCATATTTATTTCAAACATTAATGAATGAAAATTTTTTAAATACAAAATATTTTACAATAAATAACGACCATTCATGTAAATATTGTTATAAATTTTCTTTTTTTTTTATAAAAGTACGCATATATGACATAACTCATAAACACTTTAAATTGGATAAATTTTAAAACCTTTTTATATGGTGTTGTTTAACACCAAAATTTTATTCGCACTTGTTAACAAAAAAAAGTTTCAGTGTTGTTTTTAAAACAACCTTTTTATAAATTTTTTTTTTCCATTTATTTATTTTACTCAAAGGAGTTGTTTAAGTTAAAATTAAAATTATTCATTTTTCATAAATTGCCAGAATTGCTGAAAAAAATGTATGTTGGTGTTTTCATTTTTTTTTTTTGTAATGCATAATTGAATAATTGTATATATTGATTAATAATAAAAATAAACATTTAATAAAATTTTCATAGTTGGATCAAATTTTTGAATAATCTAAGCATATCATTCATTATGTACTAAAAATCGAAAATTTCATAGTCTATAATAAATTGTCAAATCAAAAATGTATTTGAATTTACTGGAATTTCATTAGAATTTATTGAATTCGAATAGACCACAAAATATCATTTAAACATACAAAATTACAATAAAAAAAAACTTTATTTTAATCTTTGAAAACAACCAGTGTAAACGCCAAGTTATCTTTGTAGAACAAAATATACTTGTATACAATAAACTTGATACTTTGTTTCCTGTTGTACTTGACTATCAAATAGGTTAGAAATAACTTAAAAAACATCATTTGTAGTACAAAAAAAAACAAAATTTGAATATAATGTAGTATTATACATACTTTATTATATGCGGATAATATTTTTAGATAAATTTTATTTACAACGAGTTTGTGTCCCTGTTAAAACTTTGACTTCTCAATCTTTATATTTATTGTTAGAATTTTCTTTTAAAAGAAAAAAGAAAATGTATATATAGTATAATGAAAATCAATAAATGATTGAAAAAAATTATGTTCCCTATATTCTATCCTGTTTTTTTTTTTTTTTTTTTCTAGAACAAGATAATTATTTTCACCACAGATATACATGAAACGTTTATATTTTTTTTGGTTTTCCCATAAGACTTGAAAAATTGCCATTTACTCAAATTATAATGAAATTTTCTTTCTATGTCATATTATTATTTTTCCAACAAATAAAATTATTATTATTATTATTATTATTATTTTCTCATCATAATGGCCATTAGTTTTAGAAGAAAATTGAAAATTAAGTATAGACAAATATAGAGCAAGAGGAAAGAATAAGGGAATAATATAAATTGGAAAATCATATGGAATATAAAAAAAAAAAAAAAACAATAATGACTAGAAAATTTTCTACTAGGGAAAACCAATCAAAATAAATGTGTAATATAAATAAGGAAATTATATACAGTATATATACATTGAAAAAAAGGGGAGGTGACACATGCGCTAAAAAATTTATTGAAATGGAGAGAAGAAGGAATTTTTAAAAAACTTATAATATAACATATATACAAAAAAAAGAAAAGTGTAATAATATTTACACAAATTTTCCAAAATTATGACTGAAATTTTCATATCGTCTCTTACATTTATACATAAATTTAATTCAATAATCGCATATTTTCCTTCACTCTTTTATCATACAATATTTGGAGGCATGATATGTACAAAATTTTCTTAAGTTGTTTTTTGTTTTTTTTTTTTTTTAAAGAAAATTCATAGAGTTTTCTTTTTTCTGTTAGCTTGATGATTTATGTTTGACACAAATATTATCGAAAAAAGATATTGTTTTCAATTTTGTTTTTCTTATTTCGAATAAATTTTTTATCACAACATCTTTCGATAAAAATAACAAATGGTTTAACTTTTGATAAAATTGAATATAATAATCTTTATTTTAATCAAAAAGTTGACTTTATCTTGAGTACATTTTTTTTTTATCAGTATCTAGATTTAAGTTATGTTCAATAGGTTTTTGCTTATTTTATTTCTCGTATATTCAATCATGGACTAATAGTTAGTAGTAAAGTAGCTTCTAGCATACTATATCTCTAGATATATCATAATTTGGAACTGGAATATATTTGCATCAATGAAATTCAATTTGAAAATTTAAAATAAAATGTATACGTAAGTTTAGGTTTACATATGAAGGTTATATTAAAGTAACTATAACTTATATCTTCTTGAAAATTTTAATTTCTTTTTCAAGTTTTCAGTCAAATTTTCTATATATTACGAACAATAAGATTTAATACTGTTTGTTGGATGATTTGTTAAAAATATAAGCCCATAGAGTCAGTTAAATATCGAGTAAAGATACACAAGAATTTATATGAAAAGTTTTATCAAAGTATGGTTCTCTTAGCTACACTTATGCTTATTTTAAAGATATTTTATTACAATGATGAATTATTGTAGAATTAGATACAAAAAATTTTTAAGTTTATCAAATTTTTCAAGATTTCTAATTTCAAGCCAGATATTGTTGATTAAAAAATAAAAAAATACACCATTGGGTTTTTTAAACAACAAACGCAGAGAGTTCATTATTATTATTCTGATATCTATTTCATTTCCTCTCAAAGTACGAACAAAAATTGAGATTCTTTTTTTGTAGTTTAAAGTATATGTATCTTATAGATATTATTATGTTTCAAAATTAAAAAAAAAAAAAAAAACTATGAACAACAAAAATTATATGTGTGAAATATCTTTTTTTTTTATTTCTTTTAACAAAAGTGTAAAAGAAGAAACTAAATATATATACTAAAAAACAAGAAAAGAGAAAAAGAGTAAGTTAAAGTTTGGTTCTGTGTTTTTTTTTTTTGCTTTTTGCTTTTTGTTTTCAATTAATCGTAAACGCCCCCAGATTTGTTTCCTCTCCTCTTCTTTTCTTTGTTGCTTTTTGAAATGAAAATAATTGATTTTTTCGACGATGATATCCTCTTTCCCTCTTCCGTTTATGTTTAATTTTTTTTTTTTGTACATTTTTTCTTCTTGTTAGTGCTTCTATATTTATTTATTTAATTTTTTTTTTTTTTTCATTTTTCTGATTTTTTTTTTCTTCTGTAGATTTAAATTGAAATAAAAAAGTTTTATAAAAATTTATATACAATTTAGTTCTCGGTTATTTTTGTGGTTAAGTGATTTTTTTTTTCTTCTGATGGTTTCAATGTTTATCGACAATTTTTGTTACTTCAAATATTTTTTTGTTATTGAAAATAAATATGAAATAAACGACAAATAAACATTTTTTTTTGTGAAATGTATAATATTCATATATTCAAAATTAAAACACTGATTGATACTTAAGATACTTTCATATGGCTTGTATCTTTGTTGGGTTTTTGAACTGGCTTTTCCCATGTATAAAAAGAATCCGTTAGCTTTGACAAAAGCCACTTTAAAATTAAGGTTGAAATGAGGAAAACGAAAATTCATAAAAAATCTCACTAATAACAAATTATCAGTTCACTGATGTTTTGAAACCTTTAAAAAAAAGAGCCAAAAACATATGATTATGATTGAAAACTTATCAAAGTATGTAATTAGTACGACTATTATTTCTATTAAATTTATAATGCTGTTAAAAATAAAATTGAAATTATACCCATGTGGTCTTTATAACAAACAAAGTCTCTATATACCAATATGCCTTATACTATATGTATGTAAAGAACTTTTAGTTCATTGGCATAAAAATGGAGAAAAATGAAAATTTATTTTAATAGAGTAGAAAAAAAAAATCTATTTTCTGATTAAGAATAAAAATTGTTTCTATGTTAAAAAAAAAATACAGAAAGAACAGAAAAAGGCTGTGAAACGAGGGATTATTGATTAAAAATAAACGAGGACAAAAGTTGAATATAAATTTTGATGGGGTTGTTGATGAAAAAAAAAATGAAAAGTCAGTTTTGAGAAAAGTGATTTGGTAAAAAAAAATAAATTTGTTAAAGAAAAAATCAAATTAATTTGTTCCTTTTTTTTTGTAATTTTAAGTTTTTGTAATTCTGTTTTTACATAGTACTATTGATTAAGAATACTCAATGATAGAACCTAATAGTAAAATTGATGAATTTATATAAAAATTTGCAGTAAATTTTCTATAATATTGTTATAAAAAATATAGATTACACAGATTGAGATAGATGTATCTTAAGCTGAGAAGAAGATATTCGAATTATTATAAAAAAAAAACATTTTTGAAAGAATATACAAATCTTAAGTGTTCAAGCTAGACTACGACTATCCATATTTTACTAAATTCACATTATGCTGCAATCTAGTAATTTAATTATATATATATCAGAATCTACGATTGTCTTTTAACCAATTAATAAAATTTTAAACAAGAAAATATCAAATAATTTTATACAAATTCTAATTTTTAAGTCTTCAGTATTTAACATTTTGTTGTATAGTTACTTAAGTGATGACATCTATGCAAGAACTTCACTTCAATGCTACATACAAAATCAGAACATCAATTTATTTATGTTTTACACTTAAAATGTGAGAAGTATTTGTGTACAACACCAATAGTCTATTAGGCACCGTAATACAAGGAAAATATAAAAAAAAAATTAAAAAAGAAAAACTTTTTGAATCGTACCAAATGTGAAAAAATAAATAATAATTTTATTATTAAAATTTATTATTTCTTTCACACATAAAGGATAACAATTTTTATAACCTTTTTTTTTTCATTTTTATTCCATAACTCTACTAATTTTATTTTTATTTATTTTTTTTTGCTCTCATACATAAATAATAAACAATAATAAAATTCCAGCCCCTTTATTGCATTTTGTACTTTAAGTAGTACCTAAAAATGAAAAACAATAATACACAGAATAAATTATAATGTGTGTTGTATACAACCTGGTATATGTATATTTAAATTGAAAACATTTAACAAAAAAACAAAAAAAAAATAGATAGATAAAATTATCGGAAAATCCTATATAAAGAAAATTTAAGTTTTTCTTTTCCTCTCAATAATTTCTTAAAAATTTTAACTCTCATTGAATTAAAAATATCTATATATGAATATAAATAATATTTATCGCTCACACAAATACATTTTTATTCAAAAAAAATTTTTTTTATTTATTTATTTTATTTTTTTTTTCTTAAATTCATAAAAATCCATAATCAAATTATAATTTAAAAAAAAAAAAAACACAACAAACTTCATGAATTTATTAAAAATAATATCTACACAAATCTATATAGTTAGTGTAGTGACGTAAATCGTTCTCGCCCACCAGAAATATACTTCAGAAAAAAAAATAAAAAATAAAAATTAAAATAAAATAACACTTTTACATCAAGAGCGACAACAACAACAGCAACATCAACAGAGAAGTTTCACAAACAAAAAAAAAAAAATATACCTACCAATAATTTTTTTTATAATTTATCGCCACCATATTTTTTTTTCCTGTATTCAAAAAAAAACACACACAAAATTTATATATATAATTTATTTTTACACCATCAAATGTTTTATGTTTTATGTTTTATGCTTTTTTTTTTTCATAAATTTCTTCTTAACTTTTTTTTTGTTGTTGTTCTTTTCCATTATTGTGTCCCTTTTAATATATTATGCGTTCCAAATGTATTTGTGAGTATCTTAAAGCAAATCAAAATGAGAGCACTAACATAGTAGTTTAAAAGTTGAGTGAAAGATATTTGAGTGAATATCTCAATGCAATAAATTTTTTTTTTTGAACAATAATTTATTTGTGTTTGTATATTTTTGTTGTTCGTTTTTAAATCTCTTCTCTGTTAATATTTTTTTTTTCAAAATAAGATACTTTTTTTTTCGAATTGGAAAAAAAAAATAATAAAAGATTCTCAACATTTTTAGTTTAATAAAAAAAAATTTTTTTTTTCTTTTTTTAGTATCCCGGTTAAATTATGAAAGAAGAATAAATTTTACCAGTTTATTTTGACGATTCAACGGCGGGTGTTGTATTTTCAGGAATATTTTGCGTATTATAAAAAAAAAATTATTTGTCCTTTTTGTTTATATTTTTAATTCAAAAAAAAAAAAAAAATAAGAAGATAGATTATAAAAAAAAAAAATTATTCAAATAAAATTTTAATTTTAAAATAAAAATTATTGTAATTTATTTTTTATAAAGCAAAAAAAAAAAAATTAAGAAAAACCCTTTCGTATAAGTTTCTCAAATATTCGAGATTGTCAACGTAATCCAAGCTATAAAATCCAATATAATGTATATGTTGAGAAAAAGCAACTATAATAATTCTGACAACTAAATAATAATGTTAAAAAAAAATTTAATTTTAGTTAATTTTTTATTTTAATTAAAAAAAAAATAAAAATATTTTGTTAAAAAAATAAAATTGTATAGTGTAAAAATAAAAGCCTTTAAAAAAAGATGAGGCATTGAAAGCTTTGCTTTGAATTTCTACCAAAAATAAAAAATCAAAACAAAAAATAGGGGAAAAAAATTTGTTAAAGGAAAAAAAGTTCATGTTTGTGGAAACAAATAAAGATCAATGAAAAAATAATAAAGAAGATACAAAAATAATGAAAAATTAGTAGAAAAAAAAATTTATTATTTATTTTTTTTTAAATTGGAAAAGCAACGAAAATTTTTTAAATTTTTCTATATAATAATAATTAATTTTAAAAGTATATATAAAGCCAAAAATAAATGAATTACTTAAAGTAATAATATAATAATAATATGGTTTTAGAACAAGGATTATTATCGAATTTACCACCAGCGGGCTTGCAAGCTTTGCAGTTATATTCTGCTGCGGCTGCACAATTTGGACCAAGATCAAGAGTACCATGGCCACCATTTCTGCAATTTGGCGGTGTACCATTTGGTGGTGCTTTCGGTTTAGCACGTCCTGGTGGTTTTGGTGGATTAACCGGCGGCAATGTTAATAATAATTCGTCAAACAATGGTGGCGGTGGTTCATCACCAAATTCAACGAATAATGGAAGTTCGAACGGCAGTAGACCATCGCCGGGACATCATGCACTCGCTAGTTTAGGATTAAGTGCTGCTATGGCAAATGCTAATGCAGTAGCAGTACAATCTGCAGCTGCTGCAGCTGCAGCTGCCCACCATCATCATCAATTAATGAATGGCAATCGTACAATGCCAGGACCACCCAGTGAAGATTCTAATGATGAAAGAGGTAAGCTTAAATTTTATATATTTCACATGTATAGATGTATTAAAAATAATGAATTATTGTTTTGATTTTCAATGAATATCATTGTGATATAAAAACCTTTTTTGCATTTAAATGTTTTTCTGAAATTTCTTGACCATTTTCTTGAGAGAGCTTGACAGAAAATTGGCCTTCTTGATTTACAAAACGAAATTTAAGCTTAGATCAAAATACAAGTAAACAGATTATTTTTCTTATTCCACTTTTAGGTTAATTTTCTCAATTTGATATTTCAAACGAAAAGTCTTAATATAAGAGTTTTCTTAAAGTTATAAGAGTGGTAGTTGTCTAATATTTATTATTTGGGCAAAGGACATAAGTTTCTTTATGCACGGTAATGCCATAAAAAAGCACGCAACTTTCAAATTTTAAAGAACTTAACAATTTTAAACGCAAATTATTAAAAAAAAAAAATGAAACAAAATCAAACATAAAACCTAAAAAAAAATATTTTTTTTTAATTTTATATTTTTTATGTTTAGGGTATAATTAAATCAGCAGGGAATTAGTCTAGATTTTTAAAATACGATTATAAAAAATAACAAAAAAATAAACTTGTAATTCAATTTAGAACTATTAAAACTTGTTGAAGGTTTTTAATATTTGATTTGTTTTTTTTTACCTATACAACATTTTTTTAGGTTCTAATTTTAAATTCCTTTTTATAATATATACATATAGAAGAACCATGTACAGTATTTGCGACCATTTAAAAAATGCTTGAAGTCATATATGGATAATCGACTCACATAAAAAGTCACTAAATCTTTGAATTTATTTGACTGTCAACGTTTTGATTATTTTTAAAATTTTCAAATATGCAGTTTAGTTTAGTAGTTTTGTTATGACAAATTATATAAAATTAATTAATGATTATGATTGATTCTATATATAATTCAGCCTTAATTGATTACCTTTAATAACAATAGTGGACCCAAAATCTCCCAAATGTTAAATTTATATCTTTTACATTCAATTCAAAAACTTCAACTGATTTGAATCCAATAATGTAGCAATCTTTATTTTAATGGGCATTGAAACCCTTCTGTATAGATTTACTGTCTAAGTTTTATTTAATTTTCGTAATATTTAATTTCTCGTATTCAAAACAAAATAAAAAATGAAATTCGTAAATTTTCGTTAAACTAGAATAATAAATTCGATCTGATGTAACAGTTTTAATTAGGACGCATATAACAGCAGAATTTAAATTTTAACAAACCCCCCACTGTGACATGAAATAAATACAAACTTTGAAATTTTCGACATTTTATGCATAAACTATTTTGAGATTTACTAATTCCTTCTTGCTAATAAAATACAAATAAATAAAAATTGTATTTTGAAACTAAAGAAATATAATTTAATACAAAATATCAGATAACGAACATAAATTAAAAGTACATTATAATATTTAAATAATTATTTTCATATGAGCCGATTATTATTTAATTTTTAACTATTATAACCGATATTTAATTAAATTATGTCAAAACTACTCATAGTAAATTATAGTAATTTGAATTTTATAACTTTTTTTTTTCTATGTATATATATATTGGTTAGTGAATTAATTTTATTATAATTTTTTTTTAATTAAATACACAAGTTAGTTGATTAAAATTATATATAAAAAAAAATAAAAAATAATAATATAATTTTTTTACATACAAAAATTTTTTTACATATAAAAATTTTATTGATTAATACAAGCCTAATTACTAATAAAAAAAATATAATTAATTTATAATTTATGTAAATTAAGGTTATGGAAATAAATTATACTTTTCATTAATAACTCATATTTATGTTTTGATATACATAAAAAGCTCGGTTTGGATTTAAAATATATTTTCCGCGTGTAAAAAATAATTAATGATACCATTAAATTGTAACCGAATTTAAATGTAAAAATTATGGCGCGTTTTTGTTTTCAACTGTATAAAATATTATTAATATTTCATACCATTTATAGATTGTCAATATAATCTGATATAAAAAATATCCTTAGAGAAGTATTCCTATACATTATATATAATGCGAAAAATTATACTATAATTGTCAAAATTTTAATAATTAGACACTATAGTAATATTAATAATTCTTTAAACATGTAATTAATAAAGACACAAATTGAATTGTTTCGTCCTTAAATCTAACTTAGAACCCATAAGAATGAAATATTGATATTAGGTGTATAAATAAAAAAAAATTGTAAATGCCTAAATAAAAATTATTACGGAATTGGTATTTTTAGAGTTTCATAAAAATTTGATAAATTGTATCTAAACTGCTAGAAGCAAAAAGAATGAGATTTAAATATACATAGATTGAAGAAATTGGTATTGCGAGTTTATCAAGAAGAATATTTAAAGTTGATGGAACAAAAGTAGCTTATAATTATACGACTTAAGGTACACTCTATCTTATTTGCAAAGAATTATTACTTTTAAATAATATATGTTAAAAATAATGGAAAATATATAAAATTTAAACAACACTAAAAACAATAAAGCATATAATATACTAACGACATTCCTAATTACGACAATGATTGACGCAAAAGTTTCAATTTATGTAAAAAAAAACTTTTTAAATATTCTTTATAGCTTTCTGTCATAATTATCATATATTTAAATAAAAACTTATGGAGACTTAAAAACGTATTTGTAACTATCATCGTTGAGAAAGAAAAAAAAAAAACCAAAAATATGACAATCGATTTAAAAAAAAAATATTTCATTTACAGAGGATGCTAATTATTTTATTTATGTACAAATATATAAATTATGTAATTAAATTTTTTTTTTAACATGCAATACATATAATTTTTTTTGCTCATCATTATCACGCATTGCATTACAAAAAAAAATAAATTACAAAATTTGAATGAAATAAAATTTAATTTTAAAAAGCTTTTAATATTTATTTGAACATCCATCGTTTTGTTTTATTGAAAAAGTTAAAAAAAACAAAAAAAATGTTTTTTTTTAATATTACTACTCTACTATAAAATACCCACCACAGTTTTGTAAAAATAATTAAAATTTTGTATATTATTCCTTGTTTTTGTTTTTATATTGAATATTCTAAAAAACTGAAATTGCAATTCCTAATATTTTTAGATTCAAAAAAAATTTATAATTGGTTTTGTTATTTTGTTGTTAGTTTTGTTTAGTTATTTTTTTAATGTGTTAATGTAAACTGAATGTACTACTAGACATTGCACACTCAAATTAATATCAAAGTCAAGCCACTTAGCCCAGAAGCCTGTGTCATGAACACAGACTTAATGATTGAACTAGAAAAGTAGTTTTACATATTTAAACTTCTTTCAAGCCGGAGAATTTCTTCCCTCCAAAACAGATATTTTTGGTACTCAATATAAATATGGTTGACTTAGAAACACATTAGAAAAGATACTTGCGACTTATGGGTAAAAAGACTATCAATAATGAAATATCAAAAAATTTACAACTCGTTGTATTCTTCGCAATAAACCATTTTTCTATGCTTTTTCACATAGTTAGTAATAATTTTCTTTTTAATTTTTTTGAACAAACATACAAAACTGAATATTATAAAGATAATGGATAAACTTATTTCCTATATTTAAATCCTTTTAATTCCAATAATGATGAGAATTAACGTCATACATAAAAAAAATAAATATATTATGTATACGTAAAACATTATATGAATATTCTTAATTATGTTGCAGTTCATTATAAATAAAATGTCTAAACATCATAATCAGTTTCCTATAAAAATACCATCTTTTAATTTTTCTTCACACCTGCTGAGCTGCAGTTTAATTTTTAGAATTTTTCTTTATTTTTTTTTTATTATTTACATAAATATAAATATGATTTAGGAATAAAATAAAATTATAATATGTTTCTTCATTTCATTTAAAAATTACAAATAAAATAAAAAAAATCATAACTTCAGAGTTCAGTTCATTATTGTTATGTATATTTATGTTGTATGCATCTTCGCATTTGAATAAAAGCACATATAATATACAACCAGCATGTTAGTTAAATTTCATGGCAAACAATAGTAAGTTTGAATACTTTCGTATTATGATTCCAAATATTTTTTTATTACTAATAAAGTTAGTAATAATAATGACCTCGTCTGCTGAGAAATGAAACAACGTATGACATGTTGATTAAAATGTGGTTTTTAGATGAAAATTGTACGCTACTTGATATTTTTTCATACGTTTTTTTTAATTTTCAAATCTTTAAATTCAAATTACTCGAAACTATACTTTTCATTATACGTTGTTTCATTTCTCAGCAGACGACCTATTAATGGTATTTTTGATATAATTTAAAATATATCCTTTAACTTTAGGATTATTATTATATTGTGTTTAAATGTTTGTCTTTGATGAAAATTGACCGTTAGCAAAGAAAGGTTCTGTTTTTGTTAAACCCTTTTCTTTTCAATTTTTAATAACATGTTCGTAAATAAGCGTTATTCCTGTTATTAACTAATTCGTTTTACAACCTTTCTTGACCAAAAATAACCCAAAATAAAGCCATAGTTTCTTTTCAAACTACTTGGGAACTAGCGTCGTTACTGTTTCCTCCAATGGTTCTTTTTTCCTGGACTGGAAAATTATCCAAACTTACTATATACTTCTTGTATACAGACAGCAAAAAATGTTCTTCATGGGTTAAATTTTCTATATATAGCGGAAGGATATAATCATAATAATGATAACAATTTTGTTCTATTTTCATTCAATCAATTTTCATAAATGAAAATGTGGTTTTTTTTCTGTGAAAATGGCTTTTATTAATTGAAATGAAAAATATAGGCATAGTGTTGATAAATATTGTTATTGCAAATGTCATAAGTGGATACTTAAAAAAATATTTTGATTTAATAATTATTTTAATTCAATAATAATAGCAATAGAACTTTATTAAATTTATTCAGATAAGATAAGTCATTTTTTCTTTTTTTCACTATGTACCTAAGTGGGATTTATATTTTAATTGATTAAAATTGTTTATTATAACAAATACCTACCTACACGTTTTTTATTATTTGTTTATTTATTCATATATATTATTATTATTGATTTAATAAAACTTATATTTATCAATTTGATAATTAATTAAAAAAAAAATAAATAATAAGCACGATGTTGAGGTGGGGTAAATAAAAATTTAACTTTAGGGTTTATTAATATTTTCACTGTTTATATTAAAAAAAAAAATGCAATTTTTACATAATTCATTAATTTTTTATGTTTCTGTATAAAATATACTTAACTTAATTGAGTTGTGCAAATCATTAGTTTTTTTTTTTTTCGAAATAGTTTGAGCAATTATTTTTTCAAAGTAATTAAATGTTTAATTGATTTTAATGTTGATTAATTTATATTTTTATTTTACTAATCATTAAAATTTTTAAAATTACATTTATGATGCATTTGCGGAAGTAAAACAATAGTCATTAAGCAACACTGCACTTAAGATAAAGAAATAATCTTAAAAATAGGCTAAGTACATTTTACGCATGAAACAGTTAGTATAATTACAGATTTGTAAATGATTCAGCTTTTTTAGTTCTAAACATTAGGTTTATTTATGTTTAGAAATTAAAATAACTTAGTAGCTCAAACAAGAAGTAATTAATTGGTAAATAGTGTTAAAATAAATTCGACTTTATGTTTAATATTCATTTAATGTTTGCATTATAATATTACGGTAACACAATAGACAAATTAGAAAATTTTGAAGCCTGAACGAATAGATATGCTAATTATAATAAAATGACAATACATATACCACTATGTACTCCGCTTTTTCTAGAACCACCGCCAGAAATCCACACTTCTGTATTTGGCTGACACTTAAACCACAGAATAAAATTTAGGATTTATCATTAGATTGACATTGAACAGGTATCATTGAAAATTCTTGAAAATGAATGCAATAGTGCCTATAATTTTTTTACCTATCTAGTTGTGCATTTTTAATTGTACAATAATTCTATGTGTCATTAAAAATCAAAATGTCATTTTAATTATAACCAACTTTTTATTAGAACTATAATAAAACATAAAATCCTTCATTCGTTTCGTATATAGAATGAAAACATTTCAAAATGTCTTTACGAGTATATAGTAGTTTAATTATATTCTCATTAATAACACTAAAAGATATAGTTATATTATATAGTAAATTACTTGAATGAAAAATGAAATCCAGTAAGACAGGTCATAACCACTTTAAAGAAATTATATTCACAATTTGGTCATGTTCCCATGAAAACAATTTAAAATTAATTTTAACTTTGCAAGTTAACTTCATATAAATGTATATGATGTATGTATATAATATAATTTACATTTAAATTTCATGATTATTATTATTATTGTATAGTTAGGCTACATAATTCTGTACTTCGAATATAGCAAAAGCTTAATGGTGTTAAATAATTCAAAAATAAACTTTATAAAATATATTCTTGTTTATGTGAATATTGTTTTTATAAAACATAAATGTATAGTATTATCATTATGGATATAGAGCTGCTTGCTATGCAGATATGAATTTATAATTATGATGGAAAAATAATTGAATATTGATTTAGCCAATTAAAGAATACTTAATTAGAATTTGAGAGAAAAAAAGCATAATTATTTATTAAGTTTAATAATATGTATTTTTAAATCTTCAATTAATATTTGCAATTGAAAAAATATTTTAATCATCTAAATCGAATAACTAAGAAAGAACCACAATAATTTCAAAAATTTCAACAAATAAAAAATTCTGTAATTTATTTATGAATAAACTCTATATTTAGAAGCTTATGCACACTACTTATTGACCCTATCTCTGTGTCTTTCAAAATATCTAATTCAATAAGGTGTTTTTTTTTATTTTAATTTATGAAATCATCAACGTGTACTACGTATATATTATGAACAAAAAACAATTTTTATTATTAAAAAAAGATCAAAAAAAAAATTTCTTTCAATAAAATTTATTACCAAAAAATAATATAATGAATTTAATTAAAAAAATCAAATTATATAAGATTGAATTTTGTTAACAATGGTGAAATTTATTTCAATTAATCAATACAATTTTTTTTTTATAACAAAAAGTCTATTAAAAATATTTTTCTTTAAGTTATAACTTAATTAAATTTAAATGAAATCAAGGTTAAAAACCACGCCAATTGTGTTTGATGATCAAAATTAAATTTTATAATCTTTTTTTTTGTTTAGTTAATACGAAATAAAATCAGGTTGTCCAGGAACTTAGCTAGATATGAAGATTAGTTACAGTTTCACACTTGTGGATTATGTTCTATTAATAATGTTAAATAATACTATATATAACAATACTATATATAACTTATATGAATTGTATAGTTATCGAATTCGATCATTCTGATTTTAAAAATATTCCCATAATTTTTTAACTGAGGATGTACAAAACACAACTGAAAAATTCACATAAGTTCCAGCTCGAGTTTGAACTAGAACCCACGACCAACCACGCCATAGATGATGATAATTATATATATGTAACTACACCGTGGCGGCCAACATAAAGCTTTTAGTGTTTTTATCTTTTTAAATCTGAGATAACATAAAAATGGTACTTGTACATATAAATCTCTAAATATGCAATCCGAACTTTAATCTAGGAAAATTGTTTAGTATTAAGATTAATGTACACACACTTTACTAATTGATTGTGATGTATTTTTCTGTATTTTCTATATACGTATAGATAGTATTATATATAGCAAAATATAACTACTGTGTATATTATGTAAGCCATAAAATATAAGCCAGACAAACAAAATTTTATTACAAAAAAAAAATCTATTATTTATTTATTATTTTATATGTGCAATATATCAGAATTAATTAAAATTTATAAAAACCTACAACACCCTTTTTTCATTCAGAAAATCATATAACATTCTTACTACATATTTATTAATGTGTTTATAACGAAGTTGTAGGAAACATTTTCAAATGATATTTTAAAATTATTATTATTATTATTAATTTATTTTTTTTTTAATACCCAGTGGCTGAAAATTAAATTTTGTTGTCATTTTTATTAATTTAAAATATTAATAATAATTATTTATTTTTGTCATGATTATTTTATCACACTTATATAATATATGGTATTATGACTATTTTCACTAACTAGTGAAATAACAAGATTTTCATTAATTTTTTATACCTGTATATAGTATTACATCAGATTCAGATAGTGCAGTTGTAAACTACTTATTTTTGATTTAATATTTAGGAATTATTACTGCAGATTTTGGAATTTTTTCATTCCGATTGAGTAGACTTATCCACTTTTTAAATCATTTAGCTGTATTGGAAAATTTAAATATTTTAGTTGAGTTATCAGCGTTTAATAAAACATAATGTGTAATATATTAAACATACGACTTTTCACTCTGATTGAAGCTGATCTTATTATTACAAAATGTATTTCTCTAATAATAAAAATTAAATTTTATATAATTAATGTATATAATGAAAGTTTAATGTGAAGCCCACTGGAAATATATCTAAATTAACCAAGTTCATTTAAATTTGAAAACTTAGTGTTTTTCAATTTCGGGTAGAAACTTTTAATAAATCATATAATTTATATCAAAATAAAGTAGTTAAAATTCGGTACAAATTATACATATTTTAATATTGAAATTTTTGCATAATACCACAAGTTTTTTTTAAAGGAATATAATATGCAGTACATAAAATACTATAAATGTTCTAAACAGCAAATTAAATTTTTATGAGTTATTGTTTATTAAATCATTAAAAAAATAATTAAAATTAGAATCGTTTTGATCGTTTTAAGATAATAAATGTGAAGTAAATATAATGTTTATGCAAACTGCTTAACATCAATCTAAAAATTATTTCAAAAATTTAACACCATAAAACCAATTTTTCACATTTCGGTTTTAAAATCTTGGAGACTGAACATTTTTGGGAACAATTTTCTTGCATCAAAGTCTGAATCCTTGGATTCAATTGTGGGATATCCTTTTTATTTAGTTCATAATCATTCAAATTTCATTGAGTTCATAATCCATTAATATTTCTAAAAAATCTCGACCCCAGTAAATAATTCTTAAATCTGTACCTTTAGCTTAAATGAAGGTTAATAGGATGAAGTACATGTTACCATTCAAACGGTCTAGTTTAATTACATAAACATTTTAATAACACTAGCGTTTTGATAATTTTAGTCCTGATGAAGTTCGGATGATATAGAAAACGTTAACGTTGAATTGTTAGTGATGATTTATTAGTCAATGATACCCCAATCACAAAGAGTAAATTATATACAATTTTTACTTCTAAAAGAAAAATTAACATATTACACGAAGTAATCAACTGAGCTTTATTCAGCCAGATCAAGGTGGCTTTAATTAAATATTACATATATTTAATATAAGCTAATTTTTTTTTCTGAAGAAATTTTATTACAAAATATTTTTTACTAAACAGAAATGATCTACTAAATTTAATAAGAAAAAAAATGTTTTTAAATTGAAATTTTATTCTATACGGATGAGTAGTACAAAAGCCTAGATATATCATCGGCGATCAAATTAAATTGAGATTTTTTACATCACAAATATTTTAAAAATTGATTTTGTGTATATTTTTCAATCATTAAAAAGTTAATAATTTTAAAATTTCTCATAAGAATATAATGAACATAAAAATTTAATAAAGAATAAGTCTATTTTTTTTTTTTTTGACCAAGTCCATAAAATTGTTTTTTTTTTTTCATATAATAAAATTGGTCATAAATTTTTGATTAAAATTCAATCACACCTGAATTTAGATCAAATATATTTGAAATGAAATAATTTTTTTATTGAAATATCTGGAATTTATTAAAAAATATTACGGAGTAATATGTATAGTTTAAATAAATGTATATAATATTAAATCTGTAGTATTAATATTTCTTTTGCAAAAATAATGACTAAACAATTTTGGTAATAAATCATGTTATAGTGAACCAACCAAGTTTGAATATTTTGGTTGAAAAATATGTAAATATGAGTAGCTGTTTCGATTACTATATTTTTTTTGCGAAATCATCTCTTATGGCTATTAGTTAACAAAAATATTGATGTCATAAATATACTAAAATTGGTTTAAAATGTATTAAATATTCATTATCCTAATAAGGTAGGTTACTATCAATTTGAAATTTTCTTTATATAATTTTTGTCATCATTTGATGGGAAAATATTTATTTATTTTTTTTTTAATTCATATAACTTAACATTGTAATATCTTAATCTTAAAGGAAAATTATATTTTATAAGGTTTTATATTATTTTTTTTTCTCACATTTATAACGAAATATTGTTAATAAACATGTTTGTCAACATCATAAACTACTGAAAATGTTGATTTTGAATATATACTTGTATACTTTTTTTTTGAAAACCTTTTTATTTTTCTTTAACACAAAAATATAGAGAAATTATTATTATGATTATTAATATTAAAAAATTTATTTATTTTTTTTATTTTTGAATAATAATAGTGGTATACTGTGTACCTAAAAAAAATTGTAATAAACTGTCAGATATTATTTTAGTTTCTTAAATATGAATGAGAATCACTTTTACAACTTTATGGGAGATTTTTTTTTTCTTTCTTTCTTTTTAATAATTTATTGAAAAGGTATTAATGTTCAGTAATAATCATAAAATAAATTTTATATTTAAAAAAAAAACATTCTTTTTTTTTTAATTATAAAGCGTGTATTTTATTAGTTGGATTAACTGAAAAATAGATTGAAATAACTTATTTATTATTATAATTTTATTGAATAAAAATATATTTTTTTTTTATGAAAGCCTTAATCGCATACATATTTGGTGAAATTTAGCATATTAAAATATCGTAAACTTTAAATTTATTTGAGCTGAAAAAAATGTGAATGTCTAAATTATTTAGGCTCCTAAATTAAAGAGATATTTAAGGTAGAAATTTAAAGCTGAATAGAGTAGTAAATGGGACTCAATGTTATGTGTATAATAGGTAAAACAACTTTAAGTTGATATACAATATTATTTCTTATCGCACAAATGATGAAGATTTTTAGTGCAAATCAAAAATGTATTGCCCAAAGATTGAAATGAGAACAAACTGTATTAAGTTCTTATTATTTTTAACCGTCATTATCCTGATCCCCACACGAAGCAAAACCATTCTGAAGATTAAAATATATATTGCCGAATAATATAAAAATTACACTGGAATAATATTATGACAGTATTGTGGTTTTGAGTTCAATTATATTTTTTTAACTACCTCAGTTTGTTCCATTGTATTAAACTTATTTGTATGTATATTAAAACTTTTTAAAAAGGTATATACAAAAAGAAAATTATGTAAATAAAGAATAATATGAAAATATTTATGTAAAAATTGATATAATAAATTCTCTCCCATACAAAAAAAAAATTAACACTAATTTATCAAAATCTTATAAGTAATAATATGTTTTTTTTTTGCATTAAAACAATTTTTTTTAGGTATAGTTTAAATTTTGCATATTTATGTTTTCGAAATCTCCTGAGATCTTATAATTAAACAAAACAAAAAAATGAATTTATGAATTTTAGTTTATATTTAAGTTTTCAATTCATGTTTTTAATAAATAATTATTTTGAATTCCCAAATCTAATAAATTTTAATAATATAGTATTAAAAAGTGGTATTTAATATGAAAATTTTTCTCATATAATTTTTTATAAAGATAAAGTTAATAAATTTACTTGTTCGAAAAAACGAAAAAAGAAAATTCTCTCATGACCTCAAACAGAAAAGAAATTTCTATGTGTTCTATTCGGTTAAAGTTTTACTACAAATAATAATGTTTTCAACAATATAGCTTCAATTTTGAGAAAAGTTTGGGAAAACAAGGCAGAATATTTTTCGATTCAGATTTTAAGTAATTGGATTTTGTCGTCCTTAGTTTTGAAACAAAAATTAATATTCCAATAAAAATAAACCAAAAGAATCAACTAATAAGTTATGTTTGAGCATCCCTTTTTCGATTTTTCGAAAAAATCAACAAGGATAAAAAAACATATAATTTTCTTAAACCTCTATAAAAATTAATAAAGACACAACATTTATATAAAAAAAATACACCATAATAAAATAAAATACGTAACAAGTGAATTAATGGGATTAGGAATAAAAATACAAAAAGGCAATACAAATTTAGTATCTAAATTCCCAATGGTTCTATAAATTTTGTCGTTAAAGGCAGAAAAATAAATTAAAAGTTTAAATAATCGTCATTTATTTCTTCTACTTAATTAATTTATTCAAGTTTCAATTAATTTTTTGATTTTGTAACATATGGCTAAAAGATTTTTTGTTGTTGAAATGACCATAGTGTGATTAACTTCGACTCGCTATTGTTTACAAATATCTTAATTATTTCATGGGCTGTGAATTTTGACACCTACCGCTACTATTTCCAGGTTTGTGAACGACCTTAAGTAAGGCTTTCGCATTATTTAAAAAAAAAAAATTGGTTGTCCTAACTTTTATTTCTCCCACAACACATAATGTATAAATAGTAAATAGTTTATTTTTATTTTGGTCTAAAGAAAATCAAATAGTACATTTTTTTTTAACCCCCTTGAAATTTTTCTTTTCATGTTATTTAAATATTAGTTATACACTCGGTACATATACTTTAGTAGAACAAAAAAAAAAACTTAATTTGAAAATAATTTATTGGGAAATTTTAACTACGGTTTATTTTATTAACCTTTTTATCCTTTTTTTATTGTAAAATTATACCTATACCTAGTAAGAAAAAAAAATCACAGTAAGCAATTTGTGTCTAACAATTTTTTTTTTTTAACATTGATTTTAGAACATAGGCATGGTATAATATTTAATTAACGACTCACAATAATGTTTAAAAAAAAAATTTTTTTTTTACAAAACAAAAAAAATGTAGGTATATTTAACCCTCATTATGTTCATTATAAACAAACGAAAATGTAAAAAAAGTAAGTATAAACAAAAAAAAAAAGGGGTGAGTGTGTCATGCACGTAATTTTAGCATTTAAGTGTGATAATTTTTTTTGAAAAAAGAAAATTTGGTGTTTAAATTTTTTTTTTCTATTTGCAGTTCGAAAACCCTAGGTTTTTTTGCTAATTCACTCTCACATAATTTTCTCTTTTTTTTTTTTGGGAAATTTCAAATTTGTAAAAAAACACAAAAATTTACTTTAAAAAAAGTTGACGTTAATTTTCATTAAAATAAATAATTGAATCAAAAATAAATTTCAACCCCTTCAAGTCCAATATTAATATTAGAGTTCTTGTAGTTATAATTTAAGTCAATTTTAAGATTATAGCTGAAAAATTCAAGCTGTGCTTTTATAATGTCCAAGTGAACTGTAATTACTGCGAAAAACTGGTCTTGCTTTTGCTTTGATTGTATAAGGTTAATATAATCTCAACTTTTTCAGAGTGAGATTATATAAACCTCTTATAATAAAGAACAAACTAGTGAAAAATATAATTAGAACCTTACCGAAACTAAGTCAAAACCCATCATTGTATAACTTAGTAACGAACTTGATTAGTTTTTGGGTTTAATTTTTTTATTTTGACTCAACATCTTTACGCTGTACGGCAGGCACTTGATCCAAATGCTTCCAAAAGCCCGCCAGCGCAGAACTATATGAATATTATGTTAAATATTATTTTTTTTTAATGTTCTAATCCCATAGACCTACATACTTCTTCTTTTTTTTAAATATTTTATTTACTCTATTTTTCAAAGGGCGGATTCAATCTTAACATGACAAAAAGTTCTGCCTTTTATTTCCCAAAAAAAAAAAAAAAAAACAACAAAAAAAATAACTATCTTAATATGATGATTATATTTTGCAAAAATGCAAAAAAAAAAAACTAAAAAAAATTTCAACGATTATTAAATAATCACAAAAGAACCATATAAAAAAAGATAAACTGGTTTAAAAAAACAAAAACAAAAAAAAAAGAAATTGTTTTTCTTTAAGCTCTTGTTGTATAATTTTATAAACCATTTATTTTAAACGGATAAAATCAATTTATTAACATTCAAGAAAATTAATTCTTTTTTTTTTTTTTTTTCAAGAAAGCAATGTTATTAAATGGCTTAATTTGCTCCAGAAGATATACAATTTTCTGTAATATTCATTTAAATTTTGTTACAAACTCTATAATTTGCAATATGTGATAATCAGAGAATATTTTTTTTTTAATACAAAAAGCGATATATAATTACGCTGCTATGTGTAATATTATGATGGAAAAACATTTTTTTTTTTAATATATACGAAAAGGTATAAAACATAATTTGTAGCATACCATTGTTGTTTGTTTACAACGAAAGATTTACAAAAAAAAAAAAAGAGGCATAAAAGTATACACATTTTTATACTCTATATATATAAAAACAATATAGATACATTAAAAATTTTTTGAATGAAATTCATATGAAAATTAATTTCATTGACTTTTATTTTTAACCGCTGAACTGTGAAATAACTATATAATTTCATAAATTCTTCTATACTCCTCATACACTTTAATTTATGTATACAATTTTATGTTATTTTGCAATATTATGAATTTATTATGAAATTGGTCAAAAAAAAAAAAAGGAATTAATTAAATTATATCAATTATAGAAACAAAATTGTTATGGAAAATAAATAAATTTGATAAATAGATAAATTTATTTATAAATTTGAGAGCGCTTAAAGATTAAAACTTTGAGTGTACGGTGCTACGAAATCAGTGCAAAATTTTTACTGAGATTGAAATATAATTTTAATTCCTACTCTCCGTGTGATTCTATATTTATGTGTATATATACTATATAAGTAGTTAGAAAAAAGAAAATTCTTCTTCGTTATTATTATTATTTTTTTTTTCTTTTAATATTGTTAACATTATTTTTTCAACTCTATTATATATGCTTCTACTATAATTTAAAATGATTATCTTGTGAACCTATTTATTTTTCAGATTTTTTTCTTTATTTATTTAAATTTATAGCGTTAAAGTGCGAACACTATCATTAAACTAACTAGCCGCCATAAAAATCGTGGTTAAAAATTGGAAGCATATGCACATTATATTTTATTTTTCGTGTAAGTGAAAATTAAAACAAAAATGTTGATAAAAAAAAAAATTCATAAAATAAAATAAAATTGAAAAATATAATTTCTAGTCTTTGGTTTTTTTTTAATTTTTTTTTTTTAATAAAGTAAATTGCAAAATATACAACCATGGGTTTAGGAATAATAAAATTTTGTGACATTTTTAGTTTAATTGCTATTTTTATATAATTTCATTAATATACTTCTAAGAGTTGGAGACCCATGACTTAATCTTAAATTGATATGTTAAACTTCGACGCACCTTAGAATTTACCATTAAATTTTTTTTTTAACTAATTGATATTTTTTCAACACAAATACCACTTGGTGTTGAACATAATTACACCGTGTTACACAATTTCCGCAATCTAAATAAATTAGTATAACTTAAATATTCTAAATAATATTATTATGTTAATTTGAATTCTATATAGTGTTTGAAATTTAATTTTACATACATAAAATATTTTATCAGAACATAATATTTCCTCTTTACTATTTAAATTCTAAGTGCTTCCTTATTTTAATTTTATAGACTTTAATTGCAGTCAGATATCTTTTTATAAAAAATAAAATTGTTCACCTATCATTTTCTAAAGACTGAACACATATAATATTATAAGAGAGAATTATTTAATTAAATGGCTTTTTAAAACGCTTTAATTATCATAAATTTATTCATATATATGCATAGGTATTTTTTTTTTTTTGAATTATTATTAATACACGTTAAGGAGGTCTCTGGTTATTTATATATTTTGCCATTTGTAAGTGCAAAATTTCTAACATTTAAGTAATTTGCATGTGGTAAATTGCTACCCAATTAGAGTCGTAATTATAGTTTTGTTTTTCATGCAGAATATATATATATATATATATATATGTAAATATGTGTATCTATGTTGTATACATAATATTATGTTATAGTTTTTTTTTTTTATGCAAACAAATTAATTATCATAAAATAAGATATGAAAAAAAAAAAAAATTGAAAGAATTTCTCTTGAATAAAAAAGATAAATATTTTGCAAATTTTTTCGTTTGCATCGAAGTCGATGGCATGTTAAAAGAGTATGTCCTGTATTAGGTCAAGATTTTTGCTGCATTAAAAAAACTTTATTTTTTTTTAATATTCTTTAGTTATATGGATTTAAAACTATTTTAAAAATTCTTTGCAAATTATACATACACTGATTAGTACACTTAGTATACAATGTATTTTAATATTTATTTTATGAAATCTTAATTGGGAAAAATATTCCACAACTATATTATTTTTATGTTTTTTAAATCAAACAGATTATAAGATAAAAATAGCTAAACCTTAATTATATTGAAAAATATTAAAAGTTAAAATTGATAGTTATTTTCAACCTTACTAAAAAGAAAAAAGGTTTCTCATGCAGAAATTTTAGTAAACTTAAGAATAAAAAATTAACATTTTATATCTTCACATAATTTTCTACTGATTTAATATTTAATCGGATTGGCTTTAGCAAGAACTGAATGAGAAATCTTCTAACTGAAACTGAAAATCTTGAGAATTTGATTTTAGAACATAACTAGCTTTGACCTTGAAGTTCCTAAATTAACACTAATTGTATTTATTCTGCCCCTATTGTAGAAGACTATGGGCTAACTTCCAATTTTTTATCCTTTAAGGTTTACCTTAAAACTTCTTCAAGTTTTTATTCATTATTTCTTTTTTATTTTATTTTCCTCATTTTTTTTTATTTCTATGCGCTTTCTTTGATTCTCTCTATACATAATATGTTAATAAAAAAAAAAACATAAAAAATTCACTTAATATTCCCTTATTAAAGCGATTCAAAACACCTATTTAATCATTTCCTGCATATTCTCTTCTATCTATCTATCTACATACATTTATTAATTTACGCGCGTTATATTTTCAATAGAAATGTAAAATTAATAAAAAATAAAAATAAATTTATACTTCATATTTTATATTTTCATTTAATTTAACCGCCATTTTTTGCTGCCACACCATAATAATAAAACTCATTTTTCATTTTATCACAGTTTGAACAAAAAAAAGAAAAAAAAACTAAAACTTTCAGTATAATTTCATTTTACATATAGATACAAACGTGTATCTATACTAACTATATATATATATATATATTGTACAACAAGTATTGATGCGCCCTCTTTCCTCCCACACCCAATTTTTTTATTTCTTTTTATTTCCATTCAATTCTAATGATATTTTCCTGTTAAAAGTGTGGAGTACTACACATCTCTTTTTTTTAATATCTATTTTGCTCCATCATTCTCCATAATTTATTTTTCTTCTTTTTTTTCAATTTCTCCGTCTAAATTAATTGAAAGTATTATATGAATTGTTTTTTACTTTTGTTTATTATGCCTTTCCGTAGATGATAAAGAAAATTAAAGAAATTTAAGATAATTTTAATTTCCGTTTTTGGTACAAACATTTACATGTAACATTAATCTGTGTAAATTTTTTTTGATCTTCTGTCCACTTTGTATTACTTTCAAAGTAAAGCTCTCGGCCAAAATTGTAAGACGAAGAAAATTTTAAAGTTACAAGAAATTTGTTGGTTTGTACTTTGAAAATGCATTAACGTTAGTCACAACTCTTGCTGTATCGGGAGTCAAAAGTTACTATGGCTACTACTTAAAAATTTTAGTTACTTTTATACCAATTGTGATTTTATTTTTATTATTTCATTGCAATTAAAAATATTAGGTAACGAAGTTAGAAGTGTTGTGTGATCATACTTAAGTCAAAATGCTAATGAATAGTTAATATAGAAACATTACATTATTAAAAACGACAAATTTTATAGGTTAAGTTAGTTAAATTGTAAAGATTTAGATTTTAAGTTCCTTCATTCTAAAATTTTACATTTAGGATAGTGTTCAAAGCTTTACAACTCAAAAATTCGTATAGGTATATACTTTTATAATAGACCATTAACAACCTTAAAAACCATAAACCTTATAATCTTAATTTCGACTAGAATAATTGTTATATTTTACAGAATAACATTTATAAGAAACTCATATTAAAGTTTATTTGAACTCTATATCTTTATTTATTTGAGGAAATTAAACCATAGAACAATTTAATAAAATTGATGTGTTTTCTACAAATGAAATAAAATTATATTTAATGAATTCCGCCTCTCCTGCTCTTTTTTTTTTTTGTTATTTTTTTCTTTTTGTATTCTCTTTTGGTTATATATATTATATATATCTATATACATTTTTTTGTCATGCTATTCAATTTTCCATCAGACGAAAAAAAAAAAAAAATTGTAATTTTTTATTAGATTTTTTATTGAAAAATTAACAAGGAAATTGTTTTTTTTTTTTTCTTAAGGTCCCTACAAAGCATAAATACATAGATACGTCATGCATTAAACATTAATTTATGTACATGTAGAAAATTTTATGTATACATAGTTAAATACATAAAAAAAATATTTTCTTTTTTTTGGAGCACAATAATGCTTCCGATTTTATATGTATTTTATGTACGTATATTTAGATATAGATAGATGAATAAAAAAAATAAATGAATAATATTAGATATTTTGGGGTGTAGTGTGTCATGCGCCTTAGAGAATTTTAAATTTTATTTATTAATTTTTTATTTAATTTTTTTTTTTTTTTGGAAAAACATAATAAAAACAAAAAATCATGATACTTTATATTGTTATTTGTGAGATACTCGAAATTTATTTAGTGATGAAAATATTTATATGTATATATATTTTTTGGCTTTAAGTTTAAAATACATTTTTGTCCAAAAATATTTAAATTTTTACATAAAAATTTAAGGTTCAATGTATACATAAATTTTGATGTCCTAATTTTGGTATTATTTTGTGAATAAATTTTTTGTTAAAAAATTTTCTGAAATAGTTATATTATATTTTATAAGATATACTTCCAATTTAAGTTTTGCCAAAAAAATTAAATAATAAAGAAATTATAGATTCATTAATCTTGTTAAGTTGAAAATCAAACTATTTCGACTGCAACTACCCACTTTTATTTATATAAATACTGACAGTTTAAGCTTGATAGTACAAACTCAGCATATTCAAAAAAAATAAATGAATTCCTGCTTAAAATGTTAGTTATCAGCAAAACTAATCATTAGAATTTTTAACTTAAATTTATTTAGAAGGTTTTTGGGAATCAACGATTAATTTGACATCTATCACGGACAATTCTCGAGATTAATTTATATTAGACATTTTCATTTTATATTAATATGAAACTAAAGTCTGCTAAATGCAGCAAATAAAATGTAACTGCCAGGTTTTGAATTAGAGATAACATTAAAATTCAATGACATTTCAATAAATTCAAGTTAAAAAAATTATGAAATTAAATAACATAATATACAATTTGATTATGTTTCCTGGTTAGATATAATAATTGTTTTCTTTTATAGTATTTTGAGGGCTTTCAAACCTAGCTAAAATTCTACCAAAGTTAGTTATGTTATCGTTTTGGGCTTTTTGGGCCGGAAAAGTATAGAACAGTATTAAAAAAGTTTAGTCGTTATGTAATAAAAAATGTTTACACCATTTCGTTAGTATAAATCACTTGTACATTATAACCAAGATTAAAAGTTTTAATATTGCGCCCCATATTTCAACTTTTTTCGATCATGCAATACTGCACTTCTGGCACTATAGAATAGTTCAACGGTTATATTTTGATAACATACATTTCAACAATATATTTTATATAGAGACAAAGAAAATTTCATAATTTTGTATTTTATAAATTAATTTATAATTTTTCATTTATTTTTTTTTTTTTTATTAAATATAAAATAAAAATAAAATCAAATCAATTAAATTTTCAAAACGTGATCTAATTTGATTATGAAAAAAAATATAAATTTATATGATTTATAAACAATTTATAGAAGATTATAATCAATTTAGGAGACAACAAAGATTTAATTTATAAAAAAAAAAATTGGATCATCAAAATGAAAATGAATTTTATTTTTCATTTTAAAATTTTTTTTTTTTTATTAATCAAATAATTATGAAATTGAAAAAAATAAATATTTATTTATTATACTTAATTTTTTTTTTTTGTTCTAAAACTAGGTTATTAGGATTTGAATCTATTTTAGCGATAAGGTTGTACTTTGTTTTGGAAACAAAAACATAAATATTATTGAAATTGAAAAATAAAAAAAAATAAAAATTTAATTAAATTAATATTATCTTTGATCTATTATGAACTAGATTTATTGATTGTAACATTTATTTTTTTTTTTTAATATTGTAGGATCAGCAGCAGACGGTGACGATGAAAGCAGTGCGTCAAAGCGCCGTAGATCTAGAACTAATTTTAATTCATGGCAATTAGAAGAATTAGAAAGAGCCTTTTCAGCCAGCCATTATCCAGATGTATTTATGCGAGAAGCATTAGCAATGAGGCTAGATTTAAAAGAAAGCAGAGTAGCGGTAAGCATAAATGTACATTTTTTTCCTATATACATATATAGAATACTATCAAAATAATTTTGTTGTCTGCGGATTTGAAGTTAGGACCTATAGTTTCAATTTTTTTAATTTCTATAGTATTTTTGTTCCCTTATCGTTTTTATTGGGGGCTGTTCGACCCTATGAGTACAATAATCAGATTTAAGGATCAATAATATCTTCAATTGCTATAATATTATATATAACTTTGTGTACTATTTATGTTCATTTACATAATAAGTATAATACTATGTAGATTCCTTATTTTTTCAATAATATTTTTCTCAGGAAATTAAAAAAAAAACTCCTTTTTATAGAAAAAGTTAGTGATTCTTTTTTTTTTCAATTATAATTTGTCTTTCAGCAGTATCAGAAAATGTAAAAATTTGATAAAAGAAAAAAAAAAAACTGCGCCAATAATACCGTGATTTTTTATCATTAATTTTCTAATTTTCCTTTTTTTTCCGGTCTGCTTATTATTTATTCACTTTTTCAAATTTTCTTTTTTCTTTTTTTTCGGGAAACAAATTTTCAATTTATTTTTAACCCTTTTGGATTGAAAAAAAACAAAAAAATGTTTATTAAAAAACTTTTAACAAAAAATTTGACATTTCATGTTAATAAACAATTTTTAATAATTTAATAATTTTTCCTCTGATGATCTTTTTCTTCTTCTTATAAATTTGTCATGCGGTTCAGTAGTAGTGTGCAGAAATAATGGCAAAATACAATCTTTTTTTTTTTTAATAAAACTAATATATTTATATTTTATACTTGGTTTATGTCAAATCAATGATAGAGTTAGCAATGAACTGGTATACTATTTAGATATATCAAAATCTCTAGATAAATTTGATTAACATTTTTTTTCGATTCGAGGTAAAGTAAAGCTAAAGCAGCGTTTATACTAGATGTTTTTGAAGATTATTTCGAAGATGTTTTTTGAATGTGTTTTCGTAAAAATCTTCGAAATAATTTTCACTGTCTAGACTAAAATCTAGATTTTAGTTTGGATTAAAAACTTTTTTCTAAATAAAACTGATTAAATTTTGATATTAATTTTAAATTTATTTATTAAAAATAAAATAAAGCAAAAATATTTTATTTATGGTTTCAGTTTTTCATTTATTTACTTTTTTAATTTTGAGATTCCTATTTTTAAATTTTTTTTTATTTTATTTTTTTTTGGCAAAAAATAATTAATATTTTAAGCAAGATTTTTAGTCTAGACTAAAATGAAAATTTTTTTGTTTTACACATTTTTTACACACACATTGAAAAAACATCTTCGAAATAATCTTCAAAAACAATGTAAACCTCAATTAAAGTAATTTATAACTTTTTGATGGTTTTAAAACCTTGCATATCAACTCGCTAGTATTTTTTTTAGCTTATTTGATTAGTCCATTTTTAGCTATATATAGATTTGATTTATAACGTGGCTTATCTTTTTTGATTGATTCTTTCGGACCACCAGTAAGTACATAGTCAAATTTATGCGATCAAAGGTGCATTCCTTCGGTTCAGTCATTTTAATAACTAGAATAAAATCATATTGCTTCTAAAGGAAATTATTTCTGAGGTCGATTCAAATATTTACTTACATTAACATACTATATTACTATATTTGCATGTTCAAAATAAAAAAAAAACATTTTATTTTTTTTCAATTTATAAAAATAGGAAATAAATTGAAAAAGTTTTTTTTTTATGTTATCTATATATGAAGTCGAAATAAAGATTGAAATGAATGTATAGAAAATAAAAAGGTCTTTACTTACAGTAATATAGAAACTATTATATAAACGAATAAATTTTCTTTCTACTTTTTGCCTAATAAAATCAAAATTATTGCAAAAGAAAAAAACTAGATTTATGAAAAATTTCTAAAAAACATGCAATTTTAGAAATTTTTAGTGCAGACAATTATAAAAACAGATTTTTTTTCTTTTGTATACATGTTAAATATTATTTGTAAAGTTTAGCTTTCTAAAAAATTCTGCTAAATATACCTGTCACTTAATTTGGAAAATTGAAAAAAAATTATAGATTTTTATTCACGTCAAAAAACCAAAGAAAAATTAGTTAAAGTTAAATATTTCATGTTGAATATTGGCTTGTATCAGAACTCATAACGAAAAGCTGCCTATTGCATGGCAGAAAAATCTTAAAATTTATTAAAATAATTTTTCAGTTTTGTTTTCCTAATAATTATATAAATAAGATATAATTTGCAAAAATTCATCAAAATGCGCCATATGTAGAAAGAAACCATTAGTATAATTCTATACGTCCATTTTCATATAAAACTGATGGAAAACAATTCAACTTGATGTAACATAATATTCTTATTATTAAGGTAAATTTAACACCTGCAAGAACATAATTTTCTTGGTGGCCATTATGATTTGTAAAAAAAAAAATATACATATATCTATGTTTGTAGCATAAATTGAATGTACAGTATACATAAATGTGTGTATGCAATTTTTGCACCCCATTCATATAACAATTTATTAAATTTATTATATAGTACCTAAATAGGACGTATTAAATGAAAATATATACACAATATAAAATAATATTTCCCCACTTTAATGTGACACCCAATTTTAATATGGGGATAAATAAATAAAAAAAAATTTTCAATTGGTGAAGAAAATTTACGTCTTTATTTGAATTTCAAAACAATTTTTTTTTTTTTTTTTAATACAAATCTTTTATAATTTTATTTCCCTTTATTTTCTTTGGAATAGGGCTTACATAAGACCGCAAGGCCAATGACCGCTGAGACTGTTCAGGTTAGTTCACAATATTAAGCTGGATAAGTTTATTAAAAGTTTATTAAAATAAAAAATAAAAAATTAATAAAATTTCCGATTTTCAAATAATATAATCTAAAAAATTTTGATTTCTTCTTAAATTCTAACTTATGTAAGCCTAAACACCTTTTGGTAGTGTTTTAAAAAGCTTTCTCTTATGTTTTTGGATTGTTAAGGTTTTCTGGATTAAAAAGTTCAAGCTTTAAGTATAGTATGTATAGTATTACTGATGCTTTGTAATGAAATTTTGTTAGGTAAAAAAATCTATAACATATGATTTAAAAATTTATTGACATTTAGTTGCTTTTTCTGATTTTCGGATCAATTTGGATACCTAGTTCTTTTTAATATGAACGTTTGTTTCATACAAATTAAGATAAACCTATCTTAAGGAGCTATAAAAACTAAAACATTATACCGGCTTCAACAATATTATTAATTTTAAATTGAATCTAGAAATCAACATTTAATACTAATTTTTTTTTGTTATAGGTATGGTTTCAAAATCGACGAGCGAAATGGCGAAAAAAAGAACACACCAAAAAAGGACCAGGCCGACCTGCACATAATGCTCATCCCCAGTCTTGTTCTGGTGAACCAATACCACCTAATGAACTTAAAGAGAAGGAAAGGTAAATAATAATGAAAATTTGAATGAACTTATAATTTCACCTCCGCCAGTTTATACACTTATTTCTACACAAAATTCTTGTGGGTTCTTTTACTAATTAATTAGCTAGTTTAAAAATTTTTAATTTCTGAACTCTAGGATTCAGATGCTTTAATTACGTCAGAATATGTCAGCTTGTTTCATGAAGAAATAACCATCAGATTTAAAGCTAATATTTAAATGTTTCTTATACTCTTTTTCTTTATAATACAGATTACGAAGAAGAAAAAAATTAGCGAAGGCAATAGATCGACAAGCTAGAAAACTTAGAGCAAAGGGTATAGCAGTAGATTTAGAAGCATTAAAAACTGAATATTTGGCTCAGCATCGAGGCAACTTGGGTATAAATGAATCTGATATTGATGATGATGATATTCATATTGATGTAGTTGGAGACATTGATTCGGATGATGATGACGAGCCCGAAGATTTCTCATTTAAAAGTAATGGTAATTTTAATCTAAGCAATAGTCCTATTAGTTATTGTAAAAGTGAACATGATATTAATGAAAATTCTGATTGTCCATCTCGACTCGATTTGCATAATCATTTATCGCGAAAACGAGATTCATCACCAATATTAACAGATGATGGTAGTAATTTTGATACAAATAGCAATGATCCACCGAAAAATTTATCAACTAGACAGAATCCATTTAGTATAGACTCACTGTTATATAATAATACATGAAAAATAGTTTTCAATGATAATAGTAATACTAGAAATAGTAATAAAATAATAAATAGTACAGACATAATCATTATTTAAATTTGTAAAATAAGAATAAATAAAAAAAAAAAAAAATTTTAGTTATTTTCTTTATTTTTACACTGAAAAGCTACCAACAATTAAATTTTCTATACTTTAAAAACAAAAAGAAGTTCGTCAAAATTATAGTAGTGTGTATAGTAGTCAAAGTTAAAATGGGACATTTAAATTTTTTTTTCAATATTTGTAAATTCTCTTCTCAAGAAAACGGCAAAATGGAAACCAAGACTACCGATTATAATAAAGCTACCGATAATAATAAGACTACCAATAATAATGATGAAATTTGTTCCTTATAATCTGGTGACTTCAAGCAAATATTCCTCTCTAGGACTCTAGAGTGACCCAAATTCATTAAAAATCGCAAAATTCATAACAAGGAACTAACTAGGTAAAGATTTTTTAACAACTCCTTGATCGAATTGTTAATCGACTTGATACCACTATAAATGGAATAGTCCTCAAGATAAAGGGTAGAGTATTCTGTTTTAAAACCATTTCTAATTTTATGTTTAAATCTTTATTTTTTCTCTACAAAGAAAGTTATATCAAATTTTTTGTTTTCCGCCCAATAAAAACGTTTTCACGAAAAAAAATAAAAAACTCGTAAAGAATAATACAACGATAATAAAAATGAAATTATATAAATAGTATTTTAAGTATATATAAATATAAATTTTAAGCAAAATATATTAGGAAACTACATAATATAAAATAATTCATTATAATAGGAATATGATAAAAATTTAAAACATTTATAATTATTTTTGTTCTAGAAAATTAAATTTTTTATTTGTGCAATAATAATTTTTGTGAAAATTTTCTGCCGCAATATTAAATGAAATTAAATGTTTGTTTGTATATGCTTCAATTTCATTTTATATATGCTTCATTTGTATTCGAAGCATAGTAAGTTTTTCTTATTCAATGAGTTGCTTTTAATACCGGCCTTACATTAAGCAATACTAAATAGTTAGCATTAATTGAGAATCAGAAAATCGATAAAGTGTTATAATTCAAAAATTAATTTAAATCTCTTTAATATTAAATAAATTTTATTCCATGATTATGTTATAAATGTACTGATAATTCTTTCCGAATTTCAGTGCAGTATTTTTTTTCTAGGCCAAAGATAAAGAGTTTAGTAGCAGATTTTTAATGTTCATAATCTTCTATTTTTTTTTCCCATGAGATTGAAGCTAGCTTAATTCAATTAAAAATTAAAAATTATCATTTATCTTTTCATTTAATTGCGGCGCAATGTGTATAAAATAAAAATAGAATAATATTTTCATATAAATCAAGTGCAGATTTTTTTAACATACCTACAACACCCATTTGTTATTTTCATTTAATATTTTGTAAATTTTTTTTTTTGCCATTTCTATCTTGGAATTGAATAGTAAAAAAAACTCTATGGTTCGAAATGCATACATTGAACACAAGTAGTGTGTAACTGGATTTAAACGTTTCTATATGCATTATGTTTACTAACTACATATATATAAATTGTATTTTAAATATATACTAATTTATTAATTTCTTAAATTAATTTCAACCATGCGAAAATTAGCAATATAAATTATTATCTCTCTACATACATATTTTATTTTATATTAGACTGCATAAAACTAATGGTATTTTAAAAGAACTGCACAGTAGAAATTATATACCTACAAGTAAAATATCATAGAAAAATCAAAGAAATAAATTTATCAATTTTAAATTGAAATAAACAATATGTATTCTATGTATAAACTATACAATTTATACATATACACAACACATTACTATCTTAAAAAAATAAATTGTTTAGCAAAAAAAAAACTATATTATATATATACAGAACCTTAATATATAATTATTAAATAGTTGTTAAGAAATAAAATACATAATTATATCTTATGTTTAAGAAATAAATGAAAAAATAAAAAAAAAAAAAAATTAATAAAAAAAATTAAACAATAATTAAAAAATAAAAGAAAAATTATTTATTAAAAAAAAAATTATATGTGTTTATTTTCTTTTTCATATATAAATATAATATTAGACTTTTAGATCTTATCAATTTTCTTCTTGAATGTTTCAATGAAATCGATTATATTATATCGGTAACCGCAAAACTGATAGTGACTCTAAGAAACTATGTAATAAAAATATTTCGAATTGATTGAAAATTGATTAAGGTAAAAAAAAAAAGAAGAAGAAAATAGCAGGATTCTTTCATTCTATATTAAATTAATGTCATTTGTTGCACCATGGAATTTAAAACTTTTCATAATATAGCAAATAAAAAAATTTATTTTCAATAATAATTTAAAAAAAAAACATTTGTTTTGTTGTGATCAAATGAAGTTATCAAAAAATCTTTAAAAATCTTTTAAAATAAAAGAAATTGTCGGTTTCTTATTTTTTTTATTTTTTTTTAATAAATTAATAAAAATATGACTTTTAGTTTTAAAAATCACAGCATGTCATTGATTGAACTTCTTAATTTTTTATTCGGTTTTCTTTTCACTTTAGACAAGAAATTAATTTTTGTTTTTTTATTTAATAAAAAAAGGCCACAAAACATATCCTTTTTATGATGATTAGTTCAAATCGAATTTAAATATTATTATTTAATTTTCGTCACCACATGACGCCCACCCGTCCCAAAACATCAACATATTGAACTGCAGGTGGAATTTTTGGTTTTTTTTTTTTTTGCTCTGAAAGAAATGTTAATAATTTGAAAATTTCAATTTCTTTAAGCTACGAGTATCAAATGTTTAATTTCGATTTTATTTCACACAACACTGGGTGTTTTCTGTTACCAAAACCAATTTTGTTTTTTTTAATCCTTTCTCATAGAAATTTGAATTATATTTAGTTAAATTGAAGTAAGTATTTGAAATTTCTAATAAACTATATATAAACGAAATGATACTAATCTTAAACAAAAATTATATTTAATTCTAAAATAATATTCGATTAAGTTCTTATCTTATGACCGAATTTGATAAGTTCTCTAGAAAAAGAGGTGAACAATCGAAGATATTTTCGGAAAACAAAATTTACCAGAATAAGTTCTGATTTCTATTTAAATTGGAAAAATAATTCGCCACATGTTGCCAAAAAAACACATCTTTCATATAAAATTTAAGAAATTATGTTTATTGTATCTCAATTCTTACAGATATTGGAACAACATCTGGATATTTCTGTTAATTTTTTATATATAGGATAGTGGTATCAATCAAGCCGACAACAAAAAAAAAAAATAAATAAAATCTGATAAAGTTTAATAAAGTATTAGAAAAATATAAACATCATAATTGAAAATACAATATTTTTATTTTATTGGATTATGTCATTTGTATGTAATATTATATAAAATTTATGTTTTTTTTTTGCGAAAAAATTTAATAAGTCAAAAAAAAATATGTTTCTGTTTTAAATCATAGTATTTGTGGGATATAACGCGTACTACTCGTAAAGTAGACTATAAGCTAAACCATATTATGTAGCTATTGTACTAAAATATACTATATGTTGGTGTGTTTGAGTTTGCACTATGATTATTTAAGATAATTTAAGGGGGTACAAAAGCAGCTTTCTTCAATACCTAAGAAAAGAAGTTTTAAAATATTTGAAGCCAAAATCAATACTCGAGCTGAAATTGAATAAATTGTTAACATTTTCCATCTTTCATTTTATAAATGTAATGAATGCGGTTTTTTTTTTTACAAAATTTTACTTCTGTTTTATTGCTTGTAACTTTCTACGTGCAGCTGGTTATTATCATGTTAAAATTATTTGAAACTATTTTGCATTGCCGTATACACTTCAAATTTACCTTATGTATTTTTCGCATATATAATGATAGATGACTTAATGAATGCAGTTCATGTCACTGTCACAACACCTTTTCGAATAATAATTACAACACTTTTTCAAGCCAAGAAAAAAATTTTCAAATTAATTTTTTTATTTTTATTTTTAAATCACAGAAATTTTCAAATATAATCACTTTATTTTATATTTTTAATTCGGTTAGTTTTTGTAGTGTTACTTTTTCTTAATTTTTCTTTGGCATTTCTTTTTGTTCCTGAATTAATAAAATTGTTTTTTTTTTTTAATTAAGTTATTTTGTGGCCGATAATAAATATATATATATTATATATATACATATTTATATTTGTATTTTTTTTTTAACAACCGGCACGAAATCCAATTAAAATCAAAGTGAAAAATTCGTGTCTTGAAAAAAAAAAAAACAAAAATGGATTAAAATGATTTCTTGTATAATAAAAAAAAAAAAAAAAACGAAACAGGAAAGGTGAATACTCAAATTTTTAAGTGTTGAAAATATTTACATGTTAGAAAACAATTTAATTAAATCAATATATCTTCGAATATTTGAGAAGAATAGTCTGAATAAAATTCATATAATTTGAGAAAAAAATATCTGCTCAGTTAATTAAAAATATAAGCTTTGCAGCTTCGACTTATATTAAAACTGCAGATATTTGTATAGTCTCTCGAAACAAAATTATAAACAAAAATAATAATCCTATACCTATACCCCGTATACAAGTGACAAAATGATTGACCAACTATCAAAATAATTAAGCTTACAGCAATGAATGGACGCCAAAACATTCACACTTTTTTTTTCAAGTTTTACAATTTTGTCCCTTTTTATATTAATTTTTTTATTAAATTTCTCTTAAGTTAAAATTAAAACAAAAATACTTTCAAAAGCATTAATTATTGAGTTTTTTGATAATACAAAGTTACAAAAATTAGCAACTTGCAGAATTTTTGCTTTTGAGAGGTAGTGTTAAATAAATATAAAACTTAAGAAAATTTGTTAAATATTTTGAACATAAAGTATGAATGCTATTTAAATTTGCATATATATGAATGCAGCATAAAAATGTATTCAAATTAAAAGCGTTCCTATATCAGCATGACATTTTTGTTTAAAAAAAAAACTGCAAATACTGATTCTGTCAAAGAAAAATATATTATAATTTACATTCCCAAAATAAAAAAAAAATATACAAATAATTATTAGTAGATTATTGAATATGTAAACTAAATTTGTTATTAATTAAGAGTTCTGTATAGACAAAAATACATTGACACGAGTCAATACTTATATCACGAGACCGAAGGTCGAGTGATATAAATTGACAAGTGTCAATGTATTTTTGTGTAAATACAGAACGAGTTGTATAACAAATTTTGTTTACATATCCAATATACTGTTTTAATGCGTAGGGGAGAGGTAGTTGCAAAGAGAGAATATTTTTTCTTCTCATTTTTTCTCTTTTTTTTTTTTGTATTTGGCTGTATTGAAATATTTTGAGAGATATTATGTTTGTTAGGTATTACGTAATATTCAATACGAAACATCTAAATGATTTCATTATTTACGCTGATGTATATATATTTTTTCATTATATACGCTGATGCATCTAAATTTTTTCATTATTTACGCAGATGCATCTAAATGATTGCATGTGTAGTGACGCATATAATACTCCATTTAGTGATCTAAATTCTATAGCACTAAATACAACATAACGATCCCCAACGCATTAATAGTAGATTATTGAATATGTAAACTAAATTTGTTATTAATTAAGAGTTCTGTATACAGAAAAATACATTGACACGAGTCAATACTTATATCACGAGACCGAAGGTCGAGTGATATAAATTGACAAGTGTCAATGTATTTTTCTGTAAATACAGAACGAGTTGTACAACAAATTTCGTTTACATATTTAATATACTGTTTTAATGCGTAGGGGAGAGGTAGTTGCAAAGAGAGAATATTTTTTCTTCTCATTTTTTCTCATTTTTTTTTTTTTGTATTTGGCTGTATTGAAATATTGTGAGAGATATTATGTTTGTTTAGGTATTACGTAATATTCAATACGAAACATCTAAATGATTTCATTATTTACGCTGATGCATCTAAATTTTTTCATTATATACGCTGATGCATCTAAATTTTTTCATTATTTACGCAGATGCATCTAAATGATTGCATGTGTATTGACGCATATAATACTCCATTTAGTGATCTAAATTCTATAGCACTAAATACAACATAACGATCCCCAACGCATTAAAATTATTAATAATTTTATATTTACGTCAAACAAAATTTTTGGCCAAGAGAAAAATGCTTGTCACGTCAAAGTGTTCACCCAGAATCATCAAACTGTGCACTTTTTAATTGAAGAAAAAGTTATACATACATTCATTTTGTTTAAGCCTTGTATACTTTATCTTTATAAGTATACATACATTAACATAAGGATGTAATGCTAATGAAAATATTATGTTTTTTTATACTGTGAATATTTGACAAGAAAATTCTATCTTTTTGAAAACAGAGTATAATAATTTAAATTTAAAATAATTAAGCACAATGATCTCTAATTCCGACATCTCCATTTTTAATTTTTATCTCGCATAACATTTTTATTTTTTTTTCATTTGTAATGGGAAGTGTCATTTAAATAATACGAAATATTGAAACGTAAGAAGAAAACGAAAAAAAAACTCATAAATTACTATATAACCATTTAAAAGTCACACAAAGATCCATTAACTTTATTTTGGAATAAAGAAACTCAATATGGGTCTGAATCCATTTTATTGAAAAAAAAAAAAAAATTAATGTGATGTGAAAATTAATATTTAAAACTTTTTAAGTTTTGGTATTTAAAAAAAATCGATTATAAAATTAAAAAAAATATTTATATATTTTAAAATTTTTATTACTTAAACTTAAAATTAATACACATAAAAATTATTATGTTGAAACTTCGAACGTATCGAGATTTAAAATTTAATTAAAATAATAAAGATATTAATTAAATAAAGTTTTAATAGTTTTTCGAAGACCAATAATTTCGGGTTAATCGTTTTTAATAATTTGTGATAAAGACGATTAGAGTTGAAATTGAATACAGCTCATGTCTGAACAGTTTATAATTTCTTAACTTACTCAAAAAGCACATATTCCTCAATAACTATTATAAATACCCCGCAGAATTAATGATAAAAAATAAACAATCTTGGCAATAGATTTTTTTACAATTTTTCTAACTATAAAAGACTTATTAGTTTTTTTTTTATTATTTAAATTAAATTGAATTATTATTTTTTTATATTTTTATGAAAGAAAAATCATAATAATAAAAAAAAACTGTGGGAGAATAAAATATTAAAAAAAAAAAAAATAGTTATTATTCCTTTTTCTTATTATTATTATTTTTTAAAGACTTTAAAACTTAAAATTTATTAATATTTGACTAATTAACGGGTGATAATAACTTAATTTGGAATGTTTTATTTTTCAATGGATTTTTAAAATTAAAAAAAAAAGTTTCGTTTGTTTCTCTATATACCTACCTATATCTTTTTATCAATAAATTTTATATTTACACTTTTTTGAGGTTAATAAGAATATTAATGTCAAATAAAAATTTAAATAATAATTAAATAATTTTCAAGTTGTAGGCTTAAATTAGTTATGTCATTAATATATATTCTTTTAAGAAGCTCTATAATAGAAAACCAATTTTTTTTGTTTTGGGTGTGGTATCACCAGGAGAATTAATAGAAATTAGGTGGTGGAATTAAATAGTTACAAAAAATAAAAGGTATTTTAATTTTTGGATATGGAAGTTGGTTAAAAATTTAACTTGCGGCGCGGCGTGGGGTCGATGAAATGTTTTTTAAAGACGAAAGATCCAATGAACTATTAAAAAAAAATCAAACTTTGTTAATTAATAAATTAAAAAATAAATTAAAAAATAAAAAATAAATTAATTTGATTTATTACAATTCCATTTTGGATAGGAAGTCATTTATCTATAAACGGCGGCGCGGCAGAATGACTACAGCGAAATAGGATTTATTTTTACTGGATCAAGAATTTTAGCATATACTATAGATATTGATTTTTCATATTTTTATCAGTGAGTTGTTACTAGTTTAAAGCCTGCGTCGCTTCGTCAACTAAATTCAATTTAAATGTACATCTTGTAAATATCTTTAATATTCAGAAAATTTGATATATATTGAACTAATTTTTCTGTTATATGGTTTTCATAAAGGACTATATATATAAAGTATAGATAAACTTTTAAATCAGCAAAAAGACATTAAAATTGATTGAAATTAAATTTTAGATTGATTTAAAATATAATTTTCTCACTTCGTTTTAAAAAGGCTTTCATTGGGTCATTAAATATTATGTTAAATATTTCTCTGTTGTGTTAAATTGGATCTTATGGGAATATTAAATATATGATTTTTTTTTTCACTCAAAAGCTTTGGGTCGTTTAATGTTAACAGAAACTTTTTCTTGCATGTTTCAAACAATTAACAGCATGCGTGACTTCTTTCTTCTGCTTAGATTTAAACAAGATAAATATAAAATTTTCTCATTAAAATTTATTAACAAATTAATTGAGGTTTATATGTAAAATTTATTTATTTATTTATTCTTATTTTTTATTTTTAATTTAAAAAGGTATTGATGTTAATGAGGGCATAATTAAATAGTACATGTTGCTATCGTTAAGTTATTAAAAAAAAATAAAATTCAAATAAAGTTGTACCTATATATAAAAAAAAAAAAATATATTTTTGAAAATAAATACTTTCAAATTACCTCTTAAAGCAACCGCATTAAACATTATTGAAGTAGTTATAAACAAAAAAAAATGAAATTTAATAATAAAAATTTTAGAAATCTTAAAAATAAGTGTTAAAATTTCATGCTGACTTGAAATATTTTATAATAATGTACTTTCACTGTGAATTTGATTGAAATATAGACATGTTGTAAATAATCTAAAACTGACAGTATGATGATATTTATAAAATAAATATTTTGTTTACCGATAATCCCTTTTATTGGCCCTTATAGGTTTTAAGAAAATTAGAAATAATAATATAATATAATCATTTTAAATTTTACATAATAAATCATATTTGTTTTCGAAGTGCCAAAGCTTTTCTTCAAAGTTTGGTAAATAGCAATAGGATATTACTATTGAATGAGACTTTTATATTTATTTTTGTGTTTACTTTTGGGTTCTTATAAAATACGATTTCTTTGGTTAATTTTAACTGAGTGTAGGACTGATCCTTCACCCAGTATCATTCATATACAGGATCTTTACCATAATTATGTTAACTATATATTATTAGCTTATAGAATTGATTTAGGAACATATGGCCTTCTGTTTTTCTGTATTTGATGAACCTTGATAAATTTTATGACCATATTTTTATCATTTTAAATTTTCAATTTCCTTAACAAGTGTTCAAACATATAAGTAACTCTTATTCACAAATATACTTGTATTAAGCAAAATTGAATATAATATTCCTAATCAACAACATTCAGAGCTTTATTTTAGTGTGCATAAAATAAGAACATTTTAATTTAACTATATTACATTTTTTTTTTGTATTTATACAATTAAGTTCAATAACATGAATCTTCAATCAAACACAAAAAATGCTTTAAGGGAAACTCTCTAGAATATTATTTCTCAAATTCACACATTTTTAAGATGCATTATGACTTTTTTTTTTTTTTGGTTTTGAATCTTATGTTTAAATTTTATAACGTTAAATGAAAATCTTAAACCGTATCCACCTTCAATACTCTTATGTTTTCTGGAAGGTGAGAAATTATGTCGAGTGAAATATGTTACTGTTTTTACAGATTTGGTCAAAAAGAGAATTCTAAAAAATAGATACATATGTTTGTAAAAAAAAAACATTAATGAACAAGAGAAAAAAAAATGAATTTCTTTGAAAAACTTTAATTTTATCAAGTTCTCTATAAATAGTTTCATTTTTATAAAGTGTAATCAAAGTTAATAAAAAATTATATTTATTTTTACTATTATTATTTTCACGACTGCGTCGCTTCGCCAGCTAATTTGTAAATTAACAAATTTATTGAACTACTTTTTCTGTAGTTATTAATTTTCATAAAGACTGACGTTTTGACTAAGCCAAAAGACCGCTATGAACTTTAATTCATTTAAAATGTTTTATTTGCTGAATTATTAACATTACAGGAAAATTCACAGTAAAGACATCATTTCGAGCTTTCTGTCAAACCCAAGACCAGATATAAAATTTTTTAATTTTTTTTTTATAAGAATGTTGTAATTTTTTAAGTATGATAGCTTTCTGTCAGATTCCCAGCAGTATCATCAATAAAAATTAATATTTCATTTTGAGATTAAAATCCATTTAAAGAAAAAATATTACAAATGAAATTGACTTCATTTGAGGCGGATTAATTCGTATATCTTGATTATTTTCAAGTAATTTTTTTATATATATTTTCATAAATTCAATATTTTCTTATTATAAAGCCTCAACTTTTGTGGTTTATAAATTATTTCTGGTTATTTCAAATTAACCCGAAAAATATTTATGTTAAAAAAAAATATATAAATATATATATTTATATTCCTCTTATCAGAAATTATTAATAATTATTTCTTTAACATTATTATAAACAAAGGGATTTCTTTATTTCAATGTTTTGAAGTAATAAAAGAAGAAAAAAAAAAGCAGAAATAAAGAAGAAAACCATATTGCCACTGATTAATAAAAATTGATAAAAAAGTTTAAATATTAATCAAGTCTTGGTCAGTTAATCGTGTTAAATATGTGAATTAGAGAATATTCGAAAAATAAATATTGTAAAAATAGGTTCAAACTATACTTGAACTCAAAGACTTAGTATGATTGCTATATTCAAATCTATTAATGAAATGAGAAAGCATTAGATCAAATTTGCACCAATTAAACGAGGTTATCGACCGATAACTGGAAATATCTTAGTGAGGATATATTAGAAACAAGAGATATTAATAGGAACTCTTTAAAGGTACCGATCACGCCGCGATTAAGCAATCACAAATAGTAAAGATGTAATAAAAAATTACAACTTATTATGTTTAAAATTCTTATTGACACAATCGTAGGAATTATAAGAATTTTGAATACATTTAATCATGTACGCATCCAAAGAACTACGCTCTTAAATGTAGCCAGTATTTAAGTGTTCACCGTACAGTTTAACTCTATTATACATTCTCTCATTAGACATCATAAATAAGACCGTCTATGGTCGTTGAATGTTGAGTCCGACATCAGAACTGTATGAAAAAAAAAAGTGGCCAAATGTACGATCATACCAAAAAGATAAACAATTTTATACATGTTACATACGTAAATAAAAATATCATAAATAAAAGCTAAAATTGTCTGGTTTGAATACATATATCGTTAAAATCGTAGTTTTTAATACTTTTATTTAATAAAAAAATTAATATCAGATTAAAACACTTTACTTAATAAAATATATATTTAGTGAAAAATTATTTATGATTGCAAGTAGATGGAAGATGAGTAAAATAGCATTCGTCTTATGTTTCACAAAATTATTATACAATGAAAAACTATTATCATGGAGTTTAATTTTTGTTTCATTATGGGACCAGTTTTTTCATTGAGTCCGTAGATATTAAAAATACTAATTTTACGAATCGAGAGCTATATAACTTTTTCAAAAATTCAACAGATACAATTAAATTATACCTATAGTTGTTGAAATTGAAGCTTACATAATCTAACTTTTTTAATCAATTCGAAGTATGATGTGTGAATTTTTGATCATCTCCTTTTCTTAAAGATTATTTTTCGATTAATTCCTTTATAGAATTTTGTTTGATTAATCTTTTTAATGACGTTCAAGCGAGCCAGATACGTAGAGTTTACCCCTAATTTAAAATTTTCAAATGCGCCATTAAAATTGACTCATCATTGTACAAAAACCAATAACTCCTTATATTCAAATGGATTATGTTATAAACTTTTATAAGTACGTTCCATCGAAATGGAATTCAATATTATGTTTCAAAAATATAAAAATAAAAATCAAAAGTTAACATATTACTTACATCGTAATTGATAACTTCAGATCTATAATAATAATTTTTTGTAATATATTAATTTTTATTTTCCATCATTTTTATTTAATCACGTTTTTTCCAACACCTTTTTCCAATTAAATCACATTAACCTGTATACAAAAAAAAAAAAAAGAAAGAAAATGTTTTTAAATATTTTAACAGAAATATTAATATGAAAATCAGAAAATTCTCAATTCACATTTATTACAAAATCATTATTCATAGTTTTCATGGAAAGTTACGCATACACTAACTGGCTTGGGTGTACAAACATTTGATTTAAATAAAATTTATCTATCCTGCTATCATGACCAATTATTAGACATATGTTAGAAAAAGTCGTAATTTATTCTATGAAAAGGTACATATAATTCCAATTCCACATTTAAAAACTCTAAAAGTAATTCTAACAATGTAGGGCGAACGAACATCAAATATATATTCTGAATATTAAATATCATATTATTAAACTTTGAATCTGGTTCAAGAAATTATAATGGTCGACTATAATGAGTACAGTTCAATTTTCTTTAATGAGTTTTAAAATGTTATAGTAATCTCAGAAAACAATATTGGGTATTTGAATTAAATGTTTTCTTCAAAAAACTGATTAGACAAGCTAATCGGAGAAAAAATATCTGCAAAAGATTCTTCTTATTTATTTTTTATTTTTATTTTTATTTTTTTTTTCAAATTGCTTTTAACATAAGTTTTGAATTTTAGCAATTTAATTTTATTTTTTCTTCTTCTTTTTTTTTTATTTTAATATTTATATTAAATTGTATTTTTACTTGAAGTAAAGGCGTTTATTTTATTGACGCCTTCACAAAAAAAAAAAATTGTTAAGAAAAATGTTTTTCTTTAATCTGATTTGAAAACAAAAATTAAAAAAAGAAAAAAAAAAAATTACTTAAGGGTGTACTTAGAACTTCAATTAACTTTATTGCTGTAATTAATAATTTATTTTCAAATGAGAAATATTTAATTTTCGTGAAAATTAACTTTTGCGCCATAACTTTTGATAATAATTTGAACTTTGTTGTATTCTCAATTTTTCAAATAATTTTAATTTATAAGTATAAACTATTATCTGAGTAATATATAATTTTTTTTTTATTGGGATTAAAAAAAAAATCAATTTTTTTTGAAATGATATGAAATGCATATGATTAGACAAAGGCCTACAACTCAAAAAATCTTTCCTGTACATCAAAATTAACCATCCTGTAAGTTAAAGCTCTTTCGATGAATTCCTGTTTAGTATGTACCTGAATAGTATACTGAATAGTTTACAGAGACTAATATAAGTGTATAGTTAGAATCTTATTTCTTATAGTACACTGAAAAAAATACTCTCCGTAGAAAATCACCTACAAAACTGAAGCAGAAATATTTTAACTAAAACTGCTTTACTTTCTGACGGTACCTCCTAAAAATCTTGCATTTATTATTAAGGTCGGTATTCAATTGGAGATAAAATCAACTTTTTTATATAAAATTTTATCTCAGATAAATTTTAGTTGAGTGAATTTAATTTATCGGTATCCAACTGAAGATAAATGGAAATTTGTCTGAGTAAAAATTGTATGAAAATATTTTCACTCAAATAAATTTTATTTCAAAAATTTATCTTGCAAAGAATGTTTTGAACATTCTTTTCAAGATAAATTTTGACATTAGGTCGTGTAAAACGAATTTGACGTTTGTTGTTTGAAGAAAACAAACAAAAATCAAAAAACTAAAATAATTTCTCAACTGAAATTGGTAAAAAATATTAAAATTAAAATAATAGTTTAATTTAATAAAAAAAAAAAATATTGGTAAAATTAATTTAATAAAATGGATGAAAGTTGGGAGGTAAGTAAATTAAAAATAAAATTCTTTAGGTAGTACATAAGTCAGAAAGTCATGTGTCAATCTTTATCTCACTCAATAATGTTCCTTTTCAAGATAAAATTTATCTTGTACTTTATCTTCAGTTGAATACCTACCTTTACAATAAACAAAAATTATTGAAAATGAATTGTTTTTACTGGCGTTAAATAAAATTACAAAAGTATGAGCTATTTTTCCTTGCTTTGACAAATTGCTAGTTTTGCAAAAGTCACCCACTAGTTCGATTTGACCTATATGTACATGGAAGAAATACAGCTGTGGCAACTATGTATCTATTTTCCACTATGTGGTTAAAAAATACCATCATCAAAGAAATGTGTGTATTAAATTTAAAAAAAAAAAATCGATTACAAAAAAATAATAATTTATTTTTTTTCAATAATAAAGCAAAATCATTATGAATCTTTTTTTATTATTTCTACTATATTTGGAAAATTTACAATTTAATTTTATAATTAACAGAATTTTTATTTTATTTTTTTTTTCTTTTCTATCTCATTGAACTAAAATTGAATTAAGATATTATGAAAACAATAATAAATTTATCATTTATCACTCAATCAAGCGATTCGTTTCGCATAAGAAAAGAAAATTAATTTTTGTAATATTAAATCGATTGGTACAATGAATTTTATGTTTTGATTGAAATATTCATTTTCTATATATCATTTTTTTTTATATATATATATGAATAAGAAAATAAATTGAAGATCAAAATCTCTTGAAAAAATAAAATAAAAAAAATAAAATAAAACAATTTTTATTATTATTTTTCTATTCAAAATATTTTTGTAATTTACTATTTGCCAGCTGACAATACCACTCAAGTGATACTTTCCATTGAAATCTTAAAAAATAAAAATAAAATAATAATAATATTACAAATTGAGATGTTATTGTTCGATTTTCTATTAAAAATTGAGATGATTATTAAAAAAACAAAAAATTAAAAATATTGATGAAAATAAATTACTTTATTTTAATAAAAAAAAAAACAAATTAAAAAAGCTGAAATTATAATGTAAGCTTCTGTTCAAAATTAAAAAAAAGGGTTGCCAAATATAAAATAAATCAAATAGAACCATTTATCTTGAATTATTGTCTTTTTATACATTATTGTCTTATTGTCTTATTGTCTTACATTATTGAATTATTGTCTTATTGTATACATGTGCACAATATTCTTCCATTAACAAAAATTTCTAAAGCTTTAAGATATAGTTCACATCGCATAATCAGTCTTGCAATGCACAAGTACAGTGTAATGTAATAAACCTATAGTAAGTTCTAAATAAAATTTAGTTTTGAAGACAAGATTATCGTAAGAAGCTTAAATTTTATTCCCAATTTTAAAATTAAAACTAAAACTAATAGATTTATCTCAGAACCCCAATTTGTGAGAAGAAATATACAAATTAAAATTATTAAAGGAAGGTGTATATCAAATTAATCATGCATTATTAAAAAAAAAAAAGTTAAAGAGAATTAAAATACAAAACAATATGTAATTATTATCAGGATGAAATTACCCATTTCCCAAACAAACCCTAAGTTCATTTTTTTTTCTATAGAATATTTGGTATAATCAAATTTTTAAAAGAAAAATCGTGCTACATGTTAATCAAAAAAATATTAACCTGATTGAAAATACTTTGTGCCCAGCTTAGTTAATAAATAAGTACAATAAAACTTAATAAATTTTTTTTTTTTTAACTAAATAAATTTCATCACAAAAATATCTGATTAAATTTCTTTTTTTCTTATTTTTTTTTTTATTAGTAACCTTATTTCATGAAATTCTTCAAATATATTTTAATTCAATGTTAATAAGTTGCAAAACTGATTTTATAGAAATTAAAATGTAAAGAATTTAATAAAAAAAAGAAGAAATGTCCGTTGCCTTGACTTCTGTCAAACAAAATTATGTTTCTGTTATTTGATGATTAATTACTCGGGATGAGAGAAATATGTTATAGGGATAAAATTATATTCATTTCTAAGAAAAGAAATTATGTTGACTTTATTATGTTTTATTATGTTTTATGACTGTTTTTAAAAGAAACATAAAGCCAATTGACGTTATGACCAATTTGTAATTTTTATTAATTTTTCCTGTTAAAAGACCTCTGTTAATTGACCTTGAGTCCCTTTAAATTTTCATTTTAAGCCACTTTTACAACGTCAATTGACTTGATGACTCAATTTATTGAGATAATTGACGTTATGACACCCTATATCTGTTATATGATATCAGAAAATTTATGTGTATGGCACTTATAGCATATTTTCAATGCAAGTTGAGATGAATAAAAAAAATTGAAATTAAATATACTCAAAGATGATACACATAAACACAATAATAAATAATAATAATAAAAATGAATTAAAGAATGAAATTTAATAACATTATACAAAAAAAATAAAATAAAAACAGATTGAATTTGAATAAAGAATAAAAAAGAAAACCGTCCGCACAGCAGGATAAAAAGGTGTGAAAACCCTGCTGAGCTTCAGTTAATAAGCCACAAACTGTCTGACGCAGCTAATTTGTTATTTTCACATCTTTATTTAAAAAAAAAATATACATTTTTAAAGGGTTTTTTTTTTTATTACAATTCAAAAATTTTAATGAAATTTATTTAATTGAGTTATATTATAAAAAAATTTAATTATTAAAAAGTTGAGAAATATTAATTTTTGGTGAATATTATTAGTCGAACTTTTTATTATTATATATATTTATATAAATATTATTATGAGTAAGAACATGAATGTGTTAAGTTTCGAAAAATTATAATTTATATAACAGGAACTAGTCTAAGTCACTCACTCTGCATAAAAATGTAGTTTAATTCAAATTAATTGTAAAAGTGTACGTGCCTTTTTTTTTTTGGATAATTAAAATTATTTACATAATGTATCTACATATATTTTTGTTTACACCGAACTATCTTGTTGATAAATCGTAAAAAAGTATGCTACATTTAATCAGCATTTTAAACATTAACTATATAATTAACAAAATTTATGAAATAACCACTAAAAATTCGATTTTAGATGTGTTGGTTTATATAAAAATAAGATTAAACAATGTATTAAACAATGTATTTAATTTTATATTTAAAAAAAAAAAACTAAACATATATTTTTAATTTTTAATATTATATTTATGCGTATTCCCGCCGACTGTTCATTATGTAAATTTTAATTATTTAGCAAACAACCTTATATTGCAATGATGTGATGAAACTTTTTAATATAATAAAGGTAGACTTCACAAATTTTTTTAGCAACCTAAATTTTAATAAAATTTATTGATTTTTTTTTGGGGTATCCAATTTACTTCCTGCAGATTAATTTTCAGTATAAAATCAATATTTTTATTAGTTTAACCAAATATTAATAAATATGTTTTTAAAATTTTTCTACCTCTAAATTAAAGTTGAAATGTTTGTTTATTTTTATAATAATCTCTACACATTAATCCTTAAAATTCAAAGAAAAATCAAAACATAAAGCACCCTCATTTATAAGTTGGATTCAAGAGAAAAAGTTAAAAATTAAATAAAATATATTTGATGTTCATCAAAAATCAACATTGTAGTCAAAGTTATTGAGTCAAAGTTTGGGATAATTTTTGGATAAGGTTTTTGGTACAATATTTCGGATTTTTTCTTGTTTATACAATGTGTTATCTATCAGTCGACGTTTGCAATAAAACATTTATAATGCATGCATATTATAGGCATTAGGACTTTCAAACTAAAATAAAAGTTTACGAACATGTTTGACATTTAGTTTAATGAGAATCTAACAATATTTTTTATGTTTCTAAACGTAACGCATCAAGTTAAAGAATTCCTGTTCGACGACAACTGATAAGTTGATTTGAACATTATATTAAATTAATAATTTAGTCATTTTGGAACAAAAAATAACATTATTTTTAACAAGATATTTAACGGATTTCGATTTTTAATTTAAGAAAATGAAAAAATTATTAACATAATTTTATATCGGAATCTTTTTATTAAAAAAAAAAAAGAAACAAATTATTAAAATTTTATTATCATCAATTCATTATTATTATTATTTAATTTTTAATAATTCTTGTTTCAGGTGAAACTGTATTCAATAAAAATGAGTGTAATAAAAATTTCAAGCTGTTCTGTATTTTCAATCCTTTTGATTTTGATTCCTAAAAAAAACAAAATTCATAACATCTATTCTTTTTTTCTGGTTTTTATATTAATTAAATAATAATGTATAACGAAATTCAAAATATTTCGAAAAACTAGTGTTACAAGTCAATAATATTATCATGTCATCTTTAATTATTATACGAAATATTTAACTAAAATTCAACTAAAAAAAAAATATCGTTGAATTTTGTTGTATAAGACTTGATTTCAATAATGTCATAAACAACCCTATTATTATATGAAGAGAACAGTCTGCAAAACGGAACTCAACTGCGTATATTGGATATTAAAAACTTCAATAAGGCGCCAAAAATTTTGTGTTAAAAATTAAGTTTTTTTTTTCTTATTTTTAATTCAAATTGAATAAAATAAGTCAGTATACGAATTAATTTTTATACACATTCATATATGACATGGTTACACTAATTCATAAAATTAATTACATTATTAATTTTTATCTTGGCTAATTGAACTTTATTGGATAAACGAATGATTTGTAATGCCCATTTTCAGATTGAAATACGTGTCGGTGTCGGTCCACTTTAATGAATTTTGGTAATTTATATTTTCTTTTATTTTTCCTTTTTTCATTTCGCCAATTACATACTACCAACAAAATACAAATTTTTAACGTGCCAAATAAAATTAATTTCTTCTTCTTTTTTTTTTTTTAAGAAATATTAAATTTTTTTTTGATTACATTAATACCTACATTAAATTTGTTTTTTCTTTTTTTTTTCGCAAGAAATAAAGATTTTCAATTAAATTATTTCGCAAAGTTGAAATTACGTACGACAACAGACATTTTTATATTTATTGCTCTTGCTATTTTAATTATATGTTATATGAATAAGTTTTGGCGCTAAAATGGTTTACGAAAAGAAAATTTATTAAAATTTTAATAGTAATTTGAATGTGATTTTTATTCCCGTCAATTATTGAATATTTGATTGTAATGACGGTTATGGTTCTTTTTAAGTACGCAAGATTTTCTTAAATAAGTATTATTTTTTAAGCTTGCTGCTTTCAAGGTCTCATTAAACAAAATGATATTCTGTAACTGGCAAAAACTTAAATCAAGAGAAAATTATCTTAACTAACACACTTACATCTAAAAAAAATAACTTAAATGTTGATACTAAAATTCATGCAGCATTATTTTGCCTGCACCTATAAGTCTGAACTTTTAATATTCAATCTCGACATTTGATTATTCGGCAAATAAAAAAAAAAGAAAAAAAAAGTAATTTTAATATAATAATTTAATACATTAATTAATTTTAAATTGACCATAAAAATTTCCGTAGGAGTTTTGCATTAAATTCGTTATAACCAAAAACATATTATTGATAAACAATAATACATTTTAAGGTGTTAATCAGGTGTCATTGATTAAATCTTTTATTTATTGATCCATAAATATTGGGAATATAATGCTTGCATTAAAAATTTATTGAGTTACACAATATTGTGAAGGTTGTTATATTGCATGCAGTATTATAATTATTTTTTATTTTTGTGTTAGATTGGAGAAATCATAAAAATAATAATAATTGCAATTTACCAACATTAAGTATTTACAATGTTATGAGTGCAAGGACCTAGAGCCCGTCATATTTGTCTGTTTTTGACCCAAAGTAAGGTTAAGATTTTTCTTCCTAAATCTAACAAGAATTATGAAACAATGTTTTTGATTATAATCATATTTAATTCAAAAGTTACAATACATTATATGTTAATAGTAAACGAGTTCTTGTGTGTTTTGCTTATTTAAATACCAGTTGACTAGTATTAAATTTTATGTTTTTATGTTCACATTATGTTTTGGTTTATTTCGAATAACTAACTATGCAAAAAATCAATTCATTTTTAATTAAATTTTTAAATAACTTGACATTGACAGCTTTTAAATTATCTCCTTATCAATAAACAAAGATATTAACTTACATTTTTTTTTGTTTCGAAAAAAATTAATTAAACATTGATAATTAATTGCAATTCCGTTCACATAATATTAAATAAATTTATTTTGTAGTGAGCAAAATTTTTAATTAAAATATTTCTTAATTAAATTATTGTGCAATTAAATTTATGACCATAAAATTTAAATTCCGACATGTTAAAATAATGTCGTAAAATGATGATTATATTGCCCAACAGAATTAATTTATATAGATAATAATTTTTTTTTAAATATTTAGAACATCATATTATATGATGTCTGTTATTTATAAAATTATTGAAATTTCGTTCACATTAATCATCTCTTGTTTAATGTTAACCCGACAGTTAAGTCACTTCGACCTGAACATTAATCTAAAGAACGGCTCAGATGACGAATAAGTACAATTGCCCAGAATAGTAATTCATTGAGAAGCTTTCAGAAGACTTAAATTATATACTTTTTCACTAAAAAAATTTAAAAACTGATTGCATCAGAGAATAAACTAACTTTGTAATATTTAAAAAAAAAAATATTCTCGTAAATGGTCTTTCGGAGCTTCACAGATCTGCATAAACATCTTTTTCAATGTGTACAAACTAGTCTAGCGCTAAAAATGGAATCTAAATTTATTTTCATTCCCTGCTCCATTTCATTAGATTCATGTTAGGATTAAGAAAATTTAAAATAACAATATCATATATATTTAAAATTCTAAAGAATTCAGATATAAATCCAAAGAGTTATACAGAAACAGAAAAAAAAAACGATTAGAAAATATTTCTGTCTAATTATTTTTTATTGTTTCTTGTGCAAAATTAAAAACATAAAGATACCATCGTTATAATCAGGCAGTGAGAGTGCTAAAAAATATTACAAGATCATAAATTTTCATACCAATTCATCAAAACAAAACACATGAAAGATACAAATTTTACAAAAAATAAATAAAAAAAGAAAAAAAAAATTCTTTTTCTTTGTTAACGCGAACAAAAGTCATAAAATGAAAATAATTTTTACACTATTCGCTAATTTGATAATATTTTGAAATTTTCTAATTACCATTAGTCGGAGGTGCGCTTAAAATTTAGCACCACATAAAAGCAATAAAACATTATAACATATATTTAAAAATTTAACATAGTTAATTGAAATAATGAAGAAATTATTTGATATTTTTTTTAATTTGAATGACCATAAGAATTTTTGTAAAAATGATGACGGCTCGAATATAACATTTAAGTGATACTATATACTGAAAAACATTAAAGTAATGATGTATTCATGACATCCGTATTTCCATTTCATATTAATAAATCGATTATATATGTGTATAATATACATTTGGGGATTAGAGACAATTTTTAGGACTTTTTGTAAAATAGACATTGACATAATAGTATTTAATAGTTAAACTTGTATGAAATATATTTTTGCAGAACTTAACAATCATTTGTCGTTTTTAAGAATTATCCTGTAGTATAGCTTTCTATTCTAAGGGATAATAAGCTCTCTACTGGCTCTATTCATATTTGAAAAATTATAACCAAAATTCTACAAAATTTTAAAAATTCCAACACCTTTTTGTTTTAGCCACTATAGACATTAATTTTGATTTTAAGTATGAGAATGAGAGTTATAGATTTATGAAATATTCATTTAGGTATATGGTTAAACACTAACATCATTTTGCATAATTCTTGTTTTTGTATATACTATTTTTTTAATTTTGATATATTTTTTATTATAAAGATTTAATATTTCTTTCTTGCCTCAAAGGGGAATTCTACTTCTTGGTAAATAATTTCATAAATTTTTTTTTTTCTTATGTTAAAATATGCTTAAAGTTAATATCGTAATTTTTGTTTTTCTTTTCAAATTTCATGAAACATGAATTAAAAAAATTTCTAGGATAATAAACTTAAACATCGAAATATATATGTATGTACTATTTTGTAGGTATAGTGTAGGTGTATACAAAATTATAATTATTATGTTTATCAACCTTAATTTAGGAAGAAAAAAAAATTTTTAATATAAAGAAGGTTAAAATTGGATAATTTAATCAGAAAAGGGTTGCTGGCAAACAACAGAAGTATAAAACGAATTATAATTATTTCGTGCATAAAATTTTTGTCAAAAAATCATTTTTTTTTCTTTTTCTTTTTATTTTTATTAATTACTATTCTATTATTTATTCATATGGTAATAAATTAGCATGTAAATTAAGAAGAAAAAAATGTATAATGTATGGATTTTTAATAAGATTTTTCCTTATGCACATAAAAGATTGAATAAATCATATAATGATAAGAATATATGAGTAAAGGGGTTCTAGAAATTTTCAGGTTTTTTTTTTTTTTTTGTATATTTTGTTTATGAAATATTTTTGATCTAAAATAAATTAAATAAGAAATTTAGCAGTAAATTATTTTAGGTTAGAAAGTATTTCATTTTGATTTGTTTTATATAATAGAACTCTCCTTCTTAGATAATAATTATATAATAAAGATGCATATTGAACATTTGAGTTTCTATGAATGGATTTTTGTGGCTTATTTAAGAAAAATATTCATTAAATACTTTAAAAAAAATAGGCTTTTTTTCCCCAGGAAACTATTCTGGATAAATCCGGATACTAGATGATAGTGTACCATCTTGTTTTTTTTTTCGACATACCGATGGGTTTGGTTTTCATTTAATAAAGAGACATAAATTCAGCGGTTACAAGATTAAATCTTCTTTTATCTAAAAAAAAAAAAAAATTAACTTGTAACTAATAAGTAAATAACCATTACTAATTTTTACAAAACAACCATTCATAGTAGAATATCAGTTTTATTTTCATTAGCACGCAGTGCAAGACTATATCAAGAATAAAAACTTGGTAATAAAAATTGGAATTGTTTTTTTTTTTTTTTATTTTCATTTCAAATTTTAATGGTTTGTAGTTATTTAATTTTTCACAAAATAACTTCATTGGTAAATTTCACACTATCTAGGTATGGTAAATTAAAAAAAAAACTTCTTATTTGCAATTTTTCAAAAACGCACCAAAAACAAAAATAAAAAATAAAGAAAAAAATTGTTTTTAACGGTGCGAAAAATAAATCTTTATTTTATGACTTTTTGCACTAGTAATGCAAAAAAAACAAGAAAAAAATTAAATTTTTATTTATTTTTGAAATTTATCTCTTTTATGTTTTGATGAATTGATATGAAAATTTATGGAAGAGTGTATAATATATTTTTAGCACTTTTGCTGCTTGATGATAATGACCATATCTTTTTTTTTGTTTTTAATTTTAAAACTAAATAATTAAGATGAAAAATTTTTTGTAATAATTTAGAAAAAAAATGTGTGTTTTTTTTTCTGAGTTTTAATTCTTTTAAAAAGATTATTTTGTTTGTAACATAACAACTATATTTAGTTTCATTGGAATCGAGAAAATGAATAAATGAATAAAAGTTGTAATGCTTAAAAAATAAATTTGCATTTGATTGCTTAATTTAGATTTTGCCAAAATAAAACTTAAAAATACTTGCTTTAAGTACGTCTAACAGTTTCTAATACTATAAGATTAAAAATTACTCCCAAGTGTTCAATTATATTATATATAGATAATAATTTAAAAATCTACTCTAGTCAATGTTTCGACAATATATCGTCTGCTGAGAAATGAAAGAACGTATGACATTTATACGTCATTATTTGACAATAGCACCATTCGATTCCTCGTACTCGATTTTATAAGTACAACTGCTTTGCAATATTCTTAATGTTGATTAACATGTGTTTTTTAGATGAAAATTGTACGCTACTTGATATTTTTTCATACGTTTTTTTTAATTTTCAAATCTTTAAATTCAAATTACTCGAAACTATACTTTTCATTATACGTTGTTTCATTTCTGAGCAGGCGATATATTGTTCTCTTATTTATCTGAATTTTTAAAACATTTCATTATAATTTAATTGAAAGAAATTTAATCAAAGTTCATATAGATTCTGTTATATACATATATAGGAAATGACAATTAATTATCAATTTTTTTAAATTAATTTTTCCAACAAAAAATATACACTCCCGGTCACTTGGATAGGGCCACCCCTTTTTTCAGTTCTGTAGGCGAAAATCTTGACTGTACTTGACGGCAGTAAAAATTTTAATTTCATATATAAAAACTCACCATAATTTTTACAAACTGGATACTGGCTATGGCTGTACCAAAAAAATTTCACAAAAATTAAAAAAAATGGTAGTTCACTTGAATAGGGCCAATTAATTTTTTTATTAATTTAAGTACTTATAATTAAAAAAAAAATACAAATTTGTTGCTTAATAATGAGTGTGACCGCCATTGTTGTTGATGACCTCGAAAATTCGATTTTTCATGGAGTCATACAACGATTTCAAATAAGTAAGGCTAATTTCGCTCCAAGCCTCCTCAATCTCCATTTTTAGTTCCGCAGGAGTCTCGAATTGTCGTCCCCCTTCATAGACCTTCCTCGACAACCACCCCCAAACATTTTCAATAATGTTTAAATCAGGGGAATAAGGTGGCCACGTCATTAAATCAATATTTTGAGCCTTTAACCATGATTTTACAACCCTAGAGTTATGGATTGGGGCGTTGTCTTGTTGAAAAACCCAAAGCAAAGGGCCGAAAATATCGTGAACTTCTGGAAAAGCTTCTTCCAACAATTGTTTGTAGGCTGCTCCATTTAATGTAGTTGTTTTAAACCGAATTTTAAGTTGGCCAAAATAACTGACGGCGCCCCATACCATAACTCCAGTTGTTCGGCTGTGATGCCTGCTCAGGATGATCTCATCCTTTCTCAAATCATGATAGTAAAACTGATAACCATCAGGGCCATCCAAGCTAAACTTTTTTTCATCTGAGAAAACCACCCTCTGCCATTGTTTTTCCCAACACATATGGTTTTTGACAAAATCTAATCGTTTGGCCTTATGCTCGGGCTTCAAACAAGGTTTTTTCTTTAATTTCAACCGCCTAATATGATCGCTTCTTCTAATAATTCTTTTAACTGTAGAAACACTTACATTTACACCGGCTTTCGTTTTTATTTTGCTGGCTGAGAGGGCAGAATTGGAAGCAACTTTCAAAATATGCCTTCTATCTCTAGATGTTGTAGCCATTTTGTTTCGTCCCTTGAATTTGTTGCCATAATTTTTAACATCAGTAAGGTAATTATTGACCACACTCTTACTTCGACCAATTTTTTCTGCAATCCGCCTGCTGCTCAAACCACTGTCCCTATAGGCATCAATTTTGGCTTTTTCAACCGCAGTTAAACATTTTCCACGACCCATTTGTTATAAAAACTTTGAATTTTTGTTTGTTTTTTATTTTTTTAATTATATTTATATATTATATTTTAACTTTAACTATCAACTGCAAACTTTAACACTCGATAAATCAATAATAATAGAATTGGCCTTAATCAAGTGACCCAAAAAAATATAGAAATTTTGACATTATTTGCAAAACAATTGAAATATTTACCGTTCTGTCAAATATTATAAAAACAAAAAATTAAGGATTTATAACGTATTTAATTAGAGCGAATTCTGCAAAAAGAACTAAAGGTCTACGACGGAATTAAACAAAGTTATTTGAATTGAAATCTGAAAAAAAAACTGGCCCTATTTAAGTGACCGGGAGGTATATAAAAAATCTATAATGACTTTATCTTTATAAAGCAAAAAATAAAGGTAAAATAAAATAAATTAAAATGTCAAAGTTAATTAAAATTGAATTGATTATTTTTTCATTTTATTAAAAGTATATATATAATAAGACTTAATCGATTTTTTTTACCACAAAAATTGTGTTCGTTATAGTGCAATGGTAAAAAAAAAAAAAAATTATAAAATTAAGGATTACGAATCGAAAAGATTAGCTGAAATTGTACCAGAAAAAAGTTCTGAACATTATATGTATAAGATAACAGAAAGCGTCACTTTGCTTCTCGCTTATGATATTCTCAAAGTTTGCTAGCGACTTATGAACAAACATGCAAAGCCAATTATTTATATTTTTGTTGCATTTAAAGATAAAAAAAAACAAAAATACCAATCTAATTACAATTTCACGATGAAATGACTTAGCATTTCCTTCACTTAAAGAAATTATTTACAAAAAAAAATGTGTTCCCAGAAGCAACTGCTTAATCAAATTTATTTTTTTCATCATATTAACTTTATATATATAACCATAGCCAATAAACGAACCGCAGCCGGACATTGAAAAATGGAAATTGGAATACCATATTATTTCCATTTTCAATAAATTGATTGAAAACCTTTTATTTACGAAAAAAAATAAAAATTATAATGGAATACCAAAAAAAATAATTTTTTATTTTCGTTTTTAACAAATTAATTGAGTTGATACATAATGTAGGTATATAGATATATAGAAAAATGTTTGATAGTAGTACCTAAATGGATTTAAAAAAAAAAACATTACAAATCAACAGACATGTATAATAAAAGATAAAAATGGGCATTACAAATCGTTCGTTATCCAATAAAGTTCAATTAGTTTGTAGAAAAAAATAAAATAAAAAAATAAAAATTAATAATCTAATTAATTTTGTAAATTAACTTTATAAAACTGTTAATAGTATCAGAGATTTTATTCAATTCCTTTTCTTTTTTTTTATTTAACAGATTTATATTTTTCATTTTTATTAATTCTATTTGTGTTTGTAAAAATTCTTGTAAGCCTTCTAGCCTTATGTTGTCCACGGTTGCATATAAGAATCTGGTTTCGAATCCCAAAAGTGGAATAACTCTTGTAGATATAATTTTGAAATATCAAAGCTAAATAAGTTTTAATAAGTTTTATGAGTAAAACTAGTACATTTACAAGTAAGTACTAAATTTTTATATAAAATCATATAAATTATAAACAATATAATAGATGTAATAGATCTTATCGTAAGCTGATGTCTGTAACATACAAACGGACTATATGTTTTCTTTAAATATCTGTTTTGCAGTAAAATACTTATAACGAATGAATTGCCAAATCGATTTAAATTCTTTGAACATCAGAATTTGGGCAATTTGTTAACTTGTATCTTGACTAAATAATAAGATTATATAATTTCAGGTTTGACAGTTACAGGCTCTAGACCAGTCATGGATCTAAATATTTTCATTTAAAATTTATATAAACCAAAAACTGAAAAAAAATTATTTCCATTGCATTCATTATGTTATGTGTTTATGTTTTTTTGACATAAAATTGTCTTGAAAGTATCACAGTAGACGACACAATTTTATTTTTTTAATTTTTTTTTTTGAAAAGAAAATTGAATTTATTGAACAAAAAAAAAAAATTTACAACACTTTTTTTTTTTTTTATTAAAGGTAATTTAATTTTTATGATATGATGTTGTGCAAGTAGTAAATAATTTTTTTTTAGTATTCTACATTCTATTATGTGTATATTTTTTTTTTAAGTGTTGATCATCTTTGATCTGTCTATTATAAAATTGAAATTTTAGTTAACAATTTTTTTTATACATATAACAACTATTAGTTAAAATAGAGTAAAAAAATTTAATTTTCAGATAGTTAGTTTTTTTTTTTTTTTAATTGTAAATCTTCCCACAGTTAAATATAACCATACTATATGTATATTTAATTTTATTATTTTAAATTTTTATTTGTTAACAAAATATTATATTTATAAAATAAAATAATAAAAATAAATCATTTTATTAATAAACTTTTCTTCATAATAATAATAATAATATTTGAAAAGTAAATATTTTTGTTTGTTAAAGAGCTAAACAAAAGCATAAATTATTAGTTTTTTTTTATGTTGTTATGATGTTTAGAGAGAGAATATAATATTTTTTCTTTTAGGTTTTGAATATAATAAACTTTGAGTATAATATGCAAAAATCATAAATGTTATAATAATGACAAGTTTTATGTGTAAATTTTATTATCCTGTTTTTTATTTTATTTATTTTACTCTAAAATTACAAACAAAATAATATAAATATATATATAAGTATTTTTTCTTTTCATTTGTATAAGAGCAATAAAAAAGGAAAATTTTAAATTTTTATTATTATTATGATATTAAAAAAATAAAAAAAAAAATAAAAAAATTTCCTTAAATTATTATTATTATTATTATTATTATCAATTTCAATTTAAAAACATATATAAATAAGTATAAAATTTTAATATGTTTATTTAACAATTAAAGTCAAAAATAAATCAACACTTCAATATAATGATATTTTAAGTAAATAATGATATATATTTATATAAGATATAAAATAGTTATAAACTTCAAAAACATATATCGCAAGTTAATTAATAATATCGTTTAATTGAGCCTCAACATCTAAAATCAAAAAAAAAAAATTTCTTCATTAGCATCTCCAGGTTTGGTTTAATGTTAATTTATTTTTCCAATTTTTTATTAACTTTCATGATATTATATTAATAATATTTTATAGAAATATGCAAACATTTTTTTAGGCTAGCGAAGACCAAAAAATTGAGCAAATACCATTTTTTTGCATTTTTTTAAATTGCATGACATTAATAAATTTTTCAATTTATTAATTTTTAAATGAAACTTATTTTCTTGAATTCATTTATGGGCTTCTCATTTTATTTTCTTTAAAATTGATTTCATTTCAAATTTTTTTTTTATTATTATTAAAAAGAACAAGTTTTTCAATTTATTTCCTATTTTCTTAAATTGAAATAAAAATGGGAAATTTATGTCAAACAAGAAAATTAAAATATTTTTTGTTATCAAAAATATAAATATTATTCTTCTCATACTACAACAAAGCTCTTGTAATGAATTTTATTTAAAGGATAAGGGCTGACAAGATTTGTTTTCCAACCTTTCGTATAAGACGTAATACTGTTAAAACAGCTGTTAAAATTTATTAAGATTCTGATTTATAAAAGAAAAAAAAAGGAAAAATTTTACTAAATTATAAGTTGTCAAATATTCAAGTTAAAATCTAGCCGTAATATAAAGCAGAATTAAAATCACTTCTTTATGTTAAACAAAATGCAGGCGGCCAATAGTTTGTTATTATTCTGATGACTTTGACATTTAACAAAGAATCCTACCGTCTGAAATTTAAATAGATTTTTTTTTTTTTTCAATTTACTAAAAAGAAATTTTCTATTTTAGTTTTTTTTAAACAAAAATTTATTTTTAATATTTTACTATGAGAATGAATTTCGCAAATTAAAAGTAAATTGTTTGTAAACATGAAATGTCACATATCAATAATTTTTTTTTTTATTAATTTTTTTTTTATAACCCAAAAAAAGGTTTTATTTATAGAAATAGACCGAACTTTCAATTTATGATTTTATCATAACTTAGAAAATAAATTTTTTCAATTTTGTATTTAAAATATTGATTCAACTTTTTGTTTTGATTTGATAAACTTTATATATATAATATGTAAATTACTTTATATGGTTAAGTTGTTTTTTTTTTTATTACGAAAATTGAGTTAGTTATACCTAACACTGATTTTAAAAAATAAACTTCAAACTTATTTTTCACGTTCTATATACTATATAATATTGAAGTTAACTTTTTTTTTTGACAAGACCGAAGTTTTAATCTTGAAGTCAGCGAGAAACTGGAACAAAACAGAAAATAATCAACTTTTAAAATTCCATTTTGGATACGGTAGAAATACCGCTCTTTTTTTTAAACAAATTTGAGGCTTAGCCAAGTTAGAAAAAATAAAACTTTAATACGCATAACTAATATCAACTTTATGCATTTTCCGTTTATATAATAAAAATTTAATTTAATGATAATAAACCAAAGACTTTATTTCGAATTCTTATCTAAAATTATAAATCTGTTTCTATTTCCTTTTCAATTAATGTTAATGTCAAGAAAAATATTAAATTTTTTTTTTTCATAAAAAAGGAATAAATGTCATCAATCATTTTTAAACCATTTATAAAATAAAAAAAAAATTAAATTGAAAAACAAAATAATATTCATTATATTGATTTTCAAAATGTTTAAGTATTTCGGTCACAAATATAAATTATTCGATGGAGTTTATAAATTGTATACATTTTCGTCATTCAATAGCAGGTATGATTTCCTAGTTCCCACAATGAATAATATAGTATAGTTTTATGATGAACTTGATGGACTGACTTTAAGTAAACTTCAAGCATAATTTATCTGAATTTCTTATATTTCCAGTTAAAACAAATTTTCCTTTCAACGCGTTAATTTCCTAACGAAAACTACTCAATTCTTGTCATTAATTTCTTTAATATGCGTGCATTAACTTTTCAAGAAAATTGTTACTAACAAAATATCATAACACAAACACTATATAAGTAATATCCAAATAAAATAAGGCAGATCTCTTTTGGTAAAAAAAATCTAAATTAATTGAAACTTATAATTACTTTTTGATTACTTTATTAAATTGATTTGTGTGTTTATTTCCATTCACTAATAATTTTATAACTTCTGAATTTATGTTTATGTAGCCAGAAACAAAAGAACTAAAAAAAAAAAACATACGAGAATAATATATGCTTTTTTTCTTCATTGGTCTTTCTCTCTTTTCCCTTACATACAAAAAAAAAAACTACTTAGAACCATTCATTATGAACTTGTGCTCATAAATCTTTTTAAAAACTCTTTTATGGATAAATTCCATGCACTAAATAAATTTTTCATGTTTTTAATTTATTAAGCCCTGTAGCTATTAAAGAAACATACATGGCCACATATTAAAAACGATTAAAAATTACTCATAATAAATTTTTATAATTTTCTTCATATTCGAATATGTATATGAAACAATTAGATCAGGTATTTTAAGAAAAAAAAAAAAAATTTAAAAATCCAAAAAATTAAAAAACACTTTAGAGAAGCTGGAATTAAGTTGAAATTTAAAAAAATTGAATATTATTTAATTTTTTTTTTATTTATTAAATAAATAATATTCTGGAGAACCAACATGTTCTTCTGTAAAAACCAATAAACAAGCGTTGACGGATTCATTGGATTTAGAAAAAGTTTTTGAACCCAATCAATTTTTTATTCAAAGTCGAGCCCTTTATATTCTGTCAGCTCTCACTTCCAGGTGCCTACTGAATTTTCTGTTTCAGTAAAAATAATTGAAACAAAAAAAAAATTTAAATAAGAAACCAAAAACGTCAAACTTATATTTTTTATCATTATTACACTTTTTTTTTGGTTAATGAACTTTTTCCACCAAAAAATGTTCTGTTAAAAAAAAAAAAAAAAAAAGAAAAAATCTCTTCAAATTATTACAACAAACAAACCGCTAAATTTTCATATTAAATTTAATAAAATAAGACATCAAAATTTAATAATACTTTAAGGGCGAACGCATTTTGAAAAAAACCTAAAAAAAAACTTAAAAAAAAAACCTATAAAAAAAATTAAGCATAACAATTTACATGCAAATATGTAATGTTATTATTCTTTTTTTTTTGTTATGCATAAGGCCAGAAAAATGAAAAGATAATTAATGGATTTGCGAACATAATTCAGACATATTTTGCACCCTTGAGGTGTACATAATTTTTTTTTTCTTTTATATCCTTTTTCTTTCATTTGAATATATTTAATTCTGTTCTTTTTTCTATTAAGTACATACAAACAGAATAAAAAAATAATAATAAATAAATTACGAATAGTTTTTATATTAAGTTATTAAAATAAATTTTATTTGAAATTTGTTTTTTTCTCTTTTTTGTTAAATAAAATGTTTGTATAATTATGTAACACATATTTATTTCTCTTGGGCGGGAAAAAAATATGCATGAATCTTAAATGAGAAAGTGTCTTTCGAGAGTATTTTTTCATAGATTTTTCTATACATATATGAATTTATACCGCAAGCTTCTGAATTTTAGATACAATTGTGTAGCTATTTTAAGATACTTTTATTGCACATTATATAATATCTTTATTAGATGCAATTTCATGGCAAAAGAAAAATTAAAAAAACAATAATACAAAACATAGAAAATTGGAATTGCTTTGAAATTATTATTATATTCTTAGAATATTATATTATTTATAATTTAGAGGACATACAGAACTTATATTCTTTTAATTTCTTTCGTTATATTATTACTATTATTATAATTATAATACATATTGTTTGTATATAATATAATGGTCAAATAAAATAAAATAAAATTTTAAAATTATTTTAAATGAAGTGTTAATTACACTTTTGTTCATATAGAAACATACTCAAAAGAGCATTTAACAATCTGACTTCTTGTTTTCTTTTTTGTTTTTTTTACTTGCTATAATATGCGCTTAGTAGAAATTTATAGCATAATTAGTTGGTTTTTTTTTTTTTTTTTTTTTTTTTGAACAAAAATTACCATGTTAATGTGCAGGAATTAATATAATCATTAAGATTATCTTAAAATATTTAAATATATAATAATTCTTTGTTTTGTTAAGTAAATTTATTTAATTATATATTTATATATACACAAAACATATATTATTATGTGTAATGCTATAAGCTTAAATAAAATATGTAATTTTGTATATTATGTGGATACTCGTAAATGAAAGGAAAATAACTTAAACTTTCTATGTGATTTTTGATATGATTATAAACATATATGTATTACTACAATATACTTCATACAAAATATATGAAGTAGTTGTAGACAGTCGCACTTATTTATCAGATATTGTAGTCCAGAATTTTTCTTTAGAACTTAATATAATTATCATTGTCGACTCAATTTGCCTTCTTATTTCTACAACACTAATATGTTTAATTAAATTTTTGAAGAAAGAAAATTATTAAAAAACTTAACAAATTTACACAATTTTTATAACTAAAATCAATATAAATCAATTCGGTAAAAAGGATAGTAAATGAAATAGAATGAAAAACTAAAATGAGTAGAACAATTATATTAAATTTATTTTTGAATTTATTGCCGAACCCATATTGTTGTATACTTGGGAGAATTATGATAAATATGCAAATCATTGAAAATACAATATTATCAAAATCACTTTCCATATAGTTTGATAGTAGTAAGAACGAAAAAAGGAATCAATTCAATTGGTATATTATTAGTTTTATATTGGTATTATATTACTTTACTTAGAAAAAGCAGGAAAAGACTCAAGACAAAACAAGACACTCAGTATCTATCATAGATAACAGAAGTATATATAGATATATAGAATCTATCATAGATAACAGTAGTATATAGTTGGTCATAATTTCGATAAATATAGAATTAAGTATGCGATATACAGCCGGTACATCTTTCTGTTATAATAATTAAAAATGAAACCATCAGCTGAAGGCTCTATTTAAAAGCGGATCTTCATTCAGTTTATGGTTCGATAGTAATTTCGTTATAATTATGACTTACTGACGGGAAATAATAAAAATTAACATATGTACAATATATAATATACACAAAGTTCAATTTATGTAATACTATCAATAAAACTCTATAAAAATAGAAAATAGTTTTTTATGTTGAGCAGTAAATAAATTATAAATAATTAATTACTAAAACTAACTTGTTGTCATTACAATTTTTTTTTTTTTTGTATATAAAATGAAACAAAAAAAATTTGCATAAATTTTGTTTGTATTAAAGATCATTAAAATGATATTAAAATTCGATTTACTATAATTTTAATTATTGTAAAATAATAATTATTTAGTAGTCGGAAGCTTTGGTTTTTCTTGTTCAATTTATGTGTAGTTGTTATAAGTAATATAATATATAAAAAAAAAAAAGAATTAATAAAAAAAAAATTTTTAGTACAAAAACGATACTACTAAAAGAAAAAGCCGCTGATTGTTTAATTAAAAAAAAAAAAATAAGAATAAAAAAAAATTATAATAATAAGGAAAATATTTCATTATCTTAGAAAATAACAAATTCGCTGGCGGGATTTCTTTATCAAAAAAAAAAACTGAATTGTCAGAGTAATAAATTTAGTAGTTTCTCTTTGTTGTCACTTTTACAGGCAAAAAAATAAAAATAAAAACAATAAGAAAAAGAAAAATCAGATGAATCATCAAAATCAATATATGTACATGTATCCAGATAGATTTATGTTCAATAATTTTCATATTTATGTTCAAAACAACATTTTTAATTGCTAAGACAACGACATGATGAATTTAATTTTTCTTTTATTTATGTAGGTACACTCCGCAATAATAAATTGTAATTGTCCAAATCTGATGTTACGGATCAATGGTATAATAAATATATATAGTTTTTTTCTTTTATGATTGTATGTATAGTGTGTAGATTTTTCATTGAGTACACAGAAAAAAAAAAAAAACACTTGGTTCTTTTTAAGAAAATTTTGTGTGAAGTTATGAAAAATAGGCAAAAATCAGATATGCAAAAATCAGATAATGATTTCTCGAATTTACATCACTCGAATTCTCTGAACCGAAATTAAGGAAAATTCTAACTCAAATGGTGGAAACTTTTCCTGATAATTGAATAAATTATTCTACAATTGAGTTAAATTGAATCCCAAGTTTTAAATAACTAAATGTTATAAATGTTTGTCTATGACGTCAATATCGAAATCCACCACGTTTACACCACTAAGAAAATAATTGAATGTGCTTCATAAAAAAAAGCAGTATTCCTGATTTCCAAAACCTCAGTCTCTTAACTTTGAGATCACAATTATTTTTTTTCTGTGCTGCTAATTATTCTATTAAAATAATACTGAACATAATTATTTGTGTACAGGTTTGGAAGCCTTGTTAATTAAGTAATTTTTTTTTTTTAACAATCCTAGCCAGACATTATGCGCATAAGATTATCATATGAAATTACTTATTTTCTCATAAAAATTCACTGACAGCCATGTAACACCCTATTTCTTTTTTTTTTCTTTATTTTTTTTTTTTTCAATTTGCGTTAGCCACGCAATGTAAATAATAAACTAAAAAGAAAATATATTTTATAATTGAATTCTAAAAATTTAATAATTTTATTGCTTCTTCATCAGCACTAACATCAAAATGAATTAATTTTATATAATTTTTATTTTTATTTTTTTTTATTGTGCGCCATAAATATTATTTTTGTTTAAAATTATTTTTGTATTTGTATAAGTATTAAAAAAAAATTCGTTAATAAAATATATGCGATATATATGTACAGGAGCACATGAAAGTTAAACATAAAAGTTAATTTATTTTTTCACCTGAAATGTACCACGCAGACAGGATAAAAATAAAGGACATAATATTTACATATATAAAATACAAATTTTTGTGTACACACAGTTTGTATTTAAATTGAGATTTACATTTGTGAACCATAATACAAAAAAAAAAGGTATAGTTCTAAGTCTCATCTTATGGTGGTAACCACTAAGTAAGAAATAAATTTGTAACTGATATGAATAAAATGTTATAAAACTTTTAATTTCAGATTTAAAACGAAATTGAAATTCAAAGTTAACTTTCCTTAAAAATTAAAAACTTTCGTATTAGATAAAGCAAAAAAACTAAATGATAAGACTTTAATCTAGTTTTAAGTTTTGAGAATTTTTTCGCAGAATTCAATCATTATTGTATTATGATACATTTTTAGTCGCTTTATTCAAAAGTTAATTAAATTGTTTTTATTTTTATTGTGAAAAATTCTAAAATGAAATTATTAAATTTGTTAAGACTTTGTTTTGGTGGTTTTTTATTTTATTTTTTTTAATTCAGTGAATTTTATTTTATTTATTTACACCAACATTTTGGAATTTTTTACAACGCAATTATAAAATGTAAACATAAAAATCATAAATTTTATGTATAATAGTATTTTGTATAATTGTGTATATATGAAAATATTCTTGATGAATGTCGATTTTAAAAGAAAGCTTCTTTTTATCAAAAATTCCATAATTATACTGAACTGTCTTAACGGTTTGAATATCTTTTGAATGTCAAAATATATGCAATCTTATTCATTTTCACGTCCTTCGAATAAAGGATGAGTTTCAACAATGATGAGTCTTAACCTATATTGTCTATATCTTAACCTATATTGCCGCCTACTATACTTATAATTTATAATATTCTATCGTAGACAATCATTGTAATAAAAGTAAATATACTATATTAAATTGGAATCAATGTTTGCACCCAAGAGCAAAAATGTTTGATAAATTTGATTAGCAATAACAATAAAATACATATTAAAAAAATTAATTTATACATATAATTGTACACAAAGTTGTAAGAATTTTAATTTTATAACGATAGTAGAATAAATAATTTTATAATATAATGTTTAGAATATAGTGAAAATAAGTAGAATAAAATTGCGTGTTAAACAAAGTTAGTGCTAAAATGTTAATTAATTTTCACAATGGTAAAATTGATACGAAGCACATAATAATTAATAATACAAAATTAACATCCACGACGAACCAGGGTCTAATTAAAAAAAAGTAAGCATAAAAATTGAATAATTTTATTACAAAATGATGGCTCAAAATTAGTTGCCATAACGAATAGTTCTTGTTAATATGAGATAGCAACTATTATAGTTTGACAATACATATCTAACATTTTAACATAAAATAACTTTAATTTACAATGTCAAAAAGTGAATTGAATATTGACAGCTTTGTATCTTTTAATATGGTTGTAATTAGAAAATTTTCCATCAATTTTATTATTTATTTTCCAAAATATTTAGGCCTATAACTTTATTATATATTATATAATGTATCTCATAAGTTATAATATATATATGTATATACATAATATGTACAGCATATTTAGTATAATATACACATACTATTACAATATATAATATTTTAATTAATTATTCAAGAGCAATAAATGAAGCTTAAACAAATTCTTTTTCTGTAATTTATTTTCTCGCCTGTTTAACAAGAAAATTTATGAGACATTTGGGATTTTAGACACAAAAAAAAAAGTTTTCGTTATTTTGTTAGTTTATTTTAGATAGAGGAGTTATTTTGTTTTTTTTTTAACTTGTTATGTGTATCTGAAGTTGTTATTTCAATATTTTAATTTTTATTATCCTTTTAAAACTAAAAATAAGGACAAAATAATTATATGTACGTAAGTATGTATGTTTCGAAAACAATAGCAATGTTGTAGGAAATAAATAAAATTTTATGCATACAAACAAAATATATAGCATAATAATAACTATCTAAGAAAAATAGATATAAATGTGTACATAACTCATACAGAATTTTCTCATGAAAATTCTAATACAAAATTGCGTTAAAAGGCAAATATAATTTTCATGGTTTCCTAGAAAATTTAAATTAACTTGTATCTAGAGGAAGAATATAAAAAAAAGAGTTATTTTCGTATTTGTATACACATTTTGGTTTAAATTGCTTGTATTAGTGAATTTTTTCTCCCTATCACTTTATATTAATAAATTACAATTTTTGAAAAAAAAAAAATGTTTAAAATACTTATTGATTTTAACATGGCATTAAATCCGAATCCTATTTCAAAAGTCTGATTTCCGAATTCTAGAATAAAGACGTCTCAAAAACTGTTACTGTTGACGCTGTCCATGTTTCTAGAGTCCTATACGCTATTTATTTTTTTATAGTTCTAAAAATATATTTTCGGTGGTTGTTATAATTTTATTCTAAATAAATATTCAACAAACTAGGATTTTGGCTTAAAAAATAAGATATTTATTAAAAAATTTATTTTGTGAAAGAAAAAAATATTAAAAATAAATTTAAAATTTTATTAAAATTTATAAGATTTGGGAATTCAAAAATATAAATTATTATAAGAAAAATTTTTAATTTCAATACACATTATAAATAAGTGTTGAAAAATACGAATATTGAAAATATTGCTTTGCGCTTTGTACGAAAATTATGTGTAAATTTTCGAAACTTACTGTATTTACAAAGCTGGCACTTTATCATTCACGGCAATACATTTAGAAAAAGAAAAAACAAATAATTTTCAATTTCTTGCACCCCTTTTTTAATAAAAATTATATATTTCTATTAAAATTTGTCCATTAAAGAAACATTAGAATATTTAAAAAATTTATTATTATTAATATTTAAAATTAATAAAAATTACAAGAAAATTCAATTTTTAGCCATTGGATATTTTTTTTCTAAAAATCACATAATATAATGCACAATTATGTATGTACGTAATACTAATATGTATCCATATACATAAACATAAATACTTCATTTATGATACAACATAATATACTTTTATACGTACATTTAATTTATGCTCTTGATGACGAAAACAATTTTTTCATCGCAATAATGGTTAAGTTTGTTGAATAAAAGCCAGCATTTTATATTGAAAATGGGTTGTCTAATTAATTTTTAAATAATATAAATTTTAATTCAAATTTTAGCATTTTTATATATTAGATGTAACGAATATACATTGGGTAAATTATTAAATAAATGCATGAACATGTATATAAGTGTACTATGGAATTGAATATAATATATTAGATACAATGTTTGATTGTATATATTTTACAAAGGATAGTAACAGATACAAAAAATTTAAACAATTTTATTATCAATTTGGTAAAGGTAAACTGATAATTTTATTCGATGCAAATTCTGATTTTTTAATTTCCTGGGTCTAAGTTCATTTCCAGCCTTATTGTACTCTTTAGTATTGACATGATACTAGATTAGATCTTCTAATTCAATGCAAGAACTCGATATTAAGTTTCTAAAAAAAAAAACAATCGTTTCGAAAAATTTTCTTTCCCAAGTTTTAAAAATAAAACCATTAGAAAAACATAGAGCAAGTACATAATTATGTTCAAGCACAGAACAATTGCGATGAAATATGAATTTTCTAAATTTCCTACCATACCAAAATAAAGCTAAAAACAAATTTTATTAAAGTCAAAGTTAAAGTTAACAAAAAAAAAAAGATTTGTGATTCTAGAAAATGATTCAAATATAGTAAAAAAAAAAATCTAAAATTCCCAAAAGAGCCATAAAAAACAATTTCATAGTGATCAGCAGAAAATAGTATACTTTAATACAATTTTCAAGAATTCCCTAACATTTTATTATAAGAGGCATAAGAAGTGAATATGTACAATGTATACATCGATTATTACATGTATACATTTATGCACTTATGTATTTAAGTACTATGTAATAATTATGTAAAATGGGAGTATGGGACTCAACATATGCAAACTGCATTTTATTTATTTATTTAACAATTCCTGAAATCTTTTTTTTATTTAGCTTTAATCTTTTCTTTAAAATTTTTTTACACAATATTTGAAAGATACATTATATACTATTATACGAAAATTTCTAAACATCAAACATCACAGTTTCCATTCACTTATTATGAGTAAATTTTTAATATATATTTAATCTAACTATTCAATTAAAAATATTAGATTACTTTTTTATGAATAAAAATATTTTATGTTAAATAGCTTAATAAACTATTAATAAAATATATAGTATATATTACATACACTTAAATGTAAGTTTTTGAAAAATAAATATTTATTACTTGTAATAATAAAATTTTGCTGTTGATTAAATTACAATTTTTCAAATTAACATAATATAATATAATGTTTTGATAATGAAAAAGGATCAAAAAGCATAATAAAATTTAATGCATAATAATGAAAAAAAAATATATATACAAAAACATGTACATTGTACAATGTACATAAATATATTTGTATGCAGAATCTACATATATACGATGGTGAATTCAATTTTAATTTTCCGATAATTTTCAATAAAATGAATATATATGAAAATTTAATTATCGCCCCAAACCGAATTAACATTAAAATATTCATATATAGGGAAAAAGTTTTAATTTTCAAACTTTTTCAATAAAAAAGAAGCCATAAAATAATTACTAATTTTAAAATAATTACTGTAAAATACAGTAATGTGATTTTCAAAAATTAATTTTATTTTTTTTTCTATATCAGATTATCTTCATTATAAATGTTTGAACATAGAGATAGATCTATAACATTCTATATATTTGTAACATAATATTTGAGTTTAGTATATTTTTAATGCTTAAAAACACTTAATTATTTAATATTTTGTATTGACAGGATGAAAAATTTAGGTTTGGAATTCTAACATTTTTATTTAACTGCGGTTGAATTTCAAGTTCCAAAGAATTCAATAAATAAATTTTTAGTTTTAAGGATAACGATGTTATTACAAAGATGTATCATTTTGAGAATGCATTTACATACAAGTACGAAGTACCAAGATATTTTCATAAAATATTGGCGCATGTGAAAATTTAATAGATCCTTCTTTTTGGTTATATATAAATTAACAAATTTCATAGATTATGGCTGTATTATGGAACTAAATTTTCAATATTATGATGAACATTTTCATAAACTGTAAATAGCGATGAAATTGTAAATAGCGATGAAATTGTTGTTGCTCCGCCTGCCTTTTATAAACTATATACTTAATACGCACTTGCATACATTTACATATTTTTTTTAACTTATTATTCGATCATTATTGGGTTCTAAAATTCAGACGAAAGTAATTAAATTTAGATTGTCTTTTTTTTTCTATAAGTACAGATTTGGATATTTATCTATTAGAAAAAAAAATTTAGGCATAATAAATCCAAAAAGCTGTCTAATATTAATGACTTTAGAGGTTTTTGTCAAAATATAGAAATAAAATGAATGTTTTTGAAATTGATTTTTAATATAGAGTGTTTCATATCTTAAACATGCGTTTGACCATAGATTTTCTTTATACATTAAAAATTTCAGCAGACTTTTCAAATGAAATTAAAAGACAATTTTCTTTTAACTTTTTTTTTTTTTTTTTCAAGCAAATAAATTTTTATTTTTAAATTCATAAATATAGCAAAATAATATGGAATTTTATTTATTTTTCTTTTTTTTTCTAAGTTCAAAAATTATAAAAATTGCTGAATGGACTTAATTTTGTCTAGACATTAATAATAAATTTTTAGTTTATGCAGCAAAAAAAATAAAATAAGATATTAAATATAGGAAAAAATCATAATTACATTTTTAATAAAATATAATTTTTAATGTTAAAAAGAAAAATATATTTTCTATTAGTAAAAGAAATTTAAAAATATTTTTTTTTTTTTTTAATTTCTTTTTGCACAAAACTCTAAACGTCTAATTAAAATTAATTAAATGCAAACTGTTTATTTCGAAAGTGGATAAGTAGTCCAATTTAATTTTTTATATATTTTTATTTATATACATTATTTTTTTACGAATATTTAATTATTTTTTGACTACACAGTCGAGCATTCAACAACAATAATCTCGGAAAATATAGAATTTTCATAATCCGAGTATTATATTATAGGTATACTCATAAGCGGAATTTTATAAAAAGCATTTGATAATTGTTATTCAACTTGAATAATGACATAAATTGCCAAATGGAAACTGAAAGAATTTGTTGTTCTATCCAGACCTTTAGAGCGGCAATATTTTTCGGTTGCTACGCTCTGGCTCCGCTCCAGCTTCTAATAGTTGCTCACGCTCCGCTCTATCCTCTGCTCCTAGCTCCAGTACAAGTTTCACATTTTTAATAGTTTTGTATAAAAAAAAATAAAACACATAAATTTATTTAAATAGTGGAGATACACTTTTATTAAATTATTAATTTAACATGAAAAATCATAAAATGGAAAATTTATATTATTTGGCGTTATCGAACAGTGGAGCGAGGAGCAATCAATATTTTTTGTGCTCCTGCTTTACTCACGCTCCAACCAAAAGATCGCAGCTCTGCTGCTCTGAGCTCCGGCTCCGAGCTCCGCTCCAAAGGCCTGGTTCTATCTACTTGGTATTATGAATTCAGTTAAAAAATGTATACACTTACTAGTAGTCAAATGTATAAAAAAGAAATAGATAATTCCCATATATGATGGAAACCAAAATCTAAAAAATTGAAAAAACTTAATTGATTTCTATCTTAAGATTCCCGTAACAATCCACATCAATTAAGTTTCAAATTATAATTGATATGTAATTCACCATCACACACTTATTACATTTCTTCACCAATTAAACTTGTTTTAATTTTCATTACAATAATCTGTTAGAATTAGAACTATATGGGTGAAAAACCAATAATTCCCAGTAAAATTTTACTAAAGGATAAAAATTCTAAAAACTTTATTTGTTTACAATAAAAGTTATAGGTAGATATATAATTCATTATTTCATACTAAATTTAATCATCACGATTTAATCATTTAAACAATAATCATAAATTTATAATTTCATTATTTCTTAAAAAATAAATTCTTCAAATTATCCAACATTTTGTGAGTTGAAAAAACATTTTTCTGAAATTTCTGGTGTAAAAGTTAATGTTTTAATGTTAATTTAATGTTTTCAAACCAATCATATACGAAGAAAAATTAGACACGATTAAGACATAAAAAATAATTTTAATTATATTATTTAAAATCTTTATTTATTGAATATTTTTTTCCGTTGGAAATATTTTTTATATATAATATGTACGTTCATATATCAATTAAGTCAAATTGTATATTTAAGGTGCGATCTCACATAGGTTACATATGAAATTCCTTTAACATAAATAAAAGAGAGGACTATTAAAGATCAATAACATATTTTTCAAGTTTCATTCAAATTTATACATAAAGGGAAACAATTTTTCAACTTCTATGTCTTTCTTTGGCCGAAAATACATTGAATATCTGCTGAGCTTGAAATTGGTGGTCTGTACAATAACTTAATTAATCATTTCGAGCGCTTTAATGGGTTTGAATGTAACACTTATTTGCTAAACTTATTTTAAGAGTGTTGTGTGTATGTAAATTTCTAGAAATTTTTAAGAGTGTGAACTATAAATTTATTTTACTTTGAAGTTAAAAATTACTTCAAATCATATTTTATTCTAGAATTTTTTATAGATTTTTTTTTTTTTTCATTTGTCTGGTCTGCAAAACATAAAAATATTTTATTGCTAATTGAAAAACAAAAAAACAAAAATTAAGCTGGTGTTTTTCTTTTTTGGCTATTTGTAATTAAATATTTACGATGTATTATTTTGGTCTTAAAAATCTCATAATAATAAATTCGATATAATGTACTTATCAGTTTGAAACTTGAAATTTATTCGATGTAATAATAGTATGGAACTTTACTTACACTTACCCAAATATTTAATTTGGTTTTATTAAAATTGAGATGTGTCAAAAAATAGAAGCTATATTAAAATTTCAACAATACTCTTAAATATCTACTTTAGTTTGTGGACTTCGTGCAAAGTTTAGAAAATGTGTCATGTCCCATTTTGAAATGCTGTACGTCTATAATATTTCCAAATCCAACATCATCGCTGCGTCATATTTTAATTTCAAATTATAAATTTAATTTACGCGCAATTCATAATTTCATTATTGAAATTCAAACAAGAAATTTATAAAGAATTCAGTTTTTTTATAAATTAAATTTTTATGTCGCACTGGATTAAAAATCAGATTAAAAGCGGGGACATAAAAATCAAATAGGAACCAAATTTTTTATTTTATAAATATATATATAATAACATCTTCCTATTATTTACTTCTTGGCTTAAAAAAAAAATCTTAATTTTTATTACTGTTTTTATTTTATGATTTTTTGTTGTAACAAATTTTTATTACTTATTAAACAAAGGCAAAATAATAAATTAATTAATAAAAAAAAAAAATAAAATTAATTATAATAAAATTGGACAAAAAATGTTAAAATTTTGAAAAAAAATCTGTGTAATCTTATTATGTGTAAAATAAAAATATTGGGTGGTCCTCAATTCTTCAAAGAGCCTAAAAATTTATGTAGGTATATGTATATATTGTAGTATTCATACATAACGAAAAATTGTATTCAAGATTATAAAAAAATAAGTGATTTATTTTGGACACTATTGAAAATATCCCCTTAACTATAAAACAACTAATGCTCGCATAAAAAATAATCCCAAAAATGTATCTAGTGAATCATAAAAGAGTTAAAATTACCCGATTTATGAAAAAGGTTTGAAAACTTAAGCAAATTATACATTTAAAACAAAAACTATGTTATGCTCATATTGATTTTAAAATTCTCTGATTAAGTAATTATAAATCGATTATTTTCTCCCAAAATATTTCTATTGTTGTTTTATCAATTCTTAGTCTTTTTCGAGCCTCATAGAAAGAAGGATTTTCATTAATTATACCATACAAAAATAAATCATTTAAACAACATTATTCTAGAAACATTTAACACTATTGCAACCGCCTTCATTATTTAAATCAATTTATTAGAAAAATTGTTCAGTTAAAATTGATAAAAATTAATATTAAAAAAAAAAAAAACTAAGCTCATTATACAAAATGTTGTAAAAATTAAAATATTGTGATAAAATTATATGCCTAACATGAGGCCATAAAAATTTGTTGTATTTATATATATTGAGGAACTCAATTAATTTTATTTCACAAAGTGGGCAAAACACTACTTACTATGTTTGGAACACATTTTGTATAATATAATGTATACATTTTTGTTATTACGTTTGTAAATCGCAATGTAATTTTCTAGAATTTTAATGAAATATATATAATAGTAGATTATTGTATATGTAAACTAAATTTGTTATTAATTAAGAGTTCTGTATACACAAAAATACATTGACACGAGTCAATACTTATATCACGAGACCGAAGGTCGAGTGATATAAATTGACAAGTGTCAATGTATTTTTGTGTAAATACAGAACGAGTTGTATAACAAATTTTGTTTACATATCCAATATACTGTTTTAATGCGTAGGGGAGAGGTAGTTGCAAAGAGAGAATATTTTTTCTTCTCATTTTTTCTCATTTTTTTTTTGTGTATTTGGCTGTATTGAAATATTGTGAGAGATATTATGTTTGTTTAGGTATTACGTAATATTCAATACGAAACATCTAAATGATTTCATTATTTACGCTGATGCATCTAAATTTTTTCATTATATACGCTGATGCATCTAAATTTTTTCATTATTTACGCAGATGCATCTAAATGATTGCATGTGTATTGACGCATATAATACTCCATTTAGTGATCTAAATTCTATAGCACTAAATACAACATAACGATCCCCAACGCATTAAAGTTTTTTAATATTATATATATGATTAAATTTTTGTTTATAATGTGTTTTTTTTTTGTACATATGAATTAACATAACTTTAATAAATAAAAAACTAATTATAATTTTCTTAAAAAATTTATATTAAAAGAAAATTCCTTTTTTTTTTTTAATTTCTCTATGAAAACTGTTAATTCATTAATTTTACAATCTACGACATGTGCATTTAATTATTAAAATTGTGTAAAAAGAATAATTACAGTATTATAGTATGTATAGTTAGAAATAAAAAATATTTTAATAAAAATAAAAATAAACTGAAAAGTAATAAAAATTGATTTCTAAACTAATTTAAGAATTTTAAGATAGTTTATTAGAGATAAAATTTTCATGTTTTTTTAACTTAATAAACCAAAAATAGTTTTATAATGTCAGAAAACCTGATGAATTTCATGTAGAATTCTTTAGGTTAGTGATATAAAAAATAAATAAAAATTTATTATAAATTGACAATATAATTTAAAAAGTTGAATAATTCCACTTAATAACCACAGATTGTTGAAAATAGAATTTTTAAATCTATTATAAAATTTTAGTAATATTTGAGAACTTCAATATTGGATGAAAATTATGTAGATATTCATATGTAGTTACAGCAATATGTAGTTACAGACAAAATCTATATAGTACCTATAGTTTAAGTATTCTTTTTTTTTCATCTTTGTTTCACATTAAATTTTCCAAGTTTTAAATGAAAACTTATAAGATTTTTAAAATCATAATATAATGTCACGGTATTTTTTCACAACCTTATCAAATCCTTAGGGAAAATGTTTTAATAAAAAAAAAAACATATAAATAACAAATAACAAAAGTAGAGAATAAAGTACAAAAAAAAAAAAAAATTGCGTGAAATCCTTCAATTCAAATGTAATTTTATGTATCATTTTTATTTATACTGAACCAACCGTACTGATAACAAAATTTTTTATTACCGAATGGCCGAATAAAAAACAAGAAAAACTTGCCATAAAAATATATGCTTAAATTGTAAAATATCATATACAAATAATTATGTATGTTATGTGAATAAATGTTTATAGATAAAATTATGTATGCGAGGACTGTTAAACAAAACCTAAAATATTTCGAAACAAACTAAAAAGGTTTGTCGAACGAAGAACATAGTCTGAATTTCGAAAATAAATTGCTAAAATGTTATAGTTAGAATATGACCATTATCGCTCCTTGTCCTTTTGTTTTGAAAGAATTATGTTAATAAATTATTTTAAAAAACATTAGTAGAAAATTCCAAAATTTGAACCGAATTTTTTTTTCGTCGAATTTTGAAAAAGTGAAAATGTCACCATTTAGCTTAAAATTATTTTTTATTATTTTTATGAAAAGAATACGTGCTTTTTGCCGTCAAAATCGAAATTCGTTACAAATAAAAAGCATGAATGAAGAGAAAAAGTTAAAATTATTTTCATTCTTTATTTCAAAGAGATCAACCTCTTTAGATGATAAAAGCTTAATTGAAAATCGATTTAAATAATAACTAATAAATATTATAAGAAATTAATTTGATTTCATTAAGAAAATTCTTCCTTACTATAATTGAAATTGAGTGCTATTCAAATTATTAAAACATATAAAACTAAATTTATTTGGCGGGATTTTATCAAAAATATGAAATTTGAGTGTGCTATTCAAATTTTGGTTATATATTTACTTTATATATATTATTTTATGTTTAAATACAATATTATTATTAGTGAAGAGAAAATGGCAATTATGTATTTATTTATTTTCCATATTTTTTATTTCTAGAATTATTTAATTTGTTTTCAAATTTAAAGTTTGATTTTCAAAAGTTTCTTTTAAGAAAATTCTGAGAAATAAACGTTTGCACTATGTACCTGTACCCATATATTAAATTTTACAATATAAATAGATATTACAAGTTTTTGTATTGTAGGTATATTAAGTATTTTAATATGAATGAGTGCCAATTATTTTTCATTGCATATATTATTAAAATACATTTATGTTTATAACTAAAACCCAAATAAACTGTCCCAAATATTAAAGTTAGAAATTATGATGTTGTAGATGTAGACAACACATCTATGAAAACAAATTGAATTTCATTAAAATGTTAAATTTTTATATATAAAATTTTAGAAAATGTAAGATAAAACTTTACAATAACTTAAAGCAAATTATTAATAAACAAAATACATAATTGCAACATATTAATAAAAAAAATATAGATACTTTAATTCTTTATGTTGAAGGAGGTCCATTTTAATGTCACTCTGATTGCATAGTACCTATTATTAACAACATTAATTTCGCACAATTTAATTATAAACAAGAAATTTGTTATTCATCTCAGATTTTTATTTTACTGCAAAATGCTGCAATTATTTAAGAAACTCTATATTTTGAGAGTTTAAATAATAATAATAATAAAAAAAATTTAATAAATCAAAAATTTAATTCTTAAAATTGGAAAAAAAAGTATTAGTAAAATTGAAAAAATTATTATTCTATTTGAGGAACAGCATTGGTGAAACTGGAAAAATATTTTAATAAGTATTTTGTAAAATTTAAAAAAAAAATTATTCAAATACATTACACAATGTTCTATTTCATTAAATCATTATTAGTGAAATTGAAAAATGCATTATTCTTTTTCAGATTAATCTTAATCAAATCTTAATCAAAAATAGGATTGGTAAAACTGAGTAAAATTGTATGCAGTATAATGAAAAGTTTTGACAAAATTGAAAAGAAATTTATTCAAATTTATTATCAACTTTGGTTAAATTGAAAAAAATTTATTCAATTTTTAAAAATTATTTGTGAAATTTAAGCAAAAACTTAATTCAATTTTATTCATAAAAAGCATTGGTGGAATTGAATAAAATATTTCTCAATATTTAAAATTTTGGAGAAATTCACAAAAAAATTATTAAATTCCATAAAAACTAAAAAAAAAAAAAAAAAAAACAACATTTTTTTTAAATTAATTTATTTATTTTTACCATTTAAATAAATTATTGTTTTTTTTAAGGTTTCACCCAAACGGGCCGAGCCCGACCCTCGATCCAATTAATTCCTTTATTTTTTCCAATATATCATCTATATTTAAATCGTTCTTGTCACAAATACACATCCCAAGCAAAGTTGTTACAATGATAATATTTAAAACAAATAACGACTTCATGTTTTCTCAAACGAATATTTTTTTAAATTAACTTAAACATGAGATTTTTATTTCATTTTATATTCAAAAACTAGAGATTCCAAATATTCCAATATTTTGTTTTTTTTTTTAATTAAAAATAATTTAATTATAATTTTCTTTTTAACTTATTATTTTTATAATAATTTTAGTATTAATATGCAGCTTGTATTTTTCAATTGTAAATTACATGAATTATATATAATTAAAAAAATAATCAGAAACTTTTAAACTATATAATAGTTTAATCTGGAATTCTATATTTTCTTTTTAAGTCAAATTAAAAAAAAAATTAATTTTGTCGATTTCAAGTTAACGCACATTTAAAAGTTTCGGATTATTTTTTTAATACTATTTTAACTAATGTAGTAAGAAAAATTTAGGTTTTGTTTTTAGATTTTCGGATGTGTGTAGGAATATTAATTACATCTTGCTTGATATTTTTTTTTTGCCGAGGGATAATTTATTATTTATTATTTTAAGTTCTGATGACCGTTCTGAAATATATTTCTCATTAATACTGTAGAAAACACAGTGTTGTGTTTAATGATCAGACACTGAAGACAAAACTTATAATTGTTAAAGAATAATTAGCATTTTGTAAGATATAATGCTTCATTTTAATTTCTTATTTTTGTTATTAATTTTTAATTTCTACATAATGTTGGATTATTATCAAATTTAATAAAAATGTTTTCAAAAAGAAAAAGTCATAATTTTTTACTATTAACATGGGAAGACACACTAATTTAAATATTCATCTATTAATAATTTTACAATTATTGATTCTTACTTCTAGACAAAATATGGACAAGATGTAGAATTTTCTAATACAGTAATATAACATCCTGCAACGAATCCAAACTGTTATGAACTCATATGTATATGGTAATCAACTAACGATTCCTTTTCAAATTTAAGATTTTCGAACTTTTTTTAAGGATTGAACAAATTATAAATCGATTTTACACAGTACCGTCATGATGTTGCATTATTTAATCAAATATCTTTTTCAACCATTCACAGAAATTCACATTCTTTTGCAACGTATAATTTTTTTTTTATCGTGTAAATGAACACACAAATAACAACTAAAAGAAATTGATATTTTTTTTTATTTTTGCTTTTCATTGTCCCTACAAAAATCATAAAACCGATTTAAATGTTATGCGAATAAACTTTATAACTTAATTTTCCTTGATTATGCTAACTTCAAATTGATTAAGAGGAAATATATTGTACATATATATATATATATTTTTAATTATTTAATCATATAACACTTTTTCACACAAAAAGAAAAAAAACACCAAATATAATTGCAAAAATTAATTCGTTGCGCCAAAATAACCACAATAACATATAATAAACATTTAAAAAAAAAAAATTTGTTATTTTGTTTAGGATTCATTTTATATAAATTTGTTTGCAAAGTAAAGTAAAGTAAAAAAAAAAAGTGTGCCACTGCCCATAATTGCCTCCCTCTTCCCACTGTCTTAAAATGAACTACAACTTCTTTAAAAAAAAACATTTTCAACGAATTATTCTTTTATTTTCACGCTTATTATTATTTTCATATCACTAGCATAATAACGCATACATTTTTTTTTTTTTAAGTAAGTGGAAATATTGTAACCTTCTTTTTATGAAAAATTCGAATATAGTTTCTTATTACTATTACCCCCCATTTACACAGGCTGTTTTCGAAGATTAAAATGGAAATTTTTTTGAATGTGTGTGTAAAAATTGTATAAAATTTTTTCATTGTTGTATTAAATAAAAAAAATTTATACAACTTTTACACACACATTCAAAAAAAAACTTCCTTTTAATCTTCGAAAACAGCCTGTATAAATGGTAAGACTGTGAAAATCGTATAAAGTTCAATTATATTCGAAAAAAAAATTATATTCTCGGTTCCAACTGACCTTTACCAGTTAATCATATTAAAAATTAAAATATCAAATTTGACATTTAATTGAGTGAACTTTTTATATTTCTATTTTATGTAATTAGGTAATATCATAAATTTTATTCCCATCTGAGAATTCTGGACTAAATTTACTGAAACAGAAAGTGGTATTTAACAATTAATATTTATCAATTAAAATAATTAATAAATATATAAAACAAATAAATTTCACAACTTATACAACTACACTCATAATACCCATAATGAGTGAGAAATGTTCAACGTTTATTCGAACTTATCTAATATTTAGCTGACAATGAAAAATATATTAAAGAATTGAACAGAATTATAAACATAAAAAGCGTTAAAAAATAATAAAAAAAAAAAAAAATGAAAACTTTAAATATCAATTTTCCTTTCAGATTTACCGCGCCGACTGAAAAAAAAAAATTATGCTTAAAACGCCGCGTGATATCTTAATAATTTTTTCTGACAGGTAAATTACATAAAATTACTAAATGTCTGAATTAATGAAAGTTTATCTTGTTATTATTTTCAATTTTTTTTGTAATATTTTTGCCTATATTATAAATACAACAGTAACGTTATTATTATTCATTATTATTATTATGATTGTGAATTGAAATTGTAGGGTTTTAAAAATAAATTTAATATTGTGGCAATAACTTAAATTCAATAAAACAATTTAATAAATTTTTTTTTCCCTCTTTTTTTTTTTTTATAGCATAATATGTTTTGATTGTACATATAATTTCCTTAAAATATGTATATTGGAATATATAGGGACATAAAGAAATCAGAAATAATAACAACAAAATATAAGTATGGTTAATAAAGACATATGAAATATAGTGACAGGGGTTATAGAGCTAACTTTCCAGGTCTTTAGTTTGTCGTTTTTTTTTTTGTTGGAATTTTTGACTTTATTTTAAAGCCAAATTTCATATTGATTCAATGACCAATTGATTAGGAAAAGAAAGTAGTTGGTGATTCTGAAATAAATTAATTTTAATCCTTAAATTCATATAAAATTATAATTTTTACAATTTCATTCATGTTTCTTTTCTCATTAAAATACTATTAGTTAGTATAGAATACTATTACTATGATGTTAGATTATAAAAAAAGTTTGTAAAATAAAAATCAAAGAAACATAAAACGTGATATTATCTTAAAAAATATATATAAATGAAAATGAGGTGAAAAAATTCAAAACATATATAATTGTCCTCAATGCATGTAAAGTGCATATTTTGTTTTTTTTTTTTTTATTGTTATTTTTATTTAATAACATATAATTTTCTAGTGGCATATCATTATGAAAACAATCACATATATTTTGATGTGAAATTATTACTTAGAAAAAAATATTTAATAAAAAATTGAAACAATTATACTACTAAAACTTTGCACGAAACAATTCAATTAGATATTAGTTTTATTAACATCTTAATTTTAATTTTTTTTTTCTGCTGTAAACATGTACATTAGATATGAAAAATATGTTGTTGTTTTTTTTTTTTTTCAAAATTCTAGGTCCTTTTTCTGATTTTATATTTTGTATGCAAATAATATACATACCTATAAATAAAATTTTATGAAAGTGATTAGTTTTATTTTACTGAAGAATTTGAATTGTTTGTTGAATTGGCAATTAATGTGCAAGAAATATCCATAGCTGTCAACTAATATTTATATAACATTGATTTTTTATTATTAATTTTAACTATATATGTACGTATAGTTTCCTTCAAGCAATAAGCAACTAACACCATAGTTCGGTTTTCTGACCACCAACAATACTGAGCCTCTATTTAAAACTTTTTTAAATCAAAATTTTAGATTTAAAAACATTATAACAAAAATGTATATTCTTAATATAATTTCGTTTGCCTGAGAAACCAATTTTCAAATTGGTTTCATTCCATAAAATTTTCTTAATAAAAATTCTAATTCATTGACGTTATTCGTTTTGGGGTAAAATATTTAAAATTTGAACAACAAGAAACAACCTTTTTGTTTTTTTTTCAATTTGAAAACCTTATGTTAGTGATAATTTTATTACACTGTAATTTTAATAATAATGAAGTCATTATTACATTTTTGCGCTTTATAAAATAATACCTATACGATTATGTATATGCGTTGCGAATATATAGTTTTATACAAAATGAAATACACGTATTTAAAGTATAAGTATTTATATATATTAAACATAAATTTATTGAGTAAATTTTTCATGCATATATGCACAATGCACATTTTAACAAACATAATAATATCGAATGCAATTTATATGCATGTTGTACCACCAGAATGGAAATTGCAAAATGCAAAAAAAAAAATAAAAAATGAAAAGAAAAATTTAACTAAATACCTTTTAGAGGTATATTATCGAAAATCATTAGATTGATAGTGTTATTTTTTATAAAAGTGAGGAATATACAAATTAAAAAAAAAAATAAAATAAACGAAAAAAAAATATATATACATTTTATTATTAAATGACTCAATCAACACGATTTATTGGTAGCACGTTCTTGGTTCATATAATATTCTGTTTCATTTGGTTATACAACATTTAGTGAAAAACATGTTTAACATCGGCCAAATTATGATTCTAAAGGAAAAAAAAAATTGATGAATTTTACTGAATAGAGTTTTTTTTGAAGAAGAAACAAATCACAATTTTCTTAAAATACTCTATCGTACGAAAAATTTATTTGAAAAAGGAAACTCCTAATTTTGTTAATCGAAATAAAAAAAATACATGTTTATTTAAAAGTTTTGACTCGAATTTAAAAGTTCAGAAACATGTTTTATCAAAAGAAATCATATTAGATATAGAGTCGGAAGTGCAAAAAAAAACTATTGTGAATAATAATTACCAAACCTAAAAACTTAGCAAATTTTAACTAGGTTCTTTTCTAACTAATCATAAATAAATCTTAAGAGCAATAACAACTTCTTTTTTATATACATACTTACAAAGATATAAGTGAGGTTCATGTCACCTACATGAAAAATAAAAGCGACTCTATTTGACTAAATTCCATTCATGCCATAATAAAAGGAATGTTAGTACAAAATAAGTTTCTATAAAATGTTTCCTTTTAGAAACAATAAAATAAATATGATTGATATGCTTAAATTATGCTTTTAGTATAATATAAGGTGAATAATTTAGCATGGAATTAAATGGTTTTTTTTTTATTATTATTAGCATAGCTATAGAAAATTCAAGTTAGAGAAATAGAATCTTTATAAAAGTAGTTTTTTTTTCTTAAACATCCTCCATCTAATAAATTTTATTAGAATTGCCATAAAAATAGAAATATTGAAGTGTGTCAATGTTAATAACATTGAATATTGAAGAAAATTTTCCTACATTTAAAATTTTCGTGAGAAAAAAAGGCTTAAAATATTGATTCTTAAAAAAAAACCGTCCTATGTATAATTTGGCAATCTTGAATGACCAATTAAAATTCTTCTTACCCTAAAAACTAAGAACAACTGCTATTTATAATATTTAAATGGCAAAAATGTGCGGTAATGTTTAAAGCTAAATATATTTCGTATACAACATCCTGTATAAGGATATTTTTTAAAAGTACCTACCTATGCATATTTATGATTTCTTTCTCAGCAATATTTTACAATTTTTAAAAGCAATATATCGTACGTATGAAATATTCTGAATTTAGAAATAATTATATCTTAACTTGAAATATGTTATGCAATATTTTTGTTTTTAATCTTTCTAATTTTATGTTATAATAATAATAATACGAAAATAAATTAAGATTTTAACTAGCGATCTACAATGAAATATATACAATTTTTATTTAGTATTTAAGTTTAAAAATTATCGTTTAAGATATTAGTTTAAAAAGATAAAGTTTTAAAGTTTAACTCATAAAATCATATATAATTAAAAAAAAAAGTTGAACAACTTTAAAACTACTTTAGGTCAAGTTTCGAAGTCAGATAAATAGATTTTCAACAATTTTTAATTTTTAATATTCTAATTTTTCTTTCTGTCAAAGAATGATTTTTTTTTTTATAGAACTGGAACTATTATGAAATCAGTGTCCATATGAATTGTAAACTATGTCATCAAAGCGTTTTAAAATAGTTTAAATTGCGAATTATTTTGCAGTAACTTATTTTATTAACTCTATTGCTTTAAATTGATAAATATCATATAGTTAGTACATATTTTTCTATTAAATTGTGTATTTTAAGAAGAATTTTATTCTGGAAAATTTCTTCTCTATTTATTTTGAAACGTCGTTTCAGGTAGCCAAAATGACTAATCAAATAAAACTTTCAAACATTTTATTTTAATTACCAAAAAAATGTAAATTATAAATATTAACACCCAGATTAAGCTTGGAATTGACATTAATGTATTAAAAATATTTCCCACAGAATGGGAAACAATAAAATAAAATAATAACTTTTCTATAACATTCGCCCGCCGTATGGATCATCTTAATCACTTAATTTATGTTATAGATGTTTTAACTACATATTATATATGGGTATTATATTTAAATGATATACATGCATTAAATATTGTATTTAATATATTCTCATTTCAACTCGATGAATTTTTAACCAGCCCTTTTTAATTGCCACTAAATATTTGTTTGTGATTAAGACAAGGAAAAATCTGATTTGATTAAGTCTGCGATCAAATTATTTCTGAATCGCTTCCACAGCAGCCATCTTCGATTTTTTCAATTTATTAACATCTCTAAACTTAAATTTTAAATCCGTCTATAATATTGTCTTTTCCACGATGGGGTTAATGATCTGTTATTTTTTTTTCTTTTTTCAGTTTATTGATTTTTATTAGTTTTTAATTCAGTTAATTTTTTATTTAATCTTTAAAAAAAATTAATCTTATTAGAAGATTAGTCTCTTTAAAAAGACTTAAAATTATGTGCATAAATACCAAATTAACATAATTCAGAATCTATACTTTGACTTTATTATGTGAATTGAAATGAATAAACTTATTTCTAAACTTATGTGGTGAGTCATTTCCAAATGAATTACTTTAGTATTATTTTGTGAGATAAATTCCAAAATATATATATTTTTGAATAAATTTAAAAACAATATTATTGAGAGTTTCCCAGCGATATCTATATGACTAGAAGATTATAAAAGTTTCTGTACGCGCAAACACAAAATTAAAGCAATAAATTATATACCTAAAATTAAACTTTATAGAAATCCGATATTTCAAAATATTTTTAACAGGAAATTTAAAATAAATCATATGTTTGATCCTGTCGTAATTAGTATATTTTTTTTTTTTTTAACAATAAACTTCTGGCTTAATAATAGATTTATTAAATGAAAGTTTAAATGTTTTTAAACTTACAAAAAATATAGAAAAGACTTCAAATACCGCGAATAGAGCTCTCACTTTATGAAATAATCCTTATAATATCCTTTATTTCTATGCAAACTATTTTATTTTTGTTATAAACATAAATTTATCAAGAATTATATCTTTATGATGGGAAAAAAGTTTTTAATAAAAATTAAAAAAAAATTAATTTTAAGACTTGCGAAAAAAAAGTAATATCCTCAATTTTGACAACATCTGTTAATTCGGGAAACAATACCACTACCCACAAATGTATGTAGTATTTTAATTTTCAAAAGGTATCATAATTTCCACCTATCATAATTAAATTTGATGATGATCATTCATCCATGATATGTTTATTAAACTTATATCTACATTATAGTATATTTTAAAAATAAACACATTTTTTTTTTTTTTTAATCAATTTTCCAATATAAAGTTATGAAAATGATTGTCGATTGTTTTTTTTTTCTTTTTTTTTTAATTTAACAAGTTTCCGGTTTCATTTTTAAACAAATATATCCCAATTTAATTTTTGATAAAAAAAATAATAATAATAAAAATTAAATTAGCACCGGAGTTAATTAAGTTTGCAAAAAAAACGTAAACGTTCGAAATAAGTACATAAAAATCTTCAGTTAAGCAATTCGAATAGATATATATCTTTATATATTAGTAATCGATAGCTCTTATTTGACATTTCAATTTAACTCTATTCTTTTGAGCTTTCGTCTAATACTAACACTTCTTCATAATATGAGCTAAATTAGTTCTTCTCTCTTTATTTATTCAAAAAACCTAGAACGCATTTATCTGAAAGCAACATAAAAAATTGATCATTGGAAAAATTTTTCTTTCTGCCAATTGAAACCTTTGATTATTAATATAATAAACAAAATTAGCTATTAATTTGAATTTTTTATATTTTGGGCTGTTTAATATTAATATTCTTATCTTATCAGTATATAACGATTAGATATACAATTTATTGTATGTAGGTTTAATAACTCTGTTTCTCCAATGAAATTTCTTCCATATTCCATATTTATTTCAAATATATACTAAGTTATAAATTATACACTGAATATTTATATTAATATATACCTGAAAACTTGCATCTCTGAAACTAAGATTAGGCTTATTCTTATAACAATTACATTATCGACTAAGGCTAAATGAGCATACCATAAAATACTCGATTAGCCCACAATTCAATTTCTTAAAAAAAAAAAAAGAATTTGACGTTCCTACATCATACATTGTTATCATTTTTAACATATTGATTGAAAATGATTACTTTTGTATACAATAAAAAACCATAATTTATTTTTTCTCTTTTCAATAAATTAATTGGCTTGGCATGTTAAAAATGTAGGTAGTAAATAAAGAAAAAAAAAAACCATTACCAAAACAGCATTATACATATATAATGTAATATACATATATATACATTATGTTGTTCAATATAAAAGATACCAATTATATAGAAAAAAAAGGGGCATTACAAATCATTCACTTTTATCCAATAAAGTTCAATTAGTTAACGAAAAAATTAATAATGTAATTAATTTTATGAATTACCAACTATATGTATATATGAAAATATTATACAATGTAAATTGAAATATATAATTTATCTTGTCAAAAATTAAAAGAAATAATGTTTTAAAAATGAATTAATTTTTATATTATGTTTTTATAACAAGGTGAATGGCCATTAACAATATTAAATCTCAGTTTCAGCGATCGAATTTAACTTTATTAAATATTATATTTTTTTTTAACTGTATATTAATATTATGTGTGAGATAGTTAAGTTGTTAAATTTTATAATTTATAATAGTAAATAATTTTATATACAGATGTTGTAAATGTTTAATTTTATAAGGTATACAAACATACATATTATATTATTGTTTAAGTTGATTATTATTATATGAGAAGAAGTGAAATATCAAAGCTCCAAGACTTACTTACTCAATAATTTAATAATAACAAAATTATATGAATGGAGCTAGAAAATTGTGAAACTTATAAAGTTTAAGGAATCTTCTTAAGTGAGGATGGTAGAATTTACAGCTTTAGAAAAATTATATATTTTTTTAGGTCTATTATATATTATGTGATAATACTTTTAATTTGCAGCCGAAAGTCGCAGCATCGCTTCATATAATATTTTAATTATAAAGCTGAGTAAAAATTAATTTAATTGAATTTTTATGAATTAATTATGTATATTAAAATTTTTTTTATTTAATTATTTAATTTTGACTCTATGCAGAGTAAAGAATTAAACTATTAGCATAAAATTATTTAATATTCTCAAATATTTTGCAATTTTTCACAAAAAAATGTATTTTTTAAAATTACGAAATTACATAGAAAAATATGTATTTTGAGCGCACATTAATTAAGATGTAAAAATGAAGAATTATATAGTTTGCTGCTTAATAAGCGAAAATCAGCAGGATCTTAACACCTTTCACGTCATGCTGAGTAATCGATTTTTTTATTTATATATACAATACATACTTTATTTTTTTCCCATCATCCATTCTAATCAAGAAAGCAGAAAATTTTTTTAGTAGAAAATATTTTAAATTTTTAGGATAAAAACTGATTCCAAATAAAGTAATGTTCATGAGAAAAATAAACTGAACTATATACTTCATTATTCTCAATTAAAAATAAGACAAATAAAAAGGTTATACCTATAATAGTATTTATTAATAGAACTTTATGCTTCTATATGTTATTTTATTTTTTAATTTTACAACCTGTACTAGAAAAGGTTTTAAATTTTCAAATTTAGTCATCCAATTCAAAAACTGCAAGAAAGCTCTTGTAATGCAATATTTGAAATTTTTATTCATATATTATTGTGTATGTTAGAAAAGTAGTTAATCTTGAGTCCAAAGCTTGAAATCAAGACAAACTATAACCTTGATTCCAAAAAAAATGCGTACCTTTAAAAATTTATTTCATTACTATAACCATTTGCCAATATTCATTAACTTCTTATATCAATTTGTTCGAAAAAAAAATTGGCAGTAGATAATACGTTTTATATTGTGACGGTCTGATCAAAAATGTAGTCCCTATATTATGTATTTATTTTATTTTTCTCTTATAGTCATAACTAGAGTAGATCATCGAATAATTAAATTTTTGTTTTAGGTTTATAATGTCTCCATTGACATCAATATATAAATAACATCATGACATAAAAATTACATAAAAATATTATTACGTTATTATTATTTTTACAAGATAAGTCTACATTTTATTTTTTGTTGCGTTTTTTGTTTAACATTTTTATTCAAGATTTTAATGCCCAATTTTAATTAATTTTACAATTTACATCGATTATAAAATCCTTTGTAAAATTTCCGCCAACTGACAAATTAAGTCTTCTTTATTTTTATTATAACTTCGTTACGTAAATACATACTCCTGAAGTTCAAATTAAAAGTTTTAATGGGTTTAAATTATTAAATAATTATAACCAAATTTAATTTCAATGTTTTTAATTTAATTTTATTTTTTTTGTTTTTATATTTTTGGTTTTTTTTTTTTGTTTTTATTAAGGCTGTCAGTTTGAAATTGCTTTAATAATTATATATGCAGCGTATCAATTTGATATCAGCTCAGTTGATTTTATTTATCATAAATATAATATGTGTGCTTCATTGCTACCATTTTATTTTGAATAAAAATAAATTTTATAAAAATTTAATATTGCAATAAACTTCTAGTCCCTTTTTTCTTTAATTACTTCATCCTTCATCTTTACATGATTGACATTGAACTACTATATGCATATTATATATTATATGAATCTTAGAATTTAAGGAAAAATTATTTAATATTATGTAAAAAAAATGATTACTCAGGCTGGGTAAGATAATAAAGTGTTATTTTTATAAATTTCTGCCAACCTACATTAAAAAAAAAAATATGTACTAAAATTTTTAATGAATGGTGTTAGTTACATCAAAAATAACTTGTCATAACAATTTTTTCAGTAATATTTTTGATGTTGCATGGGTTCGAAAGTATAATATTTTAATTGTCGTATGCTGTTGATTAGAATTTATGCTTTTTAAGACTCACCTGGCCGAAAAATTTGATATACAACACTATATATGTAGGAATGTATACAAAAAATAAACAGAGTCGAATCGTTTATCCATCTATAGCAAGGTAAGGCGAGGGGGTTTAATAAAACTTGAAACATCTGAACTGGATTTCAAAGGCGGTGGGAAAATGAATCAAGGAGACACTCTGCACTAAGAAATAATAATAAAAATTTAAAAAATAAAAATTGTTTTTTCAATAAATTTCTTTGAAATTCTTTTAACTTCATCATCTTTTTATAATACTCACTCATAAACTGTATTTAATATGATTTAGTTTTATTTTTGAAAAATGTGTCGGCTAAACAAATTGTTTTTTTTTTTTTTTTAATTTTTTTTTTAACTTTTATCCTTCGTTGTGTATAATTTACGGCAATAACCGAGACGGATCAAGACATCAATTTTAACCTTTACCTGTTTATATAATAAATGAATACAAAAATTTCATAATTGTAGGTTTAGTTTTTTATTTTCATTACTTTTTTTTCCGAAAATTCCTTTTTAACAAAAAGAAAACTAAAAAAAAAAACAAAAAAAAACTACAAAATTTTAGCCAAGAAGAAAATTTGTTAGAATCAAAGATGGAAATTAAGAGTAAGCTATTGTTTCAAATTATTATTTAAGATGCTGCTTTTATTATTTTATCATTGAAATTAACAATATTTCTTGCAGTTGCAACGAATATTTTTATGACACATCGCATTAAAAGGGGTAATATTATCTGGAGAATTTCCAAGACCGGCCATTAAAAAATGGAAAAAGCAAATTTTTAAACTTTAAAAAATTTTTTAATAAAAAATAGAATCAAAGTTATCTTAACAATTAATAAATTTACTGTCCTTCCTTCAACTTTTTGGTTATAAAGTTAGCTTGACTTGTCCCTTTCAATTCACTTAATACTACGTTACCAATTTTAGTTTTTTTTGTAATTTTGAGAAATTTTCTTAATGTATGGAAGAAAATAAGTGCATCTGGAAATAAGAGACCTAAAGAGTGTTAAGGACCTTCAAATCACTTCAGATCCCTGATAGATCTGCTTATGATCAAAAGTAACGATTTTGATGATTATAGATTTTCGTCTCATGTTTGTCTTAAGCTTAAGTTATTAAAAAAAAAAAATATGTGAGTCTCGGGACACACGGAAGAAGTGAAACTTCATGGCAAGTAGTATTTTCTGGGGCGGCTAAATAAATATTTAAAATGGACAAGTGCATATAAGACATGACGCCAATCGATTTTTTCGACGGCGACTAGTTGATTTTTGTCCTTCGACTGCTGCGGCCAGTCGACTTAAAATAACTTGTTTTGGGGGAATTCGGCGGCTTAGAAAAAATTAAACAAAAAAAATTAAAAACCAGCGACTACTTAGATATAAAAACATTTAAAAATTCTAAAATACTTTTTAAGCTCAAAAAATTTTAGTGGTAAAATGGCTTTTAAATTATTTCAAAATGCCTATATTTATAGCTGCATGGCAACACTGGTTGCCAGATGATTTCACTATATTTTAAGCCGTAAACAAAATTCCGGTTACAACTATATTATTAGCGACAATAATGTATGAAAAAACAGCAGCGTGGCTTAAATCATGTTTTCTTTTTGTTGCCCGAATAGTTTAACCTAAAATAACTTTTTCAAATATGGCTGAAAAATTTCAGGCATATTAGTACTTCTTCTGAAAAGGAATTAGAATAAAAATATTCTACATGCATTGCATTAATGGAATTTAATGGCAAAAATAATTTATACTAACAACTCAATTACAAATTACTTCAAAAAAAATCTGTTTTAGTTAAAAGAGCATTTTCAAATATGCCTGCAAAATTTGACATTAGTATTTCTTCCGAAAAGTAATTGTAATAAACATTTTCCTCCTGCATTTTATTAGTGTAATTTAATGTCAAAAATAAATTACACTAACAAACTAAAAAAATTACATTAAGAAAAATTAATATCAAAAATAAATTATCTACAAAATAGGTGCATTGGAACATTTTTATTCAGAATACATATTTCTATTCCAAAAACTTTTTGAAAATTAGCACTAATAATTAATAAATGAAATATTTGTTATTCAATAATTTAAAATAAATTTTATTTTCCTTTCAATCGAAAAAAAAATAGTATTTTCGACTTTAATTCTGAGCCAATGTAGAGTAGGTTATTGCGCTGATAAGCTTCATTAAGTTGCTAGCGGCTGTCGGTTTTATCATCAGCTGACACATAAATTTTTTCTTTTTTTTTTTGCCTTTTTTTTTGACAATAACCGAGGCATTTTTGACATTCAGCGTTACATTTTTGACACTTACATTTTTTTCACTCTCAATCACAATGCCTCTAAAGAAGTTTCACTTCAAAAAAAAACTATTCCATAAGCCCTTTTTAACAGATATATAAAATAAAAATGTAATAAATGTGGAAAAAACTCATTTTTTTAATGACTTATTTTTCTTGTTTACTCTTAATAAATTTTTTGTTCCTTTTTTTTTTAGTATACTTTTTCATGTTAATTTATTTTCAAAACATGATGTTTTTATTTTTTTGCTTATTTTTTATGATTTAAATGACGAGAAAGGAGTTTTTGGACTCATTTATGGATTTAAAACGAAAAAAAAAATTAATAACCGAAATTTGTATTTAAAAAAGACCTAATTTTTTAAGGTCTGATTAAAATCCATCAAAAATCATTTAACTGGCCTCATCAATGTGCCCCAAAAACCAATATTTTATTTTTAATAAAAGATTTTTTGTTTTTTTTTTACTTTTATTTTTGTTTTCGGTTTAATTTTTAATTATTTCTACTGAATATTTCTAAAATAATAAATTAATGAAGGAGGATATAGTTTTTTTTTTAAAATGGCTTATGGTTTTTATATAAATAAAAAAATAATTGTTTGAAAACATCCCAAATTTATCTTTTAATTGTTTTGAATGTTTGTTTACTTTTATGAACTTCTATAACTCTGGCAAATAATAATGAGATGTTGTAGCAAAATATTAAGTTATGAAAAGTATTAAAGTTCAGAACATAGAAATCAACGTTACAGAGAGGATCTACAAGTTTTGAAACCATTTTACTAATGTACAAATATAATTATTGTACACAGAGGATGTAAAAGAATTTAGATTTAGATGTACCGAAGTAATTTTATTAAAATCAGAAAAATCAACAGTCTTATCATAATACAATGTATCTACAATAAAATTTTGCGAATTTAAAAAACCGACGAATCATATATTTCCGTTTCTTTTCCAGTATCTTAACTCTATAAATCTAAAGTTTCAATCTGTGTTGTTGTCCACTAAATATTCAGCGCCTTCAGGCAATAATTTTTCTTTTTAACAAATTATAATTCAATTTGCTCCGATGCTATTTACTTTTTTATACTTCCACTGTAACGATTTAAATTGAACTGTGTTATTTTTATAATTAGGGAAATCAATTTTAATACCTTATTTATCAATTCCCCAAAAAAAAAGAAGTTTTATTGATTTAAATTTGATTGAAATTTGATTGAAATCAATTTAATTTTTGATTTTCGCTTGAATGAAATTTATATTTGCAGGTAAAATATTCATATGTAAATTTTTCCATAAATTTTAATGATATAGCTTTTGTATTATGATTAAGGGTTCAGAAAATAAATTCATTACATTCTTTTTTTTTATTGAAAATTATAATTTAAAGCAGTTCAATTTTTTTTTATGAATGTATATAAATACAACATAATGTTTTAATTGGATATCATTCTTTAATATTTCATGTTTGTATAGAATTAATATTTTTTATTATGAGGAATGTTGTGTTTCAAAGTTCTTAATTAAAGATTCAAGTTTACTTAAAAAAGGACATATAAAAAAGAATCTATTATATTTATATGAAATTTATAGTTTAACAGACAAATTTTCTTTGACTAGGAATATTCTTAATTTTTGTTAGACTGAACATTTCAAACCGGATATTTAAGTGAATAATGGAAATGTTAATCAATAGTGTTTTAAAATCGAATAAAAACTAATTGACTTATTAAATACTTGAGAAATTGAAATATATAACCGGGGGGTTAATAAAAATTTATCTTTTCTATCCTGTCGACGGCACAATGTCTATCGAAAATAATATCGTACAAAAAATAATTATTTTCTAAAAAAAAAATTAAATAAACAAAATTACAGTCTGTTAAATTACACTAAAAGTAGGTATAATTTTTATTTATAATATTTATTTTTTATTTTTTGCTTAATAATTTAAAATTTAATGTTGGTTCATTTTCAAATAATAAAAAAAAATATAAAAAAAAGTTATCTAAATGATTTATTTTATATTTAATATTTCATATTCATATATTTAAATATTTTTTAAGAAATGAGAACTCATCAAAGTATATATAAATATTTTTTTTTTACAAAATATAAATAATAAGTTATTGACGGAAAGGAAATATATTAAAATAAAAACAGGCTTAAGAACCGGCTTTCATGTATATACATAATTTTATTATCCTGTTTTATTATTATTATTATTATTTTTTTGTAATTTACATATCTAGCCAAGCTTCATTTTTTTTGTTTTTATTACATATTTCCAATTTCAATTTAACCATAAAAAATTATTATTTATGTTTTTAAATAATAATAAAAATTGATAGTAAATCAACACTTCAAAATTGTAATAATTGACTTGTTAAAATATAATAAGTATAATAAAACTAATATTTTAATATTATACTTGTACATTTTTATATTGTATATAATATATTATATATTTGTTGATGAAAAAAGGGTATTACATATAAAAGAAACAAACAAAAACAAAAAAAAAAATCATAAATTTCATATTTTTAACAACAAACAAAAATTATGCTAAGATTTTTATGACGGCGCTTTTTATTTTTGACTTATAAAAAATTAATTTTTATGTATCTAAAATAAATACTAGATATTATTATTAAATACAAAAGAATTGTATATTTATTGTTTAAGGAATTATAAGTTTAATACAATATTTCTGTGTATACTAATAATTTCGGGATAACTAATCATTTTATTTTAACATGTTCAGAATATCTGGTGGAATACAGTGGAACCTAATATAATTATTTTTTTTCCATTTCAAATAAATTTTCCAGTAATTGCGTTGAAACTAAGACGTGTGTTAAAGATTGACAGGAATATTTTGAATACAGAAAAACAGAAAAAATAAAAAACAATAAATTGCTTCATTTTTTTTGTAAACACTGGCAACTACTAATTTATTTCTGGACTGACCTGAAATGTTTTTACAAACAACATTCAAATATATGAAATAATTTATAGGAAAAAAAAACAAAAAAAAAGAAGAAAAATGAAAAATTATGAATGAAAGAGTAATAATAATAATTTTACCTTTTTATTTATTTTTTTTTTTGTGATTGCATGTTTCATAACTTTAAGCAATAAAAAAATCATTAACTTAACACGTAAAAAATCGTGTCATATTAGACATTTGAACACATAAAAATTTAATCTACAACCAAAATGTTAAAAAAATATAATCAAACAAGAAAAATATCACAATTTAATCAAAGAAAAAGTTGATGTAAATGTAAAATAATTAAATTTAACAGGAATTCCCGCGAGATAAATAGTATTATAGAATACGAATAGTCTTATGATTTGCAGCCGAAATTTATTTCGTTTTAAAATTATTCGGATCCTATATGAAAATTATTTAAATTTCATTTTCACAAAGCGTCGAAGAAGTAACAAGTGCTTCACTTCTTGTCTAATTCGTTATTTTAGTACTAGTCAAATCACTTATGAAAATCAAATTTTCGAGCTTTTAAAGCCAAATTACAAATCGCTTTTAATTTTTACAATATTTAAATTTAAAAATAAATAACATTTGTAATTTATACGATATCGAAATTAAAAGAAATATGATTTGTCCCAGAAATCTATCCCCTACACATATAATTATGAATGCATTAATGCCAAAATAAATGTCCTACATACATAATGTGTACATCATAATATAAAATCATTGTATATATAAATTATTAACCTGTAATTATATATTGAAAAAGAATGGGTCAACGAAGTGAGGCTAAGTCAAATGATAATTAAGTTGTTAAAAAATGAATAAAAAAAAATACTTTTTTTTTTCTTGTTATTAATATTTTTTTTGTTTTTCTTTTTTCACCTTTTATTATTCCGGTGGGTTTTTTTTTTGAATAAACAAAAAAAAAAGAAAATTAATAGAATTTCAGATAAAAATCTAATAAGAAGTCATATTTTTATTTTTTTTTGATTTGAATGCATTACGCTTCAAAGTAGTAATAAAGGTTATGTTTAACAAAGGCTTAGAGAATAAATTTTTTTATTTTTTTTTTTGTATTATTAAAATTTGGTTGAAATGAATTTCTAACCATAGAAGGAAGGCTTTCTAATATATTATAAAATTTAATTTAGCAGGTATTCTTAGTTGTTTCTGTTAAATTTTCATTCAAACGATAAGTAACTTTATGAGAAAGGGAAATGGGAAAAATTAAATAAGATGTTCTGTTTGTAAAATCGGGCCTTAATCTGGATAAAATTTGTTATTTCAAAGATTATATTATTATATACAATTTTTGCAAAAATTTCTATATGTTATATCAATAAAATTTTCTATAACTAACATTTTTCAAACATTTCTGGAAAGTAAAATAAAATCAATCTAAAGTGCTAGCCACCAAGTAGGTATATAAAAGAAATTAAAGAACTCGTTAATTTTCATTTTGCATGCTTCCCATAAATTTCTAAATAATATACATTTTTTTCTTCGTTTTGCTTGCTTTTAAATCACAAAAAAATAAAAAATAAATTAAGTGATTATTTTTTTAAGCTATAGATGTATGTACAGTGTACATGTAAAAACATAACTACACCTATCATTACAATAAACATTTTTTTTACCAATATTCGGGGAAAACGGAAGCTAGGTAATTTTTTTTATAAATAAATAGGAATGGTTTGCAATATATACACAATAAAAAAAATGTTGGTGTTTTTTTATAATAGGCTGTTTATACCAAAAACAATAATTTCGGGTTAAATTAAAAAAACTAAATTCCACCAATATTGGCATAATTAGGTATAATATATTAGAAAAAATCGTGAAATTGTGAAATCGATAAATTTTTAAAATAAATTTTTTTCTAATTCTATGCTAAATTTGAGATTTTATTTTTATTTAGTGACGGAACCAGATAAAATTATACTGTCGAATCCTGAATAGATCTCTTCTACTATTTAAGGCAAAAATTCTTGCCGACTACTTATAAAAAAATTAATATTTTAACCACTCTAAAATAAACAAATATATTAATATTTAAGAAATGAAAAAAAAAGCTAAGATCGACAGTAGCGCCATTAACATGTCACGTTGGTTCAAAACAGAATTCAATACACATGAAAATGTGTAAAAACGTAAATTACAGGTTATACAAAAATAACAATTTCAAAAATTTAATAATAATTTGTATATTTTTTATAACGTTTGGTTTACTAATTTTCTTAAAAAAAATATTTTTATTAATGTTATAAAAAAATAATATCTAATAATATAAAAATAAGATATTTCAATTATGTAAAACAACTCCACATAGTTAGAATGGGTTTACAATTGCCAAAGAAAAAAAAAAAATTGTTGTTTTTGGTGAAATAGAAATAAGACTTATAATAATTGTCATTTATATAGAATTAAAAGTTCTGACATCTTTGTTGGAAAATGTAGAAACTAAATATATACCCAATTATTGTAAATATTTCAATTTTCACCTACGTAATTATGCTGAATCATATATTATACCTAAGCATGAAAAATATATGAATTATTTTATTTAAGTGTAATATAGGGGTTAAACATTTAAAAGATTTTCACCCACTATAAAAATTGTTAAGTTTTTTTTTATAAATAGGAATCAAAAGTGGATATTTTCCCTTTAGAAATTATGCTCTGGCATTATAATACAAACAATATAAGAACAATTTTACATAGAAATGTATAGAAAATAAATGCTTTAAAAAAAATATAAAAAAGATATCGTTTTGATTCCAAAATATTGACACTTAGAACAGAACTTCAATTATAAAGCCATATTATGTATATATACTATATAAATTCCATTTTTTAATCCAATAATTCGTGTAAAAAATTACTGACTTGAAATTTTAATTTCCATAAAATATGATGAAAGTTCTACAAATTTTTTTTTTATTTTGAAAACTTAAAGTAATATAAAGTACGTAGTTAAGCCACTTAGAGAAATTGAAACTTCAATATTGTTCAATAAATTTTCAAATCCGATTAAAAAAGGGCTTCAATTATTTATGATTATAATTTATATCTGAAGTTATTGACAAAATAATTTTATTTTATAATAATGACATCAATATTTGAATTTACTATCAAAAATAATGAAATTTGTTGAGTCGCAATGCCGACTGAACTTTTTGAATTGAATTTAAAGTGATTTTGTTTTTTATTTTATGTAAATCCCGTTTATACAAATAAAAAATTTGTTTGAGATTTAAGCCTATTCGAATAACAACAGACTTCTCATGGGTAGAAAGCTCTTTTAATTTTAAGTAATTTTTTTAAATACCTACACGAAGAGATCAACATCAATTATAATAGAATTTAAGCCCACGAACAAGATTAATTAATATTTATACCAAAAGAAAATAAGGAAGAATATTCAGAAAAAGAATAAAAATTGTATTCTTAAAAAAAAAGATCCTTCCCTTTTTTTAATATGAAAAAAAAAAAGTATATATAAAAATCTTCTAAAGAGCACCGATAAAAAAATTTTCAATTAATCATTTGAATCATTTTGTTTATATTTTTTTTTTGTTCATTTCTTAGAAGAAATTAAAATTTCTGGTCCTTCTTTTTTTATATACTTTACAAGAGAACTTAATTAATTTTTTTTATCTTCAATAATTGATATTTATTTTTGAATATTTGTTCGAAGAATATCAATTTGAAGCGCCACAACATAATTAAATTTTTTTGATTCTGAAATTCATTAAATTCAATTTTACATCGTTTTGAAATAAATATAGTCCTGATGAAAATAAAAACATTGACTGAGAACTTTTTGATTTTAATTCTAAGATTAATGTGGGCTCGATAACTTTTCAAATCTGTCACAAAGGTTAGGTGTGTTGTCTATGATCTCATAATATTAAGTAGCGTTTATTAAATGAAAATCTAATTAAATTTATTATTGAATAAAAGTTAATTTTCGATTGAAACTATATTGTTGATTAAAAAACACCAATTTATTTAATATTCTTTCCACAAAAAAAATTTGTAATATTTTAAAATTCAGCATAATCGCTTGGTAGCGACCTACAAAAAAAAAATCCAATTTTTACTGTCATGTAATATAAAAGTTTTTATTTTTTATCTAAAATTATAATCTTTTTGATTTCCTATTGTGTTTGAAAACAAATGTCAAGGAAAAAGTTCATATTATTTTGTTATTGTTGTTTTTATTATGAAAATAATCATCAATCATTTTTAAACTTTTCATGAAAAATGAAAAAAAAAAAAAAAAGAATTAAATTGAAAAATTAAAAGTATAAAAGTTTTTCATAACAAAATTTTTTTTATTTGAATTCATAATTGATTTTCCCAACCAAAAAAAAAAAAAAGTTTAAATTTATTCAATTTTCAAAAAAATCGATATCATGAAACTTAGTTCATTTAACATTTATTTTCTAGGTTAGAATAAAATTTATATTTAATAGCCACATTGGAAACAAAGATATTTGACTTTCCCATCATTGTACAGTAAATTTAGAATAACGACCTGCTAACGACAGCAAGTCTACTAATAGAATTTGAAAAGAGGATTTAAATTTTCGAAGAGAATATTGTTCGAAGAGAATATTAATTTAATTAAAAAAATTACGATTTAAAATTATATTATAATCAATTAATAAAAATTATTTCAATTAATTCTCATTAGAAATATTTTTTTATAACTTCTGTAAAATCAAAAATAATGAAATTTCTTATTTTTCTTGTGGCCTTATAATTCTGGGGTCTATATTTTCGTTATTAATTTAAGACGATAAATCTTTAAAAGAACTCTTTAATGTTATAAAATATTCAAGAACCAAATAAATTTATTTATTTTTTTTTTAATAAAAATATATTTTGATTTATTAAGCCTTCCGGTGATATTGGAGTTAACTAAACAATTATTAATATAACATATTGATATGCGTTCTCTATATCTAAGCTACATATACACATTTTTGCACAGTAAACTTCTTATCACTTTAAAATACATATATTTATAGAGAAAAAAGTTACAATAATATTTTTTAAGTTTGAAAAATAGAATTTTTTTTGAACGCCAGAGCTGTTTTATGCATCTCGGATAATATTCATCAAGTTACTTACGAACTCCACTATTCCACAATCTGGAAATCTAAAAATACTTCAACTGAAGCCAGCTTATTAAATTATAAAAATGACTAAATCCGTCAAAAAATAAAACCAGTTGTTGTGTTGAAAGTGAAGAAAATGTCGCTAATATTTTATGACGTTTCCGAACATTTTGGATTTAAATAAATTTAAAATTATTTATTGCGTGTCCTAATCACGTACTGTTAAATTTCAAATACTATTCTGTTTCAATACTAAACTTCCTTTTTAAGGACATCAATATCCGCATTTAAACGATTTTATTAAACATTCTTCAGAACGTTTCAATTAAATCATAAATGGCGAAAATTAATTAAAAAACTAAAAGTTTATGATTTTTTTTTTCTTCAAACAATAACTCTTTGTTTTTATATTAATTTTTAATAAAATAAGACATCAAAAATTTAAAAATTCTTTAAGGGCGAATGTTAATGTAACATGAAAATAATCTACCTGGAAATGAGATAAATTTTTTGTTTTTTATTTTTTTTTAATTTTTTTTCGAGAAAATAAACTGAAAAGATAATTAATGGATTTGCGAACATAATTCAGACATATTTTGCACCCTTGAGGTGAACATAATTTTTTTTTTTCTCCTTTGAATTTTTTTTTTCCTTTGATCAAAAATATAAAAATTGTTTTATATTAAGTTGTTTTAATAAAAAAAATAAAAAAAAAATTATATATTAAATTTTTTTTTCAAATTAGTTATTTTTTTATTAAAGGCATCCTTTTCTTGAGGGAAAATGTTAAGTGAGTAAAAATAAAAAATAAGTTAAAAATTGAAAAAAACAAGTTATTCATTTATAGTTAGTTAAGAACAAGCGAATATACCATTTTTATAATTTAAAACATTAAATTTTATTAATTACAACATTAATTATAATTAGTAAAAAAAAATTAAATTATTATTATACTTTTGAGCTTTTAAATAATACTTTTGTAAAGCTATGTAATATTGAATGTCATACATTGCCTTTACGAAGCGGCTCATGATACCATCTAAGACTCTTCAATTTTTAGAACTATAATTAAAAACCGACAAACATGTACACATAAATCACTAAAGAAATAAACTCAAAAGTTCTTAGGTATAACACTGTAATCTGATGATTATTTGGGCCACATAAAATACTTCGGCATCCGCTTTTTGTCCCAGAAATGAGTCAAGTTAAAGAATCACGAATGTCGTAGTTGAATTTAGCAATACTAACTAAATATATAATATTTTTATTCCCATTCTTCAGGTATAGCTATTCTGTTGTACTGGGCTTCAAGAAGTCATTCGAATCTCAAAATATTTTTCATCTTCTCTAACTACATTATACTTCCTTTAAAATTAAATATTGTTATTTATAACAAGATTGAATAATAAAAAAAAAAATCAAATAATATAATAATACGATACACACATATTATATGATAATTTTTACTGGAATACATCAGTATAAGAATTTAATTTAATGAGAATTGTTAAATAAAAAATTCCCTAATTATCTTATACACATCCAGGAACAAAAAAAAAAAGTTATATATAGATTTAATAACTTTTAAACCTGGCTATGTGATATACAATGGAAAAATTTATTCTGCAGGCGTATATTTTGAGAATCAAGCTCTTCAGATAATTGACCATTATTTGTTATAACTTAAATAAATTTAAATTGAATTAGCTGCAATAAAAGTATAATTTGACCAATTTACCGCTCCTCTTTTTATAAAATATAACCACGGCCAAGTTAATGTTAAAATTTCTAATATTATATGTTTTACGCCATACTTTAGTCAAGATTACCTGTGAATTTTATTTTTTTTTTTTTTTTGTTATCTTTATGAAGTTATAAGTATTAACTATAAATTTTTGTAATGTTACAACTTACGGCACAATATATTATTGATTATGCGTTCATTTCTCATTTTAATCCAAATCCAATCTAATATTTTTATTTTCAGTTCCTAGATATATGAATATTAAACCTAGGGTCATTAAATCTAAATAAACTGTCAAAGCAATTCATAAGTTACTATACTAATCAAGTCTAAAGAAAAATTAAATTAATTAAGCCTAGAGGTGCCATTAAACCTTGATTAAATTTGTCAGATTGTACGTTTAGATTTGGAAAATAGTTTTCAAGCGTTTTAGAGTTATTGTGTATGTATGTACATATTTAAAAATATATAATATTCCTATATTGCTGCAAACGATACAGAAATTAAGAATAAATTGTGATATTCGAGTTAACTATTTTTTGTATTAATTTCAAGTATTAAGAGGATATGAACTTAGATTTTAAGAATACCAATTTAAAATATAAAAATAATTCAATAAAATTAAAACAAAAATTAATTTAAAAACTTTATTAACTTTATTATTATTATGTATTTTTTTTCCATCAATTATATCACATGTGTCGGCATTCTTCACAACAATAAAGTATTCATTACAATGAAAATTAAAATTTATCAATTTAATGTTAAAAAAAAAAAAATTTTTATAACTTTTGTAAAGATATTAGGTATAAAATATAAAGAAGAAAAAAAAATCAAATTATTATACGGTTAAGTACACCATAATTAAATCATGTTTATCGAATTTTAATATCATTTTAATTACATTTAGTACATAGGCATCTTATTAAAATTGTAATATCTTGCAAAAAAAAATAAAAAATATAAAAGCTTTATTTTTTTTTTTATTAATAATGACAAAATATTAGACAAGATATTAATGTCGGGTCAACAACCTAAATCTTATTAAAATTGCAATTCACAATATTTTATTATATCAAACTGAAATTTTATATTTATAGAATATTGTTAAGAATTATTAAGACCAGGATAACATAAACGGAAAATCAACTGCTGGCATTTGTTTTCTTTTCGATTTTCGAACCTAGTGTGATTAGGGTTTCAATTTTCAATCTATATTAATGCTAGAAGAAAGTATAAATGAACTCGCCAACGCAGAACCGAAACTAGTTTGGGAAAAACATATTAATTTATAAATGTTACGTCGTTTTTTCGTAGACCTTCTAACGGTGGGACTCAGTTATCATCCTATAAATTTGATTTGATTGAAATTTACAATTTTTGCAAAAAGAATGTTTAAAAATGAACGCGGAAGCAGCGGTATGCAAAACTTCTGTCATTTTGAAAACAACAAAAGATATTCTTGCAGTAGACATTATGCCGTTTATTGCCCATTTTTAAAGTGTAATTGATTGCTCTGAGTTTTTGCGTGTAAAAAATATATTATTTTAAGTTATAAATTCGTAAATAAGGGAAATTACATACCTATATACCAATAATATTAAAATCCAGTTTCCCTAAGTATATACACTTCCTTAGTACCAAGAACCTTTAATTCTAAATTTAAACTATAGAGTGTAATTAATCTTTATACCCCGGATGAATTTATTACAAAAATTAACTTACAAACTGTTGGTACGGCAAGAGAAAAAAAAATAATAATTTTTTTAATAATGAAATTAAGCCATAAATTTAATATTCGACAATTACACTAAGTGATTGGAAAATTATTTTAAAGGAACAAAAAAATTATTACCATTTTTTTATATTATTTCGAATATTAATTTTTCTTTAAAGGAAATCGTTTGTGTGCATGAGGAGGCACATAATGTTTGTTTTATCAAGCCAGACTTTGACTTTATTTTTTTTTATTTGGTTACACAATAATATTTTGAGTTGTGTTGAGACACTTTTCATGTGACATTTTCAAGAAATACAGATATAAGAGCAATAATTAATTGGCACAATAATTATTGGTTCCATTTTTGAAAAAGGAATCATATACTTTTAGAAAATTACAAAGAACAATAAGAAATGTTATCTAAGGGACAATTTTTTATTATCACAATCTTCGAATTGAAGTTTTAATGAAGAAAACTAATCTATGCCTCTTTAAATTATTTTCATCTCAATTGTTCTCTTTTCGATACATTTAATAATACCGCAGATTTTGTTTATCTTCATACGATATAGTTTGTACATAACACTACATAGGGTGTACATTATATTCATATAAAAATGGAAATTGTTTTAATATTTTCCTATATATATACATATATATATAGAATTCTATATATATAGTATAATTATGGTGATTTTAAAATTCCCTGATTATCACATATTGAAAATTATAGAGTTTTCAGGAAAATTTAAATGAATATTACACAAAATTGTATACAATGTTCTTATACAAATTAAGTCATTTAATAATATTACTTTTTTGTTGAAAATTAATTTTCTCTAATGTTCACTGTTTAACCATAATAATAATAAATTGATTTTGTTCTTTAAACTTCAACGACCACAATTATTATTTTGTCTTGAAGACAGAAAAACAGAATATGAATTATTTAACATAAATTTTATATAGTTCTCTTTTTAGAATATTAAAGAATTTACAAACATTATATTTGCGATTCTGTTACAATAGATTACTCTCTGAAAACTTATAGTGGGAGCATATAATGTATATAGTGCAAATTGTTTTTATAATTTTTCCTATAGACTATTGATTAACATCAATAGAAAAATCTTTCACTTCTTTAAACAAATATTTAAAAATTAATAAATTAAAATTGAGAATAAAAAATTATATAAAAATAAAATGCATTTAATTATTTTTTGTTTTTATTCAAAAATGCCATTTATAGTAAACATAATTTTCCCCAAATATGTACCCTCTTCAAATTCAATATATAAATAAGTACAGACCGTGAAATTGTTACACGAAACATAAAATGGCATGAGCAGCACTCTGGGTATTTTTGCGGTATTCAAAAATTGTTTCAAAAATGTTTAACGATCGTTGAAATTAAACATAATGGATTTTTTAAGGTAATTTTTTTTGTTGTTTTTCATCTAAATATACATACAAATATATAAAAAAAAATAAGCATATTATAAATCCTTGATTTAATTTTCAAAAAAAAAAACGAACAATTTTTATTAGAACTAAAAAAAAAATATATAGAAATAAATAAAAGTGGTGGTAATTTTCAATTTAAAAAAAATTAAAAAAACCTTAATTTAAAATTTTATGGGAAGATTAATAATAGGGGTGGAATATTTGAATTAACTTTAATAGAAAAAAAACGAAAATAAATAATAAACTAACAACATCAGGGATATTAAATAAAATTTACCTTTTTTTTTTTTTGAAAATTTAAACTTTTTTTAAATGAATTTAAACCCGAATTTATCCAAAAAAAATATTTTATAACTTCAAATTTGACTTATTAACTTGGTATTCAAGAATAAATTGAACTTGGTATTCAAGAATTAATTGAAAGTTACATATGTACCTATATATTTATTTTAGAACTAAGTAAATTAATGCATTTCTAGAAGAATTTTAGAAGCAACTTAATTTTTGGTCAAAAGTTTGAAGAATTGTCTGGAATAATTTAGGACAAAAATTGAACCAATATTGATGATGACATTATGAAACCGAATATTATCGTTTAAAGAAATATAATTTTTTAACTGAAATCTTAAAAATATTTACAATACGTAACGTTTATTAACATTTCTGTATGTTAAATATAAAGATATAATATATTTAATAAATATATTGTACGACTACCTCTACGTAACATAAGTTCACATAAAAAAAACTTTAAAAAGGATAATAAACAATCTTGTTATACTCACTCGAAAGTTTATTTAAACATATTGTTATTATCCTTGTTATTTTCGTATATTATCCTTATTAAATTAGATTTTTAACATTATTATTTTTCATGCTTTATTCTTCCTTATATATTAAAAAGGAAGCACGAAAAAAGTAAAAAAGTAAAATAAAATAAAAAGAAACATGGAAAATAATTTTAAGATTGTAGAACAGGAAGTTTTTAACGTTATAAGGTGGGGTTTTTAATAGATTTTGCTATAATTATATAAAGTAAATATATGTAACTAGTTATTATTACTATACTGTATATTTCTATTAGCTAAAATTAGAAAAGCAAAATTTATATTATCTTTGAAATAAAATTAAAGCTAATTTTTTTTTTTTTTAATTTAGAAATACTGAAAATTATATACATTTCTAAATTACTTTTTGTAAAATATAAACTGTACATAAATATTTATTTTTCATTCATTCATATTTTAATAAATTTAATTGGTTTTATTATACTGAGGCTAGTCTAATTCAACTGTTTACTATTCGTTTTCTGACATCCAGTGTTTTTTGCGAGCCACTTAATGAGCCATAACGAAATTTTGAATATTTGCTTCAATTATTGGTTCCCAAAGTGTTTTTATTGCTCAGTGTGGTTATTGTCGGAAACTCTACTATTTTCAAAAATCGTTCAAGCTTTCGAAAATCGATGAAAGCATTTAATTTTACCACAAAAGAATAAAGACCTAATTTTGATTCAACTCACTTGTCTCTAAAAGCAATAAACATTGTATTAAAGAAGCTGAATAAAACCTTCTTATATGATGTATATTTTACTTACATAAAAAACCTAAAAATACAACGACAAAAATTTTTCCTCCATATTATTTTGATAATAAAATAAAAAAAAAAAAAAATTTTATTCTATGCTGTGTAAAAAACTATACCTACACAATATAGTTACATTATGACAAACAAAAATAAAACATAGGGCAATATTTTTTTATTTTGAACTTTGTATTTTGCACAAAAAAGCTCATAACATGTTGATTTTGTGAAGGGATTTCTATTCCAAATATGAGTTCATTTTCTTTAAATAAAACGAATATTATTTTTATAGTAGGTATCTACACAATACACACTTATAAGTATTTACTATATTATATCCTTGGTGTAAGGGTTTATTCTCAAGGGACTCATAATTTTCTTATTTGCTTATTTAATATTTATAATTGATTTGGTCCGATTACAATTTAAAATGTGTATAAGAGTAAGTATATTATTATTATTATTATTTTATTTATTCTTAGAATATAGAAAAATATTACTTTAATGGGAATAAATTACATTAAATAATAATAAAAAGGTGGAAATTTGTTTAAAGAATTAATGTGGTATATCAATAATATGTACCTCCAATATCTGGCAATACCAGTTTTCAATGATATTATGCCTTCTTTTAATGGCCTTCACTTTACAGAATACAGACTTTCAGGATTTGTAAATAAAACTTTTTATTTTTTTTATTTTAAGTTAAACAAAAAATTTTCTAAATTTTTTATTATAATAAATTAAATTTGAAACATAAATTAAAAAAAAAAAAAAAAAGAAGAAATTGTTATTCAAATTAAAAATAATATTAAAATCATGAAAATTGAATAGAAAATGTTATTAAATTAATTTTAAATTATTTTCATGGGAACATGACCAAATTGTTTGAATAATTTATTCTAACCAGTTTAAATATTATAAAAAAAAAAAATAATAATAATAATAAAATAAAACTATATAGTTTGTACATTTATAATTAAGTTTCATTTTATACATGAAATTTACTATTTTTTTTTTTTTTTATTCATAATGAGAAAATAATTAAGCTTTTTCTTTCCTCTGTATATGTTGGTTTATATTTACAATAGAAAAATATATATACCTAATGGTCAAAAATTATTTACCATTTTTATAATGACATCAATATAAATAGTATATAGATACTATTTTTGTGTACTGTATTTTTTGTTTCTGCGTTGTTCATAATAAACATAAAACATAATACAGAAATTATGCTTTAAAAAGTTGATGAGACAGAAGCTTAGAAAAAAATTAGGGACATTTTTATTTTTTTAACATAGTTATATGTATCTACATACCTATTCTATCTGACAACAAAAAAAAAATTCAAATGGTTCTCTAAAGTTAAATTTTAATATTAATTTAATGTATTTTAGCTTTAACTAGCCATAACGAAATAATAAATTAAGCTTAGAAGAACCAAAAATAATTTTATTATTTTTTTTTGTATATAAAATTATAATGATTATTTTTTAAGATAATTGTTAGGCATGAAATTACTTTTTAAATTCAATTTCTCTGAAAAAATGTTTAGCTTTTATATGTTTTTTTTTTGTACAAGAAGATGATTATTAAAAAATCTAATGTCAAAATAATTTATTTTATATTGATAATTCTGAAATAAATTTTTTTTGGAATATTAATTTATTATTTTTGATTATTTTATTATTCTGGAATAAGAATTTAATAAACTGGCCATTACCTTTAAATATTTACATTGAATGTATAATTGTGTCAAGATTTAAAAATTAAATTGGATTATTTCGTCATTAGATGAATTAAAATATTTCCTAAACTATATATGGAATCTTTCTCATTAAATGTTGTTAAACATGGTTCGCAAATCTTATTATCATCGAAATATTCAATATATACCTGACAGGATTGAAATAGAGTTGAGTTTTCGTCGAGTTGAAAAATTTTATATTAAAAATCAACTCAACGAAAACTTAACTCTGTTTCAACCCGATCATGTAAACTAGGTAATAGTCAAAAATGAATAAATAGAAAGCTTTTTGCGTCTAGATTTTCGACCAGTTTTTTATAACATTTACTGTGGCAAATTATTCTAACTATAAACAAATACTGCGCTCAAGATGCTGAACAATTAATTATCAAAAATTTAAATAATGAGAAAAATCGCTTTAAGTAAGAAAATATTAAATTTCAAAGATGTTTGTTTCCTTTATTTGTAATACATCATTTTACATAATTTTCTATATTATCTCTATATATGATCTATATTATCTGTATGTATGATCCTTTAACATTGACAATACTAAATAATGAGCATTTTTTTATAGCCGGAAATTTTTTTTTTTTTTATGAAATATGTCATTAAAATTCATCCTAAACATATATAGTTGCAGTAGTGTTGTGATTTTAAATTATAAACTGCAACAATAAAAAGTGATTTCGAAAATCGATTTTCTTTATTAATATGTCAATGATTTTAATAAATTAAACTGTCGCTATATAATTAAATTAATTAAATTTTTTTTTTTTTGCATCTCCTTGCATATTTAATTATACAGACATTGATTACATAAATTTTCAATTTTATCGTTACATCAAATAAATATTCTTCACAGTTTTCTATTTTAATTAATTTTTTTTTTTTCTTTTTTTTTTTTTTTTAATTCATAACTCAATTAACTTATTTGTGCGTAAAATTCAATTTCCTTTCATTATAAAAAAAAAAACTCGATATTCTTGATGTTTTGATGATTACGTAATTTGTAGATTTAATGAGTAAATCAAACACACCTATTAAAATTCTTATCATGATTTGATGATTTATTGATAAAAAAAAAATATATATCTATAACATAATTAATTAACTAGAGAGCTTGATTTTATGAAAATTAATAAAAAAGAAATAATAATAATTTCACTAGAGAAATATACTCTTTACTCTGCTGATATCATCTTAAACTGATCGCTTTTATAACAAATACCAAATTCATTTTATAAGTCAAAAATCGCTTATAATGTTTGCATAGGTTAAATTTTTTTGACAGTTTTACTAATTACAGCTCAGCTGATCACTATAATTCGTTTTTATTTCAGTAATTTTTTTTATAATTTTGATTGGAAGAAAATAAGCAATTATTAAAATCTAAAAAGTCCCACCTAAAATATTATAACTAAATTCCTATAGGATAAATCAACAAAATATGTATTAATTACTACGTATATATTTACATACATATGTGCACATAATAACATTATAATAAAATTAATTATAAATATTATTTTTGATGGACTAGTTTATTTAAGCATACATATGTATATATACAATTCTATATAACACATTAATAAATAAGTTTGCATAATATACATAATTTTTATCAAATGAATCACGAATTCCATATTCGTGTATACATATTTAGATTTATTAAAAGGCATTATTAAATTACAAAATAGTAAAACACTTGACATAACCATAATATTATATTTTATGTAAAATGTTATGTGTTCATTTGTTTATAGCACCAAATAATTCACATTTATGTGTATACAATATAGATAGATACCTACTGTATATACGGTGTACATAGAATTGATTGGAAAAGATAATTCAGTGCAAACAAAAAAGATTAATTATTGTCAACATAATGTAGAAATATTTTATGATTTAATTATTTGATAAGGGATCCCTCTAACTCTGCTATTACTTTTTTAGAATATTTAACAATTAAGAAGCAAAAAAAAAAAATATTTAGGCTTTGCCATTAATTCATTAAAATAGTACGAATAACGAGTTTTCCAATTATATAACTAAGTATATAAATCATAAAAGATGAAATTTTATTATATAGCTAGCTGTATTTTATTATTAAGACTTTTCCGGTGGAAATATGAAAATTTTCAGTATATATGCGTATTAAAAATAATTTTTGATGCTTTTGAACATATTATGAGAAAAATTGAGATAATTAAAGTGTAAATCAAATTTTGGGGAATTGCATCAATGGGTATATTATAAATATATCTAACATAGTTTGTTTTCTTCTTTTTTTTTTCAAAAAAATAAGAATATCTAAAAATCTACAAATATAAAATTTTATAAATACTCAATTAACAAGCATAAACTCTTCATTAAAAATCATACTTTCACTAAAAATTTCTTAATTTCAAATTTCAAATTTAGGTGAACTGATACATTACACCGACGCTGGAACAAATGCAAATAATATTGAAATAAAAATGTGTTCGCCAAAAATACTTAAAACACATAATAATTCTTATGACTTTAAAAACCCATATATTGAAATATAACTCAGCAGGTGCTCAAAATATACTTTGTAATGTTTGTATCTTATAAACCATTATTAAAATTCTATACGAGAGTGATAATGTTTAGACATCAATATTTATGGCATATAATTTTCAGAAATTTGTTCAAAAGGAAATAAAAATTTTATAATTTTATTTTACATGCTCAAAAAAGGGAAATTCACCTCTTTTTTTCAAATTTACTAAATTTACAAAATTAAAACGAAATAAATAATACCTTACATAACATTATGCGTAACCTACAACTTTTTTTAAATTTTTTAAAATAGGATTTATATTTTAAGTTATAATGTGACTTTTATAGTACAGAACTTAAGTAGCTTTTGAATTGAACTCCAAACTTCTTGATGTACCAAAATTATCAAAATTACCGACGGAAAAATATAAAATTTTAAATTGTATGAAAAAATGGAAATTGAACTTATTATGTTTTCTAATCATAAATTTTATTAATATCAATCAATTGTTTATCAAAAATTATAGCATTTTTGTCGAAACCAAAAATTTTTTGTCATTACATTTGAATTCAGAATTTGTTGCTTAAAGTTTCAACATTATAAAATACTTAAAACAGGTGATTGTTTGTCCAGAAACAAAATTAAATTGGATTTTTGTTTATTTAGGCGTTGATATTTTTATTTCAAACTCTTTTGTATAAAATCCATATGCCCAAATGTTAAAAAAATGTAAAGAATAATCAATAACATTTTAACAAATTAATAAATTAAGAAAAAAATTTCAATGTTAAAATTAAATCTCTTAAGAATTTTTATTTCTTCCAATAATTTTTAATCTTATTAAAAGTAATAAAAAAAATTAAAATTAAATTTTAATAAATAATAAGAATATAAAACCTCCATATAATTTTGCCAATAAAAATAAAATAAATTATAAAGCCGTCGCTAAATTCTTAAAATTAAGACACAAACAAATTTTTTTTATTATTTTTTAATGTTTTTTAACCGATGATATGTACTAAAGATACAAAATAATATGAATTTAATGAGAAATATAAAATTTGAGATATATTTTTAATATTTTATTCTCATTTTTTTATATCAAAGAATATGTAACTATTTAGCTGTCAAAAACATTTTTACCCCTCATGAGTCCATTAATACAAATGTAAAGCAAAATTACTCGAATTTATAACACAACGAAATATTGTGGTTCTTGTTTAATATATCTAAATATTTACAATTCCATTCGTTCCTATGCTCAAAAAATACTTATTTTCTTTAATAAAAAGATACGAATTATTCACTCAAAATTTATATTTTGATTGACTCATTCTACTCTTATAGTATTTTGGAGTTAATTTATAGTTTTTATGTATTGAATTATGTTTTCTTCCTTCATCATGGAAGCTGCTCAATTGCATTAAAAATATAGAGAAAATAATTATTTTTGCTTATGTATGTAATAAAATCAAATACTATATGTCTACACATAATCATAAATATAACATTTATATACAATTACATAAATTCTATTAAAATTTATTTAATGAATGTGAGTTGTTGGGCGAGAACAATTTACGTCACTTTATTTTTTTTTTTAATTTTATTAAATTTTTAAATAATTAATTTTTTTTCTTTTTTGATTCGATTTGAAATTTTTTTTAAATCTATACCTAAATAATGTTAATTTGACATGGAAAAAATTCTTCTTAGTCAAATATTAATTTAAGTTTGTCCAAATAGGCTTTTTTCTTTTTCCTATTTAGTTGTAATGAACTTAAAAATTTTTTTAGAAAATATCCAGCTTAAAAGTGAGTACAATACCCTAAATTGATTACTAACCATTATCACTAAAATTCAAATTCAAGAGCTTTAAGATATTTTGAGGTTTAAGGAACCAAACTTATGTTTTTCCTTTACCGCATAATAAATGAAATTAATATAATTTCTATAATACGGAACTATCAAGAATAAAAAAAAAATAAAATGTTTTTTTATTAATAGGAACTTTATACTTTTTGATAATTAAAATAAAATATTGTTGTTATTAAAGATTGTATATTGCGTCCAACGATATGACATTTACCATTATTTACTATTTAAATTTAAGCCCGATATGGTATCTATTTTTGACGTGCCAAAAAAAAATCCAAACATAAATATTTAACAATTTTTATTTTAATTCTGACAAATCATAAGCTGACTTATGTTATAAAAAATCTCCAATAAAATCACCGATAATGAACATTAAAACCATCAAAATCTTTGATAAAACCAAAAAAAAAAATCACTTAACCACAATAAATAAACCAAAAACTAAATCGAAGTTTTTTTTTTCTCAAAACTCTTTTATTTCAATTTAGAAAAGAGACAGCATTAAATCTCCCCGAATTCATATAAAAACAGAATCCCCAATTTTATAATGGAACCAGAAAAGAACAAAATAAAAAAATCATCGAACCACAAGAAAAACAAAATAGAATCACAAAACTAACTAAAGGGTTGGGGATCTAAAAAATAAAAAAAATAAAATCAATCAACATAAAAAAAAAATTATAACAAGACGCAAAAGAAAGATACTAAGGGCGTTTACAATTAATTGAAAAAAAAAAAATGTATTATATAAAAAATTTTAACTTTTATCTTTCAGTACACAAATACTTCCAAAAATACAGGGGAAACATATTTTATACATATTTGTGCTCACATAAAATATCAAGAGATTAGTGTTACCAACTATTAACAAACATTTTAATAAACATTCTTATTTAAAATAGTTTAATGAATATAGAAAGCATCAGATTTCCACCGCAATTTTAAATCTATAATAACTATGGAGGGATTTTAAATCAATTTCTTGGATTGTTACATTGCAACTTCAACAACAAAGTCCAAAGTCAAAGCACTTCACAAAAAAAAGGGATTAAATATACGTTAAACCTTGAATTTTCAAATTTCTTTTCTGTATGGTCACCTTGGCATTTTAGGTTTTGGTTCCTAGGGTAATTATTAACCTATACAGCCCAAATAAATAACTTTTGGAATTCATTATCAAAAAAAAAAAAATCAATTATTTTTCTTCAAAAATATTATAAAAAAATCAAAAAAGTTCTCTTTTGCAATAATTTCTCATACAGTTCTCATTATCTTATCCTGTTTCAGTTTCAGAGTTCGACAAGAAATACGTATGTGCAATACAACTGAAAATTTCATACATTAAAGGGCGCATGTTCATCTATCTCTCCCTGATTTTTAATACATTTTAATTTAACTTTCTTGCTATGTTACAGATTCATTTTGATTGGTTTTTCCAAAACAAAAATTTTCTTCACTATTTTTTTTTTCTGCACATAATTTCCCAATTTTTATGTTGTTCTTTTCTTTTTCTTATTTTTGTATGTACTTAATTTTCAATTTACGCGAGACACTAATGGCGATGATGATGAAAAAACAAAAAAAAAAAAAAAAAAAACAATTGTGCGGTTAGATCCAGAAAAGGTATGGGAAAAGTTCCATTTAAATTTCTCAAATGGGGACATTCTAGATTTCTGTTTTGTATATACACATTATCTTGTATATATAACTACACAAATAGATAGTAATAATAAATTTTCTTGTAGAATGGGGGGCAAAGTTACCAAAAAATACACTATAAAACGATTTAATGAAATTTAATTAATTTCTGCTTCATGATTTTGTGTATAAGTTTTTATGTACTCGATAGTGAGATAGATTATACTTGAAAAATCTTTAGATATAGAGGGTGTTGTACATTGTACAAAGTTAGGTACTTCTTGTGTATAGATAACTATTTTTCGTAAAAAGTTTGTGTATAGATATAATATATATAGCAATTGGAAAATTTATTAGTGTAGTATGAGAATTATAAAATTATCATTATAAAATAAACCAAAAACAAAATTATTTTGGAATAAAATAATTTAAAAAGAAAAAAAAAATTCAGATTAAGAATTTATTTAAATTAAACTAGCTTCATTGATGTTACGTTATTAACATCGACTGATGATGCATATACGATTAAGTTCAATTTAAGCTTATTTTCGAACTCAAGATCTATTTCAATAAAATTCAAAGATATGAACTTTGAATATGAGAATGAGATTTTAACAAAAATTATAATTACAGTCAGTTCGAGAATGAACTTATAAATTCAACTAAAAAGTTCAAGCCAATAGCTTACGACGAATAAATATGTCTAAACATTAAAATATATGGCCATTTTCTCAAGCAAGTTAAAAATATTTCCATGCTCTTAACATTTTCTGTCGATAAAAACATTTTGATAAAATAAAGTTAAATACCATAAAGGAAGCGTCTTTAAACAAATTGATTTTTAAGATACTGAATAGGTTCTGTCGATGGAAAATACCGTAAGAGTTTTCCAAAATTTTCTTTTTATCATTAAAGCATAAGATTTATTTATGTATACCATATTATTATTAAAAAGCGTAAAGCAAACATAAAAAAAAATGTCAACAAAAGTTAGTTTTTTTTTAAACTTTTAAAGTTCTTCTAAACAATCGATTTTCAAAATTAAAACAATTTAAAAATATTCAGGTTCTTAATTCAATATTATTTTATTGAAAAAAAAAAAACATATCATCAAAATTTTCAAGTGGGTACCTATATAAAGCTTTAATAAAATATTGCCATGGCTATAACAAAAAAAAAAAGGATAAGCCAATAAAACCAAATGACCAATGACTAATTTTCCAGTCATCAGCCCTCTGGGAAGTAAATGAAGTATAGTATTTCTCAAAAATACATTGCGTGCACGAAAATAATATTCCCTTATTTTCTTTTGCCCCAAAATCCAGGGATTTAGATTGTCTGTTTTTTTTCCCATCCATACAATATACAATTTGTAAGTTTTGCTTACTTTTATTTTATTTTTATTTTTTTTTAACAAACATATAAAAAAAAAGACAATTTTTCTTAAATTGCTCTGATGATATGCAATTTATACAAAGTGTTTGGGTTTTTTTATTTTGGTAAATCCTTTGCGTAAAATAAAAAAGGTAAAATTTATGCGAAGGATTATTATTTTTTACCAAAAAAAAAAATACAAAAACAAAACAAATTAAATAAATAAATAAGTGCAAATTTATGTCATATAATTTTTTTTTTTTTAGGTATTAAGACCAAAATGTGTACAATTTAAATTTTTATGTTTGTAAATATTATGATATTTTCTAAAAATATAAACATAAATTGTCCAAAAAAATGGACATTATTTATGATTAAAGTAAAAGTTATTTACACATTGTGTATATGTAATTTATAACAAGCCTTAAATGTTAAGCTTTTTTTTTTTTTTTTTTTTTGGAAAATATACAAAAAAAAGGGAAAATATTAAATGCTCTTCTAGAAAATTAGATTTTTTGATTATATGTTGACATATTTAACATTTTAATATTATTGATGGGCAAAGATTATTTCTCGAAATATCTACTCGAACTGAATTCTCATCAAAATGCAAAAAGACAATTTGATTGGATATGAGTCTAGTTAAAGTTAGATACTTTAGAGCTTTTCAAAAAAGTAAGATACTTTAGAGCTTTTCAAATAACAGCTGCAACAAATTATTAGATGAACATTTATTCAAAGTTTAAATTATTATTTCATAATATTTTTATAGATTTCATTAAAGTTGTTTTTAATATATATTATGTAATATGAACCTGGGCTTAAGCTTATAATAATGAATAATAAATGAATAAATAGTGATCGTTTGACTGTCTCACGGAACTGCTAACCTCTTTAATCATATAATAATACTAATACGTATAAGTCTTCACTCAAAATTATCTTAGGTGGCACAAAATCCTTTTCACAAGGAAATGCGGCATAATAATTATTATGTATTAATTATGATACTATATTAAGTAATTGTAAAGAAATTCACAAATTAAATTTAACGTAAAAATATTTAATTAAATTTAATATATCTAAAAAATTCACTTATATATACTAAAACATATTGTATATATATTAATATTTATGTTCATTCATAATATATTAAAACAATATGCATAAAATATCTTTAGGATAAATAAATTTTCCTTCACCTTTAACATGTTTCACTTTATTATAAAAATTAATTTTCATAAGAAATAGCATTTTCTTTTATGCTTTCATTTTAAAAGGCCTCGCAGGTATAACATAAACCTTTATAACACCTTCCTTATATGGCTGCATGAAATATTAAGTTTTATTAAATTAAAAATGCATACAAATTTATTATATTACAATAAAATACGATAATAATTTTAATAATAATTTAATTTCTAAACATGAATTTTGCGAGCAAAAAAATTTACATAATGTATTACAGCATATTTTTAAAAAATATATTTTTTTTCCCTGGTTACACTTGCGTGAGTTACTATACTACTGCACTAGATTGCGGGGGAAACTAAAGATGTTTTTGATTTTATAAGATTCATTTTTAATTGTTCGTTTATTGTTTTATATTTTAAGTATATAGTTTGTGCCTTTTGTAATAATCAAATAAAAACAAAATTATGTGCTAAACATAAAATTTAAAAATTTACTGAAGTGTTTTTTCCTGTTATTTTTATATGGACATAATGTTTATTTAGATAAAAATTGAAACAATAATATCAAATCTTACCACAATTCAATGAGTCATTAACGTAAAATTTTGCTGGGAAAATATAGTCATTTAGATACTAACCACTTGGCACAGTACATATTTCATTAAGAATCGTCCCATCCTATCAAATTAGAATATTTTCTTGTTTACAGTGAATTGTTTTTCAAAATTTTCTTTTTTCCCAACGGAATAAGAATAATAATTTACATCACAAAGTGGATGATGAAATTACTTGAGCTTATACTTAATATATTGTTTCTTCACAGATTGTACAAAATGTGAAAAATAACACGAAAAAGTTTGGTTAAGCTCCTCATTGTAAGTGTTCTTGCTATAATTAGTAATCAAATGTATATCAAATGTACATGATCTTTTTATTTTAATAGAAAAGCTTCAAAAACAATATTTATTTGATTCGTTTATTTTAGATATTAAAAGAAATATTATTTCTGCAAATATAATTATTTATTATTTATTCAAAAATATTAAAATTATGTTCGCCACAAACAGAGAATATTATATCTATGTTTATTATTTTTCGCATTTTTTTTTGTAATCAAAACATTATTTCTATAATGGAATTATTTATAATTCTTTCGAAAAGATAATTTTGATTGAATAAACTATTAGTAAATAAATGTCTTAATAGAATAGGTCAAATGTACAAAATTTTATTACCCATTATAAGTATATATTTACATTGATTTTCTTATAGAGATTAAGAAAAATTTGCAATTTTTTTTTTGCTGCTAACCATTTTTCATATAAAATTTTTCTTACTAAGTAGATGGCTAGCAAATTATAAAAAAAATTATATTGATTTACGCGTCGTCGTACTTATATATGTTAACGTTAGAATAAAACTGACAAAAATGAGCAAAAGTATGAATTTGAATAAAGCCTTTTCTATTACAATACTATAGTAGTAGATAGTAGAGTTTGGACTACTGAAAACTCTACTATCTACTACACAGTACCGTTTCTGTGTTGCCGCCCTTGTTAATACTTACAAATTTTGTATAGCAAAATTTAAAGTTTTGTCATGGAATTTAAAAAAAAATATATAAGTAAATTGGGAAAAACAAAAAAAAATTAGAAGATGTTTTAAGAAAACTTGCCTTCTGCTTAATTCGACTAACTTTATTTTTTTTACAGTTTGATACTCCAAATTAAAATCAATTTTTTTATATAATATAATATAATAATATAATAGTTGGTCGGTGGCCGCCCTTCGACTTGGCCGCTCACGTGCGGGGGCACATTCTGCACCCCCGCCAGGAACGGGCCTGCTAGTACACTAGACTCTACTGAAAAAAAGGATTAAACCACAATAAAAAAGCATTGTTTGCGAGAAAAATTAGTTTCAATCTGATTTCAATAAAATCCTACATAAAATCCTACGATAATAGAAGACCTCTTTATTGTTGCATGAAAAAGTTAAAACGGAATGTCGAAATTTAGAATGTTCAATGTCTACATCTAGTATTTTGAGATAATTTTCAATAAGTTTTGCTTTTGAGGCTGTCATCTTCGAGAATTTTGTTTTTGAGATTTAATTATATCCAAACCTTTGTTATATTTCATATAAAATACTGTGTAGTATTATAAAATCACGTAAAATTAATAATAATAAAATAACAAAAATGAATTTAATTTAAAATAATAAATTATTTTCCCTAAAGGAGTTTTTATTTTAAACAATAATAATAAAATGAAATAAAATTGAAAATTCGCTGATAGCTATATATTTATAAATATATATGTATATATATATATATATATATTTTCTTTTAAAAATGTGAAAAAATATTGGCTCGCTTATATATTATATATATTTTTATATATAAAAGAAAACTACAATTTATACATATTTTTTTTTTTTGTTGTTATTGAACGCAATTTTAAAGTCGATTTTTCTTCATATCTCTTTTTTTCCATGGAAAATTAAATCATTATAATTATTGTCTAGACAAAATGAAGTAATTTTATTTGATATTTACAATAAAAAAAAAAATATAAATTTTTTACAACAAATTTATATATTAATCAATAAAATTGTTCAATTTTAATGATTATAAATAAATGATTAGGAATACAATCTTATATGAGAATTAAATTAACAAAAAATAATTTTTGATTTTACGTACCTAAAAAAAAATTTCTATAAATTTATTTTTCTTGACTTTATTATTATAGGTATTCAATAAAATATGATATAACCACCCACAAGGCTCTTTAATGTTAGATAATTCTATGAAAACCTATAAGCGTTCGTGGCTCCTAGAAATAAATTTTAATAAATAAATAAATAAATTACACATGTTCAATCAAAAAAATATTCGAATATAAAATATATTCTAATAAAATACATAATTGAACTGAAATTTCGGAATTGATCAAGACTATATGGCCACAAAAAATGATATTACCATGAAATCAACAAATCTTCAAATTTTGAACCGACATACAACCCAATACCTAATTTAAATGAAAGATGAGCAAGTTAAATACAAATGCCTCTAAAAAATTACAACTACAATATTAACAACAATATTAACTTAACTGCGGGCGGCGGATCCAAGAAATTGTATTCTATAATCATATATTACTAGTAACGTGAGATACGAGAATAATTTTGGAAATTTTAACAAACTATATACCTCTACAATGAATACATATATTACAATGAATGGAAAAATTTAGAGTGAATCAAAAATAATTTTATCATGCACTGATAAAACTTTATTTTAATTATATTTTAAATTAAAAAAAAAATTAAATTATATAAATTAAATTAATAAAATATAACTATATAGTTAAATTTAATAGATTTTAAACGAACAACATCATTTATGTACCCCTAAAAGCTTCAATTTTCATTTAAAAAGTTTATTTTTTTTCTTTAATAAAAATAGAATTTAAAACATATATTTTGATAACATCTTACCAAATCCTCTTTCAAAAATACTTACCTTTTGAATAAGAGACTTTTATAATACAAAGAAAAAAAAAGTCTAGTTGCTTTTATGTTGTATTCTTTAATTTTATATTATATACTTTTGCAAAAAAAAATATCATAATAATAAAATTTAACTACAGGAAAGAAAATTTAATAAACTAATTTGAATAAAGATATTTTCCATTTGCATATAAAAACCTATCCTTAAACCAAAAATTATGCTTCTTATAATTTGTAAATAAATGTTTAAGTGTCAAAATTTCCACTCTTTTTCTGAACAACAAAAACACTGCAAAAATCTAAATAATTTTTTGTAAAATTAGTTTTGAAAGTGAAATGAAATTTTAAAATTATAATAATCTTCAGAACAATGTCATTTGATAACTTCCTCATTCTCGTAAACTTTCTTTTTCACTAATAAAAAAAAAAAACTACAAAAAAATATGCTTTAAGTAACTTGATTTTAGTAGATTTCTGAGAAATTTAGAACTTTATTCGAATTCTTAACGAAATTCAAATTGGTTGATTAAAGTTAAAGTAATTAAGACTATTTAATAGTGTAAACGTTAATTTGAAACTTGTTAAGATTTAGATGGTTCGGCTACTTTAACTATAATCAATATAATCGAAATATTCCTAGCTGGTGTTTAAAATACGGAGTTCCTTCTAATGTTTCCTTTGCGTTTTCAATTTCCCAAAAGTTCAGCGATATGATAAAAGAAGTTGTTGTATTGAATCCGACAGTAAAAACTGATTATGCGGCAAATGATACGAAATTACACATTTGTTTTTCCAATTTACAATTTGTTTTATTTTTTTTTACATAACTACATATTCAGAAGAATATAAAAACATCATTTTGTTCACGAAAGAAGAACATTAAAAAAATTCCTTTAAAAACGATTTTCCAAAATTAAGTCCCTAATAAATTATTTTATAGTCAGAGACCCACAAGTACATTTCCCAAAATACATATTCAAACTTATTTTCTAAATCGAAATTACTATATATACAAAATTATTTTATTGGTGGCTAAATATACCAAATTAAAACACCAATTTATTAATTATTGCATCCACAAATGGTAAATAATGTAATTTTATTATTGTACGTTATATTATTTCGAACTTTTTTTTTTTGTAAAAAAGATATCAGAATATTGTACATAATATTTTAAGAACTTAACTATTTATCTGTACGCAATTATTATAAACTTCCATAATCGCTGAACTACAATGTGCACGTGCAATTCATGCGACAACCATATAAAGAAAATAATTATCTTTAAAAACTATCTTTAGAGGTTTTCATATTCAAAACTTATATTTATTTTAAATTAAATTCAAATTGTTATAAAGTTAATTTTCGTTTGAAAACCATATAATATATATTTGAATTTTTTGGCTAGTGGCAAATGGTGGAGAAAAAGAATATTTAAATATTTCCATCAATAATTCCATATATTATTATCAATAATAATAATTAATCAATAAAAGAAATTAGATTAAATGTGTAAGTTCTATACTAAGGAATTTTTGTATTTTGTATTATTCTCCTAGTTTGATTCTAAGCCCTCATTATTTTACTAATGAGCTACGATGAAAACGTTCCGATCAAGTCACTATAATATGAATTGAAGTGTTAAGGCGGATTTAATGTTGTAATTCCATTATTAATACGTACTAAAGTATAGGTCAATGTGGGATTTCGTTATATTCCCCTTCACAGTACGGTGAGGGTAAAAAATGTAAAAAAATTTTAACTGATGACAGCGATTCTTTAAATTCTTTAAATTGCCGTTTGTAACATGGTTTCGCTGATATTTTTTGTTAAAAGAAAAAAAAGCAAACACAATCTGTAATCCTCTTTCCTACATAAACGTTTTTGAAGCAAATTAGTGTCTTTAATAATTTAAAAATTTTAAACAAAAAAGAATTCAAAGTTAGAGAAACAAATAATAAGTTAAAAAAGAAAAACTAACTTATTTTGCATGGATTTTATATTTAAAAACTTTTTAATCCTGAGAATTTTTTTTTTTTTTGTTAGATACGCATGGGTAATAATTTTTCCTATATAGTACCATTATTATGTATGTACATAAAAAGTATAGTGTACAGATAGATATATAGTAGTTAATAGTTGATATCTTTTTTCGGAGGAAAAATTACAGAATAAGCAGACTAAGAGAAAATTATATATATAATGTATTATAAGAACCACATTTAAGTCAATAAATTTAATTTTCATATTTTTTTACTTAATTTAAATGAAATGTTTCTTAACAAAATAATGATATGAAACACAAAATTTTCTCAACTTCACTCACAATCTAAGGTTAAATAATTATCAGCAACAATAGATAGTTTATCAGTACGATAAAATATCCATAGAGACACATGCAAACTAGGCGCTGACCAAGACGTGGCTAAAATAATAAAATATCTCCTGTTTCGAGGAAACCTTTAGAATGAGGGATTACAGAAATATCAGTGATCCAAATTGATTCAGACTGACAAAATTAAAAACTCATTTCGCAATACATCTCACAAAGCTTATCTTAAAATTGTTTTTTTTTTTTCGCAAATATTAGTAATTTAAATTTGCTAAGATTATCAAGAGATATATATCCGCCTATTTTACTGATATAAAATTTGCACTTTTATTAACCAAATAACATATATATACAACAAAAAAAATTGTCTAAAATACGATTAAGGAAGGAAAAATTTATTTTTTAAGATATCAAAAAGTAATAAATTCATTTATAATCAAAAATTTTCAAAGCCTTTAGCAGAAAATATCACACAGAAATAAATGAAACAAAATTATTCTATTGAGGCGAAAAATATGTTGTGTGATCCACGCGACTGATAACAAAAAAAATTTTCCATAAATTTTATTACAACATGTTTTGCAAAATGAAAATATAGTTTATTAGGTGTTTTCTAATCCTATTTAATGGAAAAATAAAGTAGTTAAAATAATAATTTGAAGCAATAACAAGGGAATTATAGATAAATTTATATTTATATATGTATAAAAAAAAACAAAATAACATAAAATAAAATCTTGATTAATTATCTTAGGAAAATTATCTTAGTAGTTATATGTTTAAAAAAAAATCCTTGAACTAACGCATAAAATATGGATTGGCTAAGCAAATCTTTAACACCGTGTGAAATTTTACTAAAAAGTTTTTTCAATTCTATTTTAATTCTACATCGTGGAAGTGCATTTGTTTTGACAGTTTTCAACTAAGTTAAAGAGAACATTATTGATATCGCAAAATTCTAATATTTATTGTAGAATCTCACTTTTATTCCTACTCCACTATAATATTCAATAATATTTTATTCAGCTTATCAATGCCGAATATTAAGTATAACATTCTCTGAGTTTTACAACGGAATTAGAAGGTATCGACCTGCCAGGACCGAAGTTATTTTCATGTGTAATTTACATATATATTATTTTACAATTTTTAATAGATTCGAAACTGGCGCTGAAAGTGGATTCAAAGAAAATTGGTATAAAAAAAGATTGTATTGTATAGAAATCAAAATGTTGAAAATGGGCCCCATTTATGACTTTTATGGGGTACTGTTTTTTCTGCAATTGTCATCTTTCTATTTTTTTTCAATAAATTAAATAATTTTTAAGGGCCTAAAATGCCAATTAGGTTAAACATTTTAATATAATTTTCCAAATAAACTGAATGTACTTATGTATAGAAAATTCTGGAAAAATATAAAAATTTTATACTAAATTTCATATAAAAAATAATGAAATTCTCAAGAGTTCCTCAAAAATTATTTTATTTCTAAATAATAAAAATAAAAATCTTCTCAAACAATAAAAATGAATTCTTTATTAAAATAGAAAAAAAATCATTAATTTTCCTCTATAACTTCGAAGTTCGTTCAAACTTCAGACTAAATAATTTTATTTTTTATTTTTAGAAAGAAAAACTTTAGACAAAAATACATTTTGAACTTTAAATCGTCATTTTAAAACGTTTTTATTAGTTCACTTTGTTGTTCGGTACAAATTTTGTAATCAATTTTTCAGGTACTTCTCGATGAGATAGAGGCTTGAAAATAGGAGCATAGGTCAGAAATGGATGACAATGCAACATAATGTAAACATTTTTGTCGTTCCACGGTTAAATCCATGGTTCCACTGATTCCGAAATCAGGCCACTGTACCGATTTGGCTGAAATTTTGAACTTAAGTAGCATTGGAATCCGAGATGGTTATAGAATATTAGAAATTTTGATCCGAGGCTCCGACGGGAGGGCTACCTTAGAAGCCGGTTTTGGAATTTACGAATATTCCGATAAAATGTTGTAGCGTTGGATCCGAAAAGCCTATTTAAAAAACTGGGTGTTGAAAGGCCCTCAACTGTTACGCTAGGGCTCAATACAAATTTCGAAATTTTGAAAATAAGGGGATAAATTTCGAAATTTATATTTATGCGATCCCTCTAACTACAGGCCCATTGCTCTTACTTCTATTCTGTCCAAAGTAATGGAATCCCTTATTAACAATAAAGTTAAAAAATACCTCGAATGCAACAAATTGCTTAGTGACCAGCAATATGGTTTTCGTACGAATAGATCGACTGGTGACCTAATGACATGTTTATCCCACAAGCTCAACGCCAGTCTTCACAATTCCGGTGAGGCTTGTGTTGTTGCTTTGGATATAGCTAAGGCTTTTGATCGAGTATGGCACCCAGCTTTGATTTCTAAAGTTAAATCAATGGGTCTAGGATCAGCCTTTGTCAATTGGATCCGCAACTTTTTGTCTGGCCGTTCTATTCGTGCTGTTGTGGATGGGTACCAGTCACATATTTTTAATATCAACTCCGGTGTACCCCAAGGGTGTGTTCTCTCCCCAACCCTTTTTCTAATTTTCATCGATGATCTTCTGAAATCAACACTCAACCCCATCCACAGCTTCGCCGATGACAGTAACTTGGTAGCATGCTACGATTTTATTAACAGGAAATCAGCATCTTCAAATGCTGTTACTACTAAACGCAATTTTTTGCAAAGTAGCATAAATCACGACCTTACCACAATTTCACAATGGGGTCTTCTCAACAGAGTTGAGTTCAACGCATCCAAAACTCAATGCTGCCTAATTTCTAGAAAGCTGTCAAATTTTGATCCCCAATTTTCTTTTCAAGGCGAAATTATTGCCAAATCTGGAAGCCTTGACATTTTAGGTTCGAAAATAACCAGCGATTTAAGCTGGAAAATTCATATTTTCGAAACGGCAAAAAACGCAGCGAAATGTCTTGGTTTTTTAAAAAGATGTAAACAATACTTTTCCCCCTCTGATCTCTTAAACATTTATAAATCCTACATACGACCAAAATTAGAATACAATTCGCATATATGGGCTGGTGCTCCCAAAACCCATCTCGAATACCTGGACAAAGTTCAGAGGAGGGCTATTAGATTGATAAACAATCACCAAACCACCAGCTCATTAACTTCACTCAACCACCGTCGTAATGTAGGTTCACTTTCCATTTTTTATAAATACTTTGTTGGAATGGATACGTGTTCCCTGGAAGTAAAAGCCCTACTTCCTCAACTTCAAGTATTTTCACGTCAAACACGTACCGCTTCAACGTCACACCCATTCTTCGTCAAAATTCCCAGATGTGATAGAACGAGCTTTGGAGATTCGTTTTCAATTCGCACCTCGAAAATATGGAATGCTCTCCCATCAAAACTGTTCCCAACAGCTGGGGAACGTTTGATTTACCACTTGCGTCGCTTTAAGAAGAGTGTAAATGATTACCTACTAACTGTCCCACTTTTTAATCCCGTCTAAACTGCCAGTCCTCATTACCAAATCCATATTTCTTATAGTATAAAAGGTATCCCACCTAGTGATTTGGTAACTTTAATAAAAAAAAAATAAATAAATAAAATAAACGATTTATCTTGAACTTCAGAATTTCGACCCCAAAAGAAGCAAAAATTTAACTTTGTTTTATTTTACAAACTATTTCATGTTTTCTATTTCCCGGACTTAACTTGACAATAAGATTTAAAAAAATCAATAATATTGAACTTTAAAGTAATTTTCCCAATTCACCAGAAAATAAAGCATATGAGGACCTGACAAAAAACTTTTGTGTTACATACTGCCACCCAAATATAACTAAGAAATTAAAATAAAAAAAAAACAAAATGAAATAAAATATTTCCTTCATAACGATAATAATTTTTCCATTTTCATCAAAATATTGTTTTTTTTTTCTCCAAAATCCTATATAATTATATTGCAGTAACGTGATTTGGTTACCAATAAATTTATTATAGGAAGCTTCTAATGTTTTGTGATTTTTGACTTTTGGCAATAAAATATAACAATTTTTGTTCAAGAAAAAATATGATATTTTACCTTCATAGAAAAAGAAAATAAGGATTCTGTAATATACAACTGATTTTGTATATTAATTGTATATATACTACTCACTATATGATAATATTCTTCAAAATAATCGGAGAGCACGATTAATACATGGACATGGAATTAGTTACATTTATCAATATTTTCTTTATAAGAACAAAAATATTGAACTGAATTATAATTCAATCCAAATTTCATTTTTATGAAATTCGGACTACAGAAACATTTCTATTTATCGCTTCTGAATAAAAATTGGGGCTTAATATCTAAATATTTCTGAAGCTTCATAGATGTACAAGATTGTAAATGATTATATTCTTTTTTTTGTTTTTAAATTTTTCTACTTATTTTAACCACAAAAATTAAAATTGAAATAAAACGCTCGTTTACAAATTTAGTGATTTTCAGACATATTACAAAATAACAAAATATAACATTAATTTTGCTCTTTTTAATTACATTGTTAAGCTTATGGGTTATTCAGAATAATTTATAAACTCCCAATTTAATTTATTTCGTCTGGTTAGATATATGTTATGCTCCCTTGTGATATAATTCTATGAAAGTAAGAATTTTTTTTTCATTCATATTTTCAATTTTATACACCCCAAAATTTTTAAAAGCAAAATAGAAAATCTAGAAAAATAAAAAATAATTTAATCTTTCAATGCGTAGCAGGAGAAAAAAACAAATTTTCTCCTAATGTATAAGTATTTGCAAGGAATTTTACAATACAGACATTTCATTATTATAATTTGTAATATCTATCATCATTATGGGTCCAAAAACTTTTCCAGTGTGAGAAAAAAAAAATGAAATATATAATAAGAAAAAAAGAATATAAGAACTTCAGCAATTTATTCCATCATTAATACATATTATATTTAGTTCAATTTGCTTAAAATTTTTGTTTAAAAGTCGAACTGAAAACTAAAATAAATTTATTTTCGAATCGAAACTTTATTTGTTCAATTTTACTTATCTAAATAAAGTGCAATTAAGATTTTAGAATTTTTGAGAGATAGAATTCTCATATATATAGGGTATAAGGAGGCACTTTGAGGTGTATAAGAAAAACAGAAGTAGACATCTACAGAATGTAATTTATCAAATTGTTAATTATAATGTATAATATAGTATGTACTATTATATTTAATAAGAACTTTGCTGTTAAAGAATTATATTCGTCTGTGAAACTAATGAAATTTTAAAAAAATTCGAACATTCCCATTTCTAAAATACACATACATATTATGTTAACTAAATGCACTATTTAATATAAATTATATGCAGATTTTGGTTTAAATTCTCAATTTATGAAATTCAACAAACATTTTTTAGTTAGCATTCTTCATATCACCTTCTTATACATATATTTAATGCTTCAATATTTTATTGTTAAAGTGATAAAACATCATCAAATAAATTTCTCTACTATTAATGTTACAAAGGCTACATGATGTACTTATTATTTCATTATTGATGATGATAAATTTCATTCTTTTATATGTTATTAAGTATTCAGAACGTTGCTAATAGAGCGCTAAGTACTATGGTGATTTTTTGATACCTTTTCTAAATTGGTTTTATTATTAATTTTATAGTGTAAGTATATAAAAAGAAAATTTTATGTAATTTTAATTTTAATGAAATTTACTTAAAAGGTGGACAAATAAATTATGTCTATGTCAAAATATTTTTCATCTTTTTATGTTCGATGCATATAATTTTTAATATTTATTTTAATTACGTTCCTTGTAAAATGTCCTCCGAACAAAAATGAAAACTTCAAAAGTAGACTCAATGCGGTTGAGTTTAGTTGTCAGACTATTCGAAAACCGCTTAAGAAATGTCAAATGTGCATATATATTGAACAAAATTTGATGTTAATATCTTGATAACTAGGGATTGCACATTCGAAATTCGAAATTCGAGAATTCCGGAGTTCGTTTTCATAATATAGTTTCGAATTCCGAAAATTTCCCAGCGAATTCCGAAATTAAAATTTATTTTTTCGTGCTCTCACCAACTTTTAAATAATGTTTTCGTTTATATTCTATATTCTAATTCTATATTCTAATTCTAAAATTAAATCTGAAATGAAATTCTTTGAAGAGAACGGCTTTCGTGGCAAAATATTAGAGTCCGCCTACTCATTTTTGATTTTGATTCCGCCATCGAGCATGGAGTCTGAGCGAGCTTTCTCAATTGCAGGTAACTTTTGTACAAAAGTTCGTTCGAGACTCGGAGACGCAGCTTTAAATGATCTCTGCTTCGTCGAAGCATATTTTAGGCAAATAAAACAATAATTTTATATTTTTTATTGTTAAATGATATGCCAAATTAGAATGTTTCTGTACAATAATTTTATGTTTATATTTCGTTTTAAATAATATAGTTTTTTAACTATTATTGTTATTTAATAATTGAATTTGGTATAATTTTACAGTATGTTCCATTTTTATTTTTAAAAAAAGTATTTTTTAGTCAATAAATAACAATGAATTATCTCAAATAAGTTATTTTTATTATTTGTATAGACATAAAAAAAATTAATAATATTTCGGAATTCGACCGAATTCCGAAAATATTTAATTTCGAATTCCGATTTTTTTATTATCGTCAAAATTTGCAATCCCTATTGATAACGTTTCTTTTGTAAAATCTAAGTTTCTTACAAAAACTCAGTTTACTGTGGATTACTGTGGATTTTCACCATTATAATTACTGTGGATATACCATTAATTGAATTTTCCCGGATTAAGTTCGAAAATCGATTAAATCTCATATTGAGATTTTACCTTGAAGCCTTAATTCTAAATGATCTAAACAATTCATGCAAAACTTTTGTTTTTATTTAATTTCCAATTTTTTCTAATAAATTTAATAATAAAATAATAATAAAAAAAAAACAAAACCTCTAGTGATAAAAAAAAGGGTAATAAAAACAAATTTTCTAAAAAAATATTTTCATTATAAATGTTCAACACGTAAAAAATTTATTTTATTGTGCTATTTTTATTAAATAAAAATAATAAAATTTTATTTTTCTAGCCATTAAGCATTTTATGTGAAAACCCATTTTTGTAAAATTTTATTCAAAACAAAAAAACAAAAAAGGAATAAGCATAAATTGAGCAATATTGTTTCCTTTTTTTTTCGATTATTTTGTTTCAAATATATGTAATATACAATTTTTATGAAATAATATATTTATTTTATTTTATTTTTTTTTTATTTTTTCAAAATCAAATTACATCCAATTTATTCAAATGTGCAAAATTTGCTAGAAATAAAATATAAAAATATTTTCAAGCCATTTATTTTAGAATATAGAATTTACATTGAAATAATATGCTGAAATCAAAATAGTTTACACTTGAGAGAATATAAAAATTTGTTATACTTAAAGTTGGTGAAATGTGTTTTATTGAATGCGGGTTTATATGAATTTAAAGTTATTGTTAATAATTTTTCAAATATTTAAAAAAAATAAGATCAAAAAAGGCAGATCAAAGAATATGGATAAGATTATCCGAGTTATAATGATTTAATTCAATATTATCTCTAACATATATTACCATTTAATTTTTGATACAAAATAATAGTTTCAAAAGATGAAAGAGAGAGAAATGTGAAAACTAATAAAGATCTTCGTCTTTCATTCGAACTGCCTTCATGTCATCAAATTTTGGAGATGATCATGTCCTTCCCATTCAGATAGACAACATTTCACTAACTAACGAAAAACGTTTTGTCGATGTTATGACATTTGAGCTTATGTAACCTTTATATGACTTTATAATATAAATTCGAAAAAAAAAAATACATTATATATGATTTTGCAAATACAATAAAAAATTTTAAATTCATGTATTTAACTTATCCACAAAAAAAGGTTTCAATTTATATGTAAATTTTATTTTAGTGAAAAAATACCACTTATATCCTTCCCATCTTATGAATACATATAATTAAATCCTTTTTATAAAAAAAAAAAAAAAAAACAGAATCAAATTCATCAACAATTTTACTATACCTGCAAAAATGCCGTAAGTCACACAATAGTATGAGTAAATTTCAATGGAATATTGTACGAATTATTGGTCCTTTACCCGGAAACTTAATTCTTGAAATTCGAGTGTCTTGGCTCTAATTATTATTCAAAATCGAATAAAAACACCATGCAAGACATAATACATATAATTTTTTAATATGTTATTCGAAATAAAACATATAAGTTAGAAATATAATGGGTATAAATTTAAAATATGAGTAAACGAAGACAAAGATTACCATACAGACCTTAGCCTTTGTTACTGGAATTATTCAACTTATTATTAAGCATTAAGGAAAAGAAAACCCGCCTTAAGTATTGATATTTATCGTAAACCTAATCTTATATAATAAATTTTAAAAACTAACTAACTGATCAGCTGTCAGTGATGTATGATAAATTTCTTGATGAAAAAACAGCTATATATATGAATAATTAATAAATTTTCCTAATATTTCAATAAATTTAAGACCTTCGTTGGAAATCTTAAATAAAATAAAGAATGTAGTGATAGCATGCCTTCAGAGGCTACAAATTCGAAAAATTTACTGGTTGCACATATTACACAATAGTTTTAAATAATGAAGATTTAATAATAAAAAAGACCTTTATTGGCACGAAAAAGGACATGGTTGGCAACAAAAGGGTCAAACATAAATTTATATAAAATTAAAAAAAAAAAAAAACATATCTATACAAATTTATATCAAAAACTGATGATGGAGGAGTTTTTTTGGGGATAAAAAAAATTATTTCTTTTTTCTTTTAATAGAGATATTGGGAAGCTGGGAAAAATTCAATATAATTTTTTGCTGAAAGGATTATTTTGTGAACCAATCAAGCAAAATTGAGTTAATCAAATTAAAATAAATTAAATTTGAAGTGTAAAAAATAGAACAATTTCTTCTTTTCTTTTTTTTGCATTTACTATTAGCCGTATTTTCCTTATTTTCCAGAAAAATAAGGGTTAAATTTTACATACATTTTAATAGTTGTAATAAGGAATTTATTACAATAAAATTATAAGACCTTACACTCTATTAAATTTGCCTTTTTTCTCAATATATATTGCCTACGTTTGAGTAACTATATGAGAAAAATTCAAGATAATCGACTTTTACATTGTAATTTGATAGGTTTTGAATAAATTACTATTCTTGTGGTTTGATGTAACCCTAATGTGTTATTTCAGTTTTATATTCGTAGTATTCATGTCGATATTTTTGTCTTTTTTGGACCCAGTAGTAGCCATCAGTTAGATGTTTGCTTCCCAGAAATAGAAATTCAGAAAATTATAAACTGTATATTTTCGTAATTTTTCACATATTCTACATGCAAAAATAAATAATGAAAAACCAAGAGTTTTTCCTATAAATATATACATTCAACATTCTATTTGTATATCGTCTAGTATAGAATAGCATTTCTAAATATTTATATTTTTTGTTTTTCTGTTCTTATTTTATTTTTATTTCACTCCTTCATCCTTGGATTAATTCAACTTTATATTAATTTGAAAATGATTCCTTTAATTACCTTTTATTTAGAATTATTAAAAATATATAAGTATATATAAATGTGTATAAATGTCTAATTCTTTTTGGCGGTATACAATATGATAATTATTTTTAAAAACTTTTGCAATGAACAAAAAGAAAAAAAGAGAAAATTTTATATTTTCATTTTATATTATCCTTTTTTATGTTCTTCTATATATTTTATTTTATTTTTATGGTAAATTTTTCTATCTTTGTATGCTCCAGTGAATACAAATTGCTTATTTAAAAATTTACAAAACAGCATTATGGGCACCTTACTATACACCAAAAAATTATGAGAATTAATATCACTATAACTATTATGTATTTAATAAGTAGGTATATATGTACATAATAATAAAATGATTCTGGGTACAATTTTCAAATTATGAATGAATTTTTTTTTTTACCTTGGAAATCTTTAAGGAAAATGTGTACGACGATGGAAAAATGTTTGAACATTAAAGTTTATGATTTAACTGGAATAATCATCAAAAATATATAATTTTTAAAAGAAAAATACAAAAACTAGTAGTATCCTCCTAATAATAAACTTAAATAAATCAAAACCAAATTTAAACCCAGCCCAAACTTACTTACAAATCGTCAATGTAATTTTATTGCTCAATGAAAATTTGACAAAAAAAAAATAGTTATTAAAAGAATTATATTTTTTTAACGTTTTTTGTATCTAATTAGCAAAATTTATAAATCTATTTGATTAGCATATAATAGTAATAATAATAATATATTAATACATTTTCAGAATAGAATAAAAAGGAATAAATTGATTGTCCATTGTTTGTTTCCTCATTTAATTATGTGTCATTCTTTTTATTATATGTATATAATGGGGGATGGAAATAAGGCCGCGGGAAATAAGGCCGCGAGGAATTTTATGCGGTCTTATTTCATTTTTCAAAACGAAATAAGACCGCGAGGATTTTTTCGCGGCCTTATTTCATTTTTCAAAATGAAATAAGACCGCAACAAAAAACCTATCGCGGCCTTATTTCCCGCGGCCTTATTTCACTGCGCCGTATATAATCGTACCACAGATTTTGACAATAAATAAACTAAAAAACAGAATATACATAAATCGAAATATAATTGAGAATTTTTGTGAATAAAGTTATACACATAAACTGTGACTTCAAATGTCACCACATAATAAAAAAAAAAATAGGGGAACTAACATTTAAAAAAATAAAATCCATTCTTTGTGGTCATTTAATAATATATGAAAATAATACCTATGTCTATAATTTTGTCATCCTTGAAAATACAAAAAATATAATAAAATTGATCCTGTTTTTGAATGTTCAATTGTCCATTTATTTGTTTGAGTTTTTGTGAATAAAATTGTATTAAAGTTAGGACCAATTTTCTATAAATTTATTTTATGCTAAAACTTTCATTATTTTATAATCATTATTGTTATACCATATGTTATACAATATGTTTTCAAAAAAAATTTAACAGAGGTTGAAATGGATTACTTAAAGGAAAAAAGTCTATAAACTTGAAAAACATAAATTTGATATAAAACGTCGTATGAACTATATTCACACAAACTAGTTGTATGAATGAAAAACATTAAAACTAATATATTAAGTAATGTTTCCCAAAAACCAGGAGCCTTCTCAAAGTAAGGCTTCAGTAACCCATTACGAAGATAAAATTATAGTTTATAGCTTATAATCTCTTCTCATAATTGCTTCTGTATTTGTTCCTAACACTGAATTACAAATCATTTAAGAACAAGCAATCCTCTTTATAACCACATTATGTTATTATATTTTACTTACATACAAATCTAACATTTTATTATCTCAAAATATGAAATCAAATTTCAAACGCGAATAAGGTGTTAGGACGTTGTAACCCTCTTTTCATTATAATAATAATTTTAGATAATAATAAAAGTTTTGTGAGGACAATCGAAAAAAAATTATATTCCAGAAGGGTTCAACAATTTATTTCAATTTTTTTTTTCGTTCTACATTTTTCTCAAAATTCTAACATATTGCTATAATTGAGTTCAGTTACTGTAATTTTTTTTTTATTTTTCATTCGTTTCAAAACTGAATAAAATATAGGAAAATCCTAACTGAAAATTTTAATTTATAAGCGGTAATTTATTATACGTTTCTAAATAACTTTAAATTTTAAATTATATCTCTAGGACAATAACATTTTTTATTAAATTTGAGATTAAAAATAAATTGTCTTTTTCTTAATTAAACTGAAAATAAGACTTGCCTATTTTCAATTCAAAACGGATTGATTGTGAAACAATTTTTGCACATAACGTAATTTGTCTACTATTTCACCATCATCAATTTTTTTAGTTATACTAGATTTTTCTTTAGTAAGCCTCATCTATAGAGATCAAAGATTATTTCACGTCAAAAAAGGTTTCATGTCCCACCACTGTATTCCCTTTTCAACTTTAGTTAAGATATTTTTAAGGTTTTATATCATATTATTATCTATATGTTTTTTTATAATTTTTCAACACTTTATCAACCACAATAAATAATAATAAGAAAAAAAATAATAAATGTCATATTAATTAAACAGAATTTATATAATTAAAATGTGTGCTTGATTGTTAAAAATAAAATTCACTGTATGTTAACAACCCCTTTTTTTTTTAATTTAAACATCACTCTGAACATTGAAGCATTAAAAGTTTTGATTTGATTAGAATATTTTGATAAGAGAATATTATTATTATTATTTTGTTTCATAAATAAAGAAGGTCACGTGAATTTGTCAAATATAAATATTTAACAAAATTTGATTCATATTTCGTTGTTGAACCCCAATTTATTATTACACAAAAAACTAAATATAAATATATTGAAGTGATTTAATATATTGATTTTATCGAAAATTATCTCATATTTAAAAATAAATACATAAGCATATATAGGTACATTTTATTACTATCAAAAATTCATATTTTCACTTCACTTAAAGATCGAATTTCAATGATAATATTCTTTTGAAAAAAAAAAAAATCGGTTATGTTTCTCACTTTCAATTCATTTGCAAAATATAATTTTTAATATTTTAATTCACTTTAATCTTTGTGGGAAGCTCTTTATGTTTAGGGATATAATTATTATTCAAGACCACCCCTCCGTCATATCCAATCGCGACTAACCCGCAAAAATCGCGAAAATTATAAATTAAAGAGATCTGTGTTCAGCATAACTGTTTCAAATAAAATCTTAGTATTTTTACTCAAATTTCGAGTATGGGTTGATTACCTAATTTAAGCTTGTATTGATTGAAAGATTGTTACACACTATGAAAGAAAGAGAATACAATAATAAGGGAATCAAGATAAAAAGGTCCAGAAACTTCAGGCTTAATTATTTGGAAACATAGAAATAAGGATTTTGTTGTACACCTGTCACAAGTCTACGTATAACCAATTCTCGTCGAAAGATTAGAATTTCTTTGAAAAAAAAACAAGTACTGCTACAAAATTTAAAATAATCTTTTTCTACATTTCTGTGTAGCAATTAAAATTTTCAACTTTAGAAAATATTTTTAATAATAATTATTGTACCTACATTAAAAACTTTATTTTATAGTATATTTATATACTTTCTTATGTTAAAAATAAAAGAAAAATAAACATATTAAATAAATTCTATGTAATTAACTGATATTAAGTTATTTCATATTTTTATAGAGAAATAATCATAATAAGACCGTTTAATTTCTGCAATTAACATTATTTTTTACTAATTTTTTTTATATATTCGTACTTACATAGAATCAAGTAGGTATAATATTTTTTCCTTCACTTATCTCAAAAAAAGTGTTTAGCTACAAAAATGACCGATACTTCATTAACGGTAATACCGTTAATGATATTTAGTCGATGACATTGCGTGCAATAAAAATCAGTAATTAGGTTATTATGTGATTAAATAAAAAAATTTATTTAAACTCATTTAGAGGCGGGAAATATTGATATGCGCACATTGGACAATATTATTGATATTTTATTGAAATGCCTCGTCTAGTTAATTTTGAAAAACAAACACAGTATCGTGGTATTTGAATAATCATAAAAATACTATTAAAAACCAATTTTTAACTTTTTTTTTTGGTAAGAAAATTATAATTAAATGGTAATGTAATCAAAGGTAATATAAAAGTCACAATAATAAAGTTTCTGGTTGCATTTAATATTTAACGCTTTTTCAATATAGAAAAAAAAAGAATTACCTTTACAAATTTTAATATCACAAAATATAATAATTTAAATATTTTATTAAAATTACAGAACCTTAATAGCACAACGTTCATGATTCCGGGTAGGCCTGTATAATCTTGAAGTTGTTGCAAGTTATGTATGATTGATAAGATTTTTCTTATCATTACAGTGAAAATAGAATTTCGTATTCAGAGCTTTAAAAATTCATAGAATTCACAACTGACGCGACATCAATTCACAACGAAGTACCACTAAGCATTTTATACGACATACATAATTCTGTTATTTCTAAATGTAAATATTTTGTGAACTAAAGAAGAAGTTAAAATTCGGAGAATGAGTTTTTATTCAAGAAAAGAAAATATTTTTTTCCAATCCCTCTGGCATCCTTTTTTTCATGTAAAAATTAAATTTAAAAGCTTTTTTGGGGGATGAAAATTATTTTTATATATACATTTCTTTGTTTTCAGTTTTCGCTATATTGTAATTTGTATTATTCCTTTGGGGTGGATATTTTGTCACGAAGATTAGTGTTGTAAATAGTTGAATTTTTTTTTTCCATGTTTTTCTGTAATTTCTTCTGTTTTTTTTTTCTTTCTTTTTTTGGTTATTTGAACAAAAATAAAAAAATGAAAATAAACCTAATCAAATTTAAATTGAATACAAGCATAAAACAAAAAAATGGTAAAATGATATAGCGGGGAAGAAATAGATTTTTTTGCGCTTTTTTTTTATCAAAATTAATGGGATCAAGTTTTGTTTTCAAAAATGGGTTTAAAATTTCAGTTGGGATGACAATTATGCTGAAATGAAATATAGGAATAACAAAATCAGGATACTACTAAGCTCGATTATTACGAAATGAACTAGAGCTAAATAAATGTGAGCAAGAAATATTTATAATTTCAAGATACCTCAAAATGGTAGCGCGCCATATTATGATCGCCAATTTAAAGAAGGAATTTATGTGTAGAATTATAGATATGGTATTATTGTTTTAACTTTTAAGTATTTGTTCAACTTAAGCCGCCGAGCTTACACACATCGAATCGCTTTGTAGTGTTATAGACAGATTTTAAAAATTAACCAAAATTTTAAGAAAGTGTTTTTATTTTTAATATTATATAAAAAAAATATATGTAAAAAGAAACAAAAAAAAATTATTCAGTTGATTTTACCATTTTGTGGTTTTCTTATCAATTTTTTTTAATCTTAAATTTTCCATTTTCAAAAAGTGATTTTTTGTGTTGAAGTTTTAGAAGAAAAAGTTTTCTAAAGTATTTTCAATTCTATAAAAAAAAAAATAATTCTGAAAAAAAAGAGCTTCTAGAATAGATTTAGATTGTTTAAAACATTTTTATAGATAATAATGGTTTGGTAAATTGTAATGGAATAAAATGAAAAATCTAGATTAAAAGTTACAAAACGGAAAGAAAAATGAAAATTTATATATTAAAAGAAAAAAAAAACCAAGTTTTAATTGAAGTGTAATTAAAAATTAATTAAAGACATTCTATTATTAATAAAAAAATTCAGAAGAAAAATAAAATTTTTTAAATTTTGTGCCATCGTGCTTGCGTCGTAAAAATTTCCAATAAAATTATGGTTTTCAGTTCCATTTAGCTTAAAAATTTACAATTTAACTAACATTTACACTGCTGAAACTTGAAAAATATTATAGAAATAAAAAATTTTGTTCTGACATTTTAAAGAATTCATATTTTACTATATGATTAGATCGAAATAAGTGTAGTTACATAGTACACAAAATTTCAAACGAACACAGATGATTAATTATAGTAAAAGTTAGCTCACAGATTGATTTTTAGACATTAAACCTAATATAATTATGTTAAAAAAACTATGTCAAAAATTCTTATTCTTGTACAACGAAAAGAGGAACAAATTATTTTTAAATGTTGCCATTTTTTTGCAAAAACTATTTCCACATATATTTCCATATATAATTATAATTTTAATTGTTTGATTGTAACAAGTTTTTTTGAACATTCTGTAATTCATATATCCTGTACAGTTCTGTATATAATCTACGTGACAATAACGATAAAATGAAAAAAAAATAAATAAATGGTATTTATATATATATTTTATCACAGGCTTTGTGCTAATAATAAGGATGTCATTTATTATACCAAATGAGAATATAAGTGACATTAAAATTGTAGATATTCTGTTTTACTAAATTTTACATGAAAATTGGAATTTATGAAAAATAAAACAAAATATTTATCTGAAATTCTAACCCTCACAAAAGAAAACTATGGAAGTACAATTTTTTTTTTGGTATATCACTATAATACTTTATAGTTAAAGAACTTAACAAAACAAATAAATCAGCGTTGTTTACGACGACGTGACATGAAATTAAAATAGTTATCATAACATTATAAAGTGTCAGTTTGAAATGTGACTACATCATATAGAATAAAAATGCAATAATGTACTTAGAATTAAAATCGGAAAATTAATATTTGATTGTGTATACCTATATATGAATTTGATTTGCAAATCTATCTAAATTTTCATAAATTCATTTTTTTAAAAAGTGACATTCGAAGTTCAACAATTATTGAATATTAGTAAGAAACTGCGGCAAAAGATTTGAAATAAAATAAATCAAAAATCTACTTCAAACGAACAAAAAAATTAAGAAGTGAAAAATTTCCATAATCAAAAAAATATATATACCAATGCACCTATATATTTTGAAAAACATCTTCACCTTATATCTTAAAAAACATTATAAAAGAAAATACAAATTACGCGCAACTATATTATAGGATTTAAAAAATAGTCGGTAATTATTTTTATTATTAAATTAAGTCATGATCAAGAACACTTGGGGATTTCTAAATAGCACGCGAAGAGTTTTTAAAAAAAAAATAAACAGAAAAAAAATGTATTTTTTTCATGTACGTTAAGTATATATATAAATACGTTTCATTATTTATTCTTTGTGGTTTTTTTTTTTACAGATTTTGGAAACCTAACATTTAATGAGATGCATTCATATACCGCTGTTGTATACACATATTCTTCAATAAATTGGATAAAGATAAATTTTTATAAATGGCTTTAATAATTTCCTGAATCTTTTTTTTTTTTTTGAACACATGTTTCATTCGCTTAATATCATTGTTATTTGTGGGTAATACACATACTTTTGATCCAAAAATCTCTAAGAAGTAATGCCCACTATAAAATCCTAAAGAAAAAATATACTTTTTATACATTACAGATTAGACTCTTATCAATAAACCAATTAATTTAGACCTGAAAACCAGATAGACCAATAATTTAATTAGATTAAATAGAGAAAATTTAAAATAAAATTCAGTATATAGTCATTGATTAAGGTTACTTGTAGTGTTCTTAATCAATGGTAGGCATAGTTTTAGTTTTTACTATTTTATTTTATTTTTTATCTTGATTTTCATTTTCACTTCATTTGGAAATCAATGAAATAATATGATTGCATCGAAGTACATATGATTAAAAAAGAAATTCTGGATGACCTCATATTAGAAAGTAAATGAAAATTTCCGTTAATTTAATTTAAATTAAAGAAAGCTGATATTGATCTTTATAAAAACAAAAAATTTAAGGCACAAACTTTTGTCATCACTATAGCACGATATTCAAATATTTCATATTCGAAAATCTGATAAATTATAATCCAATATAAGATTACGAAATCTTTAAATTTATTTGTACAAGTTAAAGTGTTTCAAAGGTCAAAAATAAATAAAATAGATATTAGTCAGATTGTGTAAGGTTTTTTGCTATACCATCGTCATATTGTGTTAAAGTAAAAAGGAAAAGTAAAAACTTAAGTATATTTAAGATTCGGAAACTCAATCAAAATCACTCTTTATGGTTTATGTAATCAGTAAAAAATAATTTATGTTTTTCCTGCTATAACAATTTTCTTGTACAATATTTACCCGTACTGGAAAATTTTAAAATTTAAAATCAGTTACTAAATAAAGTTTGGAAATGAAATAAATTTAATTTTAATATGCTAGATTTTATGCACATAGGTATAAACTTCTACCTATCTATCTAGAATTATACAAGTAAAATGATACTATAAAATTGTACTTCTGTTTTATTATTTTAAATTTTTATGTGAAAAAGGTAGGTTATTTTTTTTTTACAGAATATGTTCATTATTTTATTGCACCCTCAATAAAGAGTATACTCGAACCGGAGATTTTCAGACCAATAAAATTTTGAAAAAAAAAATGATGAATGAAAAAATAGTACAATATAATAGCTATGTAAATAATTAGCACACGTTTATTACATTCATTTATTTTTGTAACAATTTTTAGTAATATGAAGGTATATATTTTTGTTCAATTGGATGTTTTAAAGTAAAAAGGATTAAATATAATTTAGAAGGATTTGAATAAACATAAATAATATTCCCTTTATTATCAATTTTTTATTTTAAAAAAAATATATTTAACCTTTTACATAAAAATGTATTTTCAGTTCATCATGATGTGTTTGAATAAAAGAATATTTTCATTTATTCTAAAATGCTTTGAAATAATAATATGATCAGAAAATAAATTCACAATATTCTCTGTATAACTTTATTTAATCGGCATATACATACATATTTTCTCTGTATTTTTCAAAAACTTAATTTTTTCTAATTTCTTTTTAATTATTCCTATTAGCATTGGTTACGAAGATAAACTTCAGTGCTATATTATTATTTAATTTTATTTGAAATAAATATCCAAACTTCTATACCTATTAATGTATTAATAATGTATTTTTGTTCTACTAATCATATATAGTGTATGCATTAAGAGGAAAAAGAAGTGTTGGAAATTACACTTTAAGAGCTTCCGGGTTAAAGTTCAAACTTATTGCTAAACGGTTTTTTTTTATTATATACATAGTATTATATTATATGCATTAGATTTAAAATTAATAAATAGACTATACTGTACAGTTTTATGACCTCAAATTTCAGCAGAAGTATTGTTCCATAAATTTAAAATTTACATAATAAATACATATTATATGTACATAGGAGATATGTTCACTTTCGTACTTAAAATTATGCCGTTTATTCTAGGATCGGGTTTGTAACGAAATTTCGTATATTTTTCGTGACTAATTTTACAAAATAGTCAATTATGGGGATTATGACAGAAGCTATAAAAAGAACTTTCCGTGCAATATTTTTGAAAGACTTTAGTTGAACTTTAAACTATATTAAATTAAATTATACAATTTAATCAATAAATACAGGATGTTACTTAGTAGAAGACGCCTAAAATTGTTGAAACATACTATCATAATTTTTTTTTTTTATAATCCTTATCCTTATTTTATTCGTTAAAGATTCATTCACAGAAATTCATCAGGATATATACCCATGTGCTTCAAATTATTATTATTCATAATAAAAGCAGGTAGTACGGATTAGTCCAGGTACATTTTACAAGCTGGATAATAAAAAATATAATAAAAAAATTCTTTTTATTTCCGCTCCAAAACATCTTAAATTATAGATTCTTTTCAAATTTCATTCATAAGTTTTACTACCATCGACTAGTTAACAACTATTAAAAATAAATATACGAATATATTTTCACAAAATGAATTTATTGAATAAAATATTTATTATCATTATTTTTATTTTACTGGCTAATTCAATAAGATCTGAAGCACGAGGCATCACAAAACAACAAAATCAAAAGAATCCATACTATGATGAGATTTCTAAATGCAGAGCAAAATGTGTATTTAAGGTAAACATTTTTACAAAATAACAATTTTCTAGCATAAAATAAAATTTAGAAAACTTTTATAAATACCTACATAGTACAGATTTAGTTTTTTAACAAATTTTAGAAGCCAAGTTAGGTAGTTTGTCTTCCGGAAATAAAAAATACGAAGAATATTTATTAAAGGACTCAAATTTCTTTCTTCGTGTGTTAAAAGCGAGTAAATAAAAATCGAAATACGACAATGTTGGGCACGAAATCATTCTTTTTATAACAAGGTTTTAAACTTAAGATTAATTTTTTTTTCTAAGAATTTTTTATCAACTGTTAACCTCTTCCAGGTACTTTTACCTGGAAAGTTGCTATACTTCAGTGTTCTATTCATCTGAAGTTAAAATTAAGAATTCTATTAAAAGCACTTATATGTTATCAGGGTAACATGAAAAGTACTTGAAACTGAAAATTAGATATGTATATTTTTCGTGCAACCTTTATATAATACATACTTTAAAATAATGTTAAAAACGTTAATATATTGATTTCTTTTTCCAGTTTTTAAGCAAGCAATCTGAAAGAGAATTTTTTACCTGCGAAAATGATTCAAATTGTTATATGTGTTGGGACTACTGTCAAACGTTGGCCAAAGTGGAAAAAGATGTTGCAAATGATATGTGTAATGACAAAATATTTTGCATGGAAGGATGCCAAATGTCGTGCAAATACCATAGAATTAAAACTTTTAAGCTTATCTTTGATGGAACTACAAACTGGGTTTAGAAATGTAAAAGAAAACATGATGTAGAATTGTTTTCATCGAAATGAAAAATGTCATAGGTACATTCAGCAGAAGCTTTATAGAATATTTCATCCAAGCTCTTTAGCAGATGATTTCAGATTAAGATATTGCAACAGGCAACCATGGAAGAAATTTGTTATTACAGAATGAATATTCTGAAATCTTTCTGATTTATTTTATTATGTATTTTTTTTTGCATACCTGCTTATTAAAAAAAAATGAAGATCACAAGAATAAATTTTTAATTAAACAAAAAAATATTCTAGGTACCTTTTAAATGCAGAATTCAAGCATTAAGACACCAGCTACCACATTAAGTAGTTCTCGTTATGGTTTTACATTTTGAAAACAAAATCTTTGGTAATTAATAAGGCACCCAAAAAATAGTTTGCGGTAGTGATTAAAAGAGAAGGTACCTAGTCTAAAATTTATTTTTGTAAAATTAAATGAATAATGCATTAATGAATGAATAATGCATTAATAAAAAATGAAGAAATAACAGCATAAGTATTAATATTAACAGGGGTAAACTCTAAAAACTAGTATTTTAATAGGGCGTCATCAACTTTATTTTACCAAGATAAGAGTAATAGCCCCATAGATAAACTGAACGTGAAGACGCACTTGACGCAAATATATAAGAAATATTAAAATATAATAATATATGTAAACAACAACTGGCTACCGTCGAGATTGAACGCTTTCATATATTTACATATAATTTTAATATTTCTCGTGTCCTTTGCATCACATCCTTAGCGTTCAGTATATCACAAGGATAATAGTCTATAATCTCCCATCTCCTAAAATTTTTTTCCACATGCATTTTCTTTTGCAACCACTGATATGTTTAATTAAATTCCAATAGGTGGCGCTATACGTACTTATGACATTTCCATCTGTGATTTATTTAAACCAGCCTAATACCACAGCATTTTACAGTTGACTACAATTGTTGAGTCGCAAAAGCAAAGCAGACAGTTATTCACAATGCGTAGCGCAGTCATTTCGTTATTCACAGTGTATAATAAAAAAATAAACAAAAAGAAAAACAAAAGTAAATTCAGCTTTTAGCTACTCAATTTAGTTTTTTATAATCAGAAAATAAGACGATAAGAGTATGAATTTAAATGTTTTAGAATAAGAAATAAATAAATAAGGAATTTCTACCAAATGATTGTTTCGTATTTGCTTTCAACTTCAAAATCAAAATTTTCATTAGTTTTTTTGCTTAGCAAAGAAATACACAATGGTTCAACTAATTTTTCCAACAACAAGAACCTAAATAGTCAAGTGAAGGTTTTTGGCAAGCTGTTAGGCAACAAATCTGCTGGAAGCAAGAAACGATGGTCAGAAAATATACTTTACTTATTATAAAATGCCCATCTATCTATATCTACCTATGACATACCAAAATAGTACTTATTTACCTATATTAGTAGCACATTATATATAGGTAAGTATCTATAATTAGGACTTATTGGATGCATGGCTGAAATTAATAATATTCAGCCATGCATCCAATAAGTCCTAATTATAGATACTTACCTATCTGCCTATTAAAATAAATCTATCTGCAATAAGAATTCTGTTTCATACAGATAAATTATATAAGTATGTTTGTATATTATATTTGTTAGACAGCTAATAAGTTTGTACATTATATTATATTAGTATGTAGGTATCTGTGCCTGTGGCTCATTCATAATGATAACACATTAGATATTTAATTTTTGAATGTCATCTAGGTATCCATCAGAAAGCCAAGGTATGTCACCAATTTTACCATCAGCTACACGTTTTGGTCAAACTAATCACAGGGAGGGTGGTAAAAATTCAAGAAGAAGAGGTATAAAATAAAATTGAACAAATATACTTACCTACCTAGGTACCTATAATTCCAAAAAATAAAAATTATATAATATATTTCAGTGAATGTGCTCAATAAATTATTTATGACACAAGTTACTGATCTGTTGGCGTCTGGGAAAATTTCTGAAAAAATATTAGGGAAAAGTTTAGAAATATCAAGAGTGAAAGTTGCATCTGACTTCAAAACAATCAATGTATATTGGATGGCAAAAGGAGATGAAAATGATGAAATATTAGAAACAATTTTACATCACAATTCTGGTTTGTTGCGTCATGAATTGTCACAATTAAAAATGATGGGAGAAGTTCCCAGAATACATTTTATCAAAGATAAATTATATGCCAATATGACGGAAGTAGAAGTTCTATTGCAAAAATGTGATTTTGGAGAAGATTATATGACGACAAATGAATTAAATTCAGCCAACAACGTTCGAAATGAACTAAATTTGGAAACTTACGATGAAACTGAAATACAACAAAGTGATAATGATTCAGTTGAATCATCGGTAAAATTAGAATCATTATTTCCAAAAATGAGGCATGATGTCATGGGCTTGAATCACAAGGACATTATGGGGAAAATATTTACAAAATTAAGAAAATCGAAAGAAGCTTGGGATACTTTTAAAGAATTAGAAAATAAAGCGCTTCATGATACTCAAAAGGAGAATATATTAAATGAAAATAATGAAAAAATTAAAGTGTTCAATGAAAAAGATGATACTGAATTTCAGAAATTCTTAGTCAAACGATCAGCTGTCAATAAGAAAAATACACCCGATAGAAAAAAACACTTAAATCTTCTTGATGAAGGTTTTAGAAACGAGCTGCCAAATTTCGAGAAAGAGTTTAATGACAAAAGTGATGCAGATTATTTGGATGATTGGGAAAACGATTTAAAACCTAAATGATTTGTAGCATTCGTATGCTTTAATTTATTATTATTAGTCATAAAAATAAAGAAAAAAATTAGTTGACAATTGAACTTATATTTCTTGTATATTTCTTTACATTTTATTGATTGATATGAAAGATTAGCAAACACTTTTTCAAAAATTCTGATGTATTACAAAGTTTAAACAGCGACTTATTAAACAATTTTTCCTTGTTGTAGAAAAGGAATTAATTTTATATTTTATTATAATGTTCAACAATAACGAAAAAACATTTTTCTCGTTTCATATTAATAGTTACGATTGCGAAAATAGTCAACATAGTAAAAGGTTTTTTTTTTTTAACTGTTTTTACAATTACAGAAATGTTTAGATAAGGCCTTTTTTTATGTGAACAAATTTTAGTTGTAATTTTGCTTAATATATAACATATTTTAATAAATCTTTTTTTTTCCATTTTTTCAATATCAATTTCTAAAAAATTGATTTATTTTCTGCTGATAAGTAAGCAAAGTTTCAATTTCCTTGTCGTTCAATTTTTGAAAAGTTTCAACTTTAAGATTATGTAGTTCAGTTTTTCTAAAAATATACCTACATTAAAGTAATTTACCTCATTTATATATTTAGGAAAATATTATTAAACATTTCTTTGGTCATTAGTCTCTATTCTAATTGAAAATATACAAAAAAAAAAACTTGGATTAGATCCTAACAGAATTTAAGCCTTAATAGAAACATTACTATTATCAACATTTTACTAATGATTTAAAAAATGGAATTTTTAAAAATGCATTTATGTAATTCGAGAAGAAATAAAATTTCTTGATATAAAATATAACATCAATTAAATATTTATAAAAGCCAAAAAGGCGAATCTGGAAAAAAGCTATAGCGGTTTTTTGTTACAAACTATCTGGAGGAGAAGGTTTGGTCACCTTTTATTTATCATATTTTTTTATTATTTGGCGAATTCAAACATCCACGTTTCTAATAAACACAATTCAATAAAAAAAATTAAATAAATTAGACCAATTATATACCTATACATGTAAAAATGAGTTTAGTACTTACAATAAAGATTGATTGTCAGGATAAACTTGAAAATATTGAAGAAATTTATCAAAATATTTTAAAATGTTCATTACATTTGTAGACTCATCTGGAATTTGATCGCGGCTATTAACTGATTTGTTAATCATATGAATTAAATTCATAATGACAGCTGATCCAATTAATAAATAATTTGATTCCAATGTTGATTCACGTTCTGAATCCTTTCTTTTCGTTACCGGGTATTGTAATTTAATCGCTTTTTTGAATTGTTCAATTAACTGAAAAATTAACAAATTTTTATCCAGTATTAGAAATCAATTAAGTTAACTGTCAGTGTTAATGTGATAGCGATGTATTAGTACTCAATTTTGATGTATTTGTTAAATTCAAATTAAACTTCAATAAAATGTTATTTCTGTATTTCTCTATTTCTAAATTATGACTTTATTTCATGAGGTTTATTATACAATTGATTATTCTTTTATTTTTATCAATTCAGTTAGGTCATTTAGGTAGGTACTTATATTATAATTCCTATATTCTACCTACTCATACATATGTGTATGTTTAATACTTAGTCTGAATCTACATGCTCTCTGTTGTTAGAAAGTTCTACCTAATGCGCCCTTTTTGTAGTATCAAGATTATGAAAATTTTTTATTATGGACTAGTACATTCAAAATTACAATATGGGCTAACATGTTGGGGAGGAATATATTTTAATACTCTTGAATCTATAATTATTTTGCAAAACCACCTTATAAGATTAATGACCAATAAACCGAAATTGCATTCTTCTTGGCCGCTTTACAGTGAACTCAAAATACTTCCACTGAGACACCTTTATGTATATAAAGTTTTAAAAATGTTCTACATTAGAAGTGGAAATTTGGGCTTTAATGTTGTTGCTAATCATAATCTCCGATCAAACAATTTAAATCTTAAATTAATACCCTTATTTAACTGCACTCTTTATTCTAGATTTTTCACAATTACAGCACCACGGATTTTCAATAAGTTGCCGCCTACTCTACGGATAATAGACAAGTTAATGAGATTTTTGGTAGAGATAAAGAAATGGCTTTTTGAACAGATCAATAGTGATATTGAGGCTTTGTTTGGAGTTGTTTCCTAGCTCAGCTCTTATCTCTTATCTCTTATCTGATTATCTGATTCTTATACACTAGTACACAAATTGTATTGCGAACTTCTTTGTAAGATCGCCTTCATTATTTCCCTAACATTGTCATGTTTCATTTTATAGTTTTTCATCTAATTGCTTGATTTTTCTTTTTCTTTTTTTTTCTCACAAATGTAATTAAATTAATTCAAACTGTATTTTATATTTAATTTTAGAGTTGAGAAAATTTTCAGTAATTTTACTAATCAAACATTTTTATGTTATTTATATTATATATAAGAATATTTTTCAAGAATTCCTTAATTGTTTAAAATTTGATCAAACTGAAATTTATTTTTAATTTTAGGTTTGAGAAAATTTTCAGGAATTATACTAATCAACCTTTTTATGTTATTTATATTGTATTGATATAAGAATATTTTTCAAGAACTCCTCAACTCAACATTAATGTAAGATTATATTTTGTCGATACTCGCCACTAGTATTTTTTTATATACTACAGAGTTATTGTAAATTTTATTGTATCCAAATAATTTATTTGATAAGAACTCATGTATATGTAAGTCATCCATTATAATTAGTTATTATTATTTTTAATTCGAATTATATACATTGTAATAAATGAAGGATCAATAAATAAATAATAAATAAAAAAAATAAAAAATTAAATATGTATGTAACATCTCATATTATATTTTTATTTATATACCAAGAGAGATTCTATTTAATTTGAATATTTCTATATACATCAAATTTATTGATTGATTTTCATTGAATTAATCTAATAACAAAATTTTTTTTTTCATATATAGAGTATATGGCTAGCTTACCGTATTATAATTAGAATAATCCGCATTTGATCCAATCTTCCAAATGATTGATGCAATTATACTTATAACTCGACAATCACTTTGATTTTTTACAATTGTTTTTATTAAATCATTTAAATACTGTTTCAAATTATGATTTTCCTGAAAATAAAAAACTCATAAAAACTAAATACTCAAAGTTAAAATTAAAACATTTCTTTATATTAAGATATCAGTGTGAATGCAATAAGCCACTTTGGTAATAATAATGTTGAACATTTTGCTTTTCGGTAACTCTTCGGACTAGTATTTAATTTAAAGTTTCGATTACTCAAACAAATTTTATAACACGGAGGCACTTATTTTGGGGAGTAAGGTAGTTTTAATATTGTATCTTTCGTTCAATCTTGAATATTTCTCCTTTTCCGGTTTTGATATTATTTTACGGTAAATAAAATCTTGAAGTTTATAATAAACAAACGTTTTTGAAATAAAGAAATGTACTTATACTACAGACTTTCTATTTGTGTATAGATATATAATGTTTATTACTTACTTTGGCTGAAATAATAATTTGGGCTATATTATCTGAATCAATTTTTATTTTATGCACAGTGATTAAATTCTTAAAAATGTTGCTTCGATGCTCTGCAATATTTTGTTCAGACTCATCTTGAAAACGAAGAAAATTATATTATGTATTTAAAAAAACTAAAAAAAAAAATTTTAATCTACCCCATACAGCGTCAACATTGAAACAAACACATTTTACTCGTTCTATTGCACAGCTATAGATAATAATTCTTCCACTTTCAATATAATATTCTTGTAGATCTGGATTGCATACGAAAATGAAGCAATTAAGTAATGAATTTAAAACCTAAAATGGCAAATATAACAAAACGAAAAGGAGATTAGAGAAATTACCGAATATGACATTCCAAAGGATTTAAGTCATCGGCCAATTTTCGGATGAATTAAAATGGATATAACTTATGCAAAATCGACCGATGAGTTATTGCACGGACCCTACAAATATGTATAAGAAAAAAAAAACAAAATTGTATTTGTAACACTAAAAATATGTACACAAATAAATAAAAATTAAGTGTAGTTAACTATTTTCAATTATTGGCTGAACTTTTATCTTGAAATCTTAATACTTCATACGACTGAATGAAAAAGATTTCACTAATAAAGCAGCGATTATAAGACGGCTGTTTTTATTTGTTCGGAAAATCTTAATTTCCCCAATTTTTACTTGAAATATTAAAAACCTATTTTTACTTACAGTCACTGCAAGATCCATGTTGTGGAAACGAATTAAATTCAATTTTTGTAAATAATTGACAAATATAGTAACAATTTTTTTAAATTCATACAATATGTTATTATTTTCGAAAACGATGCAGAGCAATTGTGGATCAAGGAAACATTTTAATAAAATCTGATCAAAACATCGGATTGCTTGACTTTCTGTAAAAGAAATAATAGTGTGAAACAAAAGGTAGTTTATTTCGATATTATCGGTTTAATAAATTTACTAAACTAATATTTATACACGTTATTTTGGTTTTAAAAAGTAAAGTACTCGATTTATCGGATTGAAACTAATAACGATTGGTCTTGGATGTTTGATAAAAAACGAGGATAAAAATTAAAATTCAGATTCTTGGTATTAGTTCATAATATACGTATAAATCAGAGTGATAATTCACACTGATTTCTTTCACTATTTGTAATAGTTTTCTTTTCGTTCGGCTTTTTATTTAAGCCCGATATGTTATACGACAAATAATATAATTATTTCAAATTAACCTGCCGAGACATTTTTAAATACAATTGTTAAGTTTTGAAATGTTTGACCATCCTCCTTTGAAAATAAATTATTTTTTAGAAAGTTTAAAAAATATTTTAAAAATGATGCAAAAAAATCTTCTTTATCAGCAAAATTTACATTAGCAACTATAGCTGCCAAATTCATTAAATAATAGCATAATAATGTATAAAGCTTTGAAGATCTTTCATTGGGCTCCTGAAAAAAAGTGTTTTATAATTAATAAAATTATAAAAACTCTTCGTACAACATTTACATTCAATTTTTTTAATTCGCTTATGAGATTTTCGATTCCTTTTAAGCTTATCGTCATAATATTTTTGACTTTTTCTTTAATGATATAAAATTTCGACGAAAATTTATTAAGAACTTGAAATATTTTATAAAGTAATTTACAAATTTGAATATCGAGTTTTTCGAACATTGATGGTGATTTCAATATATTCGTTAAGCTTTCCATTAAACGTTGAAAATTCTGAAAAAAATTAATTTACTTTAGCTTTCATAACAAATTGAAACTTGAATTATTTATTTACTTTTTCACTATATGCATTTATGTCAAATAAATCAAAAATTTCTAATAAATTTCCAACAGCAATAGCATTTTTAAATATATTTAATAATCGAGGAATTCTTTTAATTACAGTTTCAATTTCATTTGGATACTTTTCTGAAAAAAAAAAACAATTAAATAAAAAATTGGAACAAGATTAAAATAAAGCCCAACAATGGTTATATTTCAACATATTTGTATTACTCAAATTTACCTATATCTTCTATCAATATTTTATAATATTCTATAATGTATTGAGCAACAAATATCATTATATCTGCTGCATCATTTGAATTAAGTGATTGCATGACAATTGTTAAAATGCCATCTAAATTTTGTATTTGCTTAAATTCATCCCAAAATGTTAAAAAAAATGTTTTAAAACGAGAAGCTGAATTAACCATGATTAGATTATTTAACAAATACAGTAAAATATCATTTTCATCATAATCCTTTTCTTTCAAATTATTGAGCACTAAATTTGCAATTTTCTTTCTTATTACCCACGTTATTCGATCATTAAAAATCTTGCAGAATATATTATAAAGATCGTTTGAAGAGTAAAATATTTCTAGATTGTTCAGTAGTTCTAATAATAAATCCAATATTGATTCTTTTTTTTTCATATAAAACAAATTCAAAATAAATTGCGATTTTGATTTAAAAAAATTTTTGAGATTTAAAATATTTGCATGTATTGATTCATGTATCTCATTATCATTTGTATTTTCAAATGTAAATAATTCATTCAATGATGTCAAAATAATTTCTACTATATTATTATCCTAGAAAAAACATTTAAAGTTAAATCAAATAAACAAGGACTTATGGATTACATTTTTCTGCATTATAGGAATACTGAATTTTGAGTAAAACATACCGTTTTAATAGTAACGAAAAAAAATAGATCAAAATAAGGTGGTACAAATTTTAATTGATATCGAATGGAAGATTTCTCTGGTGCAAGTATTAAACAGATTTCTCACCGAAGAATAGGATTTCTTAAAATATCTAGATATAAAATAAAAATACTCGTACCTCAATTCTTAATTGTCTAAGAAAGTATTCATAATGTTTTCCATTCAAACATTTCGGATTTTCTTTATAAATATTGCAAATATTTGATGTAATGTAAAATCCATTCAATTCTGAACTGTAATAAAGTAATTTTAAAAACACTAACTCATTGTAATGTTCAAAATACGTACTCGGAACCCATTTCTGAGCATGATATAAATTCTTCAAAAAAATACTCAACAACTGTTTCGTTAAAATCAGAACTGGGATCCCTTCCTACCAGATCTCCAAAATATTTTGCAATTGGAATACCTAAAACAAATTTTATATTCTTTACAAATGGTTAGATGGTAGGTAGTCAAATTTTTAAATGAGATAAATCTATTGACACTTTTGTTATAAAAGTAATTAATCTAAATGAATAAATAAAAATTATTACTTAATGTAGCAGCTATAAATCTAAAATCCACCAAATCCATATTCCTTTCATTCTCCACCGAAACATTTATCAAATTTTGACAGAATAATAAAATTCCGTAAATAGTTGAATTATTCTTTTTCGTTAATGAATCTGGTATGATGCCAGCAATTTCTGATCTTAATACTAAATCAATAAACTCATCATAAATTTGTAAGTCGCATTCAGCTTCATCTAGCTCATTAATATAGTCCGAAATTTTAAGAGTACCCTTAAACAATGTGATCAATGTTATTGATTTAAATTGAAAATTATCTATTTTGATAACTTTAATTATGTAATTAAGTAAGGTGATCGTAATTTTATTAACATTTGGTAGACTTTTTAAATAATCAATGATTTCCTAGAAAAGAGTGAAAACAAGTTAGCTTATATAAAATAAATCATAATTAGATAGGTATCTGGTAAGGTTACTAAGTAGGTGGATATAGTTACTTCCTAACTAATTCTGGCTAAAATTCAGTTTACGTGTAAAAGTCCTGATTTGGTAGAGGTAAGTACCTAGTCATCAAACCCCCAATTCACGACGATTTTTGGGAGAAAAGTCCCTATTTTAGAGATATGGTCCCCTAAGAGGCTATGTAGGTAGACAACTGGCTAAATTCACTAAATATCAACATAATTTTTGAAGGATCTGGAAAAAATGACGAGGATTAAAGCCAGTGACAATACTTTGTTTTCATCAGGCATCAGGTCACGGAAAGCTACGTTTTCGCATGCACATTCTGTACCAGAATTCTGGCGCCAAAATTTCTGTTTCTATATCTGTCTGGTGCATTCGAAAACGTAGCTTAAGAATTAGGTACTGACCACCTACTTAAAATTGTTGTTTTTTATCGTAAATTTAAATATTTTGATTGTAATCAATCGTAAAACAAAATTAAGCAAGTTTACCTCGCAATCGGTATCGGTACCATCAAACTCCAACAGCTGGAAAATATCCATTTTTTTCTTATAGATGGGTATATTTGATGTATTTATACGAGGTAGGTATGTTTGAACTTTTAAGGTAATTTGAAAATTTTATTTATTTTTCTTCAATTGTTTTGAATTTGTTACTGAAAAAGTTGCGATTTACGAATTTAGAAGCTTTCCTTTCTGATAAACAACAGTTGACGTGTTAGTTGAATTATGAGTTTTTTTTTGTTGTTGAGCTGAAAATTTCGCACAGCGACACCTATTAGAATTTCTTTAAGCAGTTTGGTAGGTAATAATTAAAAACCATACAAAATATTTTACATTTTAACCACCTGGGCAAACTCGACGCGACAGACGCAGCCAAACGTTAATGACGCGAAAACATACGCAATTTCATATATTTGCGTCGAGTTTAACCACACCATAAGGAATTTCGACGACAACTAGTCGTTGCGCATTAATAGGAACATAGAGGATGTCTGTAAAAATTTAAATTGACTGAAATTAAAGTATCTTGTAGTTGATTTCAGGACCAGGACTAAAGCAAAAAAATAACGATATCTGAAAAATGCCGTTTTTGGTGAGTCTCCTATGACTTCAAACAAGAGTATTATTTCTTATAAGCATTTTTTTTGTAAATCTATTTTACTTCTTGAATTAAAGTGTATATAATACCATAGACTAATAATATTTATAAGAGGGACAGAATTCATACAAGTAAATTTTTGTTCAAAAATTATGACAATATTTTGAATGTATTGAGTAAAATTTTTTAACTCAAATGTGTTTATTCTAAATTTTATTATTTTTATTATTGTATTAAGAATAAACACATTTGAGTATGAAATTTTTATTCAATACATTGAAAATATTGTCATCATTTTTGAGTTATTTGAAAAAAAAATTCTGAAATTTACTTGTATGAATTCTGACCCTCTTATAAATATTATTACTCTATGATAATACCTATATACTTAATTATAATTGGCATTGTAGAAGAGGATACATAACTTTGCGCCCTGGGCGGTTTTTGAAAATTGCGCCCTATAAATCATACCAAAAGTCCAAAAGTTATTTATAATAAATGAAAAAAATACTACTAAAGTTAATGTATAGATATATCTTTATTTTTTAATTTATTAGAATTTTTTTCGTAATTTTATTGTAACAAATTTTTCGAAAACTTCTTCAAACGATATTTTGTCTAACATTTTATTTTCTATTGCTAAGATCATAAAATCATTCAATTTTTCATCACATAAGGTTAATCTCAAATAAGTTTTTATTCTTCTCAGTGCAGAAAAAGATCTTTCTGCTGAACAATTGGATGCTGGAGTTGATAAAAATATTCTTAAAATAATTTCTATATTTGGATAGACAGCTGACAAAAATTAATATAAAGAAAAAACTAGGAGTTCTCTGTGCAAGTTGGACATTTTTTTTTTTTTTTTTGCATTATAATTGTATTATAAGAAAAAAATGTATTTTTAAGCAATTGTTTTTAATTTTTGCTGTGGTAAAAATAATTTATTTTTCCTCCTTAAAATTAGCGAAATATGCGCCCTTTTGAAATGTTGCACCCGTGGCGGTTGCCCCATTTGCACATAGGTAAATCCGGAACTGATTATATATTATTTATCTAAAAATCATACTTTGTAAAGGGCCTCAGCCCGGCCTGGCTATCAAAGATACATTAAATTATCTTCTCTAGACTAGATATTATACTCACTATAATAAATCTGCAAAAAGAAAGTAATAGAAAAATTTATTTTTTAAATAAAACTTCTAAATAAGTTTCTTTCTTTGTTTTTATTTAAAATAAAAATATATTTTTATTAATAAATATATTTTTGATGGTCTTTCATACAAAAAAAAATTATTATTGGTTGTAAAATTTTTTGTGTGTTTATTAAAAAAAAAAATTTTATATATTTTTTTTTTTTTTTAATTGAAGTTAAAAGTTTTTATAGGTTTTTATTCGAAATTTTTATATATGCCTTTCGTATGTGCAAAAATTTTGTTAATTTCCTTATTAGACAAGTTGATTTAATTTATAGTTTTTTGTTAAATTTTTAATTTTTATGTAAATTTTATTTGATTTTTTTTTAGATCCATAATGTAATAATACAAAAAAAAAAAAATTATTTGGCAAATCATTTTATAAAAAAAAAATTATAGAAATTTAAGGAGTATAAGAACCTAGAAGTTTTATTTGTCAGTAATAATATAACTAATAAAATTATATCTTTTATTATTAAGCAACTTCTCATCTTGAAATTCCTATAATTCTTTTGACGATAAACTGCCCTTCTTGTAATCATGGCAAAATAAAATGATTATAATTTTCATAGTTTGTGGCGTTGATTTTATTTTATATATATATATATTTTTTTTAATAATTTAGTTATTTATATTGCGCTTTTTTTTTTAATTTAAACCATTTCCTCTTTGTATATTATAGTAATGTATAATGTAATTTTTTTTAAATTTTTATTTTTTTAAATAAAATGTATTGTAAATTTTTTTTATTAATAAAATGTTGATTCAATTGTTATGTTATTAAAATATAATAATAATTTCCTTAATAATTTTTTTAATTTTTTTTTTTTTTTTTTTTAAATTAATTAAAAGGTTTTATGCTCTCTCTCTTTTTCTTTTAAACACGAAAAAGATTTTATATAAATAAATAAAAATGTTTTATTTTTTTTGTTTTAAATAATTAATAAAAAGAAAAATAGTAATTTTAATTAAATAAAAAATAAATTCATAATAAAATATATAGAATATTAATTAAGTAAAAATTATAATTAGCTTCCGTAATAAATTATAATTTTTTTTTTGAATGCTGCACTTAAAATTAAAATCATATTTATGTATATATATTTTTTATTTTTTGAAATAATATATTATTTTAATTATTATTAATGTGAAAAAGAGAAGTAATTTTAATAAACTCATTTAAAATAAAATATTAATAATAGAAATATCTCTTATTTACCTGGCGATTTGTAATTAAAAGTTATTTCGTAGAATTATTTATTTTTTTTTTTAATTAAATTTATTAAAACTATATTAATTAATTATTTTCACGGTTTTTTATTTTTTTAGTTATTAGAGTTTGAATTTTTCAATTTAAATGAATTATTATCGTTATATACTTTTAATAAATGTTAAGCGATATTTTTGTAAATCCTAAAATAAATATATATAATTTTTTTTAATGATTTGATCATAAGAAAAAATATTCAACCAAAATTTTATGAATCAATATCAGTTAAAAAAAAATTATTCTACCGAGATGTTTTAGAACTAACATAATATATATTTTGCGTTGTAAACAAATAGTCATAAAATTTATTTTTAAAATAAAAAATAAAAATAATTTGATAAATCTGGCGAAAATGATGGTAAAATTATATGTTTAACAAAATATTTATTATTTTATTTGCAATCAAAAATAAATGTTATCAAGAATGTTAAACATTGCAATAAATAATAATGTTGTTATTTTGTAATTAGGGTAGTTTTTTTTTTTTAAGATTTTAAAATAATATAACTTTTAATTACATTTAAAAAACATTTTTCCATACATTGTGGTAATAAATATTGCTTTTTTAAATTTTTATTATTTTTTTTTTTATTATTTAAACTTATTAATTTTTTTTTTTTTTTTAGATTAGAAAAACTAAAAGAAAAAGCGTTAGTAAAGTTTTGTTTTATAAAAAATAAATATTATTTCAATAGTTTATAAGTCATGTTTAATTTTTAGTTTTTATACAATTTTACAAAAAAAAAAAAAGAAATAATTTTTAAATAAATATCAATTTTATAAAGACAATTTTTTTTTCTTCTTCTTGAATTATGTATAAAAATCGATTTACTTCCATTATTTTTTATTCATACTTTTTTCCTAAATATTTAAATTAAAATATATCGAGATTTTCATTCTTTGTCATATTGTTATGATGATGTTTCTTGTTGTTAATTTTGTTGTCGTTTTATTGATGTTACTTAATGTTGATTTTAGAGAGCTATTTGCTCCTTATAAATATTCTCTTACGAAGTTAATTCTTGTTTTACAAATCTACAAATCACTTTCACCGTACAAGGCTGTACTAAATGACATGTAATCAAGAGCACCGGGAACACCATTTGGACCTTTGTATGGTGGCATTCTTTGAATACAATATTCAGCTTGATCTGGTGGTAATTCACGGCGTAATTCATCTGGCAAAATGAATGGCTAAAAACAAAAAATAAAATAAATATTTTCGTAATATGCAAAATACAATAAGCATTGTACAGATTTCGAGATAAATTTGTATATTATGTAAAAACAAATATTTATTACATATTTACATACAAATCACATTTAAAATTTATCAATTCCTTCAATTAAAAGCTATGGAAATCAAAAACATTCAAAACTAAATTATATTCACCTTATCGGAAGCCAAAATTCTGAATGAATCGATAACTTGTTCAGCTGTATCGGTATCTGTTGATTCACGGGTCATAAAGTCTAGGAAAGCGTCGAAATGAACAAAACCTGTATTATTAGGATCGACTGCTGCTAAAATTCTTTGGAAATCCATTTCGCCTTGACGATCTCGGCCAATTGAATAACCTAAAGACACCAAACAAGATTTGAACTCTTCTGGAGATAATCTACCAGTACGATTCTTATCGAAATGATTAAATGATGAACGGAATTCGTTTAGCTGTTCTTGAGTGATACCCTTAGAATCACGAGTTAAAATTTGATTTTCCACTTCATTAATGTTTCTATTAATAGATGTCAATAATTGTTCCCATCCAACACGTAATGTTTCCATAGTATAATTGGTGTAACGATTTTCGAAAATCATTGATTCTTGAACAGCTTGATGAATTTTTTCTAATTCTTCTATATGTGGTTTATAAGCATATACAGCTTGTTCATATTCCTTCAAACGATGCAATTGATCTTCTAACGAACCTTGTAATCCCATGCCAATAGCTGTCACTGCATCCATTTGGCGTTCAATCCAAGGTCCAACTGAATTAGCTTTATCGGCAAATTGACGTCGTAACATTTCATTATTTTGTTGTTTACGTAATTCATTGGCCAATGTTTGATCACGTTGTGGTACCAATTGACGTACATCTGTCCATTTATGTGTCAATTGATTGGCACTCAATGTTGTATACGGATTTTCTAAGCCACCAGGTATTTGATGTTGATTTACAATGGATTCAACTTCACGCACTAAATTAACGATCAAATTATATTCTTTATCTGCTTCACCTAATGTTGCTTTAAATTGATCGTGAGCTTGAATTAGTCCCTGGATTTCTTCCATTGTGTGCACAATAAACATGTCAACTAAATCTTCACGAGTACCGTCTAACCAATTATTGAAAGGTGCTGCACGCTTAGCGAACTCCAAATGTAAAATATCAATCTTTTCTAAAATACGTTCTGCTTCGTCTAAAGCTTGACGACGACGTTGAGTTAAAGCACCCAAACGATCCCATTGATCACAAATACGTTGGCAACGTGCATTTACTGAAATACAATCGTGGTATTCAAGTGTGCTAAAAAATATAATATAATATTATTGTACATATATTATACAATAAAAAATAACATTTAAAATTAATTTAAACAAGAAATAAGAAAAATTGAACAGATAAACAGATGAATCTTGCATCAACAATAATTATTTTTTCTACCGATATTTTTCAGTTTTCCATTATTTCTCTCCAAACAGTAAATATTAATAAAAACAAGTTTATTTCACTGAAACTCAAAATTTTGTTCTTTTGGAAAAATTGAAATGTTTTAAACTTTATTTTGATGTTAATTGAAATCCTGAAAAACTGAATAATTTTGGTAATGCACAAAAAATTTTGAAACGTAGTTCGCTCACTATATTAACTTTGGAAGTAAAAAAAAAATGTATGTGTTTTTCTGGAACCAAATTCTATAACTATATTGTTCAAAAAAATATTGCTCGAAAAACATTATTTGGAATTGTATGTCAATGTTGCTTTTTGTTCGAACAACATTTTTTAAAAACAACATAGTTATATAATTTGGACCCTGTACTATTATAAAAACATGCTTAAAGTTTTTAACTAACAAACAAAAGGATGTCATTTCAATTCATCTATGTTGCAACTTCTATCGAATAAATAAAGATATAAAAACTTGAAACAAACGAGAAAAGTATTAATCCTACTAAAATAATTTAAGAAAATAAATTAACAATAAAAAAAAGGACAAAATTTTGAGTAAATCTACATAGTACACTAGTAATAAATTAAAAGTTATACTGATGATAATATTTTCACAATTACACAAAAGTGAATAAACGTTTTTAAACGTTAAATTGAGAGGTAGTTAGTATAAATAAGTAAAAAAAAAGTTTCAAAGCAAGTTCTATCTTATATTAAATATCGTATATTTAAAACCTTCCTCTCACTAACAGCCACAGTTGAGTATGGTAATATAAAGTACCGATCCTAGAAAACCTAATGCCCTAGAAAATCTAATGTCTATGTATATTCGTTCAAAAGTTATTAGTTTAAAAATTATGTAAAACTATTTTATCAAATATTTCGAAAACAATTTTTTAAGCAACTAGATATGAAATTTTATTCAAAGTGTCTCTAGAAATAGTATTTTGAAAATTTTTGATATTTTCTAATTGATAAACTTAAAAAATGTATAAGTACAAAAGTTTTGGGGTTTAATTCCAATTATTATTAACGCATTATATAATAGACAAAACTTTGTGCCAAGCTCATCATGATGTTTTATGGAATTTTATAAAAATGAAAAAGGTTGGTTATATAATCAAAATTTACATATAAATAAAAAAAACAAATAAATAAATATTTATGTACATATGACATATGATAATAAAAAGAATTGAATTAAACTATTTGGATGTATATTGCGAAATTAAACCCATTGAGATTATAAAAATTGGAACAAAACGAACAAAACTAATTTATTTATAATATTGATAAAGAAAAAAAAATATAATTAAAACATCAATATTTAAAAAATTATAACCCGCTATTATTATTGTTAGTTACAATGTATTTTTTGGTTATTTTTTTATTGCTATAATTTAATTGAAAAAAAAATTTGTAAAATAAATAAATAAAAAAAAAAGAAGAAATAAAATAGTTATTTCTTGCCAAATGTGTACATAATTAATTTTGAATTATAAAATCATCCTAGAATTGAATTTTTTGAAATCGATTTATTAACTTCATCCAGTATAATCTGATTAACTTAATCTACATAATGACTCTGTTAACGTTCTATTCGTACAAACTTGTAAGTTTACGCGTAGATGTTGATGTCAGTAACTCAATTAATATTTCAATTCACAGACAAATTTATGAAATATGGATTAATATAAAATTATTTTTTCAAATAAATTTAACAAACACTTTATACATATTACGGTTATTGGGTAAATTCAATTCAGAAAAGATGACAGATTTTTCTAAAGAGCCCAACTTACTTTAATTCTTGAGCGATGGCAGCTATTTGTTCAACGCGATCTTGATGTGCAGCCAAATCGGACTCAAATGCTTCGTGTTTCTTTTTCAATGCCTTCAAATCATTTAACTTACATTGACGGAAGTCTTGAGATTGAAGCATTTCTTCTTTGCCACGAGTCCAATCTTCATGGGTATCGCACTAAAAAAAAGTAATGTTTATGACTTGTAAGTAAATTTCAAATAATTCGTCGTATTTTAAAAACCAACCTTATGCTTGAATTTCTGTGCCAAATGTTCTAATCTTTCTAAACGCATTGTTTCAGCTAATAACCATTCTTCAAATGCTTTTTCTGCCAATTCTAAACCTTTCCAAGAATTTGAAATATCAGATACGGTTTTACCTTCAGTTGGCAAATATGCTGGACGATTAGATAAACGTAATTTGGTTTGCAATGTATTAAAATTGGTTTCAAGTTTAGCTTTTTGTTCAACACGTGGTGGCTTATGCTTGCGACGATATGTCCGATATTCTTCTAATTTCTTTTGAACACCAGCTAATGAATTATCAGCTTGACGCGAATTTAACCATGGCATTGTGCGACGAATCCATTCGAGGAGCTTCAAATATATAAAATTAATAGTAAATATTTTTTTTCATATAATAATTATAAATATACTTACATCACTTGCGAGACGTTCATACTCTTCCATAAGACGTTCATTTTCTTGATTAACTTTGAGTACTTTACAAATGCGGTTTGCAGCTGTTTCCGCCTATTTTATAATAAATCAAATTTTTTATTAATTCCAAAATTTAATATTAATAAGCGAAAAAAAAAATAGCCAAAAAACAAAATAGTAGGTATATATATACACATTGTACATTATAACATCAAAAATTATATCGAATAAAAAATTATTCGAGTTGAATTTTTTACTTTTTATTTTTTGACTGTTTTTCAGGAAATTAATTGCAAAAGAAAAATTAGCTAAGGATAATTTTTAAGGGAGGAATGTAAAGAAGTTAATAAAAATTTAACTATATGCAGGATACAATAATTTCGTATACGTGTGTGATATTTTTTTGACTGAGTGTATTTACGAAAATACAAATAATAATACGAAGACTAAAATTATAAATGAAAAACAAAAGTATTATAAACATTTTATTGCAAAACTGAACATTTTTTAAAACAATCAAATAAATAAATGAACAAAATTCAATATAATATGATAAAAAATAAATAAAAATACAAATAAACATTTAAGATATAAGAAAAATTACGATAAATATTTATGTCAATCAAATAATTAAATAGACATGTTAAAAACAATGCTAGTTTCATGCTTTTATAGCTTTTTGAAAAGGTAAATTCTAGCTTAGTGCAATTATGCAATTATGGTTAAAAATTTGATTGATTATGAGTTGTCATAACCAAATATTGTGATTGTTATGAGTTTTATCACATTTGAAAAAAACATAATGGCAGTTTGTTATTAATATATAATTTTAATAACCAACAATTAAAGAAATGTTGATATAAAGTTTTCAAAAATATGATAAATAAAATAAATTTCTATAATTAGACTTGGCCTTTACCACTAGTAGAAATTAAGTTGTTAAAAATTCTGTATTATTTATAATTTTTGAGTTTTATTTGATTCGAGACTTTTCAGTGGTAATGTATAAATCATGGCCTTCAATGAAAGAGAGTGTGAATGAGTGTTCAGAATGCAATAAAGTGAAAATAAAGTTTAAAACAATAAAAAAGAATTTTTAATTTTTTTTCTGTTCCAATGAAGATTTTCTTTTTTTTTTAGAAACCGACCTTTTGTGCGCCACTAAAACAATGATAATATGATGATACATATGTCATTACAGCTCGTTCATCTGGCATTGCTGTATTCTGCAAGTCTGTTAGATTTTATAATTTTATCGCAAAAAAACATAGCAAATTGGATTATTTCAAAATATGAAAAAAAAAAAAAAAAAAAGAGAACATCAAACATAAACAATCAATTAGTAAAATGATTAATTATATTAATTAATATATATAAATATATATAATAAAATATTTATAATTAATTGCAAGCAATTATATTAGTTTAGTTATTTAATATTTGATAAAATTTCTGAAAACATTTTTTTTTTAATTTTAAATAAATATAAAACTCTAGGATTTGCTGTGTTTGCTGCAATTTTCGCCACAACATTGAGCAACATATCAAAAAACCAATTTTTTTTAATTAATTGTAAAAAAGGGAAAAACACAAAATTTGGTAGGTAGCTAGAATTAGGAAATACTTAAAAGCTTAGATTTTTTTTATATAAATTAAAATCGATTTTCATCTTAATAATTATCTATGTCGAAAGAATTTATTACAATTTTTGTTTTTTTTTTTTTCAAACTTATTTACTAAAATTTCACCGAAAAATTAATAAGCATCATTAATAACTTAAAAAAATAATTCGAAATTAAGTTCACAAAATGAAAATCGATCTTAAATTCTTAAAAATTGAGAACTAGGTATAAATTAATATATTGCTTTGGGAATTTCAAACTCAAATATTAGTAGTAAAAATAAATTTGTTTTATTCCAATTTAACGTCGTAGGTAATGGATTAATTCCTCCCAATAGCATAGAAAAACCAAAATTATATTTAAAAACGTACAAATTTCAATAAAATATTATTATAAAATGTATTTTACACATTAAGAAATTAAATGTGTCTTATATAATTCTTTTAACACAATAATATAGATAAAAGTAAAGACTTCACTGAAAATCCTTGAATTCATAAAAATTATTCGATTAAAAAAATATTTCTATTTCCATGGGGCAAAAATTAGTCAAACATTTTTATTTGCTTATCTCGAAATTTTATATAATTTCAGTTTTTAAAAAGCTAGTTATATTAAAAGCTAAGGATTAAAATGGCAAAATATATTCAAACAAAAATTTATAATCAATAAGAGAATACATTATGAGTTCTTCAAAAATCAAAATTGATATCAACGCTGATTAAAAAAAAATCAAAAAACAAAAAGGAATATCCCATTTACAAAAAACAAACAAAAAGCTGTTTTTGTATTTTGTGTAAATCTGTAAAGGATTTATTTTTAGTCACATTATAAAATTTATTCGGGTGGTATTGGTATTCTCTTGTGGGTTCTGGTACATGTGTTGTATTTCCAACCTGTTGAGCTCCCTGGAACGCATGATAATAACAGGATACATATGTCATTATAGCTCTCTCATCCGGTTTAGGTGTATTAATTAAGTCTAATTTGAATAAATTTTTTTTTTAAATGTAATTTTTTAAATTCTAATTTAACAAATTAATCTTAGAATATAAATAACTATGTCATGCTTATAATTCATGAAATAATTTTTTTTAGTATCTAGAAATTACATGTTTTGATAGGAAGGATCATTGAATATTTTACTTTAGTAATTTTTTTTTTTTACTAATTTTTTATTTTTAATAATTTTTTTATTTTTAATAATAATAGGGATCTACGAATTTTTAATTTCAGTAATATTAATAATCATTAACTTTTAAGTTAAAAATACGCGGCAATTGTTGAAAGGACACGCAAGCCTATTTCATAATCCTTTATTTTTATAAATTTAGAATATAAAATATAATTTCTAGAAACAACTAATAATTTTAAAAAATTTATGCTTATTTCTATTTTTAATGTATGTACCATTATATTTATTATTAATAATTAATGAGCTTAATCATAAATTAACTTAACTAAAATACTATAAAATGAATAGCAACATTTATTATTACCTTCTGGATCTAACATTCTTGGAATATCCAAATATTTTTCAGCAACATCAAAGGCAGTATTCAAATTTTCTAATGGATTTTCTTTAGATAGTTTACCGTAATCGATCAAGTCTGGTCTGTGACGATGAATAAGTGCACAGAATGCAAGACCATCCTAAATTATAACGATAAAAAAAATATATAAAATTTATACTGTTGTACAAGGGATAATTTTAAATTCAGGGCTACATAACATTTCGAAAAACTTGAACCATTATTTTGTCGAACAAATAGTTTTTGCTGACCGGTAATGGTTGAATTTCAGAATTTATAATATTTTTGTTTTTGACAATTATTATACAACAGCCTGAATTTAAAAATTTCAAATCAATAATAATTAAATAATCCTAAAATATTTACCTTGAAGGAAAGATGGAAATTTTGTACATTGACATTTTTATACGGTGCTGTTTTTCGTTGACACCATAACAGTAAACCTTCTTTAGCGGTCATCTCTTCAACAGATATATCTTGAATGGCAAAACGTAAAATAATTGTCCATATCATGCCTAATGTCATTTTTAAATTTCCATCGACAATTTCTTCAGCTCCAATGGAAACTAAACGTACACCCTTAGATGCAATAAAATCCAATGCCTTATTAACATTGGCAATTTTATGAAAACGCATTTTACCGCGATCTGGTTTGGGTAATGTTTCACCAGAAATAACTTCCAATAGTAACATTAATTTTAAGCCATTACGAAAATCTTCTTCAATATTGTCTATAGCAGTACCAGCCTTACGTAAATGACTGTTGCACCAGGCAGTGAATGTCTAAAAACGAAAAAAAAAAAAAAATATAAAAAAAAAAAAGAAGAAATGCTACAATATAAATCTTAATTAAGAAGTAGGTGTTTGTAATAAATTCCCTAAACCTGAAGTTTATTCTTTGGAACAAAATACAGCGTCGTCGAACTTTGATACCAATCTATTTCTGGGACTGCATAGAATTGTTCCAAACATTGATAATCCATCATTGTCATTTTAAATTTCTTTAAATTTTTAAGTTTTTTGTGTTATCAAAATAATAATAATATTAAAAAATTTTGAATTGCACTTAAAATTTTGATTTTGAATTAATCAATGAAATGGAATGAAAATTATATGTACTTATTCATCCGAAAAATATAAATTTTCGAATAAAAACAAATATAATTAAAAAAATTTTTGAATTTCAAAACGTTATGACTTAAAAAAAGATATATTTATTTTGACACAGTTCATACAATCATAGTGAAGTAAAAATACGGCCTGTTACATGCCTGTTACACACTAAGAAAGCCTTTATAATACTATACAATAGAAATTCAAAAAGGCAAAAAGTTTTACTTTTTTATCAGTTTCATAAAGTCCTCTATTTTATATTTAAAAAAAAAAACATTAACTGCCAATACTGATTTACCAAAAGAAGATTTTAATATGTTCATCAAAAGAAAATCCATGTAACATCAAACAGACACTGTGGATAATTTAGTCCCTATACAATAAATTATGTGTAAATTACAAATAATTACAATGCAATTTCGCGTGTAATTTTTTTTTTTTTGCTTATATCCATTAGAAATTCATTCAAGAGTAATGTATTTTATTTTTGAAGATAGAATATTGTATGTTATAAAGAAAGGCGAAAAAAAAACTAACTAATATTTATATTTTACTTGATATTGACATGATTCCCATAAGAGTTGAATAAATCATGTAAAAATAAATAAATAGAAAAAAAATTAAAATTAAAAAAAAACCTCTTAACAATGAGGTTTGTTTTTTCATATTAAATAAAAAAACTGATAAGCTTTCACTATTATAAATAAATTGTCATTTTTATCTATTAGAGATATGTACCTACACACAGGTATGCTTTTTGATGATTTTATTAGTTTCTTCTTCTTTTTTTTTTATCTACAAGTGGATCATATTATATTTTTTATTTTTATCCTGTATTTTCGAATATTGTTTAATTTATTTATTTTTGGCGCCAGCCAGAGAAAATTTATTAATAAAATTAAAATATATTAAAGATGATAAAATTATATAAGCCAGTACCTATTTAACTGTCATTATTTTATTATTATAATCCAGTCGTTATTACGAATGTGGATTTGAATGAGCTAAAGAGATCTAAATCGATCACACTATTGCTAAAGTTTATACTACTTGACCAATATTATAAATTTAATTAGAAAAATTGGGATTTATATGAAATATTTGTCTTTGTCTAAGAACCAGCTTGATATTCTAGATGATTTTCTAATATATATGCACACAAATAACCTAAACATTTTTAAGTAAAATATCACTCTCACATTTAACATATAAAATTTCTAAAAAAAATTAAAATCCTAATTTTTTTAAACCTTTAACATTTTCCTCTCTTTACTTATTTTTAGTACATTATAAAGTGTATAAAATGTATTATTTTGAAATATCTATTGAAGTGTGCACGTTTAACACAAATAAAAAATTTTTTAAATAAAAATTAAAAATCATAATAAATTTAATTTGGAACACTTTGAAGAAAATCAATTATGCAATTTATTGTAAATTAAGTATTTAAATGTTAGATTGTACGTGTACCTCATGCCATTTTTGGTATACATGTAAACTTATGCCAATATCGCAAAAACTTGTTAAGAAAAAATAAAAGCCGCCAATATGATGATGGTTTTCGTGACGACCTAAAGGTGTTTTAATATATATACAATATTTCTACATTATGTATATTGAATGTAAGTAGGTATATCTAGTTAATAATGTTTTAATTTTTTTTTTTTTTACAATGCAGCACATTTTTGTTTACTACTTGGGGGCAAAACATTATTTTTAACTTTATAGGTACCTTCAGTATTTTTTTTTTTTAAATTAAAAAAAAATAAATAAAAAATAAAAAGATAAACATTCAAAATAAAATCTTTTGGTACCTATATTTCGATTTTAGAAAAATAAAGTTCAAAAATGTTAGAAACTGGTTTAATTTTTTGTTCTTTTCTTTTTTTTTCACTGTTAAAAAAATATCTAGTTTATCGTTATATTTTTGTTTTTGTTTTTAAATATAAATTAGTTTATGAAAATCGTTATAAAAAAAAAAAAATAATGAACTAAATTTGGTAACCTGAAAGTTATTATAGTTACATTTCTTTTTCTTTTATTAATAAAACAAATGCATCATGATGTTAGTTATATAGAAACATTATTTTTATCATTTTTAAACTTGGAATAAATTAATTGGGTTCTGTTTTTGTGTCAAAAGATTCAAGATTTATGGCTGAGATGAAGCTTTAAAAAAAAAAACAAGTACCAGTTTATACAGTCAGTATTAAAATTAAGAGATTGTCGTAGTAAAAAACATGTCGATGAGAATGTTTTAAAAAAAGAAAACCACACATCTCTGTATCTAAATAGATATTGCAAAGATTAAAAAGTCATAAATATGGTAGTGTCAGTACGAATTAAATTGCAATAAGAATTTTAAATTTTATAAAAATATTTGCATATCATTATGGAAGTGGAAAATTTTAAAAATATTAACTTAATAATTTTTATTGCATACATAAACAACTCTGACTACTCATTGCAACATAAGCCAATTGAAAGTTCAGAAAAAAAAAAAAAAAAAAAAAACAATTAAATTAAACAATAAATTTTTTATTTTATGTAAAATGCATTTAAAGTCCATTAAAATCATTGGTCATATCTAAAATTAAAATAAATTTCAAATGAATAATAAAAACATAATTATTGAAAAAACAAAATACTATTTTGAAATCAGGAAAACAATAATATTATAATTTTATAAAAAATATAGAAAATTTATATTTACAGGAAAAATTATAAGAATTTTTTTTTTACATTCATGACTTCTTACAATGAGCAATTTCAGGGAATTATGCAAAACTACATAAATAAATAATGAATAAAAAAAAGTATAAAAATAAAATATAGGTTCAAATTTGAAAAGCGTGAGATCATTTCCCAGAAAAATTTTTTTTTCAACAAATTATGATGGTATATAGAAAAAAAGATTCAATATTTATTTTTCAATAAATTTTCTTTCTCTAAATAAAAGTTTTTGTAAACATAAAAATCAAATTTAATTTTTTATTTTTTATTACAATATTGATTGTTATATTTAATTTTATTTATCGTGTGGAAAATCCATATAAAATTGTGGTCGATTGTATTAAAAAATAAGCTCACACTAATATTAACTTTATTAAACAAATTGTTAAAAATATTGCTTTATCAATTTATTGATTGCATATATAATAATTTCTTGATGGCATAATAATGATCATCTAATTGAGAAAGATTATTAGTTGTAGGTGCAATCATGTAATTATACTCTATATAATCATTATTCAATACCCGATAGCTGTTTCAAAAGTGGTTGTTGTATAGTGTTGAAATTTTACATTTCTTATTTTAAATTGGTTTAAAAAGTTTAAACTAAAGAACATACATTTAAATTAAATACTGAAATTTAAAAAGCTTTGAATAATCATTCTTTATCAATGATTATTATCACATGGTTGCAAATTGGAATAAGTATCAAAGTTTATAGTAAATTTATGTAAAAAGATGTAATGAATGCATCGACCAAAAAGCGAAACCATTATGATTTTTCTTAATAGAGAATTAATTACGTAAACTTTGAAAATTTTTTTTATTACTAGAAAATCATTAATCAAAAAAAAAATTTTTGTTTTCCTCTATGGCATGGCGTGGTTTATTGAATTTAGAGTAAAATATATGTTAAAGGTGTACAAACAGTTATAAAAAACATAAATGTATAACAATGAATAACATTAGTACGTAAATTATATACATATGTATATTTTCCATTTCTTTTTCCTTTAAAACTTAAATGCTATCAGAAGAACATAAATTTTAAAATGTTATGTAGACATAGTATGTATGTGCATATTAATATAATAGATAGTACAAATTCTTGTGAACAGAAATTACATTTATTGAAACTTTGTTTTTTTTTTTATTTTGTTTATTATTTTCCATTTTCCGTATAATAATTTACGTTATAAAGCACGTAGGTCGATTCTAAAGTAGGAAGTTAAGATTCATTTCATTTTGTATGTACAAGTATACAGCATAATATTTTGGAATATATTTTGTTAGGATGTAAAGTAAAAAGTTATGTAATATTTTTGATAGTAGAAAGAGAACAGGTTTAGTGCAAAAGGAAAAATACTTACCTTCATTATTTAATACATAAATTTAATACAAAAATATCCAAATCTATCTATCGTACTAAAACAATATTATCAAATAATATTATCACTTAAATTTTGTTAATAATTGCAGTCTAAACCTAAACGCTAAATTCAACGAATATTATAACCATAATGTACTTAATACTTACTATAGTTTAAGTATATTTATCTACTTACTATATCAGTATTACATACAGTGATTTTTATTTATAAAAGTTTACTCTTAATAAAAATTTCACTATACCATAAAATCTATAGTTTTATAATATTAAAATTTGGAATTTTTACAATCATGCATTTCGGTGTTAAATTTGTTACCATTTCTATAACACTTTCGTGAAATGTATGTAGGTGAAAAAGAGATTTATATTTAAATTAGGATAACATACAATTTTTTTTTTCATAATATTATATACATAACTATATTAAATATATTTTAATTTATAATTTATAGTTAAAATAAAATATATTTTTCCACAAATTCGATCATGATATTTATGTTTAGCATAGTTTTCCTTAAAAAAAAAAACAAATATATATAAAGAAAATTTATTAAGTTATAAATAAAAATTTTTAATGTACTTTTATGTATCTGCAAGATTTTTATTTTTGTAGAACATAATTAAATTAACATACAAATTAATGGAAATATATTTTCTACACGACTAAATTATTTATAGATATCGTCTGAAAATTTTATTAAATATTTCTGTTATTAAAAAATCATATTTTAACTGTTATTAAGTTTACACAATCTCGTCCATAGTAACATTTTTCTTCCAAATTTATGTAACTTATAAAAAATGTTAAATGACATGATTAGCTTGAAAAGCAAAATAAGACGAAAATGTATTTTCTGTTAACTTTCCATTTTAACTTTTTTTTGTTTTTTAAACAATAATTTTAAAATGAAGTTGGCAACATTCCAAGTCATGTAGGCATAAAGTGCATTTAAAATAAAATATCGATAACATTAAACCCAACCTAATAGTTCATTCACCATTTGAGAGAAAGTGAAAATAGTTAAATATGCTCATAATAATGACTAGATCTATTGTATTACAATATTACAACTTAAAAATAAAAAAATCTTAAATAGATAAATCCCATTATATTACATATAAGTAAAGAAGATTATCCTGTCCATAAATTTTAAAAGCCTTTTATTGATAATATACAAATTTACAGATATTATTATTTTACTCAATAACTGAAAATGGCAATAAAAATTTACTCATATATAAAAAACATAAACATTTTTATTTTTATTTTTATATATTTATGGCTTTTCTTTTCAAGTTCAATAACTTTTTTTTTTTTTTATAATTTAATTGCTTCAATCTGATAAAAAAGAAAAAGAAAATAATAATAATAAAAAAAAACTAAGTAATATGTAATTATTGCGCTAAAAATGTCAACACCACTTTACCACGTAAACGTAAAAATATGAAAGCCTAATTAAAACACATGATAACCATATACGAATATTCCATAACTACACACATAAAATTTTTTAAATGGAACTAGATTGAACTAACTGACCATAATTGGAGTTATTTTACATAGTTAAAGAGAGAGATAAGTTAATGAATTAGAAATCTATTGGCAGTAGTTCAATAGTTATAATCATTTTAGTAGTGCGTCGACCAGACGGGGAGACTTCTTTGTTTTTTTTTTTTCATTTTTAATGCAAAACCTGCTTTTTCGTTTTGATGGACATAGAGTTTTTCAATCCTTTATTGCACAAAAAAAAAGTATGTATATTCTATTATTATTAATTATTAAATTTTTTGCTTTGATATTGAAAATAATTTATTCATTCATATATATATATATGTACAATAAATTTCTTAACTAAAAATGTTCAAAATAATAGATACGGAAATTTTAATTAGAACCTGGGCGGCGCACCCTAATCAAAATAACAATAATCATTATTATTCCAAGTAAAAAAAAAAAAAAAACAAACATTATGACAATATCATTTTATCAGCATTAACTGACCAATATAATGCGTTATGTGTGCTGAAATCGGTGAACCATATTGATCACATCGATTTTAATTGACATTCATTCAACAACAACTGTTGATTTTGGACTCGTGGTAGGTATTAAATTGTTTTCTTTTTACAGGTACAACTTCTATCTCATGTCTGTAACATCTCCAGCTGTAATTTTTTTGAACTTTTTAAACGGAAGAGTCCAACATCCACTCCACTGTTTGAATAAATTTGTGTAATGAATGTAAACTTTATATGTATTTAGGCAAACTATTGCAGAGATTTTTGGCAAATTTTTAACTGGTAGCAATATGAACATAAAAAAAAAACAGAATATTTTTATTAACGGAATCTTTTTTTTTTTTTAATTCAGATCGCGAACTTTATTAATAAATTTGATTTGTTTTCATTTTTGTTGGGTTTTTGTTTTTAAATATATAACCAACGACAGCGAAAAAAAAATAAAAATAAATAAAATAAAATAAAAACGAGATCAAAAACAAATCAACAAAAAAAGTTAAATAATTTTCAAACGAGTTCTTTACAAAATATTTTTTACGTCTTTTTGGTGACCGTTTTGGTAATGGTTTTTATTTTTTTTTTTTGTAATAATAATAATATGCAAGACTAATTTTTTTTTTTTTTTTGAACTTTAATGCCAATAAATGATTTACAAAAAAAACTGAAAGAAATTGCTTATATATATACCATCATTGATGATTTTTTGTTTTTTTTTTTCTTCAAAAAAAAAATAAAAAATTATCTCAATAATGGTTTTTCTCATGGGATTAATTCTAGAAATTTTTTAAAAGATTTTTATTAAATTGGAGATTCAAAAAAAAAAAAAAACAAATTTGACGATTAAAAAAGAGAAATTTTCATCGATAATATACATTTATTTTATGAATTAAAACTGTTAAAAATACTTTTAATTGCTTGATCAAAAAAATTTTTAACGGTGATGGTTTCTTTTTATTATTATTATTATTATTCAGATTCAGATTGTTTACAAAATTTAGCACAAGCAAATTTAACACTTTTTAGTTGCTTGTATATATATGTCGTTTTTATATAAATTCTGAGCAATTATTGTAGTCGAATATTTTGATTTTTTTATTATAAGTTTTGTCAATATGGTAAAAAAAAAATTAAAATTATTAAATACTTCTTTTTAATTTTATTATCGTTAGGTTTTTAAGTCCGATCGTAATTAATTCATAATAATCCTCCTGAGCTTCTAAGACACTATTAATATAATATGTATATCATGATAAGGGGGATGGAAATAAGGCCGCGGGAAATAAGGCCGCGACGTTTTTTTGTTGCGGTCTTATTTCATTTTGAAAAATGAAATAAGGCCGCGAAGATTTTTTCGCGGCCTTATTTCGTTTTTCAAAAGGAAATAAGGCCGCGAAAAAATCCTCGCGGTCTTATTTCATTTTGAAAAATGAAATAAGACCGCAAAAAATTCCTCGCGGCCTTATTTCGTTTTGAAAAATGAAATAAGACCGCGACAAAAAAAAACAATTATTCGGAGGGCTAATTTCATTTTTATAAATGAAATAAGGCCGCGTAATCTTGTGAGGTGAGCACACAGGGCAGGGGGCAGCAGGGCGGCGGGCGGGCGGTTGGTCAGTGGGATTTGCGGCGGTTGGTCAGTGGGATACGCGGCCTTATTTCGTTTTTCAAAATGAAATAAGGCCGCGAAAAAATCCTCGCGGCCTTATTTCATTTTTCAAAATGAAATTAGCCCTCCGATTAATTTTTTTTTTGTCGCGGTCTTATTTCATTTTTCAAAACGAAATAAGGACGCGAGGAATTTTATGCGGTCTTATTTCATTTTTCAAAATGAAATAAGACCGCGAGGATTTTTTCGCGGCCTTATTTCATTTTTCAAAATGAAATAAGACCGCAACAAAAAACCTATCGCGGCCTTATTTCCCGCGGCCTTATTTCACTGCGCCCATGATAACCATCTATGATGACGAACAATTTAATTAGAAATAAAATGCATATTTTATTAGTTTAAGAAAATCAAGTTTAAGAAATTATAATTTCCATTTTCTTTTTATTATCTTCTTTCATTTTTTTTTTTTTTTGCAATCTATACTTGTTTCTAATTAACAACTAGCAAACGATTTTCTTTAACGAATATATTGTTAATGATAAAATGATAACATTTTACCATTTAACTATTTACAGATATAAGTATAATAGAAAAAAAAAAAATAATTAAATTAATAGAATTTTAAACCGGAATCATTTTCTATTCCATTATTATTATTAGGTATATATTTTTAAATTTTTTAATTAATTTCAAATCATTTTCTACTAGTTAAATACACAGTACGTAAAACATAATCATTAAAAAGTCATAATCAAGTGTTGATTTAATACAAAAAAAAAAAAAAAAAAAAAAGAATTCTTTTACCATTTTTGTGAGTAGGCATTATTAAAAATGGAATAAATTTAATTAAATAATTATTATGGATTAAATTTTTATTTCTTCATATATACTTTGCTCCAATGTAGAAAAACCAATGAAGATTTTAATATTAATTTTTTTTTTTTTCTTCTACAATTATTTTTTATTTATTTTATCTTTCATGTAAAGAAGAATAGTAAAATAATCTAGTTTTAAGAAGATTGGAAACAGGATCTGAAGAAGTACGTTTTAAATTTCAAAATTCCATCCAAATATATAAATAAATGTATATTAAATTAAAACAGTAAATATATGTACATAATAATACAATAAATATATAGGTAGAATTAATGTAGAATTAAATTAATAAAAAAAAAAATCTGTATAATTTTTATATTCCTAAGTATAAATAAAGTTTTAAGTAGTATTTCCAGGAAGAAAATGTAGTTACTTGAGGGCCAGTTTACATTATGTTAATAAAAAAGAATGATGTAAAAGTGTTTAATTGATGATATAAGCATTGCTTCTATCTCACTTTCTACAACATTTTATTTTACGCTCTCTGCTCAATGTATTTTATGGTTAAAGAACTTGTTCAGAAAGAATAAGTATTGTTGTAAGAATAAAAAATTCATATAAACCTACGAGAATAATTTAGAATGAGCTCTAACTATATTAGTGAAACGAATTCAACACAATTAATTTATAATTGATCAAAATACAAAACTATCCATTAAGAATTTTATGTTCAAACTTTAAAAAGCATATAGTTTATCATAATATAACTAAAAATATGTAAAATTACTAATTTACTTAATTCTGAAAAAAATTGTAGATTTTTTATTTCAAAAAAATTAGATATACGTACTTAAAAGTTAGATGAATGAAAATTTTTATTTTCTAAATATAATAAATATCACCTGAATAAATCAATTAATATAAATTAACAGAAACGGAATTTTTTTTTATTTGAATTTTTCATATATATTAGTTATTGTAGGCTTAATTATAGAAAAATGTTAAAAACAGTTAAGATCAATATTCAAGATGAAAATATACTTTTAGAATGGAATTTTTATGTACAAAATTTTTGCAATATATACAAAATTTTTATCTTTATAGTGTGTAGATAAAGTAAAAAATATTTCAAAATATGATCATTATTCTGTCTATAGTTATATCTTTTGATAAGCGCTAGACATAAGTAACAATTTTTTATTAATTTTTTTTTTTATTGAGAAAATTATTTTATATTTCATATGACATCTGGTTTCCCTAATTTTTCAACTTGTTATATTCTTTTTACACAAAAAAATTTCACTTTTTTAACCTTTTCTATTCATGGAAAATGCATTTGGAGAAATTGAATTTTGTATTTTTATCGAAAATTTATATTATAAATAAAAAAAAAATAAAAAAAACCATTAAAAACAAGCCTGTTAACAGTATAAATTTCCCATTTGTAACCGAAAAATAAGCACACAATAAACAAGATTTTCATTAAAATTTTATAAACTAAAGATAATATATTTCATTTGTAAAATAGAGAAAATGAAATGTAGAAATTGTCGCCCCGTTCAAAATTATTACACGCACAATATTGTTTTTCTTTAGTCCGAATTTTTGAATATAAATTACTAACATATATTAGTATTGCAGATGTAATAAAGTATGAAATGTTGCATTGGATAGTCATTTTTCTATTAATAACTAACTCCACCAACATAAATTATCAAACATGTTGTTGAATGTTTTATATTTTATTTTTAATATGTATTTTCAGCATCCCATTGACCAAATAGTCTGCTTTACAAAACGAAGGTGGACATACCAGTATGTTAATTTTACTCTATACTTAATTATCTATATGATAGTAAGAAAATTAAACATAAATTAATAGTAACATTTATTAACGTACATTGAAACATTAATTTAATTTTTTAGATTTGGATTCATTTTAACTACATCGGATACACTTAAACATAAGCAAAAACATTGATTGCCTGTGTATACTACGCTTTTTCTGCTGATTAATAATTTTTCTTTTAATACTTTTTGTTTCAACTTCTGCAAGGTAATTTAAATATATAAGAAATCAAATGCAATTAGATTGCAATTTTTATTATTATTTTGTTTTTCTTTCAGAGATGAGAAAAACAAAACAATATTACAAATTTATTTATAATACATATTTTCTTTGGAAAAAAAAAGAAGAAAATTATCATAATAAGATAATTTTCATTCAAGTCAATAACAATTTTTTTTTTTAATATTTTGCATCTTTATATATTAAACAACAATGTAAGAGTAAGTAAGTATATTTTTTTTTAGTTTAGAGTATCAGCACAGCATAGTGTATAGCAGGGCTGCCCAACCAGGCGATAGCGATCTACTAGTCGATCTCGACACGAATTTGGGTCGATCTTATACTACAGACTAAAAATGGTAAAAAAAAACAAAATTTTGTGAACCCAAAATTTTTTAAATAATTGCTAATAAGTGAACAGACTCTTAGGTAACTTATTTTAAATTTTATTTTACTTGCCTATTTTAAGTATGAGAAAACTTCAAAATTACTGAATTCTAGCGATTTATTTGAATTTGACTCAAATTTGTTTGAATATTTTAGTTTCGATTTAGAATTCACGTGACCAACTACTTATTATTATTTTGGTAATTATATTATTTAAATTTTGAATTACTTGTTTTATTGTTTCTGTACAAAGTTTTTTTTTTAACTTTTCCCAGCCCTAATCGTGAGCGTTGCAAAGAAAACTAAAATCTACCATTATCACGATGAATGAAGTTATATTTTTTATTTAATTTTAAATAAAGTTATATTTTTTAATTGATAAATTTTTTAATTGATAATTTACATTTGTTTTGACTTGTTTTGTGTCAATTTTTTCGTATTTTAAATTGAAATGAAATAAACTCAAGTTATACCATAGATTAAGAATACAGAAAGATGGGAAGCTTCATACAAATTTTTTTCAGTTTTTTTTGGTATTTTATTGTGAAGGTGTTAGTAAAACTAAATAAAATTCTTTTCATACATTGATAATCATCATGTATTTTATTTTGTTTTACTAACACATTGACTTAAAAATACCAAAAATAATGTTGTATGAAGCTTCCCATCTTTCTGTATTTTTAATCTATGGTTATACCGATCAAATTTTTTTGTATATGGGTAGATCTCGATGTATTGGATTAAAAAAAGTCGAACTTTAGTACAAAAAGGATGGGCAGGCCTGGTGTATAGTATACATATAATTTTATTGAATGCTAAAGAAAATAAAATTGTAATTAAAAATGAAGCAAAATTCTATTAAAATCATATGTTTAATTTTGGAATTTAACACAATGTATGCATAATTTCACTTATAGTGAGTAAATATTAGCTTTATATTAATGCTTATTTTGTTAATGTAAATGGAAAAATATAGAAATTTAATTTCAGTCGCCATAAATTTTATGCTTCAAACTTAAACAAAATACATTATTCTTGTTTAAAATGTTTATATTTGAACAACAAGTTAAGTCTTCACATATATAACTCTGTGGATAATGGACTTCTATATCGTGATTTCACCGAACGAAACGCTTAAGCTTGACCTTGCTATCTCCTTTCAGCCTTCGGCTAACTAGTTACACAAAGCCTTAGAAAATAGCAGAAAAACAATGTATTAAATCTTAAAAAAAAAAACAATAATTGCTGAATTGCAATGTTAGCAACAAAATGTCAATTAATTTACAACTTTCAATTTTTGATTTAAATATATCTTATATATATTAACTTTTTTTGCTTCGATTGCAAAAAAAAAACAGATTTTTGCTTGATTTTTCAAACATTTCTTTGAATTTTATGATTTTATTATTAATTGGAGATGAGGTTATTGAAATATTCTATTTTAGTTTTGTAGCATTTTTACATACCGTTAAAATGTTAAGGTCGTTTTACCGGCTGATCATTTTTTATAAAACATTAAAAAACTTGTTTGAGTTGTCATTAGTAATTTTTTTTTCTTTAATACAAATGTTTTTGCTTAAAATAAAGAAACAAGATTTTTTTTTTTTTGCTTATGATTAACACTAGTTCTGAAATTTATGTTTCTATTTTAAACATTATATTCTTTGGTGAACTGAGAAATTATTGTTTATCCAATGTAACATTCTATCATGTTAACTTACGTTCAAATCAAAATCAAGAAATAGAAAAAGTTATAGGAGAGATAGATAAAGATATAGAAGAATTTAATCTTCCACCTTAAATAATTTTAAATTTCGAATAGTGACTGGTAAAATTTCTTTCTGTAGTCGTAGTTGCCAAACAAAACTTATTTATTCTAAGTTTAAATTTAATGCTAGAAAATTTCGCAGAGTTGCAAAAAGAACAGATATAAACACATAGTAGGGTTAAAAGACGGAAGAAATATTACTGCGATTTGAATATTTTTTTTTTCTTCTGATTATTATGTAATCTAGTTTTTCAACTTTACCGTTTACGTATACAAAATAACATGTTAATAATAATAATATAAAAAAAAAAGTTAAAAGATATATTGATTTTAACTGCTATTAAAAAATTAAACCACATCATAGAATCTGCATTTTATTACCAGAATAATAATATAAGATATGAAAGGATATCTTTTTTTATTCAGATTCATCTTTTTTTTTTTGTGGAATCGTAAAAAAAAATTTATATTAATCATAACTCAGCTAAAAAAGGATATCTCTTAAAATACCGTGAACTTGTAGTTACAATTTATTCACAATAAGTTATGTATGTTCTAAGTTTTAAATCGACATAATGACTTTCTTATATGCATACAAAAAATTTATAATGATATTTTTAAGATACATTTTATGAAACATAAATTATATTAAGTATCTATTATTAATTTTGATATCTAGTTTTTCATTTGTACCGTTAATTTATATTGAAATGATGCAGAAGCATAAATTTCCATAATTTTTTTTTTGTTATATTATTGTTATATATGCATTCACAAATTCAAAATATGAACATAATATTATGTAATGCATACATACATACTTAACAAATAAATTCATTTAATTCCTAATAAAAAAAAAAAAAAATATTTTAATGTCAAAATATGTTCTGCATTTAGGCGTTTTAATGACAATCATAAAACACTCATTTATAAGGGTTTGACAGTTTGACTTGAGTAATGTTTCTCTATTATATTTTCCAGTTAAAAAATGATATAAATTCCAGACAATATATTTTTATGAAAAAATTATAATGATGAAATATAGAAAAATTATGTAGTTTCTAACATTTATGTAGGCTTTTAAATGAAAATATCAATATCAAGTAAGCTTGCACAAATACTTTTCAAATATTTGTGTCTAAAATTTTTTAATATTAAGAAAATCTCGCTTTAGTTATTAATGATTCCGGGTCTGTTTTTGATATGAAAAATCATAATTTTTTATTGTCACCGTGGTGCGGTATTATCATAATGGTCCTATGGTCTTGCTCATGACACTCTGTATTTTCATTCAACTCGGGCGCTTTATTTAATTTTTCCAATTAAAAATGATTAATTTTAGATAAAAAAAAATATTAATGGTATTTATTTTGAATTTAGACTAGAGGGGTAAGAAATCACATGAAATGGAACTTCTTTAATATTTTTAGAAATAACTTTATTAATTTAACATTTTAAGTTGACCTTTTTTTTTTTTTATATGTTTATTTTTTATACAAATTTTATTTTTTATGTGAATATACATTTTAACAGCGTAAATTGTTGACTCTACAAAATATTATTAACATCAAAAAGAATCATTATAAATTTTATTAAAGGCTTTAAAAAGTTTTTAGTAACTAAGTAGACATATATTTATGATGTTCTGATGTTCAGATAGATTATATTTGTAACGAAAATAAGAATATTCAACTTTATAGCAGTAACTATAATACAACCAAAACAAATAAATCTTTATGTAATTTCATATGTTATTTAAAATGCATAAATTTATTGGTTCGAATTATCTACATGTAATTTTTCTGAAATTAATATGAACTACATAACTACATATCGGTATAATCTCAATTCCTTTATATAAATAATACTTATACAATTTTAACGGTTTTAAAAATTAAGAATTTTATGGGTTCTGAATAACTATATTAAAATAATTGATACTAAATTAGGATTAAAACAAATTTAACAAATTTTGGTTTCCAATTGAAGAAAACTTTATTATACAAAAACTCGAAATGTTGTGATAACTTTAAACTAATTTGTCAAGGGTGTAACGAATTGATATTTTTTGCATAAAAATAGAAGGCTTAGTTATTGCTGAGAATAAAGATTCGATCTTAAAAGTTAAATTTAAATTTCCAAAATTAGATTATAACATTGAAATAATTCTTCGATTTCTTGGAATTCATATATAAACGTATATTTTTAAAATTTACTCACTTGTCATTAAGAATCATGTTTTTGTTCTTGTTATGTTGTAGGCACAACAAGTTCAGTTTTCTTTTTTTTTAATTTTTACCTGTAATGATAAAAATAAAAAGAAATTAAAAAACAAAATAATATAATTGAAATAAGAAAAAATACAACTTTAAATGAAATTAGGAATTTCTTATTAAAATTGCTTTTTTTTTTTTTAAGAAAATTATAATAACTGGAAATGAATTTTTATCAGCCTTGGGGAGATAATTTTTTAATTACCAGTAATTACTTTTATATATACAGATAAATTCAACAAATTATACATTTTAAAACCTATATAATATATATATAATAAAACAATAATTAAATGAATAGTCATGTTAACGAAATTATAAATTCAAGAAAAAAAGTTTTATAAAACTTAAAGAAAAAAAATATAGGTGAAATAAAGTTAAAAACTAGGTTACATTATCATTAAATTCTTTTTGTAATTTTAATTTGCCACATTTGTGAGTTTCTTTTTGATGATAATATTTTGTTTTTGTTAATAATAATACCAATAGGATATTTTTTAAACTAAAGTAGTTGTAGCTTGTAGGCACCTTCACTTAGTATTTATTAATAAATGACTAATTCAGTTATTTAATGATAATCAAGGTTAAAGAACTATCAAGTATCTTTTTGAAATAATTAATGAGTTCCTCGAAGTAAGCATCTTGAGGAACTATTAAAAAAGGATACTCTTCGAATCTCACGTATCGTAGCTGAAAATTATAGAGATTAACTTTAAGAGTTCAAATTTTACATTTCCTGTGAAGTCAATCAGAAGAAAGACATGAAAAAATCACTGAACTAATTTTAAAACATGAAAATATTGACAAAAATTTTTATAACTTTAAAAATTTTTTATTTGCATATATAAAATGTAATAAAATATAATAAAAAAAAAATGATTATCTGCACATACAAAGTTAATAATACAAAGTATATTTTATTTTTTATTTTTAATAAAAAAATTATTATTTGGTAGACATAAACGTCAACATTTTATGAATTCAAAACAAAAAAAAATTAGTCAATAAAATTATTTAAAACTTCTTTCTTATATAAATTAAGGAATTTCGATCACTTTTCAAATAGCATGAAGAATAAATGTAAAAATTTCAATACTAATAAAATTATTGTACAGATTCGATACTTAGATCAGTTAGCTTCTCAAACATCCTGCTATCATTTAGTAAGAACAATTTTTATATATAAAAATTAACAGAATGTCAAATAAAGTGGTAAAGCATATTTGAAAGTCTTCTTACACTTTAAGACGAGAGCGGGAAAAATTTTAATATGCAACTTACATACAATAATGTCAAAAAAAAAATTTCCGAAACGTTCATTGCATACTAAGTAATTAATTAAAACAATTTTTGAATTTTAATAAAAAGTAAAAGTTTTTTGGCCATTCAAATTTTAAGTGAAGCGAACAAAAAAAAGAATCCAATTTTCTATTTATATTTCAAATGTAACATTTTATTTTTAATATGCGAATTGTGGTGTCTCAATCAAATTTATTTACCTTAAAAATGTTATCTAATGGGTGATGGTTTCAAATGATGAATATGAAAGTTTTAAGTGAAAATAACATGTATCTATATGTTCAATTTTGTAAGTAAACGCAGTAATTTTTGCAACTTTTTTAATGATTACATATTTCACTGAAATTTAATTTTTGCTTAACAATTCATAACAATTCCGAATGGTAATATTAATATGCCTTTGCGCGGGCTCTTAAGTGAATATTCAATCAAGTAACTATATTATTTGTCAAATCAAAGAGAAAACCTTAAAACCAATCAGATTTGAAGCTAAAAATCAGTTATTGTCCTATATTGTAGTATACTATAGGCACAAAATTTCTACAAAGATTGCCATTAAGTACTTTATTATGTTAACGTTTTCGTATATTAACCTCATTAGGTTAAAATTTAAATTTTTTTTTTTTTTTTTTGTTACCGTGACCATATTTATCTACCTGTTTATCGATAAGACAATTTCTGCATTAAAAACAAAAAAATTAATATTAATTAGAAATGGTCAATAAATTTGAGAGTAAAATTTTAATGTTTATATTGCGATATAAGAAAAACAAATAACAAAAAATTATATCTTTAAAAACATGAAATTATTTATATGGTCAATTACCTTCATTATTCAAGCTATATAATATAAAACAATATAATTTAAAAAAATTATTAGACATGATTTAAAAATTCCAAAAAAAAATTTATATATATGAAAATTTTTATTTTCTTTATTAAACAAATTATTATATAAATGCATACAATTTATATAAAACAAATATAGTTAGTGAATAACAAATATAAAATTTTATATCCAAGATTTAAAATTCAATTTATTCGCATCGGTGATTCTAGAATCCCCTTTGCGAAATGAGTTGTTTTTTTTTTTAATTTTTCAATTTTTCTCCAAATAAAATATAAAATAAAATTAATAATCATAAAACTTATAATAACGGTAGCATATAATCATTAATAGCACGTTTAATAAATAAATTACGTGTTTTTTGTAATAAAAATTGCTCCACCTCTCGTATACATATTGTCGTTTTCTCTTTTCCTTATACCCCATACACAGTATATATACTTGTTTTTAACCCTTTAATTTTGATTGCAAATAATATTAAAAGAAAAAAAAAAAAAAAAACTAACCACACAGTTCATTGAAATCAATTTCATGCATCATTATAGCAACTTGAGTGAAAATAAAATAATATTAATAATAATAAAAAAAAAACTATGCCGCTAAAAATATAATATTTTCATATATATTACTCCTCCGCAAAAATAATGAATATTATTTAATAAAATCTCTTCTTATATCATTGAAAAAACTATATTTTATATGAATTGGCAATCAGTCAAATGAACCTGGTTGTTTATTTTCTTAAAAAAAATAAATAAAAACTCAAAATAATTGGAAATATGCCATATTAGTCAGGTAAAACAGAATTCTCTGAAGGTTGTGCATACATATATATTTAAGTTCGAACCGAAACTTTATTTTTAAAATATGACTGGTGAAGTGATATTTAAGGGCTTTTGGTTTAAAATATAAATTTGGACTTTCGCTAACAACTTTTGGCGGGCAATATAAACTTTAACACACATTCCATGGTTTTGATAAATGCAGCTCCCATATGTGTACAGTCAACAATTTAGAGACAATAATAGAAATATAGTCTACAACAAATTGAGATAGCATAGTGTACTATTGACAATAATTAATTTTTTTGAATAACATTATAAAATTTCCGCACACGTCATCTGGAATGATTATGCTAAAAGCTTAATTTTTAGTGCTAATTTGTACACATTAATTTTTTTTTTCTTTTTGTTAATTTTTAGAAATAAAAATAAAAAAAAAAACATTTTTATGCCCTGAATCAGAAATTTTACACAGGAAAGAAAATAATATATATATTTTTTAAAAACAATCAAACCATATTTTTTTCAACAAAAAAAAAAAAAAATGTAATTTTTGAATTATGTTCACAAAATTGCACAGAAAAAAAAAAAAAACAAAACCATAAAAAAACATAAATACAAAAACAAAGAAAATCCAATAAAGAAACGCAGTCATCAAATATGCACACACTTGAACCTTGAAGAGCTTTCAATTTTTATATATATTTTTCTATCATTTTTATTTTCAAGTTATTTTTCCGTCTTGAAATTTCATATTGTGCGTAATCATCATAAAAATGAAAAAAAAAATGAAAAAACAATGACTGGGCTTTGATTTCTATTATTTCAATCTTTGTTTTTTTTTTTTTTTTTAAATATATTTCTTATTTTCTTTCTTTATTAAATTGCCATTATATATATAGTTAAGAAAGATATTGAAATCATGTCTATCCGTATATAATATTTTATGTGAGAATGTTAAAGATTTTTTAAAAAGAAAAATGAGTGAAAAAAAAAAAAAAAACTTGCATAATAAATATGATATCTTGAATTTAGAGCAATTAAAATACAAGTGATGTTATATGGTTTAATAAGTACACATAGTAGGTAATAAATAAATATACATATAGAATTTAAAAAAAAAATTAAACAGGTGGGTCGTCGTTGTAACGCGACTTGTAATTTTCACCACAGAATTAGGTTAAATTTATAAATATATATATTAAAAAAAAAAAAAATTGTATTCATAAAATTCAAAATATTTTAATTTGATGATAAAAAATATATATAGTTAATAAAAAGAAAATAAAAACCTACATATTAAAAGAAATTATAATAAAATGATGGATTTTCTAAGTACAGTCAAAACTTGATTATCCGGACATCCACGCTAAACCTGGAAAACTCAATATTATATCCATGCCAAATAAAAAATTTTAAAACATTAGTACTATCTAAATTGTTATTTAATTAATTAGTATTAAGTTTTATCGTCCACGAAAGAAATCAAAACGTGAGATTTTTTAAAAAGTTAAAACAGTTAGAGTGAAACGCTAATAGTATGAAATGGAGCATGATAGTCTATAGTGATAGAGTAAACATATGTATACATAGTGATGGTATAACTAATAGAGTAAACAGATAATAGGAACTTTGGATTTTGGAAAAATGTATCAAGCAACTTTTTCTTGTCAATTGAATAATACATTGACTAAGCGGGAGGTGTAATAACACTTTTGAGTATTCAAAAAAATTTTTAAGTTTAACGACCACCACTTAGTATTGAAAAAAAATCTATTCAATATTTTACTTATTATATATATTATCATTAACAAAGGATCGACGCGACGCCCAAATATTAAAAATATATTTTTATCTAAATCGATGTAGGTTAATAATGTGTAAATAATACAAAAAATAATAATAATATGGGTTTTTATTATGTTTATGAAAAATTAGAAAGCAATTAGACAATACATATATAGTAGAACGTAGCAGTCAATAATTAATGTTTTATTTGGTAAAAAAAAAAAAAAATATTATATGTATAATTATGAAGAAATAAAATAGAAAAAAAAAGGGAAATAAAATATAACAATTAAGTTATTCAAAATACTAATTATAATTAAGTTTTATTAAAAATTTAAAAAAAAAAAATACTCGTATAATCAACAGTAGGTGTAGAAGAAATTTCATTCAACAAATTAATAAGAAAATAATTTATGAACAATATACCTATAATAAAATTTATTTTTAATTTATGTATGTTGATTGAATCATCCAAAATTTTTATTGACATAATGACAGAACAATAATACACTTGGAATAAATTTGTATATAGAAAATAACACTAGGAATTTTTGTTAGTATTAGTAATGTAACTTGAAAACTTATGAAATTTATTGCTTTTTTTTTTTATTATTTTGAGAATAATTTATTTAAAATTACTGAAAATTTATTGAATTGTTTCGTACTGGTGTTAAGTTCAGGAATGATTTACTTGACACATACTTATTATAGAAATGCTAGAAATGTTGAGAATTGTTTCACCATAGACGAATAATTTGAAATTAAAAATTTGTTAAAATGTCTACGTCTATAAAGTACATTCAAAATGGATCTATGTGAATATACAGAATGTGAGAAAAAATTTTGCATAATTCCACTCTGTTTTAGAAGAAAAAAAATCAATTTTTGATACATTCCAAAAGTTAAATTTTTTCATGGTAGCAAAAAGTTTCTAAATGCAGTTTAAAAAAATATATATATTTTTTTGTTGATAAAGATGATATCTTTCAAATGTACTACAGACAGAAAAATATAATTTTGTAACTTCCTCAACAAATTTCAAATAAAATATTCTTTTTTTTTTTCAATAAACAAATAATTTTATTACATTTTAAATTGAATTTAATGTCAATATCATATTAATAAATAATATTATACGAGTATATCGCATTTTTTAAAATCAACAGATATGTATAATAAAAATGAAATATTAAAAACCAAACATATTTTCCATTAGACTTTTTAATAGCATAAACATAACATACTTAAACATTTTATACGTATATAATATTCCACAGTGTTTTTAGCTTACAAAATGTAACAAGCATTTATGAAACAAGGCTAAGTATCTTAATGTAACAAGCCGTATTATTTTTTCATTATTGCATTTTCCTATTTTATTTACTTTTAAATTATACTTATTACGATTAAAAATCATTGAACAGTTTATTTAGAACTATTGGAGAATTTTATTACTTGTGTACCTATCCAGCTAGCGAAAACAAATTTACCTAGTGCATACTATTATAAGAATATCTAAAAATAGGTAAATTTTACAGTGTAAAATCGAAATTTTAAGCAAAATTTTAAACGGAATTTAAAAAATTTGAGATTAAAGTCAATGAGTTTTGATATTAGAAAAAATAATTTTTTAGCGGAAATTGATAAAAATGTTTTTTTATAAATTGTAATAAAATAAGACAGTGGTATCACTAAAGACTAGAGTTCATAACAGGTTCGAAGTTCCCAAAGAAAAACATTCTTATTATTTATTATTATTTTTTTAAATCAACCTACAACACACGGAAACATATTTTTCGATATTTTTATATATTTAGAATTGAACCCACAATCACACATATGCTTTAGTATAAGAACAAATATTCACCACCTAGTAACCAACAAATTTATTATCTAACAGGTGTTTACATTTACATAGTGTTTATACATAAAATATAAAATACTATTAACTAATCGGTTTGGATCTTACATAATTTTGGATATAACTTATCTCAATTATAGTTCATGGCATATATATGTATATTGTAATTATGTATTTTTTTTCTCAAAATCAGTTAGGTATGCATTTAAAATTTTTTATTGAACTCAACTATATACAATATAATTAAGTCACTGTTTTTATTTTAAATAGTGAAAATCTTAAAATTGATTTTATAGATAAAATTTTGCTTGAGACTTGCTTTTAAAATCTCATCAATATATATATATAAAAAAAAAAAATCATATGAAGGCGGAAAAAATTGTTTTTCCTCCAAATAAATTACAATAAGTTAATTTATTTTTCCCGCACATTTTCAACGGTTCGTTTTTTTTTTTTTTTTTTTAACAAGAATTAATGATCAACATGTTGTGGAAATTTTCTTCTCAAATAGATTAGGTGTTCACACTATTTTTTTTTTTGCTTTTTTAAACATTATGTGTGTGTTTAGGAGAAAATAATATATGTATATATTTAAAAAAAAAAAACAGAATAAAATCATTATAATGTTAAAAAAATAAATCTTCTTTAATTGTCAGGTTAAGATAAAAAAAAAAAAATACTTTTAAGTATCAGCTGTGATTTACATTTACAGTTATCTAAAACCAGCCTTAAAGATATATTTCGACATACATATTATGTGCGGCGATAAACAATTATGAATTTTCTCTTCTTTTTTTTTTTTTTTTATTGACTTTAATTAAATTTAAATTTGACTTGTGCTTAGCATAATATTAAATTCAATTAAATTAAAATAAATTTTTGTTTTTTTTCATAAATATGTATAACAGTCATTTACAGTATGCATATAATTTAAATGAAATATCCGATGTTAATAACTTAATCGGCAACCAAAGCCTCTATCATTATTTTTTAATAAGATATGATTATTTCTCAAACTGCATTTTCATCATAAATACTTTTAATAAATTTTCTGAACCAAAATACAGTATTTAATTTTATTATTATATTTTATTTAATATCAATTTTTTTTTTTTTAATTAATAAGTCGATTGTCGCTAATAATAAATAATTCGACTATTGTATTAGGGTGATGAAAATTTAGTTATGAAGACTGCCAATATGTTCTGATTGTAAATAAGTTTTAGCCAAAGAACCAATGAGTGCCAAAAATAAGTGTAAGCCAAAGAAGTAATAAATAATTTAATTCCGGGAGGTTCATTTTATTGATCTCCTCTGGAATAAAAGCTCCCCAGGAAATGTAACCCAAAACTATTTAAACAAAATTAAAAAGAGATCATAAACATTTATAAACTTTAAGCATTGAAAAATTATTATTATGCCCTTGGTTTTATATTTTATTATTTTTGAAAATTCACTAATTTTTCCCCACAACATATAAATTTACTTTTATTTCAAAATATAAAATATATAATTTTTATTTTCATATATTTTTAAAAATTAAAAAAAAAATAAATAAAATAATAAAAAAAAAATTCAATTAAAAATGCGCATGCGCGTATTTAGAAAAATTTTAAAATAATTTTTCCGAAAGCTTTGTGCGCATTTTCATATAAAAAATATTATATGTATAAATGAAAATAAAAGAAAATCCTTCAAATTTCCCATATCAACGCGCATTCTTAATTTGTTTTTTTTTTTCTTCACTTTTTCATTTTATTTTATTTTATTTTATGGATTAGTCTGTGTGTGATTTTAGAAAAAAGAACAGCACTCAAACCATTTTTGGACGCATGTAATTTGACGCCTTTTCCCTCATCACTCACTGATTTCAATTTAAAAATCATTTGCTTAAAAAATATACATATATGTATATATAGTATATATTTTTGTAAATAAAGTTTACAAATAGTGCATTCGCTGAATAATTTAAGTATCAAAAAAAAAAAATTGGATACAAATTGCAATAGCAATTAAATTCCACAAGTATAGCAAATAGTTGCCGCATTCAGATATACATACACAACTACAATGGAAATAAAGTTCTTTCTTGTGTCGTTGTATTCGGATTACTTTCTATGAATGATTGCATCGGAAAGCATAATTTATCAATATTTTTTCGAAAGTGAGTAGTCAATTCACAATCTTTAAGATTTGTAGGAAGACTACAATAATTAAAAAATAGATTTTTAGAATTAATTCTTAAAACCTAAAACTTAAATTAATATTCTTATCATTAAGTCATTGTGAAGATTAAGACTTGCGAAAAAATCACTAAAAAAAAATTTCTGATTAAATGATTTCCGAAGTGAAAATAAATTTACTTATTTTCCGAAATTTCGGTAAATTCAATATGTTTTTTGTTAAAGTTTAAGCAAAAAATTTATGGGAAATTCTTTTATATATATAACATAATTATAAATTGAAAATCTCTCAATGAAATAATCTTACAACATTAAAATATAACAATGCTCTCAATTATTTCTTCTTTTTTTTTTTCATTTTTTCAAAATTTACAATCAAATCAGCAAAAAAAAAAAACTGTTTCTATAAATAGTGTATCTTAAAACATCATCGATACTCTCTCAAAAAATAATATGTTTTAGATATGTACACTAAGATATACAATAAAAAAAAAAACCACCAAGACGCGCACAAATAAAAAGTAATTTCAAGTATTTAATTGGCACAAGTGAAATAAAAAAAAAAAATAAATAAAAAATTATTTAATTGATCTACTAAACTAAATTTGAAATCAAATAGAAAATGAAATAATTTCATTTTTTATATCACTTCCTCGAAAAAGATTTAAATCAGAATCAGATTTTCCTTTTTAAATATAAATTTTACATTTCATTAAAAAAAAAAAACTTTTCCTTTTTATTATAACGTGCCACCCAAAAAGTATAAATTTAACTACGATATATATTCCGGATATCTGGCATTATCTGCGGGTGTTTAACTGCTGACACCATTTATTTAGTTTTAGTTTTTTTTTAATTTTCATTTTCCAAGACAAAAAAAACGTTATATATGTATTACATTGAACTGACATATTTAGCAACTAGTTATTATTTTCGTTTTAAAAAAATAAAAGCAATTTTTTTATTTGTTTTTAATAATTGTGATCACTTCATTAAAGATTTAATTTCAAAAATTTAGAAATATTATATTTCTACTTAATATTCAGCAATACAAAAACAAGTGCCAGATGAATACTTTCTTTTTCTTAGGTACTTATATAGTTTTCAAATCAATTGAATTATGATTTTCAGTTAATTTAGTAAAATACTGGAAAATCTACTCATCACCCACACGAAGTTTCCAATTATAAAACAAGATATTTATTTCTTCTGGCAAGGCAACAATTTATATTTTAATTCATAGTATTAAGACTTTCATCAAATATAAGTAGCTTAATCTTTTTGTGAAAGAAAAATTTTAAAATACTTATAATCGATAAAGGATACAAAAAGTATTTTTCCAGTACAGAGGATAATTTCAAATATTTTGGCATTGGGGAAAAAATTCTTTATTGATATTTGTCTTAAGAATTCTATTTATTTTAGTGATAAAATTAATTATTGTTTATTGTAGCGAAATATCATCGAATTTTCCAACTATATACTTATAGAGTATATACTTTGAATAAAATTGTATTAAAAAAAGAAACAAGAAGATAAATTTAGGCAAAAATTATCTATTTTGATATTGGAAAAATACTAATTATTTACCAATATAGCGAAAACGTAATAAAATTGTGTGTGGGGTTGAAATATTTTCCTTATTATGTTTATTTTATATAGATAAATAGAAGTATATTTTTAGCATTATGTGTAATTTTTATTGTTTACATAAAATAATACAAATATTTTCCTAATATATATCGTACTGGAATTTTTAATTAATTTTTCAATAGAAAAAGAAAATGGATTTTTATGTTGTTGGGGAATTAATTATGCAAAGAAAATAAAAATTGTTGAGTTTTTAAAAGAATAAATAAATATAATATGTAAATGATTAATTTATAGTTTAATTTTAGATTTTTTGAGAATTTTCAGTCACTATAGAAAAGAAGAGGTTCGAAAAGAGGAAATTAAATAAAAACATGTGAAAAATATTAGTCTCATTATAATGTTACCAACCACATATGTATAGTATATATTACATTCAAATTCGTTTAAGTATATACTAGATATCTAGATAAGATTTTCATTAAATGATTATAAGTAGATCTAAAAATTAAAAGTTATGAATTTTAATTCACAGAAGAATGAAAATATTTGCCGTAAAAAATATTAATAAATAATTATATTTTTACATTTTTTAAACAAGTGCAAAATTAAAATAAAAAAAAAAACTCAATAAATTGAGATAAATATATAAATAAAATGTAAAATAAAAAATTCTGTTTGGATAATACATTTTTATAAATATTTATTTTAATACAAAAAAAAGATTCTGTTTATCATGTGTTACAATTTTTAACGTTTTGTTGAATTATTTTATTCAATTGAAAGGAAAATTATATTTAAAATTCACAATTTTAATATTATGTTCATTTCATATAGTTCACTGTTTCAACTTTTTTTTGGATTCAAGATATGCCATAGATAAATAAACAGACACTTGAGACTCTGGTTCTTTTATTAATTGTAGAAATTGGAAAATGAATTGATAAAGAAAAAACCAATCAATTTCACCTGCGGTTACTTGGTGTTTGCTAACCCTCACTGGAATAAACTATATATTTTTGTTTTGACATAAGTATTCATTTTAGAGCAATAAATATGTCATCCTAAGAAAAAAATAATGTTTCCCCCACATATTCATTCACCTCGAATAAAACAAAAATTATTTTTGTGCAAAAAAATATTTGTTTTGCAAAAAAATGTAAAATAATACATATAATTATTCTTTATTTATTTATTTATTTATTTTTAATTTAATGTGAAGACATTATTTATTAAATTTTAATTCTTTTGAAGAAAATTTTGTTTTCGATATTTTAATAAAGAATAATACTAAAAAATTTATGTAGGATAAATATTTTTATATTTTTTTTTTTAGGTCTAGGCTATGAAATTTCAAAGAAATGATTTAATTTATATTAAAATAAAAAAAAATAAAAAATTTATACATATTATGAATGTATATAATATTAGATGTACTTATGAAAAAAACTATGAATGTGTTAATAACTCTTTATACATTAGAAAATAATTGCGGTTAAGATTAAAAAATTTAGATTAAAATGTCATTACTTTATGACAAAGTTATCTAAATTAAATATAAATGTGTAGGATTAAATATCAATTTGACGTCAAAATTTTGAATAATTTATTTTAAGAAAACAAAAAAAAAAAAACAAATGCAAATATTTATATTATTTACATTTGTTATTTGTAGTAAAAAAAAATTGACTTTTATTCTATATTTGAAAATAATTGTAACTTTTGAGAATTTATAACTACTTAAGTTGCATTTCGTAGAAATACACGATTTTTATATTCAAAAAGAAAAAAATATTAAAAATGTAAATGTTTTCATGATGTCTGTAACTAGATCACATTTTTCCACTTTCAGTCCTGTCAAATTTTAGTACTCTAACTATTAAAGTTTCTAAAAATTGTTTTAACTTTTTAAATAATAAAAGAAACTCTTATTTTAAAGTTATTGGTAATTCTATTGCATTTTATTTATAATTTAAGACCTTGGAATATCAAAGTTCTACTGCAAAATTTTCATTACAGTTCATTAAGCAATTTATTTTTTTATTTTAAACAATGTTTTTGATTAGGTAACTTTTAAGCAATATCAAAACATGCTAACACTTCAATTTCTAGTTGAATAAAATTATATTATTTTGAAAAATTAAATCACAAAGCGAGAAAAAAATTTCCATTCAATTTAAAATGGTAATTAAAAGATTAACATAAAATGATAGTAATGTTATTTTGACACTTGATTATAAATTTCATTCAATTGTTAATTTGAAATCTGAATGTATTCACTTAAATGATTTGCTGTTGCTGTTTTTAATTAAAAAAAACGACTATTTAGCATTATCTGCGCATAACGATGACAGCGAAAAAAAAATTATCTTCTTGTAGTACTTTCAAAAGGGAAACATTGATGCTTTTTTGTTTAAAATAGGGTGGCATTATAAAATGTTTTAATCATTTTCACTTGAAATATACGCATATGTTTTATTAAACTTAGACCCCTTTTGAAAGTAGGTACTAATAGATCCATTTAATATTTTTATTATATTTAATTTCCAATTTAACAAAATAATTTATTACATAGATGAAATTCTGTTTAATGTTTGGCGGAATTAAACCGCAGTAGAAAATATAAGCACATATCCTAAGGTGTCAAAATCTGAAATAAAATACTAATATGCAATATAAATTTGCAATTTTATAATTTCTTTTATATTATTATTACATGTATGCTGAAAGTAAAAGTTTGATTCGAGATAATCATTCAAAGCCAAAAGGTTAAAATTTCTTGAAATCGCAAGCATTTATAATGATAAATCAATTACATTTAATTTTTATTGAAAATAGAAAAAAAACAATTTGATATATCTAAATAAAAATATTTTTGACCTTCAATGTTCATTTAATCATAAAAGAATCAAACATTAAATATTTTCAATTAACCTTTTTTTTTTGTAAATACATAAGTAAGTAAGTGTACAAAGGTAAGTAATAAGCCAGAAAAAAAAAAAAACCAGTTAAAATAATATTTCAAAATATCAATTCAAAATCTATTGAGTAAGGTTTCAATTGTTCTATTTTATTCACATCAAATTGCCAAAAAAAATAAAATTGTTTTTTTTTTTTATTATTTTTTTTTTTGACAGACAAATAATAATTGCGGTGGGTGTAACTGGAAAGCGTTAGTAGAACTTTGAATTATATTTTTGCACATGAAATTGAGCATTTTTTTTTTTTAAAACCAAAACAAAATAGAAAAATAAAAAATCTGTTGTACATTATAACACACTACTTAGTTCCGATTCAGTAAGCAAATATAATTTTTATTCAATGTTTTAGATTTAAAATAAAAAAATTAAATATTTTCTACGTAGATACATTGGAAAGTTTTTAACTATAAATTTGCCAGAAATATGCATAATGAAATATTATGTCTATGAACATTTACATAAAGTTTGAGATATAGTTTTAAAATTATTGGGCAATGTTCCTGTCATCCTTTCCAAAGCCCAACGTATTGCTCTAATATGTTCTCAATTTAATATATCATAAAACATAACAGAATGTCGACGTTCTGAATCATGTCATGTTTGTGGTTTCTCGTAAATGAAATCAATAAATATTTATTAATGTATGTATGTATTTTTAAGTTGAAATATTTATGTAATTTTTTTTTTTTCTTTATGTTATGTTAGACAATTAACAATTGACCTGCAACGAACCATAAATCTATAAAAAAAACGTTAAATTATATGTTTAAATGTATACTTGAACAACAAAAATAATGAGTAAACAATAAAGAATTATATACATTAATGTTGTTCATTGAAGAAAAAAGAAAAACAAAAAAAAGAGAATGTGACATTCTTGAAACTTCTGAATTTTAATTTTTCAATAATATTGGGAGTGCACGTCATTAGGGAAACAAAATTAAGGAAATATAAAAAATTTGTTTGAGTAAAATTTTTTGTAGAAATTTAAACGTAATCCGGAATACTATTCTTCATAATTGAAAGAATAAATTTTGTCATTATTTTCCTATTTCACATCATCACTTTCCTTTTATCATAGATATATAAATCGGTTAAGCTAAAAATTTTATTAAATAATTTTTATATCGATCACAAATTGATGTCAATCATAAAATAAAAAAAATTCAATAAATCTTGCTGTTTTGTTTTAATTAATCTTGCATTGTGCGGCATTATCTTTTCTAAATGAATTAATTCTGATATACATACATCAATACATAATATAAATTTTTTGCCGAAATTATCCTATTGTTTAGTGAAAATATGATATTTTACTACTATACATATCTGTATACGTATACATAATACTTATATATATATTATTCCATGCAGCCGACCACCCGCACATAAATATTTTAGAGACATAAAAATAAAATAAATGAAAATTAATTGAAATAGACAATGGACCCAAAAGTACAATAAGTTTTTCCGCAGTATATTTATCCAGACACAGATAATAAACCTTTTTTTTGTTTTTAAATTAATAGGAATAGGAAAAATACTTTAATGCAAACATAGAAATATCGCTTAATTGCTGATAATAACTCTTCAAAATCTCTATATGGTTAAGAGAACATATTAAGAAACCTAAGGAAATTCGAAATTAAAGTGTATAAGGAACTAGAAATTGAATAGGACTTATCACACAATTATTATGCATTCAAAGCATAATGCTGCAGAGAAATACTAAGTGTATTAATCTCGATATTAATATTGATATGAATTTCTACTATTTTCCAGGCGATATGTTAACTTTTTTTTAAAGTCTCATAATATTCGGAAAAAAAATTATTAGCGAAATATCTTTCTTTTGGAAACTTCATAAAAAAAAAAAACAAATTCAAAAAAGATAACCGCAAAGATAAATGTATCTGAGTTTTTTTGCTGATTGTTTAATTGAATTTAAAAGTTTTGCTAAAAATAAAGTATTTTCGTGAATCGAAATTAAAGAACCCAAAAAAAAAAAAAACACAAATTAGAACACATAATTAACGAAAGCTTAAAATAGGTTTCAACCGGTTTCAACAATTAAATTTTATTTCTTTCCTTTTTTTTCTAGATTTTAATAAAATTAATGATTATTTACAAAAATAAAATTTTGCTGACAAGAAAAATATTTTAAAAAGTAAATGAGAACATTGTGAACGTTAAAAAAAATAAATATTATGATTGTGAAGCGAGTTTTGTTCGTAAAAATAAATTTATTTATAAACTATAAGTAAATTATTTTGTTAAAAGCGTCAATTAAACATACTTAATTTACTATCAAAATTTATGTATAAAATAGTTTTTCAATTTAATTCTACTACTACTACTACTACTACTACTGGGAAGTTCTACGCGTGTTCAAATGTTTATTTTAAAATTTGAAGCAAACTTTAAATGAGCTGCAATTTTGTTTTTTCTTTTTAAATATGTAATGACATTGCAAATAATATTTTTATTTTTTCTATAGTTTGCTATTAAAAAAATATAAAATATTTTGACGCTCAGTCATTATAAATGAATTGTAGCCAATTTATTTTAGTTTAGTAGAAAACAGAAGTTCCTATATAATATTTATTTACATCAGTATATATATATTTATTTTTTATTACGTATTCAACATATTATAGTGAGTGAACAAAACAATATGTAAATGTAGAAACGTTGTGTATAGTTAATTTGAAATTATTTTTAAATATTTTCATGAATAATTTTCTTGAAAATAAAAATTCTATAAATAATTACATAAAAATAATTCATCAGTTTGTCACCACAAAATGTCAATCATTCTATGATTTAGATATACATACCTATATCTAGATTGGTATAGGTATACTAATATCAATATATGTAGAATCATTTTGGTTACATAAAAAAGTTACCTATTAAGTACAATTTACGAAAAAATATTATGATAATGATAAGATAATTTTATGCCAAAAAACTTATTCTTAATACAATGGGTTGCAGTTTCTCTTTGATGATTTTATGCTCTAGCTCTAGAAGATTTAATTTCAATAGTTTATTTTTAACATTAATATTGATGACTCCTAATTAAAGAATATAGCTAACCCCAAATAGAACCAAAATAAATAATTGAACTGTTATTTTTGAAAGTGGTATAAGTCCATTTTTTCATGTAAATATGAAGAGAAGGTAGCTATATCTTACTAAAATTACCATTAACTCATTTTTTTTAAAAAGTGGACTTATACCACTTTCAAAAAAAAACAGCTCAATTGTTAAAATAATATATAAATATAATTCATAATTGGAAATATATGAAAGATTATCGGCAGTTATCAGCATCCCGTAAATCAACTTAAGATTGTTGATTGATGAATCACTTAAAATGATAAAAACAAGTTGACATCAGAATCACTTAAGTAAGTAATATATTGAATTCTCATGAATTGTAAATGTGAAAGTTTACATCCAGAATTACTTACGAAAACAATTCGATGAGTCAATAAGTTTCAATAATTTATTATTTTAATAATTAATAAATTACAAAAAAATGTGTATAAAAAAATATTTATTTTAATTAAGATAATACATAAGTTCAATCCTCGTATATTTTTAAGTTTTAATAAATACTGGCAAGAATCTTCGATTAAAAATATAGTGTCATTAGAAGCTTAATAATTTTTCAATTTTATCAAATTTTATTTAATTTTTCTGAAAATCTAAGTAGAAAATGTAATTTTTCTCATATGACAACGAAGATTGATTTCAGGATATAACTTTTTTCTAATTATTTGATTTGAATTTTCCAGAATAAAATTTTCGTAATTGTTACTCTTCTTATGACAAGTATTATGTAACATATATTTATATTGAAATAAGGGAGTTTACATTTTTTTTATTTGTCAGATAATTTCTAAGACAATTATTGTACTTGCACATATTGGAGTGTAATGTGCCAAAAGAAATTTTGGCACTGACATAACAAACGATATTCTACTTAATTTCTAATTGTGTACAAGAAAAATAATGTTGTTGAGTTTTCTAGTCCATCAATTATATCAACAAAACGGCAACAAGTGTGTTGTTGTATTATTATAATAGCGTTGTAAAGGAAACATTAAATTTTTGTTTTTAAAAATTCTAGAAATAATTTTCTTTATTTCTTTATTTTAATGAAGACTGATTTTTATTGCCAAGATATAATAAGAATTATGCAATTTTATGTTTTTTAGCGAGAAAATTACAAAATTATTCTATTTATCATTTATATTTAAATTTATTTTTATTCATATATTTTATATATAGTAAGTGTGAAGTAAAAAAATTAAATTTTTACAGCTTTCTTCATAAATCATTAGTAAGATGAATCTTAAATACCATTGTCACTTTAAATTAAAATTTCAAAAATATTTAAAATTTGAAATACTTTTAAATAAAATTATTCCTGCGATGTCAAATACTTATAGTAATGTGCAAATTATAAGATTTATTACCAACCCAGGAATAATTGAAATTTATATCATTTGGATTTGGACTTTATGTTTCAAAATATACATATCCTCGTAAGAATTGAAAAAAAATGTTTTAAAAACTCAAAGACTTAAATTTAATAGTAAATGACAAAAATATTAATTTATATGTAATTAATTGTGACGCGGCGGGCGAGTTTTTCAATTTTTGGTTATATACAACGAGTATACATAATATTATATTACTTTACTTATTATATTAGAACAAATTATAAATTTCACAAGCTTAAAATTTTCATTATAATTTACATGTATATTTGACATATTCGTGTTCCGATACCTATAACCCACATAAACATATAATACATAATAATCTTTTTAACTGATTTTTTAATATATATATATATATATATATATATATATATATGTTTTTTACCATAATTATTATTAAAATTGTGTATAGTTAACTAAAATCAATGAATGTCATAATCTTTATGAATCATATTTAACATTTTCCCAATTATTTAAATAAGTATGTACAGCGTAAATATTTACTTTATTAATTTCTAGAAGATAAGAAAAAATAAAATAAAAAACTTTCGAGGTTATTGTATTTTTAAAATAACTATGTACATACATATTTAGAAAAATTTAATTCTGTTTAAATACTGAATAATACATCTCATAGTGTTATATATATATATATAAATTAATCTTCTATAGCCTTAGGATTGAAATTATCTTTATACTTAAGTCTAAAATAGTTTTCTAAGTTATTTTTTGATAAAAAAAATAAGCTATTGAAGACAATATTTTAGTTTTTGAATTTATTGATCGCTTGGATAATTTTAATTTAGATATAATTGTAATGAGAAAGATTTAAATTAAAACTTATTTATAGAATTTAATGTTTCTAGTATATAATAGCCCTTATCATGGAAGGCGCTGTCGCCATCGCCAGTCGCCAAAAGCGACAAGAATCGTCGGCGAAACTAAAAGACGACTTTGGCGACAGGCGACAGCGTCTTCCATGATAAGGGCTAATATTCTAGTTCAAATTTCAAATTTAATTCAATTGAAACACTTCATTAACAAATCTGAAAAGTTGAATCAAGTAATTGTATCATTTTTATATTATGAATAAAAATAAGCAAAATATTGTATATACAAAAATTATCATAATCCGCGGTTAAAAACCAAAATACATTATTTTTAGCTTGAGATTTTTATTTACACAAATAAGTATAAGTAGGTAAGTAGGTATACTTATGTATACATATATTTTGTTTTTTGTAAAAGTATCTCATATTACTCACATTATTATTATAAAAAAAAAAAAAATTAATTAATGTTTATATTTTTAATAATTATAAGCTATATAAATTCTTATATTTCGTTTAAATCTACATAATATTTATATGTCTACATAACCTTATTTCATATTGATGATGGAAAAATTTTAGCACAATTTCCGTATTGTTGTATTGTGCGGTTGTGTAGGAAGGTTTTTGATTTAAGAATGACACTGAATATATCTTAATCGATTAGAATTCTAATTTTGAGCTTTATAAATATCTAACAACTGCTTACTTATTTAATTGCTCAAACTGTATGGTATTAGTTATTCCTCCAAGATAAATACAATCCTAGTTATATCCTCAAAGATTTGAATAGAGTAAATAAAGTGTATGGGGGATCAATTGATAACACTTCCTAAATATGTTTTGATATAACTTTATTATCGTATAGTGTTACCAATCCAATGTATTTAATCATAATTTTTTTATTTAATTTATATATAAATCCAAAAAATATTATTCAAATAGAAACATATGTACATTAATTTTTTTGTAAATACAAAAAAAAAAAATAATACAGTAAGTATACAACATTTATTGTAATTTAATATGTTTTGCTTAATTTATTATAAATTGAAAAAAAATATATTTTTTCTGGTGTAATTTATTTAAAAACAAATCTTAAACTTCATAACAAGACGTTAAGATGTTCATTTAATTAATTTTTTTATTTTTTTTTGTTTTAATTGCTTATTAATTAGATTCTATCATTTTGAATAAATTACAATTTTATACTAATTATGCGAACAGACGGCTCGACACCTAGAGAAATAAGTATAATAAAAAAAACTTGATAATTAAAGAATAAAATAAAATTTAATTTAAAAATTTTTCTTTCTTATCTTGGAAAAGTTCTACATTTCTGCCAAATGAAGTATTTAAAAAAGTGTATATAAAAATATGTATTACGCGGCTACCTTATTTCTGCAAATTGAAGAAATCTATACAATATGAATTCAAAATATAATTTCAAAGAATCGAGAATCTATCCTTATCTAATTTTGCCATAGCTAAATCTTTCACTTGTAATACTATTATAAAAGTGTTATTTAGATAAACATACATAAATAAATAAGTATATTGCCAAAGTTGTCAATATATGGTAGATCTTTTGGATTATTTCTTACAGCTCTTACTTAAGTATCAAAATAATATTACATTTATATACAAATGTATACAAACAATAAACATGTATAAATAACTGTGCTAATGGAAATTCTTATCTCCTATAAATTGCGTGCAAATCATATATTAATAATAAATATTATGTTTACCACGTATAGCAGCTTTTATTATGGTGTAACAGATTTTTAATATGTCATGAGAGTTAGAAAAGTTTTTTTCTTTATTAAAAAAATAAATAAATAAAATGACACTTAAGTGATGGATATATACATTTTTTGTATAATGTAATAAAATAAAATATTCTGATAAAAATTTGCTTAACATGAAACAGAAGACAGTTTTGTCAATTTACATAATATTATATGTATGAAAACATATGTGTACATAGTTAAGTAGATATATGATACGAAGTATGTACTGAAATGTAGTAAAAAAATGTTTGGGTCTCGTTTGATCCTAGTATCTAGCACAATATTAAAGGGTGTTTCATTTAGCATTATACTGTTTTAAATTTTACCAAAAAATACAACTCAAAGATTTTTTGATATTTATTTTGATTTAATTATTAGAGATTAAGTTGGTATAGTTTACATTTAAAAAATATATTAAAAAATACTAGCTCCTTGAAGTTTACAAAGATTGAAAATCGTTTCCATATACTTAATAAAATTGATTGAAATGTCTTTACAATATGACTGTAGGTACATTTTATAATACATGCATAACCGATTTTAAGCTTAGAAACTTTAATCAACAATCATTAGGTGTAAAACAAAAAAATTTTTCATTCCTACATTAATTATTTTTAAATTTTGTGTTTGTAAACAAATCTAAAATATACTGTTTATTAATTTGTTTTTTTTTTTGTTATTTCTGCTCTATTATTTTCAATTTCTACTATATTAGTCCAATTGCTTTTTTCAAGGCTTTATTAATTCTGGTTATTATTGTTTTTTTTTTTTTTTTTGTTAGTAGGTATGGTAAATAATTTTTTTTTTTTTACCATTACCAATGTTGTTATTTTGAAATTATATACATTTCAAAAATTAACTACAAATACATATAACTATAAAACACTATATTTTTTAAAATTAAATGTGTGAAATGATTGTAAATAATTATCTTTTCATTAAATTCTTTAACATTGTTATAAACGAGAAATAAAAATTAAAAAAAAATTAAAAACAAAAACATTTTTTCATTCAATAATAATAACGTTTCTTCTGTGTGGAAAATATGCAATTAAAAATATGCATATTTTTAATATCTATATATTTGAAAAAAAAAAACAACTATTATTATTCAAATGTCATGGGAGTTTTTTTAAATAAGTTCACATAAAATTATTAATAATTATGATTTTGAAATTAAAACAAACTACATTTTTTGCATGGTGCAAAAAAAAAAACAATTGATTTTTAATTATAAATTAAATATAATATAAATTATAACAGTAATCAAAAAGAAAATTATTTAACATTTTTATAACAGGTATAATCTTATCTATCAGTAGAGATAATCTTATCTTTCAGTAGATCGGAAAAATTTTGTCTAAGAAGCAATATTAACTCAACCATAAAATTAAAAACTAAAATAAAAACAGCTGACTGCTTTATAACAAAAAAAATTATAATAGACATATTAATAAGTTCAAACCATTCAAACAAAATTTAAATTAACTTCAATCTAAAAAAATAAAATAAAAAAATATGATCATTATATTTTATTTACAAATTAGGTATTTCTTTTAAGAAATGCTTGTAAGATATTAGGTTAACTTTTTATGACAGTAGAACTCTTTGTTTACTCTTGTTTTTTTTTGAATAGTACTATACATTATGAATGTATTCATAGGTGCTATTTGGTTAATATTAAAAACCAGGATTTTGTCGGTTTTATTCTCGTAACCGAAAAAATGTGTTTATACAAAATTAATGACTTCAAATAATTTTGTGAACTGATTTTAACCTTGACATTAAATTAAAAAAAAAAATGAAAATTTCAACTTAAAAAGTATAAAATTTGAAAACAAAATTATCAATAATTTAATCCTTTTTTTTTTTCTCTGTTTTCAAAAACTAATCAAATAATAAATTAAAACTCATGTTATTATAATTTCTAAAGAAATTCGTATAGCTAACACAAAATATTTGATTAACAAAAAATTTTTGTAAAAATTGCCAATTTTTAATAAAAATAACTTAAAAATTATGCAAATAAAAAAAAAAGTTAGATATACAAAAATAAAGTACGCAAATTATTTTCATATGTAGATACCTATATAAGAAATTTAAAAAATTTGAATTTTTGCGCTCATTATTATGCGAAAAATAAAAAAGAAAATAAAATTGAATAAGACAGCCAAATAAAATATTTTCATTTTAAAAATTTTTTCTGTTCAAGACCCCTAAAAATATAATATTATACTTAATACTTTTTTTTTTTTCTAACTAAATTGAACTTTTCGCGAAGAAACCAACCACTCTAAAGAAAATCTATTTATAAAATGAGCAAATTTTATAGAAATTTTTTTTTTTTTCGTTAAAATTTTCATAAAAGATGAAATTTTTACTTTTATTTTCAATTTGAAAAAAAAAAATAAATAAATTTAAATCTCTATACACATATTTCATTTCCATTTAGCTTTCATAACTCAAAACAAAATGTTTAAAAATTATACTTTTTTTTTTTTTTTGCGAATGAGGATTATTGCGTGGACAAACTTTTATTATTTTCATTTTTATAATAAAAAATAATTTAAAAGTAGGTATATGTATCTACAGCAAATAATAATAATGAAAAAAAAAAACAAATTTTTATATGCAAAAAAAAAAAAAAAATAAATTCAACATTCCTACAAATACCAATGAAATCTATATGATCTTTTATTAGACAAGAAAAATAAAAAATAAATAAATAAGCTTTCAGTAGGTAACAGACAGTTGAAAGTCAATGATATCAATATTCTATTTAATTTAATAAATTCTAAAATATAGAAATTAAAATTATGTAAAGCTTTGGGCGCCAAAATTATTCTATTTATATAAATCAATTTTTTTTGTTTTTTTTTTTTTTTTAACTGAATCAGGTATACCAAATTTAAAGTCCTTGAACTCCATAATGGTCAAGGACTAACAATATTTTTTGTTCAAAATTTTAATCCAATTCTGATTCTTAAGTTTCCAATTAAATTTCCCCAGAAGCCAATTAAATTTCCCCAGAAGACATTATAATAAAATAATAATTAAAGTCAATAAAATCAGAAACCTATACTACCTATATTAAAGTTCTATAATAGTAAAGATTTTTTATTTTTTCACAATTAAATTCACTTACCTTCTTTTGTTGTTTCTCCCAAGCTGGATCTAATAATCCTTCTCGCTCCCATTCTTCTTCTTGCTCCATATAACCATCTCCATAGCCCATGGAGCCGTTTTCCATACCGTACTCCATCATTTTGATAAAATTATTGTTATTTGTTATTTATTGAATTTTTTTTTTCTATTATTTATTTATTTATTTATTTTATGTTTATTTAAGTTTTAATAATTAATTCAAAAAAAAAAAAAAAAAATTTGAATGTCTATATTAAAAGTGGTATTCCAATAATTCTTCTTCTTCTTCTTTTTATTTTATATGTATATAATAATAATATTTATATTGGGCAGGAAAATATATAATAACCACTTTGAGTTTCGAAACTGTTCTTCACGACGAGGGGAGGAAAAATTTTGGTTTTGTGTTTTTTAACATAAATAATAATATAAAATGGAAGTAAAATTACAATGGGAAAAAATCCGATGAGATTTTAATATTTAACTAAATTTTTTGAAGCCTAAACAAAAAAACTATATTCCGCTTTTGATTGTAAAAAAAAACGAAATGGGGGGTTAGTTGTTGTGTAATAATTTTTATTTTTTTTTTTTAATTAAAATTATAAATTAAAATATTCTTATTTCTAAGTAGATATATAAAAACAAAATTATTATTAATTATTATTTTTTTTTTTTTTTTTTTTTTATGATGAATTTGAATATTAATGATATTTTTGTGTTCGTTCGATTTATATTTTTCTTTAAATTATATAGGCTCTAAAAAATCCTTAAAAATTGAAAAAAAGAGAGAAAAAAAAAATATTTATTGTCATTTGAAAATTTAAAAAAATTAAATTTTTTTTTTTTTTATTTGGTAGATAAATTTAAAAAAAAAAAATAAAATATATAATCCAAATTAAATTTTTTACAAAAAAAGAGTTTTCTAAAATTAACTTTTGGAAGAGGAAAACTAATAAAATTTTTTTAATTTAAGTTCTAATTTTGCTACAGTAGTACAGATTTGGTTAAAAAAAAAAAAAAAACACATAGAAACTAATAATTTGTAAAAAAAAAGGAAATTTTATGAAAAAAGCTAAATATTTTGTGTACATTTTAGTGTTAAGCATAAATAATGAGAAAAAAAAAATTTAAAAATTGTTCTTCTTTTTCTTTAAAAATAATAATAAAAGTATTGATTCGAACTATGCAGTTTACTATACAGTAGGTATGCCTTATTCCTAGGACTCATAGGACATTTTTCCGAAAGAAATGTTTTTGTTGTTATGATTTAACTTTTCATTTAATAATATACTGGGGCTGAGAAGGCTTTTAAACTTAATAGCATGATCTTAATGACTTGTTTATACCGGAAAAGTAATTGATATTGTGAAACAAACCTTCTTATATAAATACAGCCGTGTTGTAAAATACTTATTATGGAAAATTTCAACTTCCAACCACTTTTTTTTTTCAAAGCCATTTATTTTATCTCAATGAAAAAAGGTACTGGATCGGACCGAAAAATAAAATAGAACGAATTTTGAATAAAACAGGATTCTAATCGGAATCTTTAGTATTGATGCTGAGCAAAAATAAATGATTAAAATATTTTAATCCTTAACACATCCTTTTTGTTTTCTGATTTATATTTGGAATTTTTCAATGTATTGTTGATTTGAAATACGAAAAAGGAAATATTTTTTTTTTTTTATTTTTTTTTCACGGAATATGAAAAATTGCATTAATTGCATACAGACAGAAAAATGTCCTTTTCAGAGAACGCAGATAAAACGAGAGCAAACCAAAAAAAAAAAAAGAAGAAAATTTTTTCATGTAATGCAAATTGTCATTATTATTTTAGATTTTTTTTTTTTTTACATTTATTTCTAAAGATAAGAACTTGAATGTCATTAGTATTTTGAAAAAAAAAAAAATTTTTTTTTAATTATTTTTATTAAATAATTAGTAAATATTAGATTGTGTAATAATTTTTAAAGACTTATTTCATAATTCGTTTTAATTTTTTTTATTTTATTTTCAAAATTTAAAAATAGAGTTTTTTTTTTTTTTTGTACTATATACATATTTACATATTTAAATTTAAATTAAAAAAAAAAAAAAATTAAAATTAATAAATTGAATTTGCTGAAAGGATTGTTATAATATTTTTGATCTATTTAGTCCTTAATTTAAATTAAATGATAAAGGATATCATTCAAAATTTCATATTTCCAAATTATCCCAATTCTATGTTAATTCATTTTCAACGTAAACGAATTAGAGAATAATTTGAAATTGCAAACATTTTCATTTCTCATCACTGATGTCGCTTTTCAATTCTCCAGAATGGCAATGATTTATTTGTTAAAAATATATATATTTTTTTTAATTTGATTATTTTTAAAAAAGATAAAAAATAATTTTTGATTGCTTTTTTTTTAATTTATATTTTTAAAATTAATTTATTTTTTTTAGATTCCTGTTGCAGTATTTTCTATAAAATCGATGATCAGAAGTCTGAAGCAGCGCCCCCTGGAACATTTTAATTTTAAGTAATACTTTTAGATTAAATGAAGTTTTGAGATTTGAAAAAAGGATTTTAATAAAATTTATTTATTTAATAAAAAAAAAATTAGTTTAATTTAATCTTTTAATTTTTTTTTTGTTTACTAAATTATTTTCTTTAATAAATTATTTATTTGATATTTTTTATCTTTTTTGATAAATGTAATTTTTAATTTTTTTTTTTTTTTTATTTTATATAATTTAAATTTGAAAACTTCATTAATGATAAATAAATTCAAAGAACAATCCTTTCAGCAGATTATTTATATAATTTCATTTAAAAAAAACACAAATTTTTTTAAATTTTGAAATAAAAAAAAAAAATTTTGTGAAATATAAGAAGATTTTGATGAAGAAAAAAAAAAAATAGAATTTAAAAATAAAAATGTCTATAGTTAAATAATATGTATTTTTTTTTTTAAGTTTTTATTTTTAGGATTTTTTTATATTAAGATTAAAAAAAAAAATTAATATAAATGTATAATATTATAAATTATATAGAGAATTACGTTAAATTCGTTAAAAGAGAATGACCCGCTCGCGTTGGTAGCCAACTCAAAACTGAAAGATATTTCATAAGAATGTAGAAGTGAATTTAAAAAAGCACTAAATATTAAATTTTCATTATGTTGTAGCTATCTATTTGATATTATAGTAGCAGCGGTAATAAAAACTTTTGTTATGTAGCATTTGTGAAAAGCAACAAAATAATAGAGAAGCAACAAAAATTTTGTAAAATTGAAAAATTAATGAATGAAAAAATTTTTGTTTCTTTTTAGAAGTTCAATACAATTAGATATGTACATCATATGGGATGGGAAATTCTATTATAATATAGTTATACATATTCATGCACATACTTATTTATGCATATAGAATTCATTACAAGATTTTATATTATCAATCTTTTAAAGATAATTATTTTTCTAATACACTTTATTTGACCTCGAACTTAAATAATTCATAGAAATAAAAATATTGGCCAAAGAATATACTCGATTATTTTAACACAGGAAACATTTAATTAACTTGAGAATAATATTTTGAGGTGTAATTGGGATTTAATAACGATAGAAGATTTTAGAAAATATTGTTTGGAAGATTTTTTGTCACCGAACAAAAATACAGTGTAATTGGCAATCTGAATTACAAGACTTGTTCCTTGGTCGCATTTTGAATGCCTTGGCTATCTTATGGCCTAGATTTTTTATTTTTCTACCCGTATTACAGTCAAATTTTCACACATTATTTTTATTATATATTATGTGCATATACAAAAAAAATCAACTTAAAACCCTTTTTAACTAAAAACATAATTCAAATTAATTGTTATACAATTATTTTCTTTCAAGAAAAAATTGCAACTAAGAAATGAAGAGTAATGATATTGAGAAAAAAAAAAGTCAACATTTTGATTTGTAATGTAATCAATTTGTTAAATTGAATTACTTTAAAACATTTCAGTTTAATTGAAAACAACATTTTGTGCCATCAGGAAGAAATTTTAATCTCTTATTTTAAATCAGATAACAAATTCTATTCAATAGTCTATTATTTTTATTTATATTTTTATTTTCGAATGCTGTTTAATTATTATCTTACAAGTTTTACTTAATGACAAAATTCTGTCAGTTTCAGGAGCACATATATATTTTTTTTTTTGAATTACGATTCACGTTATGTTAGGATCACATTAATATTTGATAACTGTTTTTTTTTCAATTCATTACAAGAAATTTTTAGTAATCTATGCTTTTGAGTTCATTTTTTAATGTAAAAAAAACAAAATTGAAGAAAATCAAGAAGCTCACAGCAAAGGATCATTTAATTAATGTAATTATACGAAATAAAACATCAAGCAATCAAATAAGTAGCAAAAAAAAAAATATTAATCTTCAAAGCAGTTCATTGAAATATTCTACGCAACATAAAATTCGGTCTAATAAAATTTAAATAAAAGGTAGTGGGTTAACAATATTTTTTTTTTTTAATTTAAATATTTATAGCATAATTTTCATAAAAAGTTTTTTTATTTCATTAATTTCATAAAATTTCGAAAAGAAAAAAAAAAAATGATTTATTCAAAAATTAAAGATTTTCAAACTAACAAAAAAAATATTTATTATATATTTAAAAACATAAAAGTGTCATTATTATGTGACGCTTAAACAAATTACCCGATATTAAGATTTAAATTGAAATTTAATTGGACAATTAACAGAATGCAGTAATTTGAACATTACCATTAGTTTACTTTAATTATTTAATTTAAAAAGTACCTATAAAGTTATCTACATATATATCTATTTAATATATATGTGCAAATAATTTAAATTTTATTGGCTAACATTTTCTTTTAATTTATTTCTATTTTTATACAAACTTTATGTTTTTTTTTTTTATTTCTATTTTGTTTGCTCTTAATTTATAATTTATATAAAATAATATTAAAATTATATTTATTTATGAAATTTTTCATTGAAAGCACTTCACTATTTTGTTTTTGTATAAACAAACTTCTTCATTTTAAAATAGAAAGTAAGTGAATTAAATTAATATGAAACATTAAATGTACGGATTATTAAAGGATAATATTAATTTTAGAAGCTTTTATTGTGGAAATCATAGATTAAGACGTACATATTTATTTCAATTTTAATTCAATCATAGATATCCTTCTTTAACAACGTTTGAAAATTTAGTACAATGTAGGCATAGTATTATATTGTAGCTACGTAGGATTAATTTCTCTCTGTTGGAGATAGGATTAAAAATGTTCAAGGACCAATTCCAATAATTTATTAAATCAATCACTAGAATATAAGGAACAAATTAGTTAAAGAATTAAAATCAAAAAGAGAAGAATTGGTGACCTCCTAGGATAAGTTTACAAATGTAAATGTTTTTCTATGGTAGTGTATTATCTATTTGTATTCAGAGAGGTACCCAATTTTAGGCAAAGAAAAGAATATATACATGAATTTTAAAAAATTCATTCGAATTTGATAATTTTTAGACACATATCATACGAGACTAAACTACAAACTTCTAGTTTTTTGGGCTACACCAGATAACGCAATTCAAAAACAAAAATTAATAATTTTTCAAATATTAGTTTCCTACAAAAAAGAAGTAAGTATAAATAATTTCATATTTTTATTGAAATATTTATATTTAATAATTAAAATTATGAATATTTTAAGAATAAAAAATAACATCAATTTTTCAAAAATATATTTCATTTTTAAGATACATATTATGTGTGTTGCTTACATATTCTTAGGGTGGGTGGCAAGTAAATTATATCTACTCTTGATCTATTTTAAAAACGAGAGAGCCCATGAAGAAAATAATATTTAAAAAAAAAAACAGAAAATACGATTATTTTTCTTTTTTCCTTTTTTTTTCGAAAATTTGTTTGACCCCATTTCAGAGAAGTTTCATTTTATACAATACATCCAACTATTTAGTTTAAAGATGTTTTATAAGATAAAAAAAATGAAAATTTGAAAAATTTATAAAATTGTTGATAGAAAAATTGTTATAACAATTAAAATTTGTGTTCAAAAATAAAAATTATTTATTAAAATTTTTGAAAACTCTCTCGATTAAGTTAATTTAAAAAAAAAAAATTAGATACTTAATTTTGAAAATTTTTTGTTGTTCACGTACTTAATTCTAATTATTTAATAGAATATTAAATAAAATATATTAGATGTGACAATGCAACGCTAACTTATGCCATAGAAAAGAATATGTTATGCAACAATGCAACAAAAAATTTGTTTTGTTTTTTTTTCTACAGGGTACCTACTCTTCCCATTTTATTTCGTCGCCAGAACTGAAATTTGAATATTAATTGAACAATCACTCTAGTATTTTCAACGATCAATTTCAACCTTCTAACCATATACTAATTCTCATTAAAATCTATTTTTCACCCTTTCGAATCATTGGTCACATTTTAGGTTAATAATTATTGACTTTCAAATAATAAAATGAGTGAACTATTTTTTTGCAACTTTCCAAATAGCATGACAAATAGCACATTAATATAATGAGAGTTAGGAGAAAATATTATTCGAGTAGTAAACTATACCATCTTAAATATATAAAAAACTTTAAAACTCAATTTTTTTTTTTGAATCTCCAAGTTTGGATTTTTCAATGTTGCCACTCTAGAAGTAAATACGGACTTATACATTTTTTGTATAAAAATTTTTCAAGTTTTTTAGGAAATGAATGAAATTTAAAATCGAAAGGAAATAATTTTTGGAAAATTTTTTTTTCTAATTTTCTAATAAATTTTAATGCAAGATTTAAATCTTATGATCTGCGGATATCGATATTTGTTTGCACATCATAATATAATATATATACCTATTTCTTTTAATTTCAATTATTTATTATATTTATTAGAACAGAAACTAAAAAGATGAGTTTTTTTTAAATTTCAAATAATTATACAAAAAAATAAGCAAATTTTTGTTTCTTTGAATATTATAAGAAATCATAAAATCTAATTTTAGAAAATTTATTTTTATTAAATATTAGCGGGTGTAGGTACATAGTATGTAGTATAAGTATTTATAATCATAAAGTATATTGTAAAATAAAATTCATGTTTTTTATATTGAAATTCAAAGTTCTATGTATATTTTATTGTTTTTAGAATGATCTTTGGTATTTCAGATAATTTATCATATCAAAATTTGCTTTTTGAAAAAAAAAAATCAGTACTTCCTTCATACAAATAATACTTTGTACTCGAATGCAAAACTTGGTATACATTTTAATAGTTCTACTTTTTTATAATAAAATCTCGAAGACTTGTAACCCATATTTGTAGTTTGTAAACTTATCATGGACTGAAATCAAAATTGAAGTCAATTGAATTTTTCTTGACAATATTTGAAAAATCCAAGCACTTGTAGAAATTATCATACTATAATAGGTCAGTATTTAGATGAGACGTCTGTCGTTGGTTGTGTGATGGATGAAATGAAACAAAAATGCTCCAACATAACACTAAATTAACTTAATAAGCATCAACATGTAAGCAATAATGTACAAAAAAGATAATAATTAATGACTAATTTTAATTGAGACTCACAGACTCACTAACTAAAAAAAAATAATATTTTGAATTAAATAACTTGTCAGGTTGTCACATGTAAAATGGATTTTTTATTGTAAATTTTTCTTTAATTAAATACATTTTAATAATTTTCTAATATTTTTTTTTATTTAATTTTATTAAACCTCCCATTTAATATTTTTAATAATTATTATTAGTGTAAAAATGTAAGGATTTAATTTTTTTTTTATTTATACCTACCTAGATCAAAAATTTTATTTTGGCACAAAATTATTAATTATGAAAACATTTTTTATGGTCCATTTTAATGGATTATGTAAATAGAATTAAAATACAAAAATATTTAAATTTATAAGATGCAGAAATATAAAATAATATATGAGTCATATAGAAGGGAACTTTTACAAAAATAACTTCATTATAAAGTTAAATTACACTATGCATGAAATTTTTTTTAATTTTGACATGGAAAATTTTAAAATCTTTATACAGTATAGATTTATATAAAAAAAAAGTAATTATTATTAATTCCTAAAAAATGATGAGTGTATTAATTTGTTCCATAAATTTTAGGGATTTAAATAAAATGATTGGAAACAGACGATAAAAGATATTAAAATACACAAAAATAGAAATAAAAATGACTTTATAAATAATATTTTGGAAAAGATTATTTAAAAAAAAATGTAAGCATAGGATTAATCAAATGTCCGTTATCATTTTGGATAACGGACATTTGGTTATGTAATTTGGTTGAAATTTAGCTTCCAATTCCTTGGATTGTTATCTTTTGCATTTTGCGATTCCAAAATTTATGAACCAAATTCAAATAAGTTCCATGAAACATAGAAAACATATTCATTGTAATATTGTCATTTCATTGAGACAGATCTATGAACTTATGCTTAAGTCAATTAGATAAAAATATTCAAAAATTATCTTAATCACAAGATAATATTTTATTTATATATTTTAAAACAAATTAAAAAAGAATGTGTTAAAAATGATTGTGGGTAGATTTTTTTTTTTTTTTTATAAAATTCAATTTCTTTTTTTTTTTATTTTAATTCTATTTTTGATTTTTTTTTTATTTAGCTAAAGATTTTTTCGTCACTCTTTAATTAAAAATACTTAATAAATTTGGATGAGATTAAGTCATAAAGTGTATCGAGGATTTTATTTTACAAAATATTATGTATACATTTATTTATTTTTCATTCGAAATTGCAAGGATTTAACAATTTCAGAATGATTATTGAATTTTATTTCATATAAATATCTTCAATAAGCTCAAAATGTTAAAAAACAATTCTTTCTTTTAAATGCTAATCGTAAGAAAATGGAAAATATTAAATAAAATTGTATAATGCCAAAATTGTTCCTTAAAATAAAATTCTGGAAACTTTTGAAGAAATTTCGATATTTTAATTCAATGCTTAGGTACTTATATAAAATTAAATGGAAAAATTGAGTTTAAAGTACTTCTTAAATATAAAGTAAATGTTCTTAAGTAAACTTTAAGTATTTTTTCGATACATTATCTCTATAACATTGTTACCACCATCCAAAACTAAATTTTTTTTTTAAATAGCTTTCAAATTTATTTAATTGTTATTAGTTCAGATAATTTTTAAAAAAATATTAATCTATTTGACAAACGATATGAATCACTATGACGTAGAAAAAATCGAAATAATTTTTTTTTTTTTGATATTTGAAGCATTCAAAATTAATAATTTTCATTTTTAGAGAAGTTTTCTTCTTCAATAAATTTGTCGCTATACAGTTTGGAAATTGATTACGTCCTGGGTGGTGAAGCATAATACTTCTAATATTCATATATAAGTATAATATTTAATTAACATAATACCTACACTGTAGAAGAATTATTAAAAAATTAAATATTTTTAAAAAAGAAAAAGGATGATTTAAAAAATACGTACTTGTATATGTATTTACACATGTGTATACGTAAGCGAATTTAAAAAAAAAATCATTTGTATCTAACAATAAGTAAAAATAGATTAATTACTCGCACTTTTCAATAACATTTGAATTCGACTTAATATCAACATACATACTTAATGTATATTACAAATTTATTCATTGTGTGTATAAGTAGACTGTACGCGAAATTCAATTAAAATAGGTGTGAAAAATTACTAATAGGCCAATTACGTTAACATAATCATGAATTCGATGAGTCGAATCTGATTTTACTTGCCAAATTTAAGATTTTTAATAGTGGGAGGTGAAAATAATGATTAGACAAAAACAAATTTAAAAATTTTGAATAAGTTAAAAATTTGTTATACAAATCTTCACTTCAACATTTCCTTTAGGAGGGGATTTTGGTTTTAGAATCACAGTTACCCATCTCCTCCAGCTATTCTAATATTTTCTTAATATCGAAACTTAGTACCTAGAAATATTCTCTTCACCAACATCAGCGATCAGAGAGTATACAAAATTTACTAATGCAGCAATCATATGAATCAGGAAGTTCGAACTATGAAAAATATGAGGCAAATTTTTTCAGTCTATTCAAAATAAACCGTTTAATAAATAAATCAAACATTTAAAAAAAAAACAGACTAAAAACATAGGTACATACTTGCAAAACTCACAATGTGTAAAATGTTGAATACAAACCTTTGCAAAAACAAAATTTTAGTCACGCACCTCACACTATGTTTAATATCTACATAGTATCATATACAAAACGTATTTTCCATATTCCTACCTACATTACAAAATTTTATGGTGGGACCAAACAGACATTATAGCTATGCAAAAAAAAACAATAAAAATTTCTAAAATTTGCACCCTCTCAAAAAAATGTTTTTTTTTTTTTTTTTTGAATTGCACCCTAATTACCAGAAATTCGTTATTTTATACGGGTTTAATAAATAGGTATCCGTTTGAGTTAAAGAATGAATTAGTTACTTACGAGGTTTATTTACTTGAAAAAAGTACTTAAGTTTAAGAATTTGAAAATTCAAATATGATTCTTGTTTAACAAATTAGATTTCTTTGGTAGGCACTTCAGGAGAGATAGCTTTAGGTAACCAATTTTTTTTCTTGTATTACAATCAAATTATTAAAAATTTTCTTCGGCACCCTATGTAAAATCCTGGTATAGTGACACGGGAGGTAGTTGTAGAAAAAAATAGGAGAGACCCTGAAGTCCCTACTTGATTAATTATCGTTTTGAGTTAGTTATTATGCGATTTGAGTTTCTATCCCTTTGCACAGAAAAATAAGAAATTTGTCCTTTCGAGATTTTGTATTTTAGGAAATCCCGGAATTTTGACTTCCAGCCAGAGGCATATATCTACCCAAATTATGTGTTTACAATAAAACTACTTTTTTTTCCAAAATTTTTATTTGCAACTATACTTAGCTATCTGATTTGTCTAGGCTAGGTCATGAATTGTTCAGAAACAGATTTTTATATAGGTACTTACTTAAATCTAACTTCGAATTGAAAGAAAAACCTGACCACTATCGTTAACTTCTAAATGTATAGTTTACTTTTACCATAGTTCGAATCGAACATATTATTATTATTTTTATCATATATGCCAACAAAAAATTCATAACAAAAAATTTTTGTAGTAAAATGAAAAAAAAAGTTTATATATAAATATATATCATGTTGTCTTGTCGGCTGGACATGTGCAGAGAAATTTTTTGAATGTTCCTACAATTTTTTTTTTATTTTGCATATTGCATCAATGTTAATTTTTTTTTTCTTTTGATTCTAGAAATTTGGATTATATATTTATAATATTATATTTTTTAAATAAAAATTAATTTTAATAATAAGAAAAAATTATTTTCTCCATCTCCCTTAACTTACCTTTAAAAAAAAAAAAAAAAAAATTAAAAATAGAAATTAAATTCGTTTGATTGGCACTTTTTTTATTTTTCTATGGCAATTTAATTCAAACAAAAAATAAAAAGTCCTGCTTTTTTATATCAAAAATAAACTTTAAAAATATTTAATTTTTTTTTAAGAAATTATGAAAGAAATAAAATATTTATAAATTCTTTTTTAAGCCGGTTTACAAAGAATTTTTGGTTCTTTAATAAATTTTTATATAAAAAGTTAATTCTTTTTTTATTTATTCACAGTCAAAAATTACCACACACACAAACACGAATGCAAAATAAAAAAAAAACTCCACAAAATAAACAAGTTTTTGTTGATTTTTTTCAATTGTTTTTGTTTATTTTTATGCGAAACAGAGAAATAAAATTTGACAATCTAAAAATATAGTTTTCTCAATTTCTTTTATTTCATAATGGTGATTATGGTGAATTTTGTGAATAATTTAGTATTATGGTTTGAGGTAAAACTAAAATAACGATAATTATTATGAAGAAAAAAAATTTTGTTTTTTCTTTTTGAATTTGAATTTGAACAAATTTTTTTTTCTGGAATATTTTTAATTTTTATATTAAATTATTTAGTAATGTCTTCTAGCAGAGTTTATAAAATATTGCATAATAAATTTTTTGATTTTTTATCAACGTCCAACCAAATGTTAAACATTTTTTCTAATATGTGTGTTGAACAAACACTTTATATTTTATTTTTAAAAAATGTACTTTAAATATTCTATGTACCAAATGGTTTGTTGAATTTGTGAACTCGTCGACCCAAAATTATAATGTCGTATCTGCAAAAACTAAGTTTCGAGAAAATCGAGTTTAAAGTTTCGAATGCTCGGAAAAAAAATTGAGCCGAAAAACTTTTTAATTTTTTTTCGTAATTCGCCTCAATAATCTTTCTAGATTTCAGTCTTAAAAGCGTATTTTATGCTACCATGTAATAACAGACTTTTTTTTAACTTCTTTACCTTAAGGTCCGAGAAAAATTGAAATTTCATACAGATACGATATTATAATACTGAAAATTTATTTATTTTTTCAAGTATATTTTAACACTTTAATTACATAAAATGATCTTTTACAACTTTTAAGAATTAAGAGACAATTATTTATTTTAAAGCCAAATTATATATAGAAATAGCAGTTACGACATTATAATATTGAATTTTTTATCGATATTTTACATACAATTATGTCGTAAATGACATCATTTTGTTGGTTACGACATTATAATATTTTATTAAATCTTTTTTAGGTCACTTTCGACATAATCGACACTGAATATCTCGGGAACTATTAAAGATTCAGCAACGTGGATAAGACAGATCGAAAGATCATCTCGAAAAATATAAAGATCAATTCTTAACTCATTTTCGCAAAAAATGCAGATACGACATTATAATTTTAGGTCGACGAACTGCATACAAAATTAAATATACGTTTTTATCAGTAGGTTTCTAAAAATCTAGATCCGTTACCTTGAAATGCAATGGCATGGGATAAGTATATTATAATAAAATTAATTATAACTAAAAATTGTCGGTTTAGTTTAGTTTCCATTTACACATATAATAACAGTTAATAGAATGCTTGGACACACATTCAATACGAAAGAAAAAAAGAATAATGCAATATATACCTAAATCTATAATAATAATAATTGTTAAACCAGAATTATTGATTTATTAAATTTTTATTAATTAAAAAAATTACATACTTAATTATTAAATAAAACTATTTTTAATAACTTTTGTCGAAACATTAACACACATTTAAATAACTCCTGGCTTAAGGTAAAATTTTTTTGGTATACGTCTGGCAAGTGGGACGAAAGAGTATGCATAATATATTTATATGCTACATTTTTTGGTATTTTAATAGTAGGAACCTTACCTATTTATAATATCAATAAGTTTTCTTTTTTGTGACAATTATTTAAAAGATAAATTTTTTTTTTTTAATTTTCTTCAAATAAAAAATGTTTTCAAAAAAAAAAAAAAAAAATGTTTAATAGCTTTAAAAGCTATTCCAGCCTTATGAATTAACTTATTTTATAAATATAATTTTTATTAAAACTATAATACCTACTACAAACTATTTATATACATAAGAAAAAGTTATTTCTATACAAATTTATGTTATGTAAGTATACTTAATTCAAAAGTTAACAAAAAGAGATATTTTTATGAGAAAATAATGTTATGCATATCAAAATTTCTATCCAATTTTAAATTGCAATGTGAGATTATTGCTTAACTGGTAAAAGTGCCAAATTTTTAATAATTATAATTAACAAAAAGACAATTATTTTTAGTAAATAAATGTCGGTATTAAAAAAAACGCACGTTAAATTCTTTAATTTTTTTAATTAAATTCTTGTCGATATAAAGTTATTTCGACATTAAACTCCATCCGAAAATATTATATTATTTAATATTTATTAATATGTATTTAATTTTTTTTCCTTATTGAAAAAATTGTTGAGCTTATGTCCAGTATAAAATTTTTACGAAAGAATTGTTATTTTTTTCACATTGGATTATAGTCTGTGAAACAGATTTTCAGGTAATACTCGTACATGATAGACGAAAATAATTTTCAAATTTAGAAATTTTTTTTTGTTTGAAAGAACTATTTGCCTAAATTTCTTATATTCAGATTTTCTTTAAATAACATTTTTGCATTTTCGTTGATTTTTTTTTCTTGTTTTACAAACATAAAAAAAAAATGTTTATATTATTCTAAATAGAAATAATGACTAACTAAATAAATCACTGACACTAACGTCACGCTGGCATAGAATACCTTCTTAATTTGCTATCTTTACGTGCTGCTAAACCATTTACTGCTGCAGCATTTCTTGCTGCCGCAACTGTTCTACACAGCAATAATTGTTTGTATGCCTGACGATATTCTGAAGACATTACTACATAAATAATTGGATTAATACAAGTTGTTAAATAAATCAGAAGGTAACCCATTATATTGACAACATGTATTTTGGTTACATTTTTCCAAATTTTTGTTATAGTTATTGGTAAATAACATATGGCAAATGACAAAAATATTACTAAAATCATTTTAAGTAATCTTCTATCCTTTTGACTAAGTTTTCCTGGATATAAAATTGATGCTGCTGATGCATTTGTTGTTGAAGCTTTTCGAGATTTTTTGCTTGTCATTCTCGTCACTGAAGTTTTAAAAGTTTTTTTAAATTGACGTTTTCTATAATAAATAATACAAATAATATTTGAAAAATAATTTTGAAAGAAATCGTATTGAAGTTATTTGTTACCTGGGAGGTGGATCTTCCTGATCCAATGGTAGGTCCACTCCGGAACTTGATGACGGTTCCACTTGTACTGATAATAACTGATTATCACTTCCAGCAGTTATATGAAAAACCTAAAATAATATTTATAATTTTTTATTCGACCTTGCTTAACTGACGAAATCAAAAATTAAATTGGAATAAAATATAACAAAGTTTTACCGTCTTATTAATATCACAGAAATTGGAATGTAATAATCGAGAAATATAAAATTATTTTGATTTTAAAGGCGATTGGTTTGGTATATAGGAATAATTCAATACATATTAAATTTTGTGTACCTGATTATTATCAGTTGAACTAGTGCTATCTTCAATAGCCGAATCTATTTCAATAGCTTTGCTGTTTTGAGGTTTTAGTAATTCCGGACCTTCTTCAATGGACTCTACTCCTGGAGTTGTGTCTCGTTTCTCACGATATTTTAATGCTGACAGCGATGGTGGAAAATCACTCTCGACAGATGTATCTATAAATTTTAAGTCTTCATCACGCATTTTAGATAAAAAAGGACGGCAACTACGAGTAGAATCTCTGTGAGAAGAATTCCGTTCTAACTTACTATTGCAAAATTGCGAAGGTTGTTGAATTACCAATATTTGATTTGTCATGTGAACAATTGGCGGAATTCCACTACTATTAGATGTTGATGAATTTTCTGAATTTTCTTCTTTGAAAATTTTTGGTGTTTTATCAATTAATTGTTTTTCTGAGTGATGTGAATTATCTTGTGCAAGAGTTTTTTGTGATTTAGTAATCACAGTGCTGTTTCGCATTGATGCTACTCGAACTGAATTATTTGATAATATTGATTCATGAGTTTTCAGTGCAGTTTTTCGCACAATATAAAATATTCTAGCGTAACATACCTAAAAAAATTTGCAAAAAAATTAAAAAAATTAAATTTGGTAAGTTCAAAAAAAAAAAACGAGCAATATTAAATTTTGGCATAATTACCACTATGCAAAAGGCTGGAAGAACAAAAGCCAAAACAAAAAGTAATTCTTTTGGACTGATTCCATTTTCATCTGGCAATATTGTACACGAACCAATATTTCTATTTAATCCAAATTTACCCCAAGTTCCTCTCCAAGTGGGAATTAAAGCACTAAACGCTCCAACCCATGTAGCTGCCACCATTATTCCAAGATATCGATGACGATAAATTCTAAGGAAATTAATTGAAAAGTTTATTAAATTTTTTTTTATAAGTAAAGATGTTTTCGAATTTTATTAACTGACAGTGACAGGACACCAAAAAAAAAAAAGTAGGATAAAAGGTTTTATCGCTGGTATAAAAATATTGTTAAAAGTGTAATCCTTCTTGCAGTCCTCTTCTCTATAAACAAAATTTACAAAAATTGTAAAAATATGTACCATAGAGTTTGTTTCGTTTGTATGGAAATTTTATAGGTCAGAACTCTTGGATCTTGATTAAGTTAAATAATCGCTTTCTTACCGTCGTTACCGTACATGTTTGATTTACACTGGTTTTTCTTTTGTAGAGAACAAAATATTGAGTAAATTAGCCCATTTGATTACTTTTCTAGTTTTATTAAATAAAAAAATTAACAATTTTTTTTAGACCTTGAAATATCCTTAAAAATTGGTATTCACATAAATTTAAGCATAAATTATTATATTTCTTTTTTAAATCCTAAGTTAACGCCACATTTAATGTTTTTATGAATTTTTTTTCACAATTTTTATTCTTTTATACATTTAAATCATACATTCTAAGTCGCATAAAAATTATACAAAAATTTCATAAATCGATAAACAACAGTTGAAACGTAATTAATGTTATTATGTTGAAAAAAAAAAACAAATGGAAAAATTTTCATTCTGAATTTATGTAAATTAAAACAATTAAAAATAGATGTTTTTAGAAATTTATTCAAACGACAGATTATTATTGTCTATAAATAATTTTGATATTTTGAAATATAATTGGATATAAGTACATATAAAATATTAAAAAAAAAAAAAACAATTGGCATAAATTAACATTTTATTCTAGATAATCAGAATTCTAAGAATTATTGGAATTACCTAAAAATTTTTCTATTTTAAATTTATAAGGCTCATAATAGATTTATATTCAGAATATAAAGAACTAACAATTTTCTTTAAACAAGAATCTTTGTGTAACAGTCATTTAATATCTTTGAAGTGAAATAACGTTTAAAAAACTTGTGAATAAAATATTATAAAATGTTTAAATTTGGTGAGAAAATTTACACGATTCTCTATTTTGTTTAAATGTTATAATTATCTCTAAATTGGTTAGATTCTGTAAAAAAAATAACTTCTGCAAAATTTTTTGAGTAATTGTTAACATTAAAGAGTTTTATTGGTACATGATTTTATTTTTGGGATAGCAAGAATCTCCTCAAATCAAAAAGTTGTTTCTTCTCTTTTTCTAAAAATTTATTATTTCATCTTTGATAAAAATGAATGAAAAACAATTTGAACGTGTAAAAAAAAAACCTTTAAGCAATATAAAAAATACCATATACTTTATGAGCTACTCTAAATCACCACAATTCTACATTTTTATACAAATTATGCAAAATGTTTCTAAATTATATGCCAAAAAAAAAAAGGTGCAATAAAAATGTATATTTTACTTGAAGAGGAAAGTAATAAAAATATTTGGCAAAAACTTTCTGCATAGTTTGAAAAATCATGGGAAAAGTTATTAGTTTTTAATACTTAGTTTTTTTTTTTTTTACAAATTTTATCAATTCTGTACATTGTTCAAATTGCACAGAGTTTTCATTTTAAATAAATCTTTTCAAAGTTTCCAATCCTGTTCATATTCTATTGGGCCTGAAGAGTTCTCAGTGAAATTTAATGGCACATAAAAATTTTGATTATATTCAAAATTAGTTTGCTTGGTGAATTCCAGGATTATAGAGAACAAAGAGGTTCACCTATAATGTTCCCTTACCTATGACTAAAAATTATTAATTTGGAGAACAGTCAACTTTTCAAGGAAAACATTTTAGAGCACAAAAAGGTATATGTTTTCATAAATTTCTTCAAATTCTATTATCTTTTCTCTTATTACCTTGGATAAATTCTTGGATGTCCAATGGTGACATAACGATTAATAGTTATAGCTAATATTGTGAATAAAGAAACAGCTAATAATCCATAACGCATTAATGGAAATAATCTGCATAACAATTCACCGTGATGCCATGATCTGCGCCAAAATGTTGAAGCAGCTAATGGCAAATTAAAACAGCAAAATAATAAATCGGATAATGATAAATTTATAATAAAAACAGCTGTTGCATTTCGTACCTGAAAAAAATATAACAATAATAATAATAATAATAAAAAGAAACTACTTTATTTTTTATTACACATTTATTTTTGAATAATGAACTCCAGGAAGATGTATGCAAATTAAATTGTATTTATATAGGGAAAATTATTTGGTAAAATTCTTTATACGAATGTAAGTATAGATTTTTATTTTTCAACATAAAGGATTAATGTTTTACCTGGGAAATAAATTAAAGTTCATTGTATTGAGTTTTAGGCTACAAAATAACACTTACTGTACAATCAAAATCGCTTTTAATAATTTCTTCAGCTATTTTAAAAATTAAAGCAATGTCCTAAACGGCCTAAATCGTTTGGCGAAACATTTCTTTTTCATTTTAAATATAGGAATTTTATTTTTGATTTGTTCAAAAGCTACCAAAATCTTAATTTATCAATTTAAAATTTTTCAAAAACTAAATACGGATACCATATTATTGGAATTTTTACCTAACATTGAGATTTTTATGTTCTATAATGTATTAAAATTGCACGTGAGAGAATCTAAAGGGAAAAAGGTTAAAATATTATTTTGTCGTGCCATGCTGAAAATATTTTTTTCATTTTAATAAAAAAAAAAAAAACAAATGTTCTTAAAGAGTTTTTCATACGAAGCTAAAAAGGATTAAATTTTATAATGATATACCTTAAAGTTTAAAGGACAATGCACTAGTGTTCTTATTAAAATTATTATACTGTAGTGCGTTAGGGAGGAAAATTAATTTTATTACTTTTTTTTTTTTTGTTTTTTGGTAAATGAATTTAATTGAGTTATTTCCCTGTTCCTTGAGGAGCTTTCCATTAACTTTATATTGAAAAAAAAATAAATAAAAAATTCGAATGAAAAAGTTATAATTCGCATACAAAGTTAAATTAGCAATCATTTAAATGTTTTATGTTTAATTTATTTAATTTTTGCACTCAGTTATAAGGTTGAAATGGAAATAGTTTTTACTGTTGTCACAGTCAAATAATTTAAACATTAAGTTAGCTTGCTTGATCTGCCAGCACGATACCAGAGTACATATTTCAAAAATGTATAATCCCTATAAAAATTTTATATTTTTTATATTTTTACTAAATCACTCATTCAGAAATAAAAGATAAATCCAAAAAAATTTGCTTTGTTGATCGAATCACAACTCATATAACAATCTCCCATAGTACTTGTGTTCCAAATCTTGAACAAAAAATTTTTTAATTATTTTACTAACTACACCTATCCCTCGTTTTACACGGGAGATACGTTCTTCATAAAACCATGCAACTCGAAAAATTAATTTTTATATAGGAAAACTGTGTAAAGCGAAAAATCAGTCATTTATTTCATGCAAAATACGAGTTACGAGTATATTCAATAAAATATAATATAATAACATATTTAATAAAATATAATAATACTAATTTATTCATAGAAAACATAAAAATAATTCAATTTATTTCGAAAATAAAAAATATACTAAAAAATATCTTCTTCATAAAAACAAAAACATATGTAATTCATATAAATAAAAAAATAGTAACTATGAATTAAAACCGTGTAAGATCGAAAACGTGTTAAACGAGTACCGTGTTAAACGGGGGATAGTGTATTTATAAGTTCTATAGATATGATCCGTTCCATATATAAACTTTATTTTTTACTATTGTACGGTTAAATTAATGTCCTCAATACTATAATAAACCCACCATGAATTTAAAACAATTTAAGTTCTTAATATTCAGAAAATAATGAAGTAAAAAATACCCAAGGGTTAAATTTATTTAAAGCGCTAATGTGAATAGAAAAGAGGACATAAAAAAAATATTATTATTATTATTATATTGTGCATTATGTAGTCAGAATATATAAAATTTCTATATACATATATTTAGAGAGAGACATTTTCCAAGAAAATGAACTTTAGACACATAAAATGCGAATAATACGAAGTACTTAAGAGATAAGAAAATCACTTGCAAATGTGAGAATAAAATCACTTGTCTGGAGTCTGGACAAAAATTAAACTTATTTGTTTTGTGTGCGTTCTATTATGTTTTGCATAATTTAAATTTTAAAGCAATTATAAAAGAAACTTGGAAATTATTTGTTGTTTATTTTTTTTTATTTATCCTTTAAAAAATAAGCAAATAAAAAAATACATCAAGTTCAAGTTAATCAGTCGAAAATGAAAAGTTAAAAACTTATGCAAGGCAAAAAATTATTTTTTATTAATCAGGGCGTATTTTTTTTTTAAGAAAACATGGTGCAAGCGGAAACATGGACATAAAAACAAAATTACAAATATGTATTTTCTTCTTTTCTTGATCTCACATTGTAATATATAATACATTTCTAAAAAATGTATACAATAAACCAATGTCTCATTCTTTAGATATTATAGGAAATATTTCAGTATGTCAAAAAAAAATATTTATACTATATACATAATAGAAAAAAGAATTAATAATTTTAACATCTTAACATCTTTTGAATAAAGTTTAGTAAATCAATATGTCGATATCAGAAGAAATGTGTAAACACATTTTTATACTCCTAAATTGACCATATAATAAAAGCTTATTCATATTAATTTACCAATATTGATTGAATCAAATTATTAAGATTATTTATCCAATTGTACAGCTGGTATAAAACTAATGTAATTTCATGTTTAATATAAGCCTGATATTTCTTAATCGTTGAGTTTATGAAATCAAAATAAAAATATAATAAAAGTACACAATGAAATAGCGAACTATTAAATATTGTGAAACATAAGAGCAACAAACTTTATATAATTAAATGTCTCGAAGTTTTAGTATTCTACATCACAAAATATTAATGAAGTAAATTTTGAACAAATGACATTTTTCAAATTTAGAATATATGATAAGTTTCCTAAATTCCAAAATGTAGTTCCGGTGAATTTGATGAAGCAAATAGAAAATACTATGCATTAGAGCCAAAAAATTTCATCCAAAAGAGTAACCAATAATTGATATTATGTAAATGTGTTTTAAGCTCTGTAATATTTTAAATTGGAATTAAAAGTTTATTTATTTTTTTGATCTGTTTTGTGTATGTTTTTTTTTTGTGTCCCCAGTTGTAAAATTCTAATTGCTTTTCAAGCTAAAACTTATTTTAATTTTATCGAACAAAGATTATTCACTGTTAATAAAACCTCAAAAATTGCAATATTCAACATAATCCTTTGGTATTTTATTTTCATCTTTTTATTAATGATTTTATATTTTCTTTTTTTTTTCCTCAAAGCATATTAAAGAAAATTCGCTGTTGCTTCTGTTTTGGAAAATTACTTTCAGTCACAAACCGAAAAAAATAAAATAAAATAAAAAAGAAAATATTAGAGAAAACTTTTAATAATAATAAAAAACAATAAAATTACATGTCCTGGAAAATATTGCTATTAAATTCTATGCTTGAAAATTAAAAAAAAAAACCCATTTCAAGAATGCAACGTAGTGTTTATTAAAAAATGTATGAAAAAAGTGTTAAATTGAAGTGTTTAACATTATTTCACATGGTTCTGAAACTCTTGAAGTTTTTTTGTTTCAAGAAAATTCGTCAATTTAGAGCTAATAATAAAAGGTATAAATACAAAGTTTGAAAGCTTTTCTTGTTTCGTTTTCTTTTATGACTTCAAATATTTTTATATTTTTGATAAACTAATTAATGAATAAACGCAGTTCTCTTGATTTTTAATTTATGGTCGAATACAGTTTTTTGTTCAATGGTGTTGGTAACCTTTTTTCTGCTACTGAGAGCTCAAAAACAAATATTCTAAATATCTGCCTTGTTTAGTATTACCAATAATGCAATGTCATTTTGTCGTTTTTAAAATGAGTTCTTGAAATATTTTACTCAACACTCTATAATCAAGTTTTAGAATATAACTTTTCCACTAACTTACTTATAATATTTTTTTATACACAATTTATACGAAGTGCAATATAATGTAAGACGAATCACAATGATTTAAGAACATAAGTCGTAAAAACAAAACCATAAATATTCCATAGAAACGAAAAAAATACATTTCATCTCCAAGGTAGCTTTCTTGTGATGCTATATGAAAATTCTTTGAAAAACTTTGTAAATTAAATTGCAAAGTTTTGCCGAGAAGGTATATATTTTCTATTTTATTTTTTTTTATTATTCTAATACGGTAGTAAGTATAACTAGTCTTACAAAATTACTTAAAGAATTTAATATACATACATTTCAGTTTGTAATTGTAGCGACGATAGAGGAAAAAAAAGTATTAACTCTAGTTAATTTGTGCCCAAAAAATTAGTTAGGTATAACATTATTTTGAGTCTATAATACTGAAGATTAAAACATTATGACAATTCTTGTAGGCTTAGGATGAATCTAAAAAACGCATTTAAGCTCATTGATTCCATCGGTTTTGCCAAATTTATAAGTTTGTAACTCGACACTTCCTTTTTTTAACAGATTTCAATCAAAAGGAATGGAAATTGCATTCACAATAAATTTGTTGTTAGTTTGTTTGCCTTTACAAAATATCATTGATCAAGGATATTTTTTTGATTGGTTCGAACGTCCATCTGAAAATTATCCGATTAATGAATTTTTTACTGTATAGCAAATATTAGATAAAATATCCAATATATTTATAGATTTTAGAATAATAATTTGTATTACCCAACTATTTGTACTGGCTACATGACTATAGCATTATTTTAAAAAATGTAATATTAATATATAATATTTAGTATTTTTATGTACAATGTTGTACATATAATGTATCTTGAAATGAAAAACAAATGTAACATAAAGCTAGAAAATTTAATTTAACTTTTAGATTTTAATTTCTTTTTCATACATGGGAAAAGTTAAGTTCTATGCTGAAACATATAGTGCACTTCACAACACATTTCAATGGAATTCGTTATTAATTAAAATATTTTGTAATTTAATGTATGTGAGTAATGTGATCACAATGTAAAATTTCTTTAATATAATAAAATAATTTCAGTTTTCTATTAAATACTTATTTTATTCTTTTGTGTAATTTTTTTTATAATTTAGTTAAATCTTACAAAGTATAGAAATAAATCGAAAGAATAAACTAAAAATTATGCATCATAAAATCCGTAAAAATCAACGTAGAAACAAACAAACATGCGTTTCGTACGTTATATAAAATCAAGAAATTAATGTCTAATGTATACTGTCGAAAACTTAATAAAATTAAAATGAAAGTTACAGGATCTTTCGATAAATAATATTTTTGTATATCGATTTACAGTACAGTTTAGCGATTTAGGCGCAACAACGCTAAGTTTCAAACAGTTGAGTTCGAAGTATAAAAGGCTCTCAAAGACCAAGTGAAAAAAGGCATATAAACTTATTATTTAATCTTCTTGCAATTCAACGTTTTAAAAGTACATATATTCACATAATGTAGATTATGTATAAATACAACATAACACTGCATATAGTCATCATCATGCCTTTTTAAATTAAAAGCGAAGTCAAAGAACTGAACACGATATCCTTTTATTGTTCACAACAACAGCATCAAATAAATAAGCCTTGATACTTGAAATTATGTATAATTTTTTTTTTTTTATTTTTTTTTTTTTTCATTTTCTTTTTCGTTGTTGTGGATCAAAAATTGAATTAGCTGATTTATGGTTTTCCATAAACATTAAAATTAACGATAATCCTGTCTGCTATATAATTTCAAGTTTCATGTTAAAAAGAATAAATAATGGGGGATGGAAATAAGGCCGCGGGAAATAAGGCCGCGACGTTTTTTTGTTGCGGTCTTATTTCATTTTTCAAAATGAAATAAGACCGCAACAAAAAACCTATCGCGGCCTTATTTCCCGCGGGCCTTATTTCACTGCGCCATAAATAATTTATCATGATGTTTCTTTTTTAAAATATACAAAAAGAAATAATATCAAAATCATTCTATTAAAATAGCCATTCTTAAATGGTTTGGTTTTTTTATAAGATATAGAAAAGAAAATTATTTTTGTTGTCCTACAAAAAAAAAAAAAAAAGGAATGAAATTTTAGACATTTTTTGTATCCTTGCTTTGAAGTTCCTTCTTTTTCTTTTATTTATACAAATTTTCTTTTTAAAAAAAGAAATCCTATAGTGATGAAATTCCGACTGAAATAGCATAGTAGAATATAAAATCTTGATTAAATAATGACTTTATATTTTATTTAAAAAATAAAATATTTAAACATAATAGAAAAAAATAAAAAGGAAACCTAATAGTTTGGTGAAAATATTATAAGTCACTGTAATAAATAATTCTAATCGGAAAATTGTTTCTATCATTATATCTATTTTTGAACATAAATTTCAGTTTTATATTTTTATCATAATAAAAACAAAAAAAAAATTTTTTCTATCTAACTTAAGGTTGACAAACTTACTATTAAAACGAACATGAAAAGAAGAAGATATTTTCGTACGATGATTTAATTCCTATTCGGATTTCAGTAATATATCTGTTGTCCACTTTAAGTGTCAATGTTATACCGACTGGAAAACAAAAGTGTTAATATTAAGTCACGTGTATATATATTATTTGCTTTGGATTCGATATATTTTTTTAAAAGATTTCCAAAGCTTTGATAGTATCAATAATTGTGAATTGAAGGTTGTGGAAACGAAAATCAAGTTAATAAACAACGGATGTAGGACTTAATATAACTATATAAATTTAAAATTCACAGTGTAATAATAATAGTCATAAGTTACAAAAGAAAATTTTGTTTCTTTTTCATTGGCATTTTATTTCACAAATGATGAAGAAAAATTTTCTTATTATAAGGCATTCTATTGTTATTTAATCAGTAGTGTTGTAATATTTTTACAAAGGACAAACAAAAATAAAAAGTCTTACAATCTTTTTGATTCATTACTTAAAACGTTTGTAATTTTATTTCAGTTTGTTTGCAAAAATAAAAATATATTTAACTAGATATACTTAAATCATATTTTTTATATCATTTTCATTTTCAGGTTCAAATTTGATTTAGTTCAAAGCATAGAAAATATTATGTTTAATAAATTTTTCTATATATAAATTATTAACTGGCATACGTATTATTCCAAGTTAATAATTAAAACTTTGAGCAGAGTTTATTTTCTAAAATTTTATACCGATTATCAAATATGTACATACAATTTTCGTATAAGTTAAGTTTTTAGAATCAATTATATCAACTAAAAACAGTCCTTGGCGCAGTTAAAACTCGTGACGCAAGATACGTACACAATTCAATTCATCACACAAAAGAAATGATATCAATTTGTGTGCCGCAAGACGCTAAGCGTGCGTGCGTGCAATCAGTGGTTGTTGGAGCAGAAGTCAAGGCATTTTTCGCATCTACGTTCCAAGACCTTTCCAACGATATCTAACATGAGGGGCTACGGTCAACAGTTCAAAAAGTCGAAAGTTAGCTGTATATATTGTCGTGAAGCTTCACACGTAGAAGTGCTTGCGTCACTCGGGGGACTGCCGTCCCCGGTGATAATCATTGTTTAATATCTAAAACTTGGCAAAAACCAAGAGTAAAATGGAGACTATTGTTACAAGAATATAAATAAACCTAATTTTTGAAGAAAAGAATTATTTACTGCGACATTGTAATATCGATGGCATTTGATCTGTTTCCTTTTAAAATAATTAATTTTTTGTATAATAAAATTGTTTACAAAATTTTTCATTCAAATTTTCTTTCTATAAGAACTGTATTGAAAAAAGAAACACATTTTTTCATTTCATACGTAAAAAAAAAATTGGAAAACTACTTTTTTCTGCTCACCGTAGTATTTAGAATCATAAAAAAAAACAAAATAGTCAATAACCATTTGCCATATAGTTTTGTACTGATTTATGATCAATCAATTTTTTGTTTTGCTAAATTGTTTTGTGAAACCATCAAGCTCAGAAGATGTTGAATTAAAAAATTACACAGAAGATTAATTCTTTTTCAACAAAAAACTGTGGAAAAATCAAAAAAAAATATATATATATAACATTCTTAGAAATAAAAATGATAGTCAATGTTAAAGGTTATTTTTGAGGATACACTATACCGAAGAATTATTGACTATGTGATAAAAGTTTGGAATTTTATTTTGCTTTTTAACTATGAGATGAAATACTTTTACGAGAGTTAGTTAAATGGACCGCATGTAGGTTGGCAGATTTCGACATTTTAACTTAAGTGCAAACCGTACTTCCTTTTACAAAAAAGCTTGAATATACAGTCTTTTAAAATCAAATTTCCAATAATTTCTTCGTATTCAATATTCACATTATGATTTTCAAATGCTTAAGCAAGTCATCTTATAATCCGACCAACGATTCTTATATTATATAATAATATTGTCTGAGCTCATATTTATACAAAATTCAAAATAAAATTGTTCATAAAATTTGTTCCAAGCATATGAATTCAGTGCACACAACATAAGAAAAAAAAGAATTTCCCTTTTTTGCCTTTAGCGTTTATTTTTGGCATATGAATTGATGACTTTGATTCAGAACATATTCTGAATATTTTATTACAATAATCATTTGATATCGGTGATGCGTTACTAATAACATTTTGACTTTATATTGCTTTATATTCCTCAATGTTTTTATGCAGGAATAGTATTAATTTAATTTTTTTTTTAGCCGCAAGAATGAATTTAATTTTCTTTTACATCTCTGTAATATTGAAACGTCCTGTTTTCTTTTAATTATAGGATTTTATCCTTGATATTATATTAGTTTTCTATATTCTCTAAGTTTTCTATTTCCTATGGTGATTTAATTTATATTGTGGATACACAGAAAATAATAATTTTTCATGAACTGGTGTAACAAGAAGCTTTTGTGTTCTCAACCAGGTTTTATAGTTGTTTTATTAAATGTAGGTCTTACAGTTGAAGAAATTTGTTATTTGATTTAACAACGAAGAATAAAAAGATATTATATACTTTTGTTTCTACTTAAAAAGCAATGACAAGCAAGAAACTTTTCGAAGTGGAATTTCTGGCTTAGCTTAGAAATTTTTATTACCTATGATCTGCGACCAAGGTCTGCACTTAACCTATTTTTACCAACTCCTGAAGTTATATACATTTAGCAATCATACATTCACATTTTCAATTATCTTAAATTAATCTTGTACAGATTGTTGATTTAAAATAAATCTGTAAAATTTGGTATAGGTTAGTTTACATCCTGAAACTTTTTAAAGTTTAAAATTTTCAATTTTATGTTTTCATTATCCGTTTATACCAAACGCGATAAAACTTTGGATATTTTTTATCCAGACATATTTTTAAATACTATAATATTTATGATGCATATATTTATTTATTTGTGCATATATTTACGACATTATGTAATACATACCTACACAACAAAACATAACAATTTTATAAAATTTAGAAAAAAGGATATAGAATTTGTAAATAAATGAAATATATAATATTATGTATAACATTATACATATGTAGGTATATAATTTTTATTTTTTGTATTTTCTATTTTCCTATTTTTATTTTTCCAAACGAGTAACGCATAAAACAAGTTTCATGATTTTCATACAAGTTGTTTTTGAACAATTCGCCTTGCTGTATACTTAAAAAGTTGCATTAAAAGTTTAAAAAAAAAACTTGTAGGAATTTATAATTTTTAACACCTAACTTCATAATTACAAACAAAAACATTTATATATTCTTCAAGTAGACTTAAGTCAAATATTTCGAACATTATATTTATGTTGCAGTTGACATAATAATACTGAATTCTGATGCTCTTCAACATTTATGAAATAAACTTTTATTAAGAATTATTATTATTAAATTTTTATCACTACTTTAGAAAATTTTATACAGTTTTTAGACTTTTGAATTCTTTAATATTTTCCGTTTATTCTTAAAAATACAACATGCTGAAGTAAACGATATGTCTATATCTTTATTTGTGAATAATTAGATAATATGTATTAATATTACAGCAAGAATCATGCATTTGACTTTGATTAACAAAAATATATAATCCTTAGAATATCAAACTATGTAATAATTAATTTTGAAAAGTGTTAAGTATATTAAACGTAATTTGCCAGAATGGTTTTGTTAAATATTTAGGACTTTTAAGATCATGCAAAAAGGAATTGAGTTGATTAACTGCGGATGTAAATCTATTAGCATTTGTTCGGTTAAAAATATTATGAATCTTTTTTATTGTAAGAAACTTGTTAGCACTCTGTATCAATTTTTTTTTCTATATACAATAAACATTTATTGTAAAACAAATTTTTTTTATTTTTTCTAGGCACAGCAATTTGCGATTTCATGAGCATTTAATATTTATGATATTATCTAACTACAAAAACTATCTTAACAAAAAATTAACGACATGAACAATTTTTTGGATTTTCATAAAACATTATATATGTGTAAACAGATTGTAATAGAGTGTGATGTTTATTCGCGATACATATAATGTGTGTAGTTTTAAAAAATATTTACTATTTGGATTTAAGAAGTTGCAGATAAAATAAATTATTGCTAAAATAATTAAAAATGTCATTGATAAAGATGAATCTGAAAATTTTATTGTATAGTGAAACTGCAACAAACAACTTGAGTATTAATGATTGATTTGATTGACTGGATTAATTTCAGAACTTAATTATTGTGTAAATAAATATGGGTTTCCCAATTGTTTTGTCTCTGAAACTCTTGAAGTATATATATAGGTTTCTGCATTTTCTATGTTTGACTTTTATAACCGTTTGAAAAACAGCTTCCATTTGATGACATTAAATTAAATTAAGAGGCCTAAAAAAATTTATTAATTAGACTAACTTTATGAATAAATCATAAGAAATTATCTTTTTGCAAAAAAAAAGTTTTCATTTTGTATCATACACAATAAAAATTGATGAAGAACTTTTTATCCCCATAATGATAAACCTTTATTTTTATTATGTCCCATTTTTTACACTTTTCGTAAATAGCAGTTAAGTGCTTTTTGATTTCTCGAAAATTTGTGATATAAGGAAATTTGAGATTTTTATTTTCAATAAAAACAAATTTTTATTATATTTCTATGTAAAATAAAATTATAATAATATGATTTCTATGTTTAATGAAAATAAATCAGTATGTAGACTTGAAGGCACCATTTATTTTTGTCCCTTTTTTTTTTTGCTTGATAGTATGAATTTATACATTTTATGCAATATGTTATGTTAGTAATATAAATAATATTATTTTTGTTAATTTGGCAAAATTAAATTGTGGGTGTTGTTGGATGAATTATTACTTTTTTACTATCTGGGCTTATCTCATAATTTATTTCTGATGCAAAAGTAATATAGTGAATGGAACAAAAACTCCGTTTTTAATTATACGTATGGGCTGAGAATTATTTCATAGTTTCAGCTGAAGAATCCTGAATGTTTATTATCATCAGTAAACATATAAACATTCAAGTTACTAATGTAATTTAGTTCGAGCGTTGAATTTTTTTTTTAAATAAAGTCATATAATTTTTTTTATTCCAGTTATCTAGTACATTACATATCATGCTAATTTATTTAAAACTCTCAAATTTATTATGTTATCACGATGTTTATTACACTAAAAATTTATACATACATATATAATTTTCATTTTGTAAAATTTCTAAAATGTCATTGAATACTCATAAATTTATTATTGTTATCATTAATTGTTTTATTTAATATCGTTAAACACAAAGAAAATAACATATTAATTAGTAATTAGTAATTACTAATGCTTATATGATGATAATATAATTTATATAGATAATTTAAAAAACTTTTTATTATGGTTGCAATAGAAAAATAACAAACATTTTTAATGGGTTTTCGATAAATTGACCAAATTCAATTCATAAAATAGAATTTAACAATTTAATATAATAACACTTGCCTACAAAAAAAAATTTTTGAATCGGTGCAGCTCTGTTCGCATCTGTAGTCGGTAAAGTAGTTAGTATGAACTACATTGCTGCTACTAGATGTCAGCTGACAGCTCTGGTTTACCTACTATTCTTATTTCAGATTTTTTACGGTTTTATTCAAAATCAGTCCATGTTATAACTACTTTTATGGCATTAATCATATAAATTTATGATGGCAAGTAAGTCAAGAAGTTGCATTAACGATGCTGATATGTTTTGTTACATATGCGGTGAGTATATAATGAAAGATCAACGGAAACCGATTAATGACACGGTAATTTGCTTGTATTCTGTATACTTTGGTATTGAAATTGGCAATCAAGATAAAGAGCTGATATTAAAAATGTGACTAGTTTTCTTGTATCAGCTTACAAAATATACCCAAAATCAGGTCTAAAATCTTAGGCACCAAAATGAGTGTAGGCCAGTGTAATAACGTTCTTTAATATATATAGATATTATAATGTGTAATAATCTTATGTCAATATCTTATGTTTAATTTTTGTAATAAAAAACCCAAGTAAGCATAACGTCAATTATATATCCTTTTTGTTTAATTTTATGGCTCAACGGTTTGATGTATGTTGTATTGATTGATTTAGATAAACATTTCATGTTACATTTACTTTATTAAAAAGACTGTAGTTTTTATTTCTTAAAATTTTATATATTCGAATTGGAAATATTCGAATATATGCATGTATATATTATTTATAAGGTGTTTCGTTCCATAATATTATAGTTTTTTTTTCCAGAATTCAAAATTACAGAATCTCTCTCCAAGCTTTCATTTAAGTTAATTAAAATATATTTCTAAAAATAAATTTTATAAAAATTTTAACAAATCCCTCGAGTTTCCAAAACAAATTTAATGACCAAAAAAGGGTAATTAAAAACTTTAAAGACACATTATAATACTTATAATGGTATATGTATTGTAAAGTTCATATAAGCATTAAATTAATTGGAAATAAAATGTTTTATTAATTTTAAATTGCTGCTCATTATTTTTTTGTACAGTATAAAAAAATTAGTTGTCCCAATTTTAACTTTACAAAAAAATATTGAAATTTATTAGAGAATTTTATGTTATTTTTGTTTTGGATTTTTTTTTAATGTTTTTTTTTATTTCTTCTCTTTTATATCGAATCATAATTTATGTTTCTGCAGATGTTATTTTTAAATAATAATAAATCTTCTATAAAATTGATCAGAAAATAATTTGTAATTTTTATAACAACTTAACGTAAAGGTACTTTATTATATATTTTGGATTATTTCCAAGTAATTTCTAATGTAAATACAATATACATCGTATTGAAAGTTTAGAGAAGATATGGTTCTCATAGTAGTTTGATATAATAGTCAGTGTTAATTTTTTTATATTTTTAATCATTTTAAAAGTCTATAATTGTTGGTTGAACTTGCTTTAAATTTTTAACCTGAATAAAAAAAATTATTTTCTTTCTTATATAAAAACTAAATTTATCAGCAATGACAATGGAACATATTTAGGACAAAGTCTTACCTTTATTCAATCTTTAACTTAAATATCTTGATAATGTTAATCAATGGTTCTTTTTGAAAGTAAGAGTAAACATTCTATCACTGACCTGAATCAATGTAAGTGCTTGGGGGAAGTCTGATATGTGTTATTATCATGTATGTATCTCATAAATAAATCTCATTAAAATACAAATATATTTTCATGAAAAACTAAGCCGATTTCTTCTAATTTTCAATAAATTTTATTATATTTAAATATAGAGGCAGACAAAAACTTGTTGGTTTTTATAATGTTAAAATTAACTGAAAAAAGGGTCATAAAAAGGATAAAATTAATGATAAACAATTATCATTATTGCTTGCCAAAAATAATACTTTTCAATTTTGTATGAAAATGAAAATATGTATTTTGAAAAGATCATTAACTTCTTTATTGCCGTATACATTTATTGAAATAATCAGCAAAATCTATGATAATTTTCGAAGAATAAAATATAAATAAAATTTTATTATAAAAATAATTTTTTTTTTTTTGTAGAGATGATAATCATAATATGTTAATTAATTGAAAGAATTATCATAGGAAACTATCAAATAGAATTAACTCATTTTACATTAAGAATTTTTCATTTATTTTAATTGCAATGCATAATGATTTTCATTAAATTTTTTTCGATATTATTAAATTTGAATTAATAGGTGGTATTCTGATCCTTTATGTGTGGGAAAAAAAAAGTGTTTTCAAAATTAAATCAAGAATATTAAATATAAAAGTAAAACCTTTAATTACTTTTATAGTATACCTATAAATTTCAAAAAATAGATCTAAGGTGTAATAAGACACCAATTTCTGTCAGTAATTTAAAATACCCAAATATAATTTCCTTCTATATATAACCAAGACACCTTTCCAAATTTTTAATATCACCATAGCGAGATTGATTTCCTATGATCTAACTTTGAACTAAACTTTTAAAATTAACATAATAAAATACTTTTATTATGGTAACTATCGTAGTACACTTAATTCATTCTTAAAGAAAAAAAAACTTGTAACTTCGTTCTTATAAAATTAAAGATTATGATATGAAATTAAATCAAAATAATTATTACTTTTTATTGATTCGTATTTATAATATCGCAATCGCAATGATTTAATTATGTTAATCTCCATCGTATATTTTTTTCTATGTTTTATTTTTTCCGTTTTACATTTGTTACATTTCTTTTACATGAAATGAAAGACCAAAGAAGACTACAGAATAATATGTAATTTCAAATTATTTCAATTTATTCCATAAAGTGAAATTTAATGTAAATGTTAATCGATAACAATCTTTTTAAATTGCATCAGCTAAGGATTTTAATTAAGTGAAATGATATAAGAAAAAAAAAGAAAATTATATATACCATATATATTGCACCAATTTAAAATTCGAAGCAGAATTTCAAAAATTCAATATACATGTATTTATATACTTAAAAGTCGCAAAGACTAACATTATTTTTAGAAATTTTTTTTATCTTTTTTAAATTTCATTCATATTATCTCTTAGAACAAAAAAAATGTAATAATAACATTGTAAAAAATATACATATTTTAAAAACAAAACAATTTCCAGTCATGTAAATAACTTTTTGTCTAGTCTTAATAAAAATGGCAGTAGTTGTAGTTTTTTTTTTTTACTTATATTTAAGTGATCAAAATATCTATTCAATCGATAAAAATTATTGAACTTCTGTAATATTGTAAATAATGTTTTTTTCTTTTTTTACAAAGTTTATTAAGAAAGTTTATATTTTCAAAACAGAGAGAAAAAAAATGCAAGTTCAATTGTTTTTTAAAAGATCAATAAATATATATATGGTCAATATAATTGCGTCACTTATTTTGATAGTAAGTGGTTTAATTAAATTTGAAAGCAAAAAGTGGCATAACGACAATTTGTAATTTGAAATTTTAGGACCCTGATATTTTGATAATTGCCTTCATTTTATTCTTGAATTATAAGTATAGTTATAGATAGCTTCGCGAATAATTTAATAATAAATGTTTGGAAGAAATTCGCATAGGTACAGGATGTAGATGGTTTTAATATGTGCATAAATTGCGTTTATTGGAGTCTCTATAGAAATGAACATATAATTATTTTAATTTTTTATAATTGTTGTGAATTTTGTAAATGATAAATGCTGTTCTCGGCTGCTGTAAACACATTAATTTTTGAATAGAATCAATTTGTATGAAATAGTAATACTTATATATAGTTAAAGTAAAATGTTAAGTAAATTTTTCATTCTACACAATTCAAATGTTAGAATTCCTTATTTTTATTTAATAAATCTTTTCATTTAAAAAATAACATAAGTTTTAAATTTATTTGTTAAAAAAAAAATATATATAGATCAGTTTCATGTAGGATTTCAGTAAAATCACGGAGAGGTCTTCAAATGTGATTTTCTTTCAACCCAATCGAAAGTAGCTTAAAAACTATGAGTACGGTGAAATTTTTGTTACCCGAAATTCGGTCTCGTTCCGAAGCTACAGCCACCTAAAGTGCCAAAAACAGTCATTTTTTGCTCCCATTTCCCAGCTTAATACAGATCAGATTTCACTGGTCTTGGTTTTAAATAAAAGGTCTCGAAAAATTTGAATATGTCTTTTCATGATTTTTTTAATTGTACCGGATTCTGATCCTTAATCTGCATTTCAAGCTTCTTATTTCTGTTATTTTGCTGAAAAAAAAATAAACAAAACAAATTTATTTTTAGAATCTATATATTATAAGTTCCTTTTTTGTATGTTATGAGTTCTTGATAGAAATTAATTTTAATAAATACAAATTATTCGCAACAAATTTGAAAAAATAATTATAGTAACAAATAACAATAACATTAAAATAATAAGTAATATTAATATCGTCCATTTTTTCAATCTTGAGTTCAAAAAAAATAAAAAAGCAACCACAGGTCTAGTTCACATGTACATATAATCTGAACCAAATTTAATTTAATACTTACCTGTTTGAAGCTACAACTCCTTAAGTTTAAAATTAAAAATTTTACCAGCAGTAATAAGTTTAATTACATCTGAATTAAATTTTTTCATAATTTCCACTCATTATAATTATACAACTTGTAACTAATTACCACGAGAAACGTTTTCTGTTAAATATTTCTAATTTTTTTTTGTAGTAAGTATTACTTCAGACGAAAAATTGCCATTTTCAATATAAAAAACAAAATAAAGGAAATAATTATGAAATAAAATGTAAAAATAATTATTTTTTGTGTCTAAAGTTAATTTTTTAAGTTAACACAGCGAATAATTAACATTTCTTTATTGAATTTCATTTAATTAAAGAAAAGAAAAATATTAAAATTTCTTACATATTTTCAAAGGTAAACATATTCTATAGTCCCTTTAGAAAAAAAACAGCTGTTTTTTATATTATTATTTCTTTTTTAAAATTAAATTTTTATCAATATTTCAAAACCATTTTTTGTAATTTCCAGTCGTTTGTTTGTAAATTCCTTAAAAGACATATTCAAATTTTTCGAAACCTTTTATTTAAAACCAAGACCAATGAAATCAGATTTGTATTAAGCTGGGAAATGGGAGCAAAAAATGACTGTTTTTGGCACTTTAAGTGGCTGTAGCTTCGGAACGAGACCGAATTTCGGGTAACAAAAATTTCACCGTACTCATAGTTTTTAAGCTACTTTCGATTGGGTTGAAAGAAAACCACATTTGAAGACCTCTCCGTGATTTTACTGAAATCCTACGTGAAACTGATCTATACATATATTTTAAGTTTTTGCATAATACATATTTGTCAAGGAAATTGGGTTTAATAAAAACTTTTTTATAAATCTGAACATGTTTTATTCTTTTTTAGATTTTTCAATTTGGAAATTTTTTTTTTAAATTTTCAATATATTTAATGTGTATAATATTTAAATAAAAAAAAAATTTTCTTGTTTCCTTTTTAGAATATTAAATAAGGCCTAAAAGAAGAAACTACGATCAATAGTTTGTAAGGAAAAGGGTTATCTTCAAATAGATAAAAGCAATAAAAAGTTTTAACATAAAAATATTGCGATAGAGTGATAAGAATGAGAATCCTTTTTGCGTTATCGTTATGTAGAATAATACATATAGTTGAAGAACCAGTTGAACAAACCCATTTATTCTAAGAACTTAACTTTTAGGGATTTGAAATTGTATAATTTATATGTTCGTTGTTTTAATGCCATCCATGAGAAATCATTGAAAGTTTTTTTTTTAACATTAAATTATCGTGATCTGAAGAATAAATAAATGGAGTAACCGTAATATTTTATTAATTTGTTAAATTTATAAATAATAATAAATCATAGATAATTTTATTTTGGTACAGAACATTTTTTTTTACTGAAAGTCAGAATCACATCTTTCATCTTATTAGTCCAGGGCTGTAGTATGACGAAACTAAAAAATTTATATTTGAAAGATATTTCTTTTATATTTTTAACATCTTGTGGTGACTAAATCTTATGGTTGTAAATAACCGTATAGTCTTTTTATTAGTATTTTGATTCCATCGGGTGATCATATAAAAAAAAATGTAATGGTGTTTTAGTTATATGGTTTGATAATAAATTTTAATAAGGATAAAAATCGCAAAACTTTTATATTCTAAAATATTATAAATTTAACGCAAATAAAATAAATTTTCAACTTCACTGAATATTTTCTCATAAATAAATTATTACCGATTTGATTAAATTCATAACTTTTTTTTACATCTTTTCATATATGAAATATATTTCTTATCGAATTTTTCTTTTATTCATATTATATAAAAATTTAATGAACTTTCAACCTAGTTATAAATCATGACCACTGGTGCAATAAAAAAAAATTATTCACATAATTTTGTTTTTTTTATTATTATTATCCAACAGTAATAATGTCTTCTCAAATAAAAATTAATTAAAAAAAAAAATTAAATAAAATTATATGAATAAATTTGAAAATGTACAAGTACATATTAAAAATGGAAACCACTTACTTTTTTACAACGTGCTAATGCAATTATCGTAATTAGATTTCCCGGTACACCAATTAAAATAAATATTATGCATGTGGTTGAAGCAAAATTTAATAAACCTTCTGAATATCCTTGAAATAATTTATCATAAGTGTTATTAACTGTTGCATTATGTGTTGAGATGTCATCGAGTATTTCAGTTAAATAAAAATTATCTGAAGAAATAAAAAATATATAATTATTTTTTTTGAATAATTTTTACATTACGAAATCATGATAATTTTCTTGACGAATCTTCTCTTCGACCCTGGACAGATGATTATGATTCGGTTTTCGTACAGATTAAATATTTGAGTTTTAAATATCTACCATATATTTTATGGGTATATTTTTTGATCATTCCAACTGGATATTCTAAAATATCAAATTGTATAATTTAATTAAATATTCAAGTGTATTGCGAATCTGTTATCTATTATCCTGAATAAAAATGCTTTCAGTGAATTTGTTAATTTTTCAGTAAAAGAATATATTGTACCTACCATTACGACGATAATTTTTTCTAGTTCATAAACATATTTGTACACACATAATTTTTATTATGTATACTACTTGTTTACAAATATATTGTTGATTTTTTTTTTTTTTTCATTTTCTACAAAAATATTGAAATATTGAAAATATTGAAATATTTTATGTTTATAATTTACAAGCAACATTTATGTATGTAATATATACCTACCTTGATTTATGGTTATATCTTCCATAATTTCCACATCAAATTCAGAATATGAAAACGTTTTGTTTTTATTTAAAATTATCTTAAAAATGTTTTTTTTATTATATTTTCCAGTAGTTGTTGTTAGTTTAATTTTGCAAGAAATTACAATAACTAATTTTGAACATGAAAAAGTTTTATCAATTTTATCCATCAGAAGCATTTGAAAATAATTTCAATACTTTAATATGTATTTCATTTTCTTTGTTACCACAAACAAAAAAAAAAAATTATTAAATTAATATTGTATCTTCGAAATATAAATGTTGGTGCATTTGTTGCTTCGCAGGATGTGCAATTATTAAATGTATAATTTTATTTCTGTAAATAAAAAAAAAAAAAAAAATTAATTAGTTTAAATTTATTCTTTAGGATATTATTGTCATAATATTTTATTTAAAATAATGAGAAAATTGTTTTCTGTTGATTTCGTAGATATTAATAAAGTTATTTAATTTATTAGTTCATTTATAAGTATATTTTACTGTCATAATATTTTTTGCCGTTTGTTTGCTGTATACTCTTTTAATGTATGTATATGAATATTAAGATATATTGATATATTGATATAAGATATTATATAAATTGTTTTACTTGAATTGAATAGTATTTTGGCCGAGTTGTGTCAATAATTTCAAAACAACAACATCAAATACTGTTACCGTGTTGAAGACGAAAATAAATATGCATAGAATAAAATTATTTATGTTCAAATGGACAAAAAAATCTTATCAAAAATATATTAAATTATTATAATTCTAGTAAATATATTTGTGGAACGGAAAGATAACAGTAGTTCAACAAAACATAAATCTGCTTACACTTATGATGACATTTAAAAAAAAAGTTAAGTTTATAATTGTTTATATTAATACTGATTTATTTCTAAGCTGTTAATGCTAATCCAGGTAACCACTTCGACAGAAAAAATCGTTTGAAAATTAAATATGACAATAGAAAACAATATTTCAATAGAAAGATTATTTAATGTTAATTTCATATTCTCGTGGTTGACTTAAGTTTTATTAATATAGTTTTATAGTTTGTAAAAAAAAAACTCCTTGAGGATGTTGTTACTATTATGTTCTCTTGAAAGGTAAGTGAATTGTTTTTATTCAAGTTTGAAGCTTAGAACTCATCAGCTTGCTGTTAATAAAAAATGGTAAATTATGTTTCGAAATTGTAAGACTTCCAAATTCATTTAGCATGTACTGTTATTATATTTGCAGTTTTGTCAAAAAGATTCATGACACACTCATTAGAAATTATTTCAGATATTGAATAACCAGAAGAATAGAATGCTTTTAATTATTTTGGATGTTTTTTTAAGAACTCATCAAAAACCGAATTGTCTGCACTATAATTGTATTCAATATTTTATTCAATTTATGCAATTTGAAAACTCTAAATTAGCGTCTCAACCTCCAAGATTTGTTCTGTTTTTCGAAAACTTGGAAAAAAACCCTTTTGAAAATTATCAATTAATTATTAACGAACAGTGAAATAAAAGAAATTTTTTTTTGCCCAAAATGAAAAAGATTGATTCTTTCTATTGCTGTGAATATTTTAATAAAGAACTTATAGTAAATCTTATTATTTTATTTTATTTTAAAATATTTTAATAAAATAATATATTAAAGATAAGAAAAATCGAAATAGAAATCTGTTTTAAATTATTATTATTAAAAAACAAAAAATCGTACGAATACAAAATGATATGACGGAATTAAAGTGCACCCAAAAAAATTTTTAGATAAAATTTTTGATCTTTTGGTAACCAAGAAATTTACCAAATAACTGTCTTTAACCAAAATATTTACCAGAATTTTACAAAATATGTTTAAAATTTCTAAAAATATTTTTATTTACCCAAAAATTCACTAAAATTTAACTAATACATTGTTTACAACCAAAAGTTTAACCAAAAATATTTGTAGATTTTATGATTTTTGGTTTGATTTTACCAAATATTTTTTTGGGTGTATTAATCTTAAGATACTATTTGTCATCATCATATGTCCTCTATGTTTTCAACATTGAAAAATATATATCAATATATATCAATAATGCTTTCACTCCTGAACTAATTTAAGAGAAATCTTCGAAGCAAAAAAAAATTCTAATTGAATTTAGTATTAATTTTCGATTGAAGCCGACGGGAAGTAGCACTTGAGTTTTTATAAAATCAAATAAAATAAATATAATATTCTATAAATTCTAAATAAGTGACAAAAAAAATGAAGATTTTTTTTACGATGATATGGGGCTCAGTTTTGTGCTTCTTTTTTGTATATCAAATAAATTGTAATGGTAAGTAATTAAAAAATATTTTTTCTTCGGTGACGTATAGAATTTTTTCTTTCAGTACGATTGAAAAAAAAAAAATTTCTTTTCTATTTGAACTTGTCGAAAGCTAAAAAAAAATTTCCTTGCACGGTAATAAATTTATGCGGAATTTTTTTATTTTTAAATTTTAAGAAATATTTTAGTTAAATGGATAAAAAAAGTTTACTCCAAAGAAGTAAAAAAAAAAAAAATAATATTTTTTATACCCAACAAACAATTTTTTTTCAATCCCAGTAATATAATTTGTTGAAATGAAAAAAATAAAATAATAATAGTTTTTACATTGGACAGGGTGCCGGAAATAATTCCAATAAATACTTTTTTTCCCATAATACAATTTTACAATTTTACACATACACATGAATTTAGATGTGTTTGTTTCAGTGAACTATTAAAATATTATTTTTTGTATGTATGATCTTATGTGAAAATTTATGAAATAATGTCTTCTCAATTATGAAGGTATATAACTCATACATGTGTATGAATTAAATAGCTACAATTCTATATAAATTTGAGCGGCCGGACAAAAAGTATGAATTGTAGAGGTTAATGATTTATTAAGTATATGATTTAGGCAGGTTCTACCCTTATACACTTTTTTTTTTAATTTAACTTGTCAAATAAAAATTGAAACAGGAGGAATAAAGTTATTTGTTTTTAGATGTGATGTTTGAAATGCCAAAAACATTCCTTAAAATATATTTTTAAATAAATAATTTATTTTTTAATTGAATATTGTAAAGTATATAGTTAAAAAGTTTTAAAATATTTATGTGTTTATGTGTATAAATGCCTTGTCCGGGAAAAAAAAGCTAAATTTTGCACTTATAAAAGTACTTTTCCTACTTGACATAATTGACAGTTCCAAAAAAAAAAAGAAGATAAAAAAACTCTTCAAGGTATTGAAAAACAATTACTCCAATCAGTCGAGAAAATTAATATCGTTATTTTTATTAATAAAAGAATAAATTTAAATACATATATTCTTTGTTTTATTGTTATAGTCCTGAGAAAGTTTCCAAAATGAAACAAAATATGTAGACAGATGCTTTAAACATTAAAGGTAAACAACGATTTGTTTTTAATATCCTTGTCCTCACAATAAAAAAACTAATCAATTTCTAATTAAGGATACAAGAACGTTTAGATAATGATTTAAAAAATTAAGAATAAAATATTTCTTTAATTTAATTTAATAAAAAAATATCTATACACATGCAATAAAAATAATTATATATTATTTGTAACATGAAACGTCTAAGAAAGTTTTATTTTATGGTATAGAACGGACAAAAACTAAATAAATCCACAACTAGTTGGATAAAAAAAACAAATATTGAAAAGTGAATAATTTTATATTTTAGATAAAAAGAATACAGAAGATTTGCCGCGAAATCAAGAAGTTTTGCAATCCACTAATGATGAATATGATCATAAAATCGTTAAAACAGTATTTGTTATAGAAAACAGTCTGTTTGTATTATTCCACAAAAATATAAATGTAACTAAACAATATTGTTCAGATTATATTGAGTTGATAAATTTAGTAAGTCATAATGAAATTCAAACTTTAAAGATATTACTTTTAATTTATATTGATACATTTTTATTTTAGAATTCTTCATCATTGAATTTATACTTTATTCTCACCGATGTTATAATTTGGCAAGAGAAAAATGAAATTGCATTTTCTAGTGACAGCCAACAAACTTTGGACAACTTTTTGAAATATAGAGAAAACGAGATGAACAAAAAACATCCAAATGACCTTGCAATACTTTTTACAAAACATGATTTCAATAATTTTGTTACTGGTGCAGCCTATATTCAAGGGATATGTTCAAAAAGGAATTCTGCAATTTTAGTACGCCATCATAGTTTATTTATTCCCCATGTTGCTTCAACAATAGCACTCGGAATAAGCCATTTATTTGGGCTGAGCCTCGATGAAAACGTTTCCGGTTATAAATGTTACAAAGAAATATGTGAAATGTCTGAAATGAATCTCCCGGAGCCAATTGTTCCATGGAAAGGCTACGATTATCAGGATTATCACAAAAGGTTGTCGGAAGGAAAATATTTTTGTTTGGAAAATGGACCTAAGAAAAACTATTGCGGTAATGGAATTGTTGAACCAGGTGAAAATTGTGATTGTGGCTTGTCATCTGTTTGTAATCCAAAAACTTGTAATCCAAAAACTTGTAAATTAAAAGATAATGTTGTATTTGGATCCAATGGAAAGCTCAACGAAACGTTCGATGCTACGTCTCCCGACGTAAAAGGTAAATTTCTTCAATAACAATTTTTCAAGAATATCATTTAAAAATATTTTTAGTAGTTTTATTACTATCTACTTTATAAAAAATAATGTTTTTTTTATAAATTTCAGATTTTGCTTTGGGTGTTATTGCACTTTTGTCTTTAATTTTAATATTAGTTGTTTTATTTTTTTGGATAAAAATGAAAAAACCTAATGAGCAAGCAGCTTTGAAATATCAACAAGCATTTTTGAAATATCCATTAAAAATTCGACATTCAGATATTTTTAAATTATAATAATTTGAATATCTTGAAATTAATAACAGAAAATTTTACTAAGGCCTTTTTCAGAAGAGGATACAATATGTGGGATACTGTAATATCGGAATAATGTATGATATAGACTGCTTTGTTTTACATAATCTGTATCATGGGCTCGCTATTCAATACGAAATTTTCTACCTCGCTTACGAAATTTAGTGTTATGTGCCGAAAGAAAATATTCGAAAATTTTGCATCGACATACGGATTCCGATGTACTGAATATGATGTGAAGGCAGTATTAAATTACAAATCAAAGTATGTTTTTTTCCTGTATTTCTGATACACATATTTCACATATTTCTTTGTCTGAAAGGGGTCTAATCGTATTAATTTCATTAAATAGTTTTAAACATAAGTATTTATAATTTATGAATCTTTTTTCTAATAATCCGAACAGTATAAAAATTAAACATAAACTGTGATTATTGTGTCAATCTATCACTTTTCTTTAAGATATTGAAAAACAGCGTAAATGAAATTAAAAAAAAAAAACACGAAGCAGTCATAGAACTGCCAAAAGAAGTTTATACTTAAAGATTTAAACTATGAAATAACAGTGGCTACAAATGATGGGCTGCTCACTACAAAATGTAAATTAAAATAAAAATATTTTAATTTACATTTTGTACTGAGCAGCCCATCATTTATAGCCACTGTTATTTCATAGTTTAAATCTTTTAAGTATAAACTTCTATCGGCAGTTCTATGACTACTTCGTGTGTTTTTTTTGTATATTTTGCGCCGGCACGACCTAACCGTAGCTCCCTACCCAAAAATTTTTTTGCAGGTAATATTAATTTCACCGGAGCTACATATTTTAAAAAAAAAATGTTTGGTATATTTTGCTCCGGCACGACCTAACCGTAGCTCCCTACCCAAAATTTATTTTACAGGTAATATTAGTTTCACCGGAGCTACCCATTTTGAAAAAAAAAATGTTTTTCGTATATTTTGCGCCGGCACGCCCTAACCAAAGCTCCCTACCCAAAAAATTTTTTTCAGGTAATATTAATTTCACCGAAGCTACCTATTCGGAAAAAAAAAATGTTTGTGTATTTTGTGCCGGCACGACCTAACCGTACCTTCCTGCCCAAAAATTTTTCGACTGGTAATCTTAATTTCACCGGAGGGAGCTTCCTATTTAAAAACAAAATTTTTGTTTATTTTGCTCCGGCACAACCTAACCGTAACTCCCGACCCAAAATTTTTTTTTCAAGTAATATTATTTTCACCGCAGCTACCTATTTTGAAAAAAAAAAATGTTTTCGTATATTTTGCTCCGGCACGACCTAACCGTAGCTCCCCACCCAAAAATTTTTTTCAGGTAATATTAATTTCACCGGAGCTAATTATTTTGAAAAAAAAAATATTTTCGTATATTTTGCGTCGGCACGATCTAACCGTAGCTCCCCACCCAAAAATTTTTTTTCAGGTAATATTAATTTCACCGGAGCTAATTATTTTGAAAAAAAAAAATATTTTTGTATATTTTGCGTCGGCACGACCTAACCGTAGCACCCCACCCAAAAATTTTTCGCATGGTAATCTTAATTTCACCGGAGCTACCTATTTAAAAGAAAAAATTTTTCGTATATTTTGCTCCGGCACGACCTAACCGTAGCTCCCCACCCAAAAAATTTTTTTCCGGTAATATTAATTTCACCGGAGCTACCTATTTTGAAAAAAAAAATTTTTCGTATATTTTGCTTCGGCACGACCTAACCGTAGCTCCCCACCCAAAATTTTTTTTTCAAGTAATATTAATTTCGGTGCCGTGCTAAAAAGGCTAACGAAATTAAACCTAATAGGTTTTATTTCCCATTCAGATGAGAAATAAATCCTAATTCGCCCGTTTTTTAAATTAGGTTTTATTTCTCAACTGAATGTGAAATAAAACCTATTTATTTTTTTATAAACTTGAGTATTAAGGCCTAATTTTTTTGTTCGCATAGGAATTCAAAAAAATAATCCACTTGAAAAATTAACCATGAATACGGAAACTGTGCATGCATTCATTCTTTTCTTTTACATTTTATGCGGCCAATTTTCTTTTTCACCCGATTTGACCTATTTTTTTAAATGTATTGAATTAACCTGAGTACAAAGTTTTGATATCTATAATTACTTACTTGATTTAAAGTAATATGTAAAAAAAGGTCAAATTACTTACTTGATTTCCATTCTTTCTAAATTATCACAAGTTATAATTATAATAATCATAATTAATTAAAGATTGTTATCTCAAAATTAAAAGGAATTTATTTTTTTTTTTATTCAAAATTTCGGTCTTTATTTTAGGCCTTTTCCAAAATGATGTTGTTCAAACAACTTTTTTTTAAAAGTTTCGTACAACTGTCCCCTCTACACGCACAGTTTCCGTACGCACAGTTTCTTGGGGGTGTTACCCGAATCGCCGAAAGACATTTCGCAAAAAGACATTTTGCCTAATTCCATTTTGCAAAAAAGACACTTCGCAAAAGAACCATTTCGCAAAACGGATAGTTAACAAACGTTCGCTTTAGCCTAATGAGACAGTTAACAACTTTCCAGTTAGCATAAGGACATTTCGCAACTACTACTTTGGCAAAATATACATTTCGCAACTACCCTTTTTGGCGTAATTCACATTTCGCGCGCGCGCGCGAAATGTGAATTACGCCAAAAAGGGTAGTTGCGAAATGTATATTTAGCATGCACTAAAATATGTTGCATTATCATAAATGCATATTATTAAATTAAACAATTCCAATTATATGCATTTTAATTTTAAGAAATTTTATTGAATTTTTAATATCTGTTTTTTTAATATAGTTAATACAAATCCAGTTTGTAAATATAAGAAATAATATTAAAAAATGAATACTTAATGTATATTTTTTTTAATATTCAATACGTACATAACCAGTATGTACATATTAGAAAATTAATATTTTTATTTAAAAAAATTATTTTAATTTTAAATTCTCGGCAATCAAAAATAATAGTTTGAATTCCCTATAATCGTCTTTTCTTTTCAAAATATTTTCAATTTTTTTATCTTTTAAGTAATAATTTGTTTTTTTTTTACTGCTGGTGCCCACCCATTTCAAATTTTTTTATTTCAGCCGTTACATACAATATTTCTTTTGCGATTTCATCCATGAGTAGGGTTGCCATTTCTACCCCTTTGAGGGGTAGACTACCCCTTTTCGTCATTATTTACATAGATATACCCCTTTATGAAAATCGCTAAAGCGGTAGACAAAAATACCCCTTTTTTTAAAATATGATAAGTGTCTTTAATATGCGAACAGATTTCTGTTAATTTATGATACCAAATTCCACAAGAAATGTAAAACTTACTACAACATTACAACGAAATGCGAACTATACTAAAATACTGTTACTGATTTGCCAATGATGGTTAATGAAGTGTATTTTTTTAGAAAAACTGAAAATTCCGAATTATTAAAAAACAATTCGAGGCAACGAAAAATGTATTTGAATTATTTTTTATTAATATTAATGTTTATCTACCTAAAGCTTTGAAATTTGGCCTTTTTTGTTATTTTATGTTTGTGTTAATTATTATTTGCAATTTATTTTTAAAATACTAATAATAGAACTTTTGTAAAAGAATGTTTTATTTATCATATGTGAATCATATGTAAATAGATTTTCAGGTAATTGTAAGTCACCGTGATAGAAATGTAGAAATGTGAAAAAAAAAAATTAAATTAATTATTTTTTTTTCTCAATATTCTATCTACCTCTTTTTTTGAAAAAAAATCTGGCAACCCTATCCATGAGCCTATAAAATCCTACATGTTTTTTTTTTTACAGTTAAAAAAAACCTTTAATATTCTATTCATCATATATGTGCAAAATAAAAAAATTTGTTAAACTATACTTTTGCGAAGTGTCTCAATTAATATAATGTTGTGAATTGGTATTTTGAGAAATATCTTTTTGCGAAGTGTCGTATTAGGCCAAATGGAATTTTGTTAAAGAGTTTTTTTTGCGAAATGGACATTTGCGAAACATACAAATTTGATAAGTGGCTTTCGGCCAAATAGACTTTTGCAATATGGAATTTGCAAAGAGGCCCGCTCCCGTTTCTTGGTGCCATGTCACCAGTTATCTTTTTTATTTCAATATATTTTTCTTTTTAAGAAAATAATTATGATTGAGAAATAACGCCTAAGGGCTTTATTTCTTTCACATTCAGTTGAGAAATAAAACCTAATTTATAAAATCGGCGAATTAGGCTTTATTTCTCATCTGAATGTGAACCTATTAGGTTTAATTTCGTTAGCCTTTTTAGCATGGCACCATTAATTTCACCGGAGCTACCTATTTTGAAAAAAAAAAAATTTTTCGTATATTTTGCTCCGGCACGACCTAACCGTAGCTCCCCACCCAAAAATTTTTTTTCAGGTAATATTAATTTCACCGGAGCTACATATTTTGAAAAAAAGTTTAGTTTTAAATAATTTGTAAACGAAAGATTTTTAAAATTAATTTCAATTTAAATTTTTCGCGCCAAATTATTTTGTTTTTATAAATAACAAATGATTATTGAACTACCTATTTTGAAAAAAAAAAAAAAAAATTTAGTTTTAAATAATTTGTAAACGAAAAATTTTTAAAAAATAATTTGAATTTAAATTTATCGCGCCAAATTATTTTGTTTTTATAAATGACAAATGATTATTGAGTGGACCACTAATTTTTTTGAGTATTGAAACGTCAAAAACCATGTCAGTTCGAATTCGATTTCGAATGTCGAATGAGTAGAATGAAAATGAATTTTTACCCCCTACAGAATTACTCAATTATATCATACAACGCGCCTAAAGAAGTATAAACTTCAAAAATTTCTTTTTTCGAATATTACTTGTAATGAACACCGCTACTAGGTATCGTCAAAAAATTTCAGTAACAATTTAATGAAATTATATTAAATTTATTTTGAAAATTTTCTATATATTCGAAAAATGGAATATTTTGTGTTTTATTTTGAATTCCGAGAAAGTACAATCTCAAAGTTTCAAATAAATTATAATTTCATTTTGAAATTATTTTCAAGTTATTTATTCTGAAATTTTTCGACTCATAATGATCGAAGACTTATAAAAGAAGCATAACTTTACCATATATATAAATTAATAAATGTTGGAATCTCTAATTTTCCACATTTAGATTTTTAAATAATTTCGCACTTGTAACATTTTCTAGACTGCTACACGTTGCAGCTCACATACACTAAATTTCATCTAATGGAATTCATTTTCAATCTTCTGCTGAAATCAGTGGACACAATATGGATAATAATATTTTTTAAAATTTTTTGCAATCCTCAAAAGCACGTTTTTAAACTGTATTCATTACTCTTCAACTCCGTCCGTTTATATAACCATTAAATTTTCAATATAATAAGAATAAAAAATTAAATAATTTAATTTGTTGCAAAAAAAATAGTTAAATAAATTTTCTATCGTAAAACAAAAAAAAAAACAAAACATTATTAAGTTTACATTAAATAAAGTTAAAAATTAAACACTCATTGTATTAGACAAGTGGAAATATTTTTTGGGGAGACGAAAAAAAAGTTAATTAATTTTCTATATTATTTAAGTTCATGCAGTTAATATAAAAGGGATTTTCCTTTTAAGAAAACAACAAGCAAATTGTATATTATTTCTTTCTAAAGGAAGTTAATAAAAAAAAATATATCATGACGACAATGTTATGGTTACATTTTGCTACACAAGAGCGAAAAAAAAAAAATAATAAAAAATGTGGGTACTATACTATATAATACTATAAAAATAAACCCCATTTTTTATTATATTGGATAACATTGTTTCATAATAGTGACACATTAAAATATGTCACATTTTTGAAAAATAAAACTTAACTTATTACTACCAACATGGAAACACATTATTCATTTATGATTTTTTTTTTTTTTTTTAAGAGAAAGAAAAATATTAGTTAATAATATTGGTAGCAGAGCCGGTTTTTTTCATAATGAGACATTTTAACGAGTTGTTCATAAAAACTAAAATTGATAGAAATAGTGATTTTTTTTTACTTCAGTTCTAATGAACATTTAAGAATTTGAATGTGAAGAAAACTTATAATTTTTAAGAAAAATGATTAATTTTAGATTCAAAAAAACAAATAATTTTCAATATACATAATTTAGCTCAAAATATTAAATTATCCTTAAATATTTTATAATGTATACTTTCCAATAATGATATAAAAATTTTTATAAAGATTTGTCGTACTAAATCATAAACACTATCGAAATATTAAAGTCATAAAATTTTTAAAATACCCAATAAACCATAATTATTTTTTGTATATTCTGTATTATATACATACGTAAATGTTGTATATAATAGAATATAAGATAGAATATATATAATATAATATACTAAAAAGAAATTATATTCATTTATTTTATATACGCGATACGAGAATTTTTATGGACGTTTAAGTTCTTAAAAAGGATAAAAACTTAAAAAGTTTTAACGTCTCCACTTTTTTTGTTCTCTCTCTTTTTGTAAATAAAAATTGCTGATTCTGAAATAATAGTTTCAATAACTTTTTACATTTCCACATCGCTAGTATAATATTTTTAGTAGTTAGAATTATGATTGAAACTTTTATCTCTAAGTGATTAAAATTCAAAGTCCATCTGTATAATAGTGTAGTAGTGTACTACTCGTGGTTTTTATTCTAGCACAAAGGAGAAACTATGCCCTAACAGAATTGTGTAATAACAATAAATATAGCATCATTTTTGTATAACAAATTCTTCATAGATACATCGATATCTTGTATAATTAACGCTCAGCTAATTTTGCTTACAAATCAGAGGACTTTTGCTTAATCATGGATGGTATTTCAATAATAAAATTTCACGATGTAAAAATATACTAAGATCTGGGTTATACATATTTTTTATTAGAAAAACGTAAGACAAATATAGATAAAAAAGAATAATTTCAAGGAAACTAATCTAAGTTTTTTCCATCCATATAATTTATACATTGCAAGAAAACTATAATATAAAATTTTTGTAATTTTCCCCTAACATCCTTTTTAAAGGATAAATAAATAAAAAAAAATGCACTAATCGAAGAAACTTTTATGTGTAACATAATAAAAATGTATAATTGATGTAAAACATATTTTTGTCGATATTCAGACAGGAATTTATCTAGATATTGCAGCGGAAATTGTTGCACAATAATATTGTGGCTACGGATATCCTTCGTTTTTTTTTTTTGTTTATATGGGAAATTTGAGAGTATAATATAAAATACAGTATAAATTAATTCTTTAAAAAAGTTTTATTGAAAATCAATAATTTTTTTTTTTTAACATTTTATATATGAGTAGAGTGTGTAAAGCATAGTAAAATCAAATTTATTCATTATGGGGTTTAATTACCCAATAATTGTTAATTAAAAAATTTAATGGAATTGTTTTTTTTTTTGCTGACATTAAAGATAAGGACAAAATTTTAACGTTAAAATATGGGGAGATGAATAGAATTTGGATAAATTTTTTTTCTTGTATTTACTGAAAATTACTGAGTTTCAAATTAATATAGAGGAGCGAAATTTAATACGTTTGTTAAGAAATATTCGGAAAGAATATAAAATTTTAAAAAAGTTTTGACTTCGCATGATCAAAATCTATAGTACAAATAATTTGTACTGAAGTTTTGAAGATAGTAAAAAATTCAACACTGTAATTTAAGTGATACTGTGTATGTAAATCAAAATAAATTTTTGCGAAAAAAAATCAATTCTTATTCCAAATAAAATTCCCTATATATAATTTAATATTTTGCATAATATTGCTATACTTTCAATTTAAGTCTCTTAACTATATCTCTGAAATTCAAATATATTTGTAAGTATAGATTTAAAAAAAAAAACTAAATTATTTATTAGATTGATTGCAGTTCTATATTAAAAAAGTAAACATACAAAAATATAATTTGCATTAAATAAACAAAGTTTAATTCATCAAAAAATCTATTTGTAAACTTAATGCACTTTTCTTTATTTTTACAATGACTATAAGTGAAATTTTGTTAAAAATATTTCTAACATCCATATTTATTATAAAAAAAAAAGAATATATAAGTTCTATATTGTTAAATTTATATTTATATATATAATTCAAATTACGATAGGAAGAAGATTGCAAGGTTCCGATAAATACTTCCCAGATATTTGTATAATAATACAGAAATTATCCAATTTGCATTCAAATGGAATTATATTTGATGGTTTTCATGATATAATAAACAACATTAATATATGTATAATTTATCTTCAGTAATGAACTTGAGTAACAAAATAACAAAATAAACTGGGAACATTTTTTGTCCACACTTCGAATTATAAATAATGATTTTTATTTTTATAATTAAGTTAAATTCTTAGCTAACATGTGAATTCGCTGGAAAATATATATTGAAAGCTGAATTGCTTTGTATCTAATTTTAGATAAAAACTTATTTGAAATAAACAAAAAAAAAAAAAATTTTACGCTCTCAAAATATTATAAACAACAATTTTAATGTTTTTTCACTAATTTTTAATCGATTTTAAAATATTGTACATTGTCTGGAACAGCTTTAAATGTGGCTATTTTTAAATGTGAAATAAATTATATGAAAAAGAATAATTTGGAAACAATTTATTCATTCTAGATTAACTTATTGAAAAATTTTATAAACAAAATAATTTTTTTGGCGTGAAATGATTGTGTCTAGAACTTTCTGAAGAAATTTTCATCAATTTAAAAAGCAAAATTTTTAAATGCAGTTTAAAAGATATCTTTGAGACAAACTTTTTGATATGTACAGAGTTTTTTTTTTGGCCCCGTTTAAAAGTACCTATACTAACTATGTATACAATTATTTTAATTGAACTAAACAAATGAAATATAACGTAATTTAAATCTGCGGCTTGAAACAAGAAAACCTATTAATATCAATTACTTTGAAAATAATCGATATATTCCTCTTGAAGACTTTTTTTTTTAAATAATTGTGATTGGCTATTATATTGATTTTCATTATAATTTAATATCTAATTTTGCCCATGTCTTCTTATATATAACTAAATTCGTTATTTTTTTTGTTTTAACAATTCAACATTAATTTAATATTCTCTTCAATTTAAAAAAATAATTATATGTAATTATACTTTAAAATATCTATATACAGTTTAAAATGCTTTAGTTTATCTTGTCTTGCAACCTTATACAATTAATATAAGCCCATCAAATCAATATGTGGCCGAAAGCTTGTTGTTATTTTTATGCTTAATGAAATTTATTATTGAAATGAAAATCGTGCACATTATGACAATAAAAACACTGTTTCATCTAAAATCTAATAATTCTTTAATTTAATTTCATTTTATCTGTATACAAATAAATAAAAGACAAAATTTGATTAACATTATTGTGCAGTGATAATTTTAGGACGAACAGTATGTTGTCCTGATTTCATTTAAAGACTATATATCTCTTTAGTGATGAAAAATATATATATAATTTTATTTTTTCTTAGATTTTATTATGAAAAATTGGGTCCTTAATGTTTTGTTATTATTATGTTTATTTTTTTTATTTTTTATATTTCATTTTTAAAGAATTTTACAAACTGCATGATATGATAGTTAAAAGATTGCATACTATGTTGGAATAACTTAATGTTTGGAGACAATAAATATAAAATGTAAAAAAAAAAAAAAAAATTTACACAGCATGTTAAGACACTGTCACAAAATAGCTAATACTATTTTGTAATATAAAAATTAATGATACTTGGCAAATGAATACAAAATATTTTGTTTTATTTTATATTTATTATTTTTTGTGCAACCAAAGAACATTCTGTACATAGAGTTTGGTGTTAATCTTGACCCAAATCGGTCTTACTAATCGCAGGGATTTAATTTTTTTTTTTTTGTACTCCAATTTTATGAATAAATTTGCTAGGAACAATTTGACCAACGTTAATTTTTATTCCTTAATGTCAAGTCTATAAATCTTTTGTTAATGTCATGTAATTTATCAAGGTTTACTCCTAAGGGATTTAACGGCATCCAAAAACAAATCAATGCATTCAATCTTCTCAGTGTATTCGAATATAGACCATTGGAGATTTAAGTTATTTTTGTATATAAATACCCTATATAGATTCATTTATCTGATTTTGATTATAATTTCTACTGTTTTTTTTTTTTTTTAGATAAAAGGATAAGCAAATTTTATTACGAATATTATAAGCAATGTACTATCTTAAAAAAAAAAAAATTAAACTAAAAATAAGGTTAGTTTTCACATAAAATTTATTTTTAACGAAAAAACAAAAAAAAATTGTCTGGTTACAAAAGTTAAAAAAAAAATAATTTAAATTCCAGAAAAATATTAAAGTCATGTAAATTGTATAATTTTATGGAAAAATATTTGGTGAAAAGAATATTCACAGAAAATTAAGAATTAAATAAATTACATGACTGAAGTGATAAAAAACAATATTTCAGCCACTAAAAATAAAAAAAAATTGAAAATAAAATAAAATTTTCTTGATGATGGTATCAAATAAAATATCTAGTTTTACTTCTTTTTTTTTTTAAACAGACTATATCCAAAAGCAAGATTCATTTTTGCTAAGATGTGCTTTTTTTGTATCTGGAAAAGAACAGAATTTAAATTAATTTATTTGTAAAGTGGCGGAAAATTCTTATGTTGAAAACAAAATATCTGAAGAAAATTTCACTTTGAAACATTAGACTATCAGATTGCACAACATACAACTGAAGTTTTTTAATTTAGTACTCTTATGTCTCAAATTATCTATAAAGTGATTACCAAAAATAATCATTTGAGATTTGGTTATATGACAACGGCCGATCAAATGTTCAAAGTTTTAGAGATGATTTAGACCGTCTCTTGGATGGATATATAGTTTCATATATATATATATATTTCTTTTCTCGACAAGCAATGTATATAGTTCTCATATGCCTTTAATTATCAAATCTCAATAAAAACAATCAATAATGTTTTAATATTTAAAAAAAAAAAAAAATTTATCTAACAAAATTATTGAGGCGAGCAGCATTTTGCATAATAAATATGTTTTACATTGAACAACAATAGAGAACCTATATTATTCCCTAATATTTATTAAAACTGCACAGAATTCTATATTGATTCTTTTTATAAAATTTTTTCAAATAATAAAAAATCTCGTACTCTATTCTTTTCATTTTATGCAAATTCTCACATTAAAGTAACTGGAAAGGAATATTAAATATTTTCTATACGAAATCAGATTTATAGCTAATACTACTTATTCAAATCAAGCATTAAAGACCGAACATTTTTTATAAGATAAAGAATTTTCAATTTCCGCAGGTGAAAATAGTGCACAGCTGACAAACATGTTTCTTTTATTTATACATTTTTATTTTACGATATTTTTTCTTAAAATTAAAGTTTATTAATAAAATAATAAGAAGAAAAAAAAAATGTATGTTTTATTAATAAATTTAATTTTTTTAGATCTTTAGTACTAGCTATGTATGCTGATGGTGATTTTTTTTTTATTCAAAATGTTTTTAATTTTGCCTATACGCATATAGTCTTTATTTATATAGATTATAGATCATAGAAATTTAGTCTGCCTGTTTGAGTTTAATTTTGAAATTTGATCAACTTGCCCGAATCGATTTTGCTATCAAATAATCAATAGCTATTTTATTTTTCAATATAAAATAATTAATATAAACATTTTATTTTCTTAGAACTGAAGCTAGCGAATATATATAATTTTTTAATTTAAAGATCGATTTTAAAATTGTTCAATTTGAACTTTTTTTAATTCGTTTAAAGAATATTTTTTTGACAAATCATTAATAAAGTTTTCATTATAATTATACTACCATGAAGAGGTTCACTCTTCAAACATTTTCTTTATTAAATTATTTCAAAAAACTTTCTTCTAGGGATGTCAATATTAATTTAGAAAATTTTTATTAAGAATAAATAAATTATTTTATTTTAACATATCTTACAAAACTAAACTTATCTATTTAAGTAATTAATATATTTAAGAGCACTTACTATATGTGTAATAGAAATTAGGATTCATTTTCGCGGCTTTTGCGGGTTTTCGAATTTTTCCAGAAATGGAACCTGGAGAGATCATGTTTTCGTAAGCCCTACTATTGTAAATTTTGCTCATTTAAAATATTTTTAAATATTTGCTCATTTCAATTAAAAAAAAATATTATTTTTTTTTTCCCCATAAAAAATTGACTTATGATGGAATTAAAGAAATTAATTCAATAAAACATAAAGTATGTTATTAAACAAAAAACACAAAAAAAAATAAGTAATATTTAATTATCTAATTTTATTAATTAATTAATAAGGCTATTAATTTTTATATTTAAGATATAAAAAAGGAATTTTGAAACGTTGACATTTGAAAATATCGATAAAAAGATTTCACCTATTTCGGTTGAAATATATCCACATCTATAATTTAATAATAATTTCGATTTAATAAAATGTTGACATATTTATTTATTTAATTACATAATATACTAGTTGGCCAATTATTTCACTGCCAAACTCCATCCTGGGATAATTTATAACAAAAAAATAAAATTATTAAACGAAAAATAACCATTACGAATTATATTATTCAGTTGCTGCCAGCTTTTAATAAATAAAAACAAATTTATTAGGCCATTATAAAAATTTTATTTACTCATAAATAAATTTTCCTCATAAATGGTGGAAAAAAAAAATTAAAGAAATTTTTTGAAGAGTTTTTGTTTTCTTTAAAAATGTATATAAAATTAAAATCGAATAAAAATACCATTTATATTAACTTTATGAAGCAAATAAGTAAAATTATGTTATTGTGAGAAAAAGTAACATTTCGATTCAAATATAGAGGATGTTTGAGTTATCTATATAATATTGAAAGATAAGTTTTGTATTTTCATAAAGAATCAATAAAGAAAATATCAACATTAAAAGACTTTTCATTAGAATAAAGCGATAAGACATGCAATTAAAACATGTAAAATATTATTAGAATACTATTAGAAATTAAAATCCAGTACATTTCACCAATTATATTATTTTCTAGATATTAATTTTTGTTATACATCGACACCTAGTTATTATATAACATTATACTTTTAACAATATTTCATCAAAGATATTATGTTTATTATATGTATACAACATTTATCATTATTTTGAATATTAGAAATTTAGTCTGAGAAGTTTTTGTTATCATTAAAAAATTTCTTCTTCCCGTATAATATCAAATATAAATCATAAATAAAATGTTTATGGGAAAAAGTCTTATCAGAATAAAGTTATCGGGACGGTTTTATTTTTCATTTTAATTAGATTAAAATTTATATTGAATGGTTGTTTTGTATTTTGAATAAGAAAAATTATGTTACACACAATGCTTGGCCATTGTTTGAGAAAAAATATTGATCGAAAATAAAAATAAATTATCTCTCTAGATGTCATTCTATCTTGAACTAAATAATATTTATCAGTAAAATAAGATTAATGAGGTTTTTTCTATTTTATTTTTTTTTTTAATATATTAATATAGACTTCGTTGGCAGAAATAATATTGTATTATCGATAATTCGTAGTTTATTTCAGTGATTGAAACCCTTTACTTACAATGATGAGGAGCTGTATTAACTGAGCTGATACTAAACTTCAGATTACTTAAAACTTTGTTATAAATCACTACAAAATTTTGCATTCTGAATCAGTACCGCATTGAACTTTAATAGTTATGAAAATAGTCGGTGTCAGTTATGTCGCAAATAACATTAAAAACCATAATATAATTTTTATGATACAAAAACTGTTTATGAAAATATCATTTACGACAACATTCTATAAAAAATAATAAGTGATAAAAAAAATTTAATGATTTTAAAATTAAACACATTAATACTCTTCCTTCCTTCACTATACAATTTACATTAAATTTTATGTATATTTACATACATTATGCATGTAAAACACTATGTTAAACGTATGTATATAACTTGAAAAAAAAAACTGATAAAAATGTTAAATAAAAGTCTCTATGGATTTTCTAGTAGAAATCAGTTATAATTTTCATTATTTTAATCGATAAGAAGTGTATACATATAATAAATTTATTGATCATTTTTAATGGATATTTTGATTTGTTTGATAATACATAATTTATATAATGTAAATTATTGTGTAAAAATATTATATTCAAGTAGCAATATTTTTGTTGGGGAAAAATAATGAACAATATTGTAAAAATAAACAGTACGTCCCCAAAATAGTAAATATTATAATATAAGAAAAATATAAGAAAAATAAATGATACAAAATATTTACTTAAAATTTCTTGATTTCTGAGGCTGACGATGAAAGTAACAAATTAATTTTATAGATGATGAAGAATACACTCAATTATCTTTAATATTTTCATATATTCTTGAATTGATAATAAAAGCATTAACTTTAATAACTAAATACATAATTTTAAGTTAACGTTATTGTCAATGCGTATATAATGAAAAAGCTTTTAAGTAGTTCTTATGATTTCTTATGATTCATTATTTATATAATATATTAAAAATGTTATTAGATAGGAATAGTATAAAGTGTTAATATCAAAAAAATGTTGCATTTATAAATTAAAAATAGTATGAACAAAGCTAATAAAGTATAATAATTTTATCTAATCAAATTTTTTGAAAGTAAAAAAGAAATATGACAAGTTCAATAGCATTTTATGTTAGATTTCATGGGTTTTAAAAGATAAGGCCATATGTTTAAGTATTTAGCTGGACATGCGACATTGAAACTCCATGTAGTTTTTTGTGCTTATATTTTTTTAAAAGTCTTCTAAACAAAAACATATACATCATTAATATTATGATCTTTGGATCTCTGAAGCATATAATAATCAATAAAATTCTTTCAACCGGTCAAATAAAAAAATTCTTTATAAATTATAAAGATATTTACTAAGTTTATTTATTTACATTATATATTATGTATTTATGTACATATACGTAAAATTCTGTATCTTTTCACACTTTTATTTATATACATAATGTATATACTTAGAACTAAGAGAAATTTATGTTTATTTTTGTTTATATAAATGTTCATTAAAGTTTTTTTTTATACTGCAAAAGTTAAAAAAAAAAAATATGAAAATTATAATGAAGACATTGGTACTAAGTTCGCTTATTACAATCTTAAATCTTATAGATTCATTATATTTCACCTACAGAGACAGATTTACTTTTATGATCGTACATACCGAGAAAGAGAAGAAGTACATTAAAAACTTATGCCATAGCAAACTATCGTAATTTTTAAAGATTTATAATATATAATTACATAGTGATGATCGGTTATTTGAGAACCACTATTTTGTGATTTCCACTATTTTGACAGTTCTTCCAATAGTAAATTCACCACAACTTTTTTTTTGAGTAATTTTCCTTCAGTCTGATTTTATGGCTTGATAATTTGAAGTTTATAAAATGTGTAATATAAGGCGCCTCAATTGGCAGGATAATTTGAATCTACCTCCATACACTCACAGACTTCAACTTCTAAATTTCCCAAGTCTGGAGAATAGAAGAGCTTATTTGTCGTTCAGCTTTATCCATAAAGTCATCGAAGGAAAAACGACAAGTAGCTGTTTAATGTCTAACTTATTTTTCAATGTGCCCTCAAGAAGTCTTAGAAGTTTTGATGTCATTTGTATTCAATTTTCCAGAACCAATTATGGTCAATATAGCCCACTTAACTCCCTATTCAAGATTTATAACCGATACCAATTCCTGCTTCAGTTATACGTTTTCGAAAGTCCTTCTTTTAAAAGTAAATTTTATTATACTATTTTGAATAATTCAAACTAAGGGATACATTATTTAATAGTAAATGTTACTGATTTGTATATATTTTTACATCCCTTATTAAACTAATTGTATATATATTTAATTTTAATATCATTATATTTTTTATTCGCTTGTATTAAGCATTTGAAATAAATAAATAAATATTTTCGTGAATATATACCAAAAGAATTATTTTCTATTAGAAAGATCCAAAAAATTTCGCTCTCCAATCATATACATATGTACATAAAAATGTATATATAAAATTTCAATTAAATTAGATTATAATAAATATTGTGTTGTTGAAATAAATACTAGAAATAAATCCTGTTGTATATTTAGTACAGAAAGAAGAGAGAAAAATAAAAGAATATTTAGAAAAATTATTTTTTTCAATTTGTTTCGAGAAAATCCTTTTTTAAGTTACGATAGAGTGTTTTACTCACGTTTCAAATTAGAAGAACTGAAATCCTTTTTTAATACTTTTTATTTGATTTTAATGTTATGATCCTCTTTTATTTTTATCTTTATTTTAACGTTTAATTTATTAACTTTTCTTACTATAAATATTTCTCTTCTTTTTTTTCTTTTTTTTTTATTATTTATTATTTTGATTTTATTTCTTTTTAAGCAGTATAATATAAAAAATGAATGAAAGGAAAACAGTTTTTATATTCTTTTTTATCATAGTTTGGAATGACAATTTATTAATTTTGTTTTTCCTATTTTTAGTATTTTTATAGTCCCCTAACACTTGATTTCGTTTATGTTTAATGTCCTTAATTTACAAGGATGTTTCTAGGTATTTTATGATCTTTTGAAACTAAAATATTTTACAATTTGGTTAACATGTTTTTTGCTTCGGGCTTTAATTTTAAATAGCTTCAATAATAATATTATTTAAAACATCGGTTGTTTGATGTTGAAAAACGGTTTTGTATTATCTATAATCGAGGATTAATCAAAGACCGTACCAGGAGTGTATTTGAACTTCTTCTAGTGGCTTAGTTTTAAAAGTTAAATAAATTCATAATTAAAAAAAAAAAATAGTCACGAGAACGACACCAAACAAAAAAAATTTAAAATATAATTTTTAATTGCAAAATTAAAATAAAAAAAGTGAATTTAAAGTTTAATACGCAATATTTTGAAGTCCATTTCAACTTACAGAAAAATATTAAAATTATGTAAGTTTAATAGTAATTTTTTGACAGTACATTGTACATAATATTGAAGCTATACACATTATATTAAGTGTTCAACAGGTCATTTAAACTTTTAGTTTTTTTTTCAACAATGTAAACACTTAATTTTCAAGTACATATAGACGATGTGATTTTAATCCATATAATTTCTGTATATAGGATAACAATAATACATACAAACACACCACGGTGGCGCCTACATAATTAAAACACAATTCTTTTTTTATGTACTTATTTTGTAAGAACGATTTAATATGATAATAAATTTTGGAAATAAAATTGTTAATTTAAAAATAAAATTAAATAAACCAAAAAAAAAAGAGAAATTCTAGCCTGCAGCTTAACAATCTGAACTACACTATACACTAAAACGAGCTAAGTAAAATTTACTTTTTTAATTCACTCACTTTAAAAAATATATTATCCCAGATATTTAGTCTTTTAATTTTAAAGAATTTGCATAAAATTATTTAAAGCATATTACATGGTAGATGAATATTTCACTAACAATGTTTTGAATTAATTAACAACAGCATAAATCATTTAAATGTATGCTACATGTAAGGATATACAAGGTAAATTAATTTTAAATTATAGCAGCTATATATCTAAATAAATTCAAAATAAAATTGAAAATCCTATGCACTTAGGTTCGAACGAGTTACATAGTCAATGAAATAATTTTAAAAAATTATCTAAAATCTAAAGTTTTTAGTTTTTTAACTAATTAAATTTTTAATTCTTAAAATAATAAGTTCAAAGAGTTTTGATGTAAAATGTTTTTTTTAATTATTAATATGTATATATGCATTTTATTTTTTTATAAAATATTTTACAAGAGGAAAAAACTAGTAATCAAGCTTTGATGCAAGAGAAGGTTTATTAAGTTATTTTTAATTGGTTCAAGCAAAAACCAAACATGATAATGTTAAGCGTGAAAATAGCAAAAAAATTAATTAATGTTTTTCTTACACTTACCATTTTTAACCGAAGTCATTTTTGAGTCTTTTTTCACCAAACATTGCTTTGCGTCAATTCTAAGACATATAATTTTAAGTACCTCAATATTCTTAAATTAATTTTGCATACACTTGTTTTTAATTTTAAAATTTTTTATATTCGTATGTTTTATTTTGTGTAAATATAATTAATAAAATGTTTTAATTATTAAATATTAAGAAAATAATGAAAAAATAACAAAATTTCCGAAAATATTCAGATTTTCCGCACGAGTAGTAATTAGTATTTGAAAAACTTTTTAATTACAAAAAAAAAACACCTTAACACATTATTTTAAGCACACATCTGTTTAACTGGAAAATGTAAACAAAAATAAAATTTTATTTTCCTTTATATTTCTAATTTTCAATTTCTAACTTTAATATTTATATATATGTATATAAATTTTTTTCTCTGAAAAACTTCATTTTCCCATTCATTATTCTTTTGAAAAATCCAAAAATAAAAGATATCCAATTTTCATATTTTTTCTTCAAAATAACGAAAAATTTTTGTTCTATGTTTATTTTAAACGATTTTTTATTTTATTTTTTTTTAATATTAACGATAATATTTTTTGTTTTTAATTATTATTTAATGTATATATATTTATTTATTTTAAAAAATGTACACAACTTTTCATTCTGACTTCATTCAACAGACTGAATGAAAAATTTAAAGTGGATAAATTTTAAATTTTATATAAAATATTAAAAATATTTTAACACTATAACAAAATTAATTGAAGACGGCTCACTTTTGTCTATAAATTGTTAAAAATAAAATTCTTATCAATATAATAAAAATTTATATAAATGTCTTATCTGAAATTCTAACGATTTATCGATCCAATTTTTATATTGTGTCGATAAGTTTAAATAAAAAAAAAAAAAATTAAATTAATTAATTTAAAATATCATTATTCAAAAATTGTTTAAACAGTTCAAGTTTTCAGAATAACTGAGAATCCATGTGCAACTTCTTTCTAATCGAAATGAAAACTGAATGTTTGGAAAAAATTAAATTTTCATTTTGATACAAAATGTTTTGAAAGAAAATTACATTATATAGCAGTGAGGTGGATATATATATATAAAATTCTCTATATCCAACATATTAATGTTAAAAACGTTATTATGTTGAAGAGAGAATTTATACAATTTTTTTGTTTGTGGTATACAAAAGAATTATGAATGAATGAATTTTCATGGTTGTGTAAAATAATTGTGAGGTTTTAAGCAACGGACGTCAATATAAATAAAAAATTTACAAAAAAAAAAAAAAAAATTTACTAAAAAGAAAAAAATTTCAAACTAATTTTATCTTTTGTTAAAATGACATAAAACAAAAAATTATGTCGCTTTCAAAGTATTACTTAATATAAATTTATGTTAATATGTATTCTGTTTCAATATATCAAAAAAATTAAAACTACATGTAGTACATATAATATCCTTGTATATTAATTATTATATAGTAAAACGATGATCAACTAAACATTTAAAAAATAATTGTCGAATTTTTAATATTCTTAATTAATTTTTATTTACATTTTTGACTGTTTTGTCTACTTCGATGATAATAAAAGATTTGCTTATCATTTATCAATATCATATTGAACAACCCTTCATGCAATAAAATTCGAAATATAGTTAAGACAATATTTTAATCCGACATCTAACGCAAAATATTCTAACTTCATTTTTAAATATTATTTTGTCTCTATAAAAATAATTAAAGAAAAGAAATATCAAATAAATTTCTGTGTGCTGTGTAGTATTTTTTAAAACTGATTAAAACTGAAATGTATTTGTTCATAAGTTAAACACAATGTGTATATAAATATGCTGAAAATCATCAAAGAAAAAAAAAATAGAAAATATTTTCTTTATTTTTATTTAAAATCGCATAAAAAAGTATTTTATCAAAATACATAAATTTTTAAACTTATATATGATTTATCTAATTTTACCGGCAATTTTCATAATATTATCCACGTGAATGTTCAATAAGCATGCGCTCTCGAAATGAAACTATATAGTTTTTGAAGAGGTGAAATCTAAGTTTCAGTTTCTTTTTTTATGGAAAAGAAAATTCTTTGAATGAAATTGAATGTTGACGTCATAAATATATTTTCACTTTTCAGGAAATAAAAAAATATTTTTACCAAATGTTACAGTCAATCACTTAATTTTAAAATTGGGTTGACATTAAATCTTTCCGATATTTAATTATTAATAAAATTTTGATAGATTAATTTCTGTATATTGAATTAACATATTTAGATTATGTACAATATATTGAACTTTATAGACAAAGTACTGTATAAGGGTAATATGGGCTAATATTAGAGGAAATTATATACATTATAATTACTATAATATATGTTGACTTTCCAATAAAACATAATTCTAGAAATTATGTCAAAAAAACCAAAAAACAAAGACTATTTTTATTTTAGCAAAATATTTTATTTAGATAATTTCTTGCAAATTCAACTAAACATCCATTACGTCTATGAATTATTGCATAAATTGATAGATTTAGCTGCGTCACCAGTATAAACTTTGAAAGCTGCAAAATCAAGCTAAAAAAAAAAAAAAACTTTTGCTTTATAAATTAACTTAGTATAATAATGATCGGTCGACCCTTAATAAACAAATTAGTCTAAAAAGTTAGTGTTAATATATATGTAGACAGAAATGTTTAGCACCAAAATAGAAAAATGTAATAATTCAATTTAATGCTACTACATTTTTATATTTCTTACTGAAAACAATTAAATAACAAAAATTAAAAACAATTAAATAACAATATAAAATAATTATTTCTAACTTAAAAAAGTATTTTAATGCGCATGGCTTCGGTAAGTTGTATTTACATTCGCAAATTTAGCTCGATAAATGCTCTATTACATGCATCAATACACATGCAATTATAGAGGAATATAAATTGTATTTACATTTCCCTGTGATGTAAATTGTATTTACATTGCTCTATATTGTATTTACATTCTTCATTTTGAACTGCGTAATACTATAAACAAAAATAATATCACTCACACTCAGAATATTTCAAACAGACAAATACAAAAAAAAAAAAAAAATTGCAAATGTATACCTCTCACATGCATCATATCAATGTCAAACAAAGCTTAGTTTATAATGCTAAAAATCTATATTTTCCCTCTGAGCTAATCTATATTTTCCCTCTGAGCAAACAAAAAAAAAAAAAAGAACAAATAAAAAAATACGCGGATATTTTTTTTTTTTTCTAAAAAGCGGCCAGTCGATCAGTCGATGAATTTTCTTAACATGTGTTTCAATCTACTATTTTTAAAGGATCTTCGAACCTCTACTACTAAATTTTTAAACGAGTGTGGTTGGATTTTAGTACAAAAATTTAAACCACACTTCAAAAATTGCACTTATTTTTATTCAAAAAAACAAAATGAATAAAAATAGAACAATGGTATATAGCCAACGTTTTTTCTACGTCAACCCTGAAAATATCTTTGTTGTCATTATAAAATTTGCTGTCAATTGTCAAATGTCAAGTAAGAATTTTTTTTTCTTTTATCAACAAACGAGGAAAAAAAAAACAAGGAGATTATTTATTGTAAATATAAATTATAATTATATAATTATTATTTGATTTTATTTTTAATTATAAAAAAAAAAAATTATAAAATTATTATTATTTTTTTTAATAATTAAAAATAAAATTAAATAAAATTTAAGAAGACCATTAGTTCCTAAAATAATAAAAAAAAAATTAGTAATTTTTCTAAAAAAAAATTATTCGATTTTTTTTTTTGCAAAAAAGAAAATGAATATTTTTTTTTGGAAAAATTACTAATTTTTTTTTAATATTTTAGGAATTAGCTGATCTTAAATCATCCGGTTTGAAATCATTTCGAGAAATAAATTTACTTCCGTATTAATTAAATTTTATTTCCTTGCTTCATTTTGAACTTTTTTGTTTATTTATTTCATTGTAAATGTATTGTTTTCAACTCCCTCTCCCATGCACATTAAAGCAGTATACAATACATGGTAATCAAATTTGTTATACAGCTCGTTGTGTATACACACAAACACATAGACACTCGTCAATATTATATCACTCGACCTTCGGTCTCATGCTATAAATATGACTCGTGTCTATGTGTTTGTGTGTATACACAACTCGCAAGAATAACAAATTTTCTTCCATGTATTGTAATCTACCATTTTATTATTCAAATCTCTTACTTGTGGTATAATGTTATTATACAGAATCATGGAATTATCTATAAAAATTCTCAATTCGATGATAGAAAAATTTTCAATATTAAATATAGAACATGTTCACAAAACATTTGGTACCGTGATTAATTCCACTTATCTTAAATTCATGAGTACACATACTCAGTCAATAAAAAAAATTAGTTTGTTCTATACTTACAATCGTTTTTGAATATTTCTCGATCATCAAAATTTTGTCCAAATCAGATTTTAAATAGTGTTTGAAAGTGACGTCCACATATTCAGAACTCCATTCAAATGGTCGATATAATTTGACACTAGACCGGGTGTTTACGCGTTCTTCACAATCAAGTTGAAGTTTTACATTATCATCTATAACTGACAATAGAATTGTATGCCATTTACCATCATCAACCTGAAATTTATTTAAACTTAGTTATAAAATGTTTTGCTATTTATTAATACATTTTTTTGAGTTCAAAAATTAATTCAGTTTTTTTTAATCTGTTGAAGAGTTACATTATTATGGGTTAAAAGATTGAAATTTTTCGTCTTAACATTCGCTGGCAGTCGGTTTGAACTCCTAAAATAAAATGTTTATGTAAATGACTACGTCGAGCCGTCTAGCTGCAAATACTTTACTGCATGATTTGAAAAATAAGATTCTACAATTAATGTTTTCGGGATTAAGACCTCGTAAGTGATCAATTATTTTTACCGATACTGATCCGCTATCAAAATCATAAAATATTGTATCGTCAGTTTTATTTCTAATTTGATATTCCAAGTCTTTTCCAGATATCCACATTTTTAAAGTTGTCTCATTATTTTCCAAAAAAAATAGATGAAAAAAAAAAGGCCCATCAGAATTTTTTCGAAACTTGAATTCGATTGCATAGTCTTTGATCAATGTCGATCCAAAAATTTCGGCGGCTAGAAATTCTTGGGAAAGTGGTTTTTCAGCCACTTGCTCGATTTCAATATGTCTAAATTCAATCTCATTATCTATATGTTTTGATCCAATATTCAAGTTTTTCAAAACGTCAAACGTGTGTGTTTCACTTGAAACTAAAACCAAATAAATTGAAACTAAAATTGCAACTTTAAACCACATCTTGAATACTTTAGAGATAGATTATGACTACCTATATTTTTTTTGTCAACATTCTTTTATTAGTATTAATTCTTTGAAAAATTTATTATCACTTTTATTTATGATATTTGTCATACAAACCAAATTAGACTGTTATCCAGTGGCGGCTCGTGGAAGTTTTAAAAAAAGGGTGCTGCAAAACATAAAAACCTTTTTTTTCAATTATAAATGTTTTATGATATCCATACACATTTATGAAAATCAGTTTTGAAAATTCAAAACAAACAAAAAACATCTCATATGAAAATTGTGCTGCTTCTGAAGCAGTGCATTTTTCTATACATTCAAAAATCCCATAACAAAAAAAAAATTTCCCATATTTGCTTTTAAATTTTTCAGAAAGTATAATACTGCCGGACTGCTTCTGTGGCAGTGTTTTTTTCCTTATATTCAAGTCATGGAAAAAAACTTAACAGCAATAATAGTAGATTATTGTATATGTAAACTAAATTTGCTATTAATTAAGAGTTCTGTACAAAAATACATTGACACGAGTCAATACTTATATCACGAGACCGAAGGTCGAGTGATATAAATTGACAAGTGTCAATGAATTTTTGCGTAAATACAGAACGAGTTGTATAACAAATTTTGTTTACATATCCAATATACTGTTTTAATGTGCATGTGTAAGGTAGTTGAGTCTATACATTTACAGTAAAAAAAAGAAAACAAAAGTTGATATACACATTTTATTTTTCATTTTTTGTTGGTATTTGTCTGTATTGAAATATTGTGAGTGATATTATTTTTGTTTAGGTGTTACGCAATATTCAATACGAAACATCTAAATGATTTCATTATTCACGCTGAAGCATCTAAATTTTTTAATTATATACGCTGATGCATCTAAATTTTTTCATTATTTACGCAGACGCATCAAAATGATTGCATGTGTATTGACGCATATAATACTCCATTTAGTGATCTAAATTCTATACTACTAAATACAACATACCGATCACATGCCCATTAAAAATTATTAAATTATTCATGAAAATAAAAATCCTGCACTGCGAAACTCGCAGTTCCAAAAATTCTGTTAAATTGATTTCTGCACCTATTTTTGAAAAGCATTTTCTAAAAATTTCAAAAGCCTGAAAGTAGGCTACTGTTGTTTTTTAAAATTTTAGAGACAATTGCATAGCATAGCAATGGTTTCCTAGGAAAACGATGCCGTCAAATAGCGGCCGTAATATTACGTTGAATATTGGACGTGATATAACGGCTGTTAAAATGGCAATCATATACGGTTTCCTAAAAAGCGTTGCCGTAATATAGCGGCCGTAATATACTTTTGTAATAACTTAAAAATTTCGTCATCTTTACTTTTCCAATTTAAATTTGAATTTTTTGAATTTTTTTTTTTTTTTAAAACCCACCGTCACCGTAAGAAAACGTTGTATAAATGTTATCAACGTAATTGTACGGCCGTCATTAAATAACGGCACCGCTATATTACGTTACGTTCATCACCAACGCATTTTATATAAATTATATAGCCAACGTTTTTTCTACGTCATCCACCGCTATATTACGGCCGTTATATTACGGCACCGTTTTTCTAGGAAACCATAGCTTAACAAAAAAATTATTTATGAGTTCAATTTTTTGAAATTTCTTGAGGGTGCTGCAGTGTCGCAGCACCTATGTACGAGCCGTCGCTGCTGTTGTCAAATTTAAGTATGCTGCCATGTTCAGATATTAATCTTCCTTTATTCATTATAAAATAAAATTATAATAACAAATTTTAATAAATTATTTTTTAAGACGAATAAGTATAAAATATTTCCCTTATTATTCCGATTAGAATACAAAATTTTTGGCCAATATGCTTGATGGCATTCTTAAAAAAAAAAATTACATTAAAAATTTTGAGTTTTAATAACTTAACTTTATTCTAATTTTTACATAAGAATCATATTTTTTTATAATTATTAATAAAATATCAGTTTTTCTAAGATTCGCATATATTTATTTCCTTGGCTGCATCTCCTGTATGAATTTTAAAAACAGCAAATTCAATCTGTAATAATATAAAATTAATGTTTATGAAGTTTCTATAAAATGGTGGAAAAGGTTGAATACTATAAAAATTCTAAAATGAGTGTTCGACAAAGACTGTTCGAAGAAATGCTCTACCTCACGTTTTAATGAACAGATTTTAATATGTCGAACAGATTTGTAAAGCTTAAAAACGCCGTGTGATTTTTAAAATTTGGTCCAGGAAAGCCAAGACCGACTTCTAAAAATGAGGTTTTCGTCAAACATTTTCCTGGAGTATTGTTCCTTCCGTACCATATAAGACTAGTTTATATAAAATAAGTATATATTGTTCTGTGCAATTGGTGCTGAAATATATTTTTTTTTTGAATGTAGAAAGTAAAATTAATTTACAATTAAATTTTGTCGTTTTGGTATAAACCATAACTCCTCTAAATCCGATTGAAGATAGTTTTTGAAAGTCATAGACAGAGTATCAGATGTCCACTCAAATGTACTAAATAATATATCACTGGACCTATATTGTTCCAATTTAACACAATCAATTTGAATTTCTGAGACCCCATCTATAACTGATAAAAAAAGTGTGTGCCAATTTCCATCATTACCTGCAAAATAAAAGTAAAATTTATTAGAATATGAAAAATTTATGAATAACATAACAATTATTATATTAGTTCATTATATTTATATAAAATCATTGTTCTTGAATTTTCAATTTTAAATTTTATATCACGAAAAATGGGTTTCTTTCCTATTTTCAACAAAGATATAATTATTACTCGAAATTATAAATTTTTGTTTTTTAATTTATTACCGACGGAGTATAAAAGTCAGCATACGCGGGTTTTGAAGTTCCATTTCTTTCTACAAACTCAAGAATTGGTTTTTCACGATTATGTGAGATCCAAATAAATATAGTTGTCTCATTATTATGCAAAACTAGGGGTTGAAAATCTCCATCGCCGGAAATCTTACGAAACTTTATTTCGAAAGCATAATTTTTAAGAAGTTTACTTCCTAAAATTTCATTAGTTTTAAGTTCTTGAACAAGAGGTTCTTCCGCAATGTGTTTAATATCAATCTGTCTAAACTCGATTTCATTTTCGATATGTTTTGATGCTATGTCTAATTTCTTTAAAACATCAAATGTATGCGATTCACTTGAAACTGAAAAAAAATATAACGTAACTAAAATTGCGATTTTAAACCACATTTTGAGAATACTTCAAAAGCTTTAATATAACTAAAAATATTTGCTTAAAAAAAGTAAGAAATTATTTTTAATTTTAATCTCTTAAGCCACAAATATATATGAACTTAGGATCAATTTTAAAATATTTTGTGCATACAATGACACAATAACATACGATAGTAAATGTTCAATGTACATAACATAGAATGTGGGTATGTAACCAAATTATGTTTATATAAATACAAGAAGCGATAAGAAGACAAATCAAAAAATGAAATAATTGGCCTACTTCATAGTATATATCGTCTGTTCAGGAATGAACCAACGTATGACATTTATACGTCAATAGCACCATTCGATTCCTCGTACTCGATTTTATAAGCACAACTACTTTGCAATATTCTTAATGTTGATTAATATGTTTTTTTAGATGAAAATTGTACGCTACTTGATATTTTTTCATACGTTTTTTTTTAATTTTCAAATCTTTAAATTCAAATTACTCGAAACTATACTTTTCATTATACGTTGTTTCATTTCTTAGCAGACGATATGAAATTTTTATTTAAATTTATGCATATTTTAACAAATACATAATTATTATTTTTTATATTGATTTAGTAGTAATTTCATAGCATTTTTCTTCCATACCTTTGGTCATGTTCTACAGTGGCTTGGCTTATAACAGCACACTTAATTTTTTTTTTAACTTTCGAAAAACTATAATAGGAAATTGTACTAGTATACTACTATAATTTTCGATCTAACACCATTTTAACTTTACTATGAATTTTAATTTGTGTGGAAGTTTTTTGAATGTAACTTCCCAATCAAAAGTTATTGGAATCGAACATTCGCCTTTTCAGTAGCAATTTTAAAAATGTCTACCACAAATTGAACCAATAATTAAGATTTTCATTTTCAACACTATAATATTCTGTACAAAATACTATAAAATTCTGTATACTAAACTGTACCATTTCAGAACTACTATTCATTACTCTTGTGATGTTCATGTAGGGAAATGAAAACTCAAATTAACTCCAGTGGGGTCTTAACATATATATGCACATATTTATATATTATATAATATACCAAGACGGCTGAAGAAAACATAAAAAAACTTAATAAAAGAAACACCTATTTTTTTCTTGAAATTATATTTAATTATTGTTGTTCAAACAAACTTTTTTCGATTTCTGCATTACGTCTATGAATTATTGCATAAATTGATAGATTTAGCTGCGTCACCAGTATAAATTTTATAAGTTGCAAAATCAATCTAAAAAAATAAATTATTTAAGAAAAACTTTTTAAATTAAAAATATAAAATAATTTTCTTATAATGTCCTTGAATAATTATTTCTATATTAAAAAAAACTTAAAAAAGTATTTTTTATTATTCAAATCTTGTTACTTGTAGTATAAATATTATACAGAATCATGTACTTATCTACAAAAATTTTTAATTCGATGATAGAAAAATTTTCAATATAAAACAGATCATGTTTAGGAAATCTTAGATACGGTTTATAAAGGTTAATTCATGAGTACACATACTCAGTCAATAAAAACATTTTTTTCGTACTTACAATAAAATTTTCCTTAGTAGATTTAAAAAAGTTTTTGAAAGTGACGTCCACATATTCAGAACTCCAATCAAATGGTCGATATAATTTCTCACTAGATTTATAGTTTTTGCATTCTTCACAATTAAGTTGTAGTTTTACATTATCATCGATAACCGACAATAGAATTGTATGCCATTTACCATCTTCAACCTGAAATTTATTTAAACTTTGTTATAAAATTTTTTGCTATTAATTAATACATTTATTTGAGTTAAAAAATTATTAATTTTTTTTTTAATCTGTTGAAGAGTTATATTAGTATGTGTTAAAAGACCGAAACTTTGTCTTAACATTATTCATTCGTTGGCACTCGGTGTTGGTAGTCCTAAAATAAAATGTTGATATATATATATAAATAAACGTTTGAGCCGGCTAGATGCAAATACTTTGCTGCATGATTCATAGGCGCCCGGAGGGGGGGGGGCAAGGGGGGGCCTTGGCCCTCCCCTGGCTTTGATGAAGAAAATAAAACTTAATCAGCGATGAGACCTAAACACTAAACTCGTACAAATTAGAAACCCGATTTTAATTTAAATAATATTAGAATGTTTGTCATTTTTCAACAAAAAAAAAAATCTTATTATCTCGCACAATAACTTTTTTATAAGAAGAAAATCATCGTTCAGTTACAATAAAAAAATAACTGTTCAGTTACAAAAAAATAAAGCAATTGCATTTCTTAATATTTATGGTGTAGAAATATCTATGGTGTATAAATATAAAAGATTATTTTTTTAACTTTTACGCCGGAGAAGTTCAATTTACGTGTTTGAGTATAATACGCCTCATAAAGTTTCATATAATGTGTCTTTTTTATGTCGCATACGTGCATGAACTACGTCTAAAATATCTTCGTTGGTTTTGTTTTTCTTCTTGGCGAGTTACTGAAAGTTTTGGAACGATTCGGAAGATGGAAGGTATCTGGTTTTTTTTTCTTTATATATGTATTACATATTATTTATTTTTTATTTGTTTTTTATTATCTAATCCAGCAAGTGAATTCGTTTATTAAAAATGTTAATTTATGTTTGTTATTTTTTACTTTTAAAAAGAAAAGATTCATATAAGATACATGTAACTTAATTCTCAACACATTTTTTTTATTTTCATCGTTGAAGAAAAACATATTTATAAGCTTTTTAAAAAAAATTTCTTGCCCCCCCCTAGAAAAAATCCTGCGGGCGCCTATGGCATGATTTGAAGAATAAGATTCCACAAAGAATGTTTTCGGGATTAACATCTCGTAAGTGACAAATTATTTTAACTTATTTATTTACCAATGTTGATCCGCTATCAAAATCATAATATATTGCACCGCCTCTTTTATTTCTAATTTCATATTCCAAGGTACTTCCAGATATCCATAGATTTGTAGTTGTGTCATTATTTTCCAAAATAAATATATAAAAACCAGTTTCACCAGAAATTTTTCGAAACTTTAATTCGATTGCATAGTCTTTGATCCATGTCGATCCAAAAATATCAGCGGCTAGAAATTCTTGGGAACGTGGTTCTTTAGCCCAATGCTGGATTTCAATATTTCTAAATTCAATCTCATTATCTATATGTTTTGATCCAATATTTAAGTTTTTCAAAATGTCAAACGTGTGTGTTTCACTTGAAACTAAAACAAAATAAATTGTAACTAAAATTGCAACTTTAAACCACATCTTGAATACTTTAGAGATAGATTATGACTATATTTTTTTTGTCAACATTCTCCTATTTATTATTATGACTTTTATATATGATATTTGCTCATACAAACCAAATTAGACTGTTATCAAATTTAAGTACGCTGCCAGGTTCAGATATTAACCTTTATTCATTAGAAAATAAAATTTAAAAAAAAATTTTAATAAATTGTTTTTTTAAGAAGGATTAATATAATATTTCCCTTATTATTTCGATTAGAATACAAAATATTTTTTAATTTTTTTTGGCCAGTATGCTTGATGGCATTCTGAATAAAAAAAAAAAAATTAATTGAAAAATTTTGAGTTTTAATAATTTAACTTTATTCTAATTTTTGCATAAGAATTATATTTTTTATAATTATTAATATAAAATTATCAATAAAATTTCAGTTTTTCTAAGATTCGCATATATTTATTTCCTTGGCTGCATCTCCTGTATGAATTTTAAAAACAGCAAAATCAATCTGTAATAATATAAAATTAATTTTTATTAAATTTGTATAAGATCGTGAAAAAAGTTGAATTCTATAAAAATTCTAAAATAAGTCCTCGATATAGACTGTTCGAAGAAATGCTCTACCTCACGTTTTAATGAACTGATTTTAATATGTCAAACAGATTTGTAAAGTTTAAAGACGTCCCAAAAAATAGAGCCGTGTGATTTATCAAATTTGATCTAGAAAAGCCAAGACCGAGTTCTAAAAATGAGGTTTTCGTGAAACATTTTTCTGCAGTATAGAATTGTTTCTTCTGTACCATATAAGACTAGTTTATATAAAATCAAAAATATAAATAATTTCCTTATAATGTCCTTGACTCATTATTTCTATATTACAAAAAAACTTAAAAAATAATTTTCTATTATTAAAATCTTCTTACTTGTAGTATAATTATTATACAGAATCTTGTACTTATCAATAAAAATTCTTAATTCGATAATAGAAAAATGTTCAATACTAAACATATCATGTTTAGAAAATCTAAGGTATGGTATATAAAGGTTAATTCATGAGTACACATACTCAGTCAATAAAAACATTTTTTTTCAACTTACAATCAAATTAGACTCTTTTTTGATCATGAACAATTTTTCCAAATCAGATTTTAAATAGTTTTTGAAAGTGACGTCCACATAATTAGAACTCCATTCAAATGGTCGATATAATTTGTCACTAGACCGTGTGTTTTCGCATTCTTCACAATTAAGTTGAAGTTTTACATTATCATCGATAACCGACAATAGAATTGTATGCCATTTACCATCTTCAACCTGAAATTTATTTAAACTTTGTTATAAAATTTTTTTTCTTTTCGATCCTTTAATAGTTAATACCCTTTTTATCCTGCGTTTATTTTCATAGGTGTTAATACCCTTTTTTCTTGAGTTTGTTTTTACAAGTGGTGATCATCAAATCGTTAGTTTAATTTTTATGATTATGTAATTGAAATTATGTTTATGAAATTTATATTTCTTTGTTAAGGGAATAACCATATTTTTACATGTGTTGATCATCCTTGTTAGTTTAATCTTTATGATTATGAAATTGAAATTATGTTTATGAAATTTATATTTCTTTGTTAAGGAAATAACCAAAATACTTTATGATTAAATATTAAAGGGTAAGTTGGAAGGTGCAATTGCAGAATTTGAGTTTGATGGTTGAGCTAACGTAACCACTCCCCCTTTTAGATTCGGCTCCGAAGAATCATGAGGTTTTAATTCAATATTAACGCTTGTTTTTCTTGAGTTATTATTTTTTGTTACTAAGTAAATTAGGGATGCTATGATCAGAATAATTATTATTATGGAAGTAAAAGATAGGATAATTTCGTGGTGTATTTTGATTGAGTGTATTTCTTCAATTTTATTTCTATTTTCTAAGTGTTTTAAATGTAATTCTTCAATTGAATAATTAAATATTATATTTTTTACTGTGATATTATTAAAATTTGGTAAAATAAAATTTTCGGTTGTTACAAAATTTTCATATGAAATGTTGTTAATTTCTAATATACAATTTTCAAATTTTATTAGACTATTTCCTGATACAATAGTATTAAATTTGTTACAATTGTGTTTAATTTTAGTACTTTGTAAATTTTTTGTAATTATTATATTATCTGTTATCTGTTTTATTTCGGTATTTTTATTAATTTTAAAATTGCAATTTGAATTATCCTTTAATATTTGACATGTGTTTTTTATTAATTTTAAGTTTTTCTTTAATATAATATTTCCAGAATCTTCATACAAATTTTTGTCATTTATAATAAATGAGTTTCCTGCAATATCAATTTCTAATTTATTTTTATTTGGAATAGGTTCCGCATAAATTCTGTAATAACTTTCTTTTTCATATATGGGTACAGATAATATAAAAACAATATGATCTATATAATATTACGGAGGATTTAATACTAATTACATCTTTTATTGTTATATGATATTTTTCAAATTCATTCTTATTTAACATATCTTGACTTATAATTCCTAAATGGCTTAACAATATAATATCTTTTATTTTTTTTATTTCTTCCTTTATTAACTGAATATCGTACTGAATTTGGAATTGAATTTGTTGCATTACTATAAAATTATACCTGTCTTTATTAAGTGTAAGTAGAATTGAATCTATTTGTTCTTTCAAAAGGTTTTGTTGAGTAAAAATATGTTTTGCTATATTTTTCATAGTTTCGTCAATTTGGCTGTTAATTCTAATTTGGTCGTTTAAAGATTGTATTCGTTATGATTGTTGCGTTCAATAATGTCGAGTCTGGTTCTTATTTCTTCCTCGTCATTGGAATCCATGACACCGGTTAAGAGTTTAAGTCCTCTACCTGCGATATTAATTAATCCTCTTTTTTCTCTATTGGTATGGGGAAAAATACTTTCTATTTCTGTAGCAAGTGAATTGAGTTTATGTATTAAGATTGCGTATTGGTCGGAGTCTTTTAGCCGGTGAATATTCACCTCAATTATTTCTAGACTGTCCGTGAAGGACTTTATATTGACTTGGTGTACTATTTTATATAACTATTTATGACTCGTATTTCCATATCCTTTATCATCACAAACCCCTGTCCCTGATTCAAATTCTGGATTTCTAACCTCTGGGAATACCCGGAGCATATTAGTGTCATTAATATCAACACAATTATTACCTGAAATAGGAATATTTTCATCTTTATACCGTCTTTTAACTTGATCTTTATAATATTTGATCCCTTTACTACTTATAATATAATCGCCCGTTACCGTGTTTTTACCTATACCTTTGTATTTTGGTAGTAATTTATATGCTTGTGAAATTACGTTTCTAGATTTTACGAAATTATGATCTGTTTTATTTAAATCAATGTTTTCTCGATTTTGATTTAACTTGTCGATGTATTTTTGTTTTTTGTTTTTAACTTCATTTGCAGTTTCTTCATATTCTAAATTATTAATTTTTCCATTAACAAAGTCTATTGGTCTTTTTTTTGTAGTGGAATGTATGGTTCTGTTATAAATTGATACTGCTGGTAATACCAAACTACTAAGATTTTCATTTTGGGTTTCGTTTTTTGCTTTTAAAATTCTAATATGTTCGTTTAAGGTCGCGTGAAATCGTTCTATGTCAGAGTTTCCAGTATGTTTTTGTGCAGTAGTAGTATGAGTTTCAATATTGTTGTCTTTAAAATATTCTCTTAAGCTATAAACTGCAAGACCTGGTTCCCCATCCATTATTATTTTTTTTGGTGTCCCCATTATAGCTATTCTTTCTTTTGTAGCTTTTAATAAATCAACCCATGTTCTACTTTTTAGTCGATGTACAGTGACATGTTTTGTGAATTTGTCGATAGCCGTCAAAAACATATTTTGTCTATTACCTATCCAAACGTCTATGTGAATAATTTCATTTGGTTGAGTTGGGGTTTCTGTTATTTTATATAAGGGTTTGTAAGGGTTCCTTTCATATTTGGATGAATTACAAATAACACAGTTGTTAATTACTTTATTTATAATTTTCTTTAAATTAGGAGTATAATATAATTCTTTCAATTCGAGATAGGTCTCGTTTATTCCCCTATGATTTAATGAATCGTGGGTTTTAACAACTAATTCTGTTACTTTTTCCTCGTCATTAATGTCTATCAGTAATTTACTACTTTTGACTACTTTTAACAATTTGTTTGAACTAAAGTATTTTAAATAAACCTCTTGCACCTGTGCGAATAGATGATCGTCATCGCTATAAATAGCTACTGTTCCTTGAACTGGAAAATAGATTTTGAGAATTTCAAGAATAAAGTTTTCTTGAAAATTTTTTACTTCTACTAGTATTCTTTGTTTTTTATTAGGTTGAGTTTTAACTTTGCATTTATTTTTTTCATCGGTTTTCTTTAGAATGATTTGGGTTTTATAAAGGTTAACTGGACTATAGACTATAGGAATATGATTACTACTGTCCTCGTCAGCACTGTGTATTGTTGCTTTAGTCGAGTAATTTTCTTCGTCATTTGTATCTGAGTTTCCTATTTCATTATTATGAACCTCTATCCTAGACAGTCCATCCGCGACATAATTAGTTCTCCTTGTACATATTCTATGTCATAATATAATTCTTCTAGTTTTATTCTCCACCTTTGTAGCTTACTATTTGGTTCTTTTAGGGATCCTAACCATACTAGAGGCCTATGGTCTGTTTGAATTGTAAATCTTCTACCATAAAGATAGGGTTTGAAATTTTTTACCGCCCACACAATTGCCAATAATTCTTTTTCTATTGTGGAATAATTTATTTCGTGGGTATTGAGTGTTCTGCTTGCGTAGCAGATAGGGTGAGAATTTTGAGACAGTACAGCTCCTAGTGCAAAATTTCAAGCATCTGTAGTAAGGGTAAATTTTTGACTGAAGTCCGGAAATTTAAGTATTGGATCTGAAGTTATTAATTTTTTTAGAGTTTCAAAACTTTCAATATAGTCTGAGTTAGAAACATCAATTTTTTGACCCTTTTTTAAATTATTTGTTAACGGTTTAGCCACTTTGGCATAGTCTTGAATAAATTTTGCTATAATATCCCGTAATTCCCAAGAATGATTTTATTTGCTTAGTTGTCGTAGGTATTTGATATTTTAATATGGCTTCTATTTTATTTGGGTTAGGCTTGATACTTTCAGTGGTAACGATGTGTCCAAGAAATTCGGTTTCTTTTTTGGGGAACTCGCTTTTGTCGAGTTGGACTTTTAAATTGAAATATTTTAATTTTTCGAATATGTTTTTAATAGAATTTATATGTTCGTCAAGGCTGGTAGAAAATATGATTATGTCGTCTAAATATACAAGACAAGTTTTTCCTAGAAATTCTGACCGTACCGCATTCATCAATCTTTGAAAAGTTGCTGGAGCGTTTTTAAGTCCGAAGGGCATTCGGGTGAATTCATAATGTCTAATTCATCAATTTCAACTTGATGGAAACCTTTAGCAAGGTCAAGAGTTGTGAAATATTGTGCCCTTCCTAATTTGTCAAAAATATCTTCCATATTTGGAATTGGGAATTTATCATCGATTGTTACCTCATTCAAGGCTCTATAATCTATTACAGTCTCCACTTTGGTTTATTAGAAGCGTCCAATTTCTTTGGAACTATCCATATTGGAGCAGAATAAGGTGAATTACTTGGGCGTATGATCCCTTGCTCAAGCATATCATGGATTTGATTTATTACTTCCTCTTTATGGATTTCAGGGTATCTGTAACTTTTCCTATAGATTGGTATTTCATTCTTTGTATGTATAGAATGTTTAATAGCATGCGTGAAGGATAAATCATTTCCTTCTTGGAAAAATATTGAATGAAATTTCTTTACTACGTTTTTTATAGCATTTTTTTCCTCAGAATTTAAATGATCAATTCTAAGTTGCTCGTAAATTGTTTTTTCTTTACATAAATTTATGTTAGGTATCATATTTTCTTCTAAGTTATTTACTAGAGTTTCGTAATTTTCACTTGCCCTATCAAAATAAAGTTGGATTTCAGTTTTTTCAGTTCTTAGTACTTGGTCTTTGTAATTTATTTCTGTTTTTAAAGGTAGTAAAATATTGTTTCCGATAAGCCCATCGAATTCGGAATGGAATTGGTATTCCAAAAATTCTATTTCTTTGTTTTCTTAATTAAATTCTTTAAATAAAGGGATTTTGACTTTATGTAATATGTCGACTGTTTGATTGATTGATTTTAATTTTATTGGTTTTTTTGTTAAAATTCGCCACTTAGGGTTGCAAACTAATGGATTTATAATGCTTGAGGTAGCTCCTGTATCGACGAGAAATCTTAGTTTGCGTACTGGTGTTTTAATAATTATATAGGGTAAGTTTGCTCCAAGGCCTTTAAATGAAAATTTTGTTCTATATCACAATTTTCATTTTCCTCGAAATTATACCCATTTTCAGGATTTGGTTCTTCTTCATAACTATATTCGGTTTGATAATTTTCGGTTTCGAGTTCAGGAGTCTCGTTTTTATTAGTTTCTTCAAAATTGTAAACTCGTCTGTTCACTGTTGATTTGTCTACGTCCATTGGTTCTGGTCTGTTTTTATTTATTAAATTTTATTTATTATTATTAAATTGTGGGTTGTTATAAGGTTTACCTTAAGTGGTCTGTAATTATTATTATTTGGTGGATTGTAATATGGTCTATTTTGACCGTACGCAATGTTTTGGTTTGTGTTACCGTAATTGTTACTGGTATTAGCAAATCTATTTTGGTTGCCATTAAAATTTGGGGGTTTATAATTATTATACTGTCCAGGTTAGCGTTCGTATTGGTTAGTATTAAATTTTTTTGGTTGGAAATTATTATTATAATTAGTGTTTGTGTTGGTCATGTATTATTATTATAATTATTAATTATTATTATAATTAGTGTTTGGCTTTGTCATGTATTCTGAAGTGTATCCTGTTTCGTGTAGGATTTGAATCGCAGTTTCTAAGGTATCCGGGGCTCTAACACATAAGATGCCTTCCATTGGCTCCGGTATTTTGTGAATAAAGACTCTGAGAGCCATTCTACAATTACCCTCAAGTTCCTGTTGTGTGCCATTTTCGGTCTGTGTTTTGTTATTTAATCTTCGAAGCATGGAATTTATTTCGTTGTAAAAATTAATACAATTGGTTTTGTAACTTAACCCTCCGAGTTCGTCGTACAATTGTTCGCGACTGAGTCTGTCACCGAAAGTATTTAACAACATTGTTCGTAAACCAATCCAGGTGGTTATTCTACTATTTATTTGGGCGGCTTCGCGAGCCTTTCCCTCTAATTTGCTTTTAATTATATCAAAAAAAATATTTTGGGATAATTCGTCATATTCGTTTAATAAAGGAAAAATTCTATTAATTAAATCTATAAATGTAGATAGATCATCCCTATCTCCGTTGAATGACTTAATGCCATTCAAATATTTTACAGGATCAATATTTAATCTACGTACCACATTATTTCCTGGTTCAATAATTTGTTGATGTTGTTCTTGCTGCTGGACATTATTTCCTAAAACTCCTGGTTGTACGATTTGTTGTTCTTGTTGATGCATGATAAAATTTTTAATTTATAGTATTAATTATTTTATTGTTATTTATCTATTATTATTATTATATTTTATTTTGTTTTTCCCGGTTCGTTGGGTTAAATGATTAAAATTAACCACGTTTTTATTTATTTCTTACGTGTACCCAAAAAGGATATTGTATTATTTATTTTATTTTATTTTATTATTAGGATATCCTTTTTTGAATATCCTACCGACTGCGCCAGTTTTATTTTCGAATTTACCTTTATGATTTCTGTAAATTATCTTTATTAAAATAAAACACTTTTACTTTATTATTATATTTATTTTATTTATAGATTTTAATTCTTACTTTTTCTAATTATTAATTTCTTATTATTAGTTTTATAAATTCTTATAATTCTTTATTTATTAATTATTTTAATTGCGATCTTATTTATTAATTTTAATTTTATTTATCTCTCCAATAGGTTTTACTTCTTTTCAAACCTTATTGAGAGTCTAATAAATAAATTTTATTTTTAATACTATTCGAATTTATTAATTAGTTCCAATTTTATTTATTATTGATCTCTCCAATAAGTTTTACTTCTTTTCAAATCTTATTGAGAGTCTAATAAATAAAAATTAAATTTTAACACTATTCGATTTTATTTATTAATTTTAATTTTATTCACTATTAATCTCTCCAATAAGTTTTACTTCTTTTCAAATCTTATTGAGAGTCTAATGAATAAAAATTAATTTTAACACTTTACTTGTCTGAGATGGAATTAAGACTGATCTTTTTATTTTGTATTAATTCAAAAAAAGGAAATTCATTTCTTCGGATGCACAAGAAGAAATTAATTTTTTCTTGCTTCTTTTTCTTTTCGATCCTTTAATAGTTAATACCCTTTTTATCCTGCGTTTATTTTCATAGGTGTTAATACCCTTTTTTCTTGAGTTTGTTTTTACAAGTGGTGATCATCAAATCGTTAGTTTAATTTTTATGATTATGTAATTGAAATTATGTTTATGAAATTTATATTTCTTTGTTAAGGGAATAACCATATTTTTACATGTGTTGATCATCCTTGTTAGTTTAATCTTTATGATTATGAAATTGAAATTATGTTTATGAAATTTATATTTCTTTGTTAAGGAAATAACCAAAATACTTTATGATTAAATATTAAAGGGTAAGTTGAAAGGTGCAATTGCAGAATTTGAGTTTGATGGTTGAGCTAACGTAACCTATAATTTTTCGAAACTTTAATTCGATTGCATAGTCTTTGATGAATTTAGATCCAAAAACATTGCTGGCTTCAAATTCTTGGGTAAGTGGTGCATCTGCAAGATTTTTGATGTCAATTTCTTTGAATTCAATATCATTTTTGGTATGTTTTGATCCAATATTTAAGTTTTTTAAAACATCATAGGTATGTGTTTCACTTGAAACTAGAACAAAATTAATTGTAACTATTATTGCAATTTTTAACAACATTTAGAATAATTGAAAGCGGAATTATTACTAATTCTGGTTTTTAAAAATTTAATTAGTAATTATTTGAAAATATTGTTATCATTTATAGATATATTTAGATTGTTATCAAATTAAAGCTTGCAGCAGATCGAGATATTCTAGAGTTTATTTGAAAATAAAGAAAAAATTATTTGATAAAAAAATTTTTTTGATTTTATTTATGCCCTTGATTAACACTACAATCTTTAAGGAGCTAAACAATTCTGTTTCAGGTGATTTTACTTAATGTAACAGGCTGAGATTTCTCAGAAATACCAATAAGAAACTAAATAGGTAAACGGAATTGGATGGCTCAGCGGAATAACTCAGTCCAACGTGTCAGCTAGCCTGGGTACAAAGCTAGATTAGAAACAAAGCAGAACAAGACACAACAATTTAATAGAAAGAACATACATCTACAATGCTACTGCTTAGTTACAGTTGTCAAAGATATATAAGACGCAAGAATAATAATTTGCATAGCTATGTTCATATATCGAATACAAATGTTTAATACAATAATGACTATCTGGCGAGGTTTCTTTAAGTTCGTTATAGTGCTGCGTAAAAATATTTCGTTGACAAAAATTAATCCACAACTATACGATTGTGCATGATAATTAAATTAAAAGATCATCGAGAAGTTCGGAACAGAATTTTATTTATATAGTATATTTTAGTTTAATTCAATTTAAATTAAAAATTTTTGTAAACAATTTGAATTTATATAGGATATAGATTAAAAAACATTTCCATTTATACAGAGAAGTCTTATCATTGCTTTTTAGATGTTCAATATGAACATGAGAATGTCAATGTCAGAAGAAATATTTTTTCAATTGGGAGCAAATTATTTTCATTTATTTATTTTTTAATCAAGAAATTCAACAATAACAAAATTATTATTCTAATGTAATTAAACAAAAAAAAAACGTATTTAAAGCTGAATTTTTGTTTTCAGCTTCATTGCTCGCATATATTTGATTCCTTGGCTGCATCTCCTGTGTGAATTTTATAAACAGCAAAATCAATCTGAAAAGATAATAAATTAATTTTCACGAAAACAAACTGAATATCTTAACTGAATATCTGTGCCAGAAACTTACTCGAGGAAATTGAAATAGACTCGTTTTGTTCAACATTTTCACTTATTCTTAGCTAAAAGTGGCAAAAAAAATTCAAAAATTCCAAGCGAGGAATTTTATTATTAAAAAAAATAAGTGTTTATTGTTCCATACAATTGGTGCTGCAAAATTTAAATTTTTTAAATTTAGAAGGTAAAATTAATTTACAATTAAATTTGGTCGTTTTGGTATAAACCATAACTCCTCTAAATCGGAATTAAGATAGTTTTTGAAAGTCATAGATGAAAGTCATAGATTCAGATGTCCACTCAAATCTACTAAATAATATATCACTGGACCTATATTGTTCTAATGCAATACAATCAATTTGAGTTTTTGAAACCCCATCTATAACTGATAAAAAAAGTGTGTGCCAATTTACATCATCTACCTGTAAATTAAAAGTAAAATTTATTAAAATATTAAAAATTTATGAATAACATAACAATTATTATATTAGTTCATTATATTTATATAAAAGCATTGTTCTTAAGCTTTCAAACTTAAATTTTATATCACGAAAAATGGGTTTCTTTCCTATTTTCAACAAAGAAATAAGTATTACTCGAAATAATAAATTTATGTTTTTTAATTTATTACCGACGGAGTATAAAAGTCAGCAAATGCAGGTTTTGAAGTTCCGTTTGTTTCTGAAAACTCAACAATTGATTTTTCACGATTATGTGATATCCAAATTGATATAGTTGTCTCATTATTATGCAAAACTAGGGGTTGAAAATCTCCATCGCCGGAAATCTTACGAAACTTCATTTCGAAAGCATAATTTTTAAGAAGTTTACTTCCTAAAATTTCATTTGTTTTAAGTTCTTGATCAAGAGGTTCTTCCGCAAAGTGTTTAATATCAATCTGTCTAAACTCGATTTCATTTTCGATATGTTTTGATGCTATTTCTAATTTCCTTAAAACATCAAATGTGTGCGATTCACTTGAAACTGAAAAAAAAATATAACGTTACTAAAAGTGCGATTTTAAACCACATTTTGAGAATACTTCAAAAGATTTAATATGACTAAAAATATTTGCTTAAAAAAAGTAAGAAATTATTTTTAATTTTAATCTCTTAAGCCACAAATATATATGAACTTAGGATCAATTTTAAAATTTTTTGTACATACACAACATACGATATTAAATGTTCAATGTATACATAACTTAGACTGTGGGTATATAACTAAAATTATGTTTATATAAAAACAACAAGCGACAAAAAGACAAATCAAAAAATTAAACAATTTGATTACTTCATAGTATTATGAAATTTTCATTTAAATTTAAGAATATTTTAACTAATGCATACTATTAAATGTAGGTAATATTTATTTTTTATATTGATTTAGTAGTAATTTCATAGCATTTCACAGCACACTTAAATTTTTTTTTAACTTTCTGAAAACTATAATAGGAAATTGTATTACTACACGCACTATATTTTTCGATCCAACACCCTTTTAACTTTACTATAAATTTTAGTTTGTGTGGAAGTTTTCCCAATCAAAAGTTATCTGAATCGAACATTCTCATTTTCAGTGGATATTTTAAAAATGTCTACCACAAATTAAACCAATAATTAAGATTTTCATTTTTAACTCTTCAACACTATAATATTTTACAAAATGTATACTAAACTGTATCATTTCAGAACTGCACTATACTAGTCATTACTCTTGTGTTGTTCAAGTAGGGAAATGAAAACCTAAATAAACTCCAGTGGGGTCTTAACATATTTATGAACATATGTATACCAAGACGGCTGAAGAAAACATAAAAAATTTGAATAAAAGAAACACCTTTTTTTATTTAAATTTTATTTAATTATTGCTGTTCAAACAACCTTTTTTAGATTTCTGCATTACGTCTATGAATTATTGCATAAATTGATAGATTTAGCTGCGTCACCAGTATAAATTTTATACGTTGCAAAATCAATCTAAAAAAATTAATTATTTAATAAATGTAATAATAAATTAAAAATATAAAATATTTTCCTTATAACGTCCTTGACTAATTATTTCCATATTACAAAAAACTTAAAAAATTATTTTTTTACTATTCAAATCTTCTTGCTTGTAGTATAAATATTATACAGAATCATGCACTTATCTACAAAAATTTTCAAATTCGATGATAGAAAAATTTTCATATTAAACAGATCATGTTTAGAATATCTTAGGTATGGTATATAAAGGTTAATTCATGAGTACACATACTTAGTCTATAAAAACTTTATTTTTCCTACTTACAATCAAATTTGACTCGTTTTTGATCATGAGAAATTTGTCCAAATGAGATTTTAAATGGTTTCTGAAAGTTACGTCCACATATTCAGAACTCCATTGAAATGGTCGATATAATTTGGCACTAGATCGTAAGTGTCTGTATTCTTCACAATTGAGTTGAAGTTTTACATTATCATCGATAACCGACAATAGAATTGTATGCCATTTACCATCACCAACCTGAAATTTATTTAAACTTTGTTATACAATTTTTTGCTATTAATTAATACATTTTTTTGAGTTAAAAAATTATTCAGTTTTTTTTTAATCTGTTGAAGAGTTACCGATGCTGATCCGCTATTAAAATCATAATATATTTTATCGTCAGTTTTATTTATAATTTGATATTCCAAGACTCTTCCAGATAACGAAATTTTTATAGTTGTCTCATCTCATTATTTTCCAATAAAAATAGATTAAAATCAGGCGCACCAGAAATTTTTCGAAACTTTAATTCGATTGCATAGCCTTTGATCAATGTCGATCCAAAAATTTCGGCGGCTAGAAATTCTTGGGAAAGCGGTTCTTCAGCCACGTCGTTGATTTCAATATTCCTAAATTCAATCTCATTATCTATATGTTTTGATCCAATATTTAAGTTTAGCAAAATGTCAAACGTGTGTGTTTCACTTGAAACTAAAACAAAAAATATTGTAACTAAAATTGCAACTTTAAACCACATCTTCAATACTTTAGAGATAGATTAAGACTATATTTTTTTTGACAACATTCTTCTATTTATTATCACTTTTTTATATGATATTTGTCATAAAAACCAAATTAGACTGTTATCAAATTTAAGTACGCTGCCAGGTTCAGATATTAACCTTTATTCATTAGAAAATAAAATTTAAAAAAAAATTCTAATAAATTGTTTTTTTAAGAAGGATTAATATAATATTTCCCTTATTATTCCGATTAGAATACAAAATATTTTTTGATTATTTTTGGCCAGTATGCTTGATGGTATTCTTAATCAAAAAAAAAAAATTAAAAAAAAAATTAACTTAAAAAATTAAGTTTTAATGACTTTACTTTATTCTAATTTTTACATAAGAATTATATTTTTTTATAATTATTAATATAAAATTATTAATAAAATATCAGTTTTTCTAAGATTCGCAAATATTTATTTCCTTGGCTGCATCTCCTGTATGAATTTTAAAAACAGCAAAATCAATCTGTAATAATATAAAATAAATTTTTATGAAGTTTCTATAAGATCGTAAAAAAAGGTGAATACTATAAAAATTATATATAATCAAAGTTGCTACCTCGAAACTAGTAGGCAATTAAATTTAATAAATTTTAAATTAAAATAAAAATTGTATGAAAAAGGATTAAAACAAAAAAATATTTATTGTTTTATTTTATTCTCCGTTTTTATACATATATAATATGTTTACATTCTTTCAAAAATTATCAAAGGAGTCAGTTAACTCCATATTTAACTATAAACGTCCTAAAGTGAGTCCTCGACATAGACTGTTCGAAGAAATGCTCTACGTCACGTTTTAAATGAACCGATTTTAAAATGTCAAAAAGATTTTAAAATCTAAAAGACGTCACAAAAAAGTGAGCCGTGTGATTTTTAAAATTCGGTATTGAAAAGCCAAAACCGACTTTTAAAAATGAGGTTATCGTCAAACATTTTCCTGGAGTATAGAATTGTTTCTTCTGTACCATATAAGTATAGTATAAAATATTTAACGAATCTTCTTATATTGAAATCCTGAATTTCTAGTAACTAAAAAAAAATGAATTCTAGTACTTACTATTAAATTTGATTCTTTTTTTATCATTATAAAGCTGTCCAATTCAGCTTTAAGATAATTTTTGAAAGTGACGCTAACTTTTTCAGAACTCCATTCAAACGGTTTGGATGTTTTTTCACTAGATCCAGTTTTCTTACACTCATTACAATCGACTTGAAGTTCTACATTGTCCTCAATGACGGATAATAAGACAGTGTGCCAATTACCATCCTGAACCTGCAAAAAATTTCTATTTATCTATGTACATATATTATCAGTCTTTTGTTTTTCAATGCAACCGTTTATTCGTTACTTAGAATTTTTATTCGCATCCAGAAAGGATGCAAAAGAATTTCATTTTTGCATTTTTTAAAATATTCAACAATAAAGGTCATCAGAACTTAAATACTATAACCCCTTTATTGCATTTCGATTAATTTCTCGCCCTCTCTGAAAATCGATTCAAAACTAATCAACTATAATTTCGCGATTCTACCCATATAAACAAAATTTTGTTTTTATGTATTATTATTTACCGATGTTTTTTTACTCTCAAAGTCATAAAATGTTTTATATGTTTCAGAATTATTTGCTATTATAAATTCTAATACGTTGTCCTCAGTTATATACATTTTTAAAGTGATCTCATGATTATGCAATAAAAAAAGATTGAAATCCGGAGAACCCGAGACTTTTCGAAACTTTAATTCGATTGCATAATCTTTGATGAATTTAGATCCAAAAACATCGCTGGCTTCAAATTCTTGGGTAAGTGGTGCTTCTGAAACATTTTCGATATCAATTTCTTTGAATTCAATATCATTTTTGGTATATTTCGATCCAATGTTTAAATTTTTTAAAACATCATAGGTATGTGTTTCACTTGAAACTAGAACAAAATAAATTGTAACTATTATTGCAATTTTTAACAACATTTTGAATAATTGAAAGCTGAATTATTACTAATTCTGGTTCTTAAAAATTTAATTAGGTAGTAATTATTTGAAAATATGTTATCATTTACAGACATATTTAGATTGTTATCAAATTAAAGCTTGCTGCAGATCAAGAAATTCTAGGGTTTATTTGAAAATAAAAAAAATTTTTTTTTGAAAAACATTTTTCTAAAAAAAAATTTTTTGATTTTATTTATGCACTTGATTAACATTATAATCTTTACAATATAGAAACTAAATATGTAAATGGAATTGGATGGCTCGACGGGTACAACTTAGCCCACCGTGTCAGATAGCCTGAGTACAAAGCTAGATTAGAAACAAAGCAGAACAAGACACAACAATTTAATAGAACATATATCTACAATGCTATCCTAAAGAGTGCTTAGTTACAGTTGTCAAAGATATATAAGACGCAAGAATAATAATTTGCATAGATATGTTCATATATCGTTTAAAAATGTTTAACACAATAATGACAATCTGGCGTTTGAATTTATTATTAACTGTAGATTTCTTTAAGTTCGTATAGTGTTGCGTAAAAATATATCGTAGACAAATATTAATCCACAACTATACGATTATGCATGATAATTAAATTAAAAGATCATCGAGAAGTTCGGAACAGGATTCAATTAAAATTAGAAATTTTTGTAAACAATTTGAATTTATAGATTAAATATTGAAAACATTTCAAATTATTTAACAGAGAAGTCTTATCATTGCTTTTTAGATGCTCAATATGAACATGAGAATGTCAATGTCAGAAGAAATATTTTTTCAATTGATAGCAAATTATTTTAATTAATTTATTTTTTAATCAAGAAATTCAACAATAAAAAAATTATTATACTACTAATGTATGTAATTACACAAAAAAAAAACGTTATTAATTTAAAGCTGAATTTTTGTTTTAAGCTTCATTGCTCGCATACATCTGATTCCTTGGCTGCATCTCCTGTGTGAATTTTATAAACAGCAAAATCAATCTGAAAAGATAATAAATTAATTTTCACGAAAACAATCTGATTAACTTAAAAGTTTCTTTAAATCTCCATTTTAATTTGATATTTCATATGTTAAAGAATTCAATGGCATTGTAATCTTATAATAATATAAGCTACATTAGGTCGTGAAAAAATTAAATACTGAATTGTAAATAAATTTCGAGAATTCGTATTTTTTTTTTGTGGCAGAAACTTAGGAACTCGAGGAAATTGAAATAGACTCGCTCTGTTTCAATATTTTTTGTTCAACATTTTCACTTATTCTTCGCTATAAGTGGCAAAAAAAATTCAAAATTTCCAACGAGAAATTTTATTATGTATTAAAAAAAATAAGTGTTTATTGTTCCATACAATTGGTGCTGCAAAATTTAATTTTTTTATATTTAGAAAGTAAAATTAATTCACAATTAAATTTTGTCGTTTTGGTATAAACCATAACTCCTCTAAATCCGATTGAAGATAGTTTTTGAAAGTCATAGATAGATTATCAGATGTCCACTCAAATGTACTAAATAATATATCACTGGACCTATATTGTTCTAATGCAATACAATCAATTTGAGTTTTTGAAACCCCATCTATAACTGATAAAAAAAGTGTGTGCCAATTTCCATCATCTACCTGTAAATTAAAAGTAAAATTTATTAAAATATTAAAAATTTATGAATAAAATAAACAATTATTATATTAGTTCATTATATTTATATAAGATCATTGTTCTTGAGCTTTCAAACTTAAATTTTATATCACGAAAAATGGGTTTCTTTCCTATTTTCAACAAAAAATAAGTATTACTCGAAATTATTAATTTTTGTTTTTTTAATTTAATTACCGACGGAGTATAAAAGTCAGCATATGCAGGTTTTGAAGTTCCGTTTCTTTCTACAAACTCAAGAATTGGTTTTTCACGATTATGTGAGATCCAAATTGATATAGTTGTCTCATTATTATGCAAAACTAGGGGTTGAAAATCTCCATCGCCGGAAATCTTACGAAACTTTATATCGAAAGCATAATCTTTTAGGATTTTGGTTCCTAGAATTTCTTCTGTTTTAAGTTCTTGAACAAGAGGTTCTTCCGCAATGTGTTTAATATCAATCTGTCTAAACTCGATTTCATTTTCGATATGTTTTGATGCTATTTCTAATTTCCTTAAAACATCAAATGTGTGCGATTCACTTGAAACTGAAAAAAAATATAACGTTACTAAAATAGCGATTTTTAACCACATTTTGAGAATACTTCAAAAGCTTTAATATAACTAAAAATATTTGCAAGAAATTATTTTTAATTGTAATCTCTTAAGCCACAAATATATATGAACTTAGGATCAATTTTAAAATTTTAGTACATACAATGACACAACATACGATATTAAATGTTCAATGTATAAATAACTTAGACTGTGGGTATATAACTAAAATTATGTTTATATAAAAACAACAAGCGACAAAAAGACAAATCAAAAAATTAAACAATTTGATTACTTCTTTTATTTAAATTTAAGAATATTTTAACAAATACATACTATCAAATCTAGGTAATTATTATTTTTTATATTGATTTAGTAGTAATTTCATAGCATTTTTCTTCCATACCTTTTGGCATGTTCTAAAGTGCGTTATAAAAGCACACTAAAATTTGTTTTTAACTTTCGGAAAACTATAATAGGAAATTGTATTAGTATACTACTATATTTTTCGATCGTTGGATCGAAAAATATAGTAGTATACTAATACAATTTCCTATCATAGTTTTCGGAAAGTTAAAAAAAAATTTAACTTAACTATAAATTTTAGTTTGTGTGGAAGTTTTTTGAATGTAACTTCCCAATCAAAAGTTATTGGAATCGAACATTCTCATTTTCAGTAGCAATTTTAAAAATGTCTACCACAAATTAAACCAATTATTAAGATTTTCATTTTAAACACTATAATATTCTATACAAAATATATGTATACTAAACTGTACCATTTCAGAACTGCACTATACTAGTCATTACTCTTGTGATGTTCAAGTATGGAAATGAAACACTCACATAAATTCCAGTGAAGTCTTAAAATATATAGGGGAAAGTGGCCTAAAACGGCATAGGCGGGTAAAACGGATTTTCGCTGGTGTGACGTTCCTAAGCAATTAATCATCTCTTTGGACATCATATCAAATACCCTCAGTCTATTCTTCATTTTTGACCTGTAAAGCTCGGTGCAAGCACGGAAGAAAAAAAATAGAAAAATAGAAAAAAAAAAGTAAGTTTTTGTTTTTTTTTTTGTGTTTTTGTTTTTTCTGATAGAACTACAGTAGTATTCGTTTTATTTTTGCTTGAGTATATTATAGTCTGGGTATGTATTAGCTTTCATACGAACACGTTCGTACGTGTTTATTAAACCTAAAAAAAAATACGATGAAACAAACAAAACAAGTGAAAAAAGGCAAAACGGACTACGTAGTAGTTTGGCAAAAGGGAATACTACTATACCCATATGATTTAACACTTTGAGCCCCACGTCGTACGAAATAGTACGACAGATCACGTGATGTACTGTTTCAGCTATAGCTGAATCACGTGAACTTTTTCCGGGGCTTGAAGGCTTAAAAAGCATACTTTGGTTGTATTTTGTTTTTGTATATATATATTTTTGTTCAAGCTTTAGAAAAGCATCATTTATTTTGTTCTTTTATATATTTTTATATATTTTATAAAATAAAAATAAAAAATTAAAAAAAAATGTTTTCGATATTTTGTCCTTCATTTCTAGCAAAAAATGTCGTAGTCCTTTTTGCCCAATCGTGTTGTCCGTTTTACCCGACCATTTTTTTTTTTTTTTCAAAAAGTGAACTTTACGTAGAAAAATCCTTCCAGAGTAACGGCTGGATTTGATCCATTTTCTAGTTCTACAGATTGTAGACAAAAGATTTCTTTATCGAAAAATGTTCTTATGTCTTTGATTTGGCTTTATTTGAAAATTTTTCCAGATGAAAAACTTTGGGTATGCCGTTTTAGGCTACTTTCCCCTATGCACATATCTATATAATATACCAAGACGACTGAAGAAAACATAAAAAACTTTAATAAAAGAAACACCTTTTTTTATTTAAATTTTATTTAATAAACTAAATTGCTATTCAAACAAACATTTTTCGATTTCTGAATTACGTCTATGAACTATTACATAAATTGATAGATTTAGCTGCGTCACCAGTATAAATTTTATACGTTGCAAAATCAATCTAAAAAAAATAAATTATTTAAGAAAAAATAATAAATCAAAAATATAAATAATTTCCTTATAATGTCCTAGACTCATTATTTCTATATTATTATTAAAATCTTTTTACTTGTAGTATAAATATTATACAGAATCTTGTACTTATCAAAAAAAAAATTCTTAATTCGATGATAGAAAAATTTTCAATATTAAACATACCATGTTTAGAGAATCTAAGGCAGCGGTCGGCAAACTTTTTCGGTCGTGGGTAAAATTCGCCTAAAATGAGATTTTTTTTTAATTTATAGTGGGTCAGCGGTAATTTTATATGAAAGTAATTTAAAAAAAAAAAGTTTAATCGAAAGTAAATTAATTTATATCCAGCAAACTATGGCTGGAAAAACTTTCAATTTTATATGCAATAGTTGAAAACAAAAATTTTTTATACGCAATTGTTGTAAAAAAAATACATTTATTGATTTGAGAATTACTTTACAATTTCGAAGCGGGCAACATGAAATGATGCTTTGGGTCACCCCGTGACCCACGGGTCATAGTTTGCCGACCGCTGATCTAAGGCATGGTATATAAAGGTTAATTCATGAGTACACATACTCAGTCTATAAAAACTTTTTTTTTTCCTACTTACAATCAAATTTGACTCTTTTTTGATCATGAACAATTTTTCCAAATCAGATTTTAAATAGTTTTTGAAAGTGACGTCCACATATTCAGAACTCCATTCAAATGGTCGATATAATTTGTCACTAGACCGGGTGTTTTCGCATTCTTCACAATTAAGTTGAAGTTTTACATTATCATCGATAACCGACAATAGAATTTTATGCCATTTACCATCATCAACCTAAAATTTATTTAAACTTCATTATAAAATTTTTTGCTATTTATTGATACATTTTTTTAAGTTAAAAAATTATTCAGTTTTTTTTTAATCTGTTGAAGAGTTATATACTGCCGTCCAAATTTAAAACATAGTAACTTTTTTTTTACAAGTTGAGAATAGGGTTGCCAGTTTTTAAAAACCCGAAAACTGGACAAATTGAAATTTTATTGGTTCAAATCTGGACAAATCTTGGCAAAACCTTAAGAAATCTGGATAAAAATCTGGACAAAAATGATATGATTTTTTTTCAAAATTTACCATGAAATAAATTAATTTAGTTTTTTTTATCGATAAATATAATTTTATTGCTTATTAATTCATAATGAATTCTTATTATAAATTTTGAAAATTATTATATAATGATACAATCTAAATTATATAAAACTAGTGCATCTTTTGTAAAGAAAAAGGCTGTGGAACTCAACATTATTTAACTTTGAATGAACAAAAAGTATAGAATATCAGCACTTGCCACTATAAAGTTTTGATTTTTGTATTTTTCAGACATTTTTCTACACTCAAAAAAAAAAACATCCGTAAAAACCCGTCCGTTGAAATTCAACAATTTCTAATTGTTATTTCCAACAACATTTTCCACTGGTTCACTTTCACATGATTTTTCCGTTAGCTTTAACGGAAGAATACATAGCTTTTACGGTTGTTTTTTTTTTTGAGTGTACATAAATCGGGATTGTTTTATTTAATTTTTTTTTTAATTCGTAGAATAAAGCAAAAAACCCATTTTCTCCTATTCTCAGTCTCAGCCACCCAAACTCTATTCTCAGCCACTTTGGAGTTTTTAAAGAATTAACCAATAAAACTCGGTTTTAAGTAATAATTTCGTAATTTAATTAGGAACTATAAGTTCATAAAACCTAAATTAGGAAACTTAAAAAAAACTAAAAAATAATTTTTATGCATTATAATAAGAAAAGTATAAAAAAAAATATTTTAAATATAAAACGGTAGTGGAACTGAGTTTAGATAATATTTACAATAAATTTAGTTTTTGAATACTATTTTTTGTTTCAAATTTTATTTTATCTGCTAACAATATTGAAAAACTGGACAATCCAGATGTCCAGATTTGTGTCACTGAAATTTCTGGATTGTCCAGATGTCCAGATTTGAAAAATTTAAAATCTGGACACGTGCCGAGAAATCTAGACAATCCACATGAAAACTGGACTTCTGGCAACCCTAGTTGAGAAAAATGAGTTTGAAGTTCTTTTTTGTTTTTCTTATTTTCATTAGCCTTAAAAGTGAAAGGGGAACTTTTTTCGATAGAACATTAAGTGATCAATGTGAAAATTCATACTAAAGGAATTTGGTCACTTATTTCTGAAGAAAATTTAAAAAAAGATAAAAATAAATAAAAGGAGGGGGATAGTAGTTACTATGTTTTATGTAAGTATCTTGAATAAAAAACTAAAGTTGCTAAAAAATCAGTCTCAATTGTGAAGGAACAGGAAAAAATATGAAAAAAAGGGTGAGAGTGAAAGAAAAAGAAAAAAAAAACAGGTTACTTCACTGAGCCAAAAAAGGCGTACTAAATTTTAGGACTTTTGGCATTAAATCAAGTTCTAGTATTTTTATACACAACAACAAATACATTTTTTTTATTAAAAAAAACAATATTTAAGTTCTTTCGGTATCATATCAAGTACAAACTGCTCTAAGATCGTAAAATTAATGCCTACAAGCATAATTTTTATGCCCAGAGGCATAATTTTTAGTACCAAGATAATTAAAGTTATTCCAAAAATTCTTGAATTAAAATATTTGAATAATTTTAATACTATGGCCGAATGGAAGAGTGGTTGAATGAAATGCTAAAGACCGAGGTTCGAATCCCGACGAAAGCATAAGAAAAATGTATACGATATTTATATTTTCTATTTTGTGCTCATGAATAATTTTATTACTATGGCCTAATGGTAGAGTGGTCGGTTGAAATACTAAAGACCGAGGTTCAAATCCCGAAGAGGGCATAAGAGAAATAAAATAAGAAATTTGAAATAAAAAAAAATAGAAATAAATAAAAATAAAAAATAAAAAAAATAAAATAAAACAAATTTTTTTTTCTCTTTTAAAAAAATTTTAATCCCAAAAGGCATTGATTTTAGTAAAACCGTCATTGGACGGTTTTTGTTGCGGAAAATACATGATTTTATGCATTTTTACACGATTTTAGCACGTTTTTTATCTCAGTGTTGGTTTAAAAAAAAAAATACATAGCAACTTGAGTTACTATGTTTTAAATTTGGACGTTTGAGCCGCCTAGCCAAGTATCCGGTTGCCAAGTATCCGGTATTAAACCGGACAGTCCGTTAATTCAACTACTTGTCCGGTGGGAAAAAATGGAAATGACCGGACATACATTTGTCCGGTATTCCACCCGATGCTTATTATTTTGCGGAAAATACAATTGATACGATGTTTTTTATAATTCCGCATTCTTCAAATTTCAGGTATTTTTTTTTTGTCGGTCAAATGTTTTGATTTAAGTACAAGCAGAGTTGTGAATATTCAAATACTTTGGTACTGAATACTAGTACTGAATACAAAGTAATTGTATTTGAAAAGTACTGAATTCTTTTTTCGAAAAGTAATTGGATTTGAAAAAGTACTGAATACAAAGTAATTGTATTTGAAAAGTATTGAATACTTTTTTCCAAAAGTAATTGGATTTCATAAAGTACTGAATAAAAAGTAATTGTATTTGAAAAGTACTGAATACTTTTTTCTAAACGTAATTGGATTTGATAAAGTACTGAATAGAAAGTAATTGTATTTGAAAAGTACTGAAATATACCCATATAAACGACTGTTAAAATAAAAGTACGAGAAGAGGTGTTAAGTATTTCAAAATATATTTTTGAAGTTTAACTTCTTTAGCGAGGTATTGTAAAAAATTTTGTAAGGAAATAGGGGAAAAAAGAAGACAGAAATAGTATGTCCTACGTGACGAAAAGTAAAGCCGCAACGCTGCAAAATAGGGGTAATAACCACAGAATCTAGTATCATATGTTAAAAAGTAAAAACAAATATAAAAGCAGGGAAATATGAGACGTTGTAGCCTGTAGCATGCAGCATATAGCATGGATTTACGAAAATAAAATAGCGATACTACATACACATAACAAAATACTAACGATGTGTGGAAAGCAAAAAACAAAAAAAAAACCATATAGAATTAAAAAATTGTACAATAACAGAATTAAAAATCGACTGATTTTGTTGTTAATATTTATTTAGTTTATTTCCTTTTCGAATTAGTGAAATTCTATCATATGAAACAGAAACGCTTTTTGTCTGTTTGTCTGTTCCGAATAGGCTCCTAAACCGCTCAGCCGATCGTTTTCAAGCTTACACCATTTCTTTGTCTATTTTAAAATTTGATTGGCTTCTACCTAGCGACCTCCCCTGAGGGCTCACTTCAAAAGTTCGTCCGATTTTATTCAAATTTGGTATGTAAAAAGAGGAACTGATTAAACACAAATTTCGTAACAAAAAATTTATTTCCGATTTCATTCAAATTTGGTACGTAAAAAGAGGAAATGATTACACACAAATTTTGTAACAAAGAATTTTATTCAAATTTGGTAAATAAAAAGAGGAAACGATTAAACACGCAAATTTCGTAACAAAAAATTGATTGATCCTACCCAGCGACCACCACTGGGGGCGGACTAGGGAATGCATTTTTTTAAAAAAATTAATTCCGGATTTTCTGAATTGTCTTAAAATGAAATCCGGAATTCCGGTTTATTATATAAAATTTAAAATATATTATAAAATTAAATTAAATTATTCTTTAACATAAATATTAGTGTATTTAGTTCAAAACATTAAAATTATAACAAATTAAATTATGAAATATTTTTTATTAAAATAAAATTTTATACTTTTCAATAAACCGAAAGTGAATAAACTGAATGGAAAAATAAAAATTTGAAATACAAAGTATCCAATGTTTTATTATTGAGTTTTAATCGAATTTTTATTGAAAATGTTTCTGCAGCGTTGTTAATAAGTTATATTAGACAGTTTCCAAAAGTGTTCCTCGGGGGCCCCCCTTGATCCTAAAATTTAATTTCACTTCGAATTCCAAATAAATCACTGAACTCGGAACTCCAACTTATTTTGTTAATGTTGATTAATATGAAAAAAAGTTTTATGTATTTGCAGACTTGCGATAACTACTTAGATTTCAATTTTTGTGAATTTTAATGCTTTATGCCTAAATAATAAAAAAAAAAAAACAATTAGTCAAAATTCCCGCCAGTAAAAGTTCTACCAAATTCGAAAAATTCGGAATTTAGCATTTTAAATTCCGAATTTTTTGAACTTCCGGAATTGTGGAATCCGAAAATCCAGTTTTGCATTCCCTGGGGCGGACTTCTAAAGTTCTTCCATTCAAATTTGGTATGTTAAAAATAAAAAGAGGTAACGATTAAACACATAAATTTTGTAACAAAAAATTGATTGATCCTACCCAACGACTTCTTAAGTTCGTCCGATTTTATTCAAATTTGGTAAATAAAATAAGGAAACGATTAAACATATAAATTTTGTAACAAAAAATTGATTGATCCTACCCAGCGACTTCTAAAGTTCGTCCGATTTCATTCAAATTTGGTACGTAAAAAAGAATAAATGATTACACACAAATTGCGTAAGAAAAAATTTAGCCCCCTCTTACACTTACAAAAGTAAATCAGTCAGAATTCGTAGCAAAATAAATATTTGCAAGTAAATAAAGAAGTTAAACTTCTTTCGTGAGCTTATGAGGATGAGGCTCACACTTATTTTTTTTTTCATCTAAAAATAAAAAAATCTTAAGCAAATTCTTATAAACATTTAAATTAACTAATTAAACCATTTAAAAAATGTATACACCAATATGATAACTATAGTAGCCTTTATTTTATATTAATTTTAACTACAGTTATATATTATAATATGATTATTAAAATATAATATTATATTATATACATTTATGCAGCAATAGTAAAAAAAATTCACATTGTAAAGGATTGGGTAATCAAATAGCACATTTATATTTATTAATTTTTTGCCCCTTAATTTGGCACTACGAAACAATTTATACGGACAAAATTTATACGAGAAAAACGACATTATTCATACGATAAATAATGTCGTTTTAAAAGCGATTTTATTTATACGGAAAAAACGACAATGTTCATACGATAAATAGTGTGGTTTTTTTCGTATAAATAATGTCGCTTTTAACACGACATTATTTATCGTATGAACAATGTCGTTTTTTTATCGGATGATAATACGAAACAAAATATGCTTCACTTACATACAATAATAGAATTGGACATACATAATTAACAAATAAATAACAAAATAAATAAAAATAAATAACAAATGGCTAAGCTAGCAAGACTTTCGTTATACATGCATACAAGGAAAAGCTCTTGTTCGTAATGGGGGATCGCTACCGCGTCCCATTCGTAGCCTATTCTACGTAGAAAAGTGTTTCGGGGAACGGGGGACGGCTGCCGCCTCCCCCGAAACCCCTAGGGCACATTTTTTTTCTTGGCGCGCTTCGCTCACTTTTTCTAAATTTTGTAATTCTAATCATTTGAGTGATAATTGTACCTACACTCAAAAAAAAACATCCGTAAAAAGCTAATGTTTTATGTCCGTTGAAATTTCATTCACTAAAAGTTGTTGAATTCAACGGGTTTTACGTTAAAAGATACCATTTTTAACCGTATTACGGATGTTTCATCAAAAAATTCAACTACGGACTACGGTAAGACTTGATGAAGTAAAGTCCTTAAAATTGAGCTGATAGAGTAACAAGGAAATTGTTAAAACTAACAACAATTTATTAATTTCAACGAAAAAAATCGTATATATTTTTTTAATGAAAGTTTAATAACAAGCCCATAAAATATTAACGTTTTATGTTTCCTTATTATCTACGGATACTCTTATACTTTAACGGGAAACTCCTTAACCCCTATAAATAATTTAAATTAATTCGCATGTATAGAAACCGAATTTATATTGTCTATTAATACATTGTTGTATATCACTGACATAGTTCAGTGGAAGAATTCATAACATTGAACAAAGCGGTTAAGCAACGCCTCGTTGTGATAGAACTTAGATGGGTGACCATTCAAATAAAAAAAAAAACAATATAAAAACTATAATATAAAAACAAAAAAAGCTAAAAAAAACTAAAAAAAAAAAAAACTAAAAAAAAAAAACAAAAAAAAAACAAAAAAAAAACAAAAAAAAAACAAAAAAAAAACAAAAAAAAAAAAAAAAAACAAAAAAAACAAAAAAAAAACAAAAAAAAAAACAAAAAAAAAACAAAAAAAAAACAAAGAAAAAACAAAAAAACAAAAAAAAAACAAAAAAATACAAAAAAAACAAAAAAAAAAAACAAAAAAAAAACAAAGTATAAAACCGTAATTTTAACATTTTTTTTGTTGTAACAAGGATTTAGTCCGTAAAATTAATATTCCGGGATAATCTCTTAAAGTTAAGAAAATTTAATAAAATTCTACGGGTACTCCTTTAAAGTAATTTTAACGACATACATCGATAAGATTTATGGAGTTTTCCTTAAAATTTTCCGTACTTTTCAATTTCTTAAAACTTTATGGACTACTCCGTAAAGTTTACGTATGTTTTCGTTAACTTTTTAACATTTGTTTTTTACGGAAAATTCAACAATTTTTAATTGTTATTTCCAACAACATTTTCCACTGGTTCACTTTCACATGATTTTTCCGTTAACTTTAACGGAAGAATACATAGCTTTTACGGTTGTTTTTTTTTGAGTGTAGTATTATTTAACCATATGGAAGATAATTTTTATTTTAGCTATTTTTCTACCGAATTTAGCTGCAGCGATAAGAACAAATAATTATAAATAATACTACTGATATTTCAGTACTTTTCAAATACAATTACTTTTTATTCAGTACTTTATCAAATCCAATTACTTTTGGATAAAACTATTCAGTACTTTTCAAATACAATTACTTTTTATTCAGTACTTTCTCAAATCCAATTACTTTTAGAAAAAAGTATTCAGTACTTTTCAAATACAATTACTTTGTATTCAGTACTTTAACAAATCCATTTACTTTTTTAAAAAAGAATTAAGTACTTTTCAAATACAATTACTTTGTATTTGGTATTGGGAATTATTTTAAATGTTACAACTCTGAGTACAAGTAAACGGTCGAAATGGTATAAGAAATTTGAAAATCTTGAAATTTAAATTTTTTTACTGCAGCAGCCTACAATTTGTTTTATTATTTTAAAATTTTGTCCGGTAATATTTAAGGTTTGATCTGAAAACCCTACTCGTAAGTGACTAATTATTTTAACTTATTAATTTACCAATGTTGATCCGCTATCAAAATCATAATATATTGTATCGTCAGTTTTATTTCTAATTTGATATTCCAAGATAGTTCCAGATATCCACATTTTTATAGTTGTCTCATTATTTTCCAAAAAAAATAGATTAAAATCAGGCCCACCAGAAATTTTTCGAAACTTTAATTCGATTGCATAGTCTTTGATCAATGTCGATCCAAAAATTTCAGCGGCTAGAAATTCTTGGGAAAGTGGTTCTTCAGCCACATGCTCGATATCAATATTCCTAAATTCAGTCTCATTATCAATATGTTTTGTACCAATAGTTAAGTTTAGCAAAATGTCAAACGTGTGTGTTTCACTTGAAACTAAAACAAAAAAAATTGTAACTAAAATTGCAACTTTAAACCACATCTTCCATACTTTAGAGATAGATTATGACTATATTTTTTTTGTCAACATTCTTCTATTAATATTTTTATTTGAAAATTTGATTATTACTTTTATATATGATATTTGTCATACAAACCAAATTAGACTGTTATCAAATTTAAGTACGCTGCCAGGTTCAGATATTAACCTTTATTCATTAGAAATTAAAATTATAAAATAAAAATTTAATAAATTGTTTTTTTAAGAAGGATTAATATAATATTTCCCTTATACCTTGTTCGCATTATAATTTGAATTCCACTTATATTCCGGAAAACAAATTGCCGTTCGCATTACAAAATTTGATGAGAACTGGAATTTGATGGTTTAAAAAAAAAATTGAGAAAGAGAAAAAGTTTTTGTTGTTGAAAATTTTGACTTTTTATCTCGCTTGTTATCAATTTTATTTTGTTTTTTTTTTCATTTTGACTCGAATTTGACAAAAAAATTGTTGCCAACTATAACAAAATTTCAAAAAATGAGTGAAAATAACTAGAAATGTAGAATTCTAACCCTGACAAACTAGAATATGAAAGTGGAATATACATATTCCGGAATATTTTTTTATATGAAAAATCCAGTTCATATTCCTGAAATATTCCGGATAACAGCATATTCCACTAATATTCTGCTAATGCGAACACCATATTATTATTCCGATTAGAATACAAAATATTTTTTGATTTTTTTTTGGCCAGTATGCTTGATGGCATTCTTAATAAAAAAAAAAAAAAAATTTTTGAGTATAATAATAATTTAACTTTATTCTAATTTTTACATAAGAATCATATTCATTTATAATTATTAATATACAATTATCAATAACTTTTCAGTTTTTCTAAGATTCGCATATATTTATTTCCTTGGCAGCATCTCCTGTATGAATTTTAAAAACAGCAAAATCAATCTGTAATAATATAAAATAAATTTTTATGAAATTCCTATAAAATAGTGCAAAAGATTGAATACTATAAAAATTCTAAAATGAGTCCTCGATGTATACTGTTCGAAGAAATGCTCTACCTCACGTTTTAAATGAACCGATTTTAATATGTTAACTTAAAAACAGAATTAAAAAGTTTAAAGACGTCCCAAAAAAATGACCGTGTGATTTTTCAAATTTGGTCCTGAAAATCCAAGACCGACTTCTAAAAATGAGGTTTTCTAACATTTTCGTGCAGTGTAAAATTGTTTCTTTTGTACCATATAAGTTTAGTATATAATATTTAATGAGTCTTCTTACATTGAAATTCTGAATTTCTAGTAAGTAAAAAAAAATTAATTCTAGTATTTACTTACTATTAAATTTGGTTCTTTTTTTATCATTATCAATGTCTCCAAATCAGCTTTAAGATAATTTTTGAATGTGACGCTAACTTTTTCAGAATTCCATTCAAATGGTTTGGACGTTTTTTCACTAGATCTAGTTTTCTTACACTCATTACAATCGACTTGGAGTTTTACATTGTCATCAATGACGGATAATAATACAGTGTGCCAATTACCATTCCCAACCTGTAAAAAAATTCTATTTATCTATATACATTTATTATCTTTTCTCTTTTGTTTTTCAATACAACCGTTTATTCGTTTCTTAGAATTTTTATTCGAATTCAAAAAGGATGCGAAAGAACCGTCTTGGTGTAATAGAATTTTCTTTTTTGTATTTTTCAAAATATTCAACAATAAAGGTACATTAGAAATGAAGTATTAACCCCTTTATTGCATTTCGATTAATTTCTCGCTCTCTCTGAAAATCGATTCAAAATTAACTATAACTATAATTTCACGATTCTAAATTACCCGTATTGAACCAAATAAAATTTTGTTTTTATGTATTACAATTTACCGAGGTTTTTTTACTCTCAAAGTCATAAAATGTTTTATATGTTTCAGAATTATTTGCTATTATAAATTCTAATTCGTTCTCCTCAGTTATATACATTTTTAAAGTGATCTCATGATTATGCAATAAAAAAAGATTGAAATCCGGAGAACCCGAGACTTTTCGAAACTTTAATTCGATTGCATAATCTTTGATGAATTTAGATCCAAAAACATCGCTGGCTTCAAATTCTTGGGTAAGTGGTGCTTCTGCAAGATTTTTGATATCAATTTCTTTGAATTCAATATCATTTTCGGTATGTTGTGATCCAATATTTAAATTTTTTAAAACATCATAGCTATGTGTTTCACTTGAAACTAGAACAAAATAAATTGTAACTATTATTGCAATTTTTAACAACATTTTGAATAATTGAAATCTGAATTATTACTAATTCTGGCTTTTAAAAATTTTATTAGTAATTATTTGAAAAAATTGTTATCATTTACAGACATATTTAGATTGTTATAGAGTACGATTCAATTCACTTGAGCAATGAGCTTTTAAGAAAGGGTAAAATTTGACTAAAATTGTTGCATGAGCTTTTTTCTTAAATAATTTCCCCTAAATTTTGTATGTGGCTCATACAAATTTATGCATCTAAAAATAAAAGGCTTAGGGCACTAAATATTTTCATTTTTTAAGCATATCGTTATCGTTTGAATTTTTTTTAAAAAGTAGCTACAGTTTATTATAGTTTGTAAGTTGTATTTTATTATATTTTGTTGTATAGGAAATCAAAAATTATTATAAATGTGACAAAAAGTAACAAAAAATTTTCACAATTTTAATTTTTTTTTTTTTGTTAATAGATTTAATATTTGACTAAAATTTTGAAATTAAGTAGGACCCGATAACGTTATAGGGTACTAGACATTTTTATATAAGACTAGTAATTTATGTTTAGCTATAAAAGTTTACTTATTAAATATAATAAATTTTAAACGTGTCTGAATCAAAACGGTTTATTGTTTTTTATTCAAATTTAATAATTTACTAAAAAATTTTAAAATAAAGTGATCTAAAGTAATATAAAGTGATCGGTATTTATCGTTGATAAGGGAGTGCAGTGCAATTGTCCGGTGTAAATCTCAACAGGTAAAGTCAATAATTGTTTAATAAAGATTATTAACCTATAAATAAAGTGAGTAATATAAAGTGATAAAAAAAATCCGTCGCTTGCACCCAAAACCAAAAAATAAAATAAGATTGGCTGTGAAACGCCTAAGAAAATTTTTTTTTTTTTAAATATAGTACTTTTTTTTTTTTAATCCAGATGCAACATATCAATATGAAAAGCTCTGTTTTAAATCATTGGAAACTAAAATATTATTCTCCTACGAAAAAAACTTATAGAAATAGATTTTTTTTAATGGAAGGGGAAAGCTTTGCATAACGGATTGTTCAAGTGATTGAATCGTACTCTATCAAATTAAAGCTTGCTGCAGATCGTAATATTCTAGATTTCTAGAGTTTATATGAAAATATGAAAAAAAATTATTTAAAAAACATTTTGCTAAAAAAATTTTTTTTGATTGTATTTATGCACTTGATTAACATTACAATCTTTCAATGAACTAAGAAATTTGGTTTCGGTGATTTTACTTAATAGTCTGATAATTCTCAGAAATGCCAATAAGAAATATAGAAACTAAATGGGTAAACGGAATTGGGTGGCTCAACGGGGACAACTCAGCCCACCGTGTCAGATAGCCTGTGTACAAAGCTAGATTAGAAACAAAGCAGGACAAGGCACAACAATTTAATAGAAAGAACATAAATCTACAATGCTAACCTAAAGACTGCATAGTTACAGCTGTCAAAGGATTTGTAAGACGCAAGAATAATAATTTGCATAGTTATGTTCATATATCGAATATAAATATTTAATACAATAATGACTATCAGTCGAGGTTCCTTTAAGTTCGTTATAGTGTTGCGTAAAAATATATCGTAGACAAAAATTAATCCACAACTAATACGATTGTGCATGATAATTAAATTAAAAGATCATCGAGAAGTTCGGGACAGAATTTTATTTATGTAGTATATATTTTAGTTTAATTCAATTTAAATTAGAATTTTTTGTATACAATTTGAATTTATAGATTAAATATTGAAAACATTTCAAATTATTTAACAGAGAAGTCTTATCATTGTTTTTTAGATGCTCAATATGAACATGAGAATGTCAATGTCAGAAGAAATATTTTTTCAATTGATAGCAAATTATTTTAATTTCTTTATTTTTTAATCAAGAAATTCAACAATAACAAAATTATTATTCTAAACAAAAAAAAGTTATTCATTTAAAGCTGAATTTTTGTTTTAAGCTTCATTGCTCGCATATATTTGATTCCTTGGCTGCATCTCCTGTGTGAATTTTATAAACAGCAAAATCAATCTGAAAAGATAATAAATTAATTTTTACGAAAACAAACTGAATATCTTAAAAGTTTCTTTAAATCTCCATTTGAATTTGATATTTCATATGTTAAAGAATTCAATGGCATTGTGATCTTATAATAATATAAGCTTCATTAGGTCGTGAAAAAATTAAATACTGAATTGTAAATAAATTTCGAGAATTCGTATTTTTTTTTTTGTGGCAGAAACTTAGGAAGTCGAGGAAATTGAAATAGACTCGCTCTGTTTCAATATTTTTTGTTCAACATTTTCACTTATTCTTCGTTAAAAGTGGCAAAAAAAATTCAAAAACTCCAAACGAGGAATTTTATTATTAAAAAAATAAGGTTATATTGTTCCATGCAATTGGTGCTGCAAAATTTAATTTTTTTAAATCTAGAAAGTAAAATTAATTTACAATTAGATTTGGTTTATTTGGTATAATCCATAACTCCTCTAAATCGGAATGAAGATATCTTTTGAAAGTAAGAGACAGATAATCAGATGTCCATTCAAATGTACTAAATAATATACCACTGGACCTATATTGTTCTAATGTAATACAATCAATTTGAGTTTTTGCAACCCCATCTATAACTGATAAAAAAAGTGTGTGCCAATTTCCATCATTTACCTGTAAATTAAAAGTAAAATTTATTAAAATATGTAAAATATTATGAACAATTTATGAATGAAAAAAACAATTTTTATATTCCAGTTTTAAGATTATTGTTCTTGAACTTTCAATCTTAAATTTTACAACACGAAAAATGGGTTCCTTTCCTATTTTCAACAAGGAAATAAGTATTACTCGAAATTTTAAATGTTTCTTTTTGATTTATTACCGAAGAAGTATAAAAGTTAGTAAATCTAGTTCTTGAAGTGGTGTTTTTTTCTGCAAACTCAACAATTGTTTTTTCACGATTATCCAATATCATAATTGATATAGTTGTCTCATTATTGTTCAAAATTAGGGGATGAAAATCTTTATCGCCGGAAATCTTACGAAACTTTATTTCGAAAGCATAATCTTTTAGGATTTTGGTTCCTAGAATTTCTTCTGTTTTAAATTCTTGAACAAGAGGTTGTTCCGCAAAGTGTTTAACATCAATCTGTCTAAACTCGGTTTCATTTTCGATATGTTTTGATGCTATTTCTAATTTCTTTAAAACATCAAATGTATGCGATTCACTTGAAACTGAAAAAAAATATAACGTAACTAAAATTGCGATTTTAAACCACATTTTGAGAATACTTCAAAAGCTTTAATATAACTAAAAATATTTGGTTAAAAAAAGTTAGAAATTATTTTTAATTTTAATCTCTTAAGCCATAAATATATATGAACTTAGGATCAATTTTAAAATATTTTGTACATACAATGACACAACAACATACGATAGTAAATGTAAAACTTAGACTGTGGGTATATAACCAAATTATGTTTATATAAATACAAGAAGCGATAAGAAGACGAATCAAAAAATTAAATAATTGGCCTATTTTATAGTATATATGAAATTTTTATTTAAATTTATAAATATTTTAACAAATACATATACATAATTATTATTTTTTATATTTAGTAGTCATTTCATAGCATCTTTCTTCCATACCTTTTCTCATGTTCGTTTAGTTTGTGTGGAAGTTGTTTGAATGTAACTTCCCAATCAAAAGTTATTGGAATCGAACATTCTCCTTTTCAGTAGCAATTTTAAAAATGTCTACCACAAATTAAACCAATAATTAAGATTTTCATTTTAAACTTTTCAACACTATAATATTCTGTACAAACTGTATACTAAACTGTACCATTTCATAACTGCACTATACTATTCATTACTCTTGTGATGTTCAAGTAGAGAAATGAAAAACTCACATAAACTCCAGTCAAGTCTTAAAATATATATATGCACATATGTATATAATATACCAAGACGGCCGAAGAAAACATAAAAAACTTTAATAAAAGAAACACATTTTTTTCTTTAAATTTTATTTAATAAACTATATTGCTGTTCAAACAAACATTTTTCGATTTCTGAATGTTAATCATGTTTTTTCAATACAATATAGATTTTTCTAAGCATCATTGCACATAGTGATTTCTTTAACTGCATCTCCTGTATGAATTTTAAAGACTTCAAAATCCATCTGCAAATATATTAAATTAATTTTCACGAATAGTGTTTTATTATTATGCATGCATATAATTAAAGGTAGCCCCTGTGTCACTTGTTAAAAATATAAATTTTATAAGTCGAGAAAAAAGATGAATGTTTCTATGATGCTGTTTTTACTACCGATTTTTAGAAAATTCATACAACGCATTTTATAATAAACGTTATATATTTATTTTTAATTTTCTAAAAGTTATAAATTTTTATTGGGTCCAGCACGAGGCACGAATTCAATCCATAACAGAACGCGCCCTACGATAATTAAAATATGATGGTGGATTTTTTTCTGACGATAAAATTATTTACATAAACAAAAATTGGTGGAAAATATCAAAAAATATGTACTTACAATTAAATTTGGTTCTTTAAAAATCATCAAATATTCTTCTAAATCCGATTTAAGATAACTTTTAAAAGTAAGTGACAGATAATCAGATGACCACTCAAATGGAGTAAATAATTTATCACTGGTCCTATATTTTTCTATCTCAACACAATCAATTAAAGTTTTTGCAACCCCATCTACTACTGATAAAATAAGTTTGTGCCACTGCCCTTCATTTACCTGTAAAAAAAAAAGTATTTTGAGTTTCAAAAATTGGCAACAATTTTTTTGTACCATTTTATCATTTAATTTTCAAGAATATTTAACTTGAAAAAATTGCTTTAACTGTATTGTAAACTTTAATTTGCTGCAAAGTATTATTATTTGAAGGTACTTTTCGATTTTAAAATTATTTTATTTAAATTTAATTTTTATTACCGATGGAGTATAGAAGTCAGCAAATGCAGTATCTCTCCCAGTAATGTTTCGTTCATAAAACTCAAAAATTGGTTTTGTCTCTTCATGCGATATCCAAATTGTTATAGTTGTCTCATTATTATGCAAATAGAAAGGATGAAAATCATTGGCGCCAGAAATTTTACGAAACTTTATTTCGAAAGCATAATCTTTTAGGATTTTGGTTTCTAGAATTTCTTCTGTTTTAAATTCTTGAGTAAGAGGTTCATATGCAATATGTTTAATATCAATTCGATGAAATTCAATTCCATCTTCGTTATGTTTTGACGAAATATTTAAATCCTTTAAAACGTCAAATGTATGCGATTCACTTGAAACGGATATAAAATATGCTGTCACCAAAATTGCGATTTTAAACCACATTTCGCAAATGTTCTGATACATCTACTGTAGAAATCCCAAATCAAAAGAAATTGTTATTAATTATTATCTCTTTTAGAAAAAAAAATATAGACCAGTACCTTATAAAAGAAATATGACGCCCGTTTGCAACATTTTATTTTATAAAAATACCCATCCAGGCTCTAAAGTTCAAATTCTGGGTCGCAATTGGGATTAAAATTTTTTATTTAATTTCATCTTCTCATATTCAGATCGATTTTTATGGAAATTCATTTTAAGTCAGCAAATCGATACATTGGGGTCTTATCATTTTTTAGTTTTTTATTATTGACTTCTATCTACCCACATTTTCATAAAAACATGCGTATACAAATTTTAAATAGCCTGTAAATTTTACTCGGTGAATCTCATCCTTTCGGTTTGACAGTTATTTGAGTGTAGATAAGACTAACCGACAGATGAACTGCCATTTAATAAAAACAAACAACTAGTATATATTTCCATTTTTCATGGAAAACAATATAAAAACATTCAAATTCTATCGATATAAAACATTTTTTGCACACAATACATTCTTTGCATTTCAAACTAGTATTATGAAATTTTTATTTAAATTTATGAATATTTTAACAAATACGACCAAATGTAGATAACTATTATTTTTCATAATATGTAGCATTTATTTATGGTATTAGTAATTTCTTCGCATTTTTTTCGCAGCTTCCATACCGTTTTCATGTTATACAGTGGGTTACAACTGGTTAAGCTCACTTAATTCTTTTTTTAACTTTCGGAAAATTATAATTTTCGATCCAACACCCTTTTAACTTCACTATGAATTTTAGGTTGTGTGGAAGTTTTTTGAATGTAACTTCCCAATCAAAAGTTATTGGAATCGTCAATCGAACATAGTGTGTTACTCCCGGGATTTCCCGGGACAAATTTCCCGGGAAATTACTTAGTTTTACATTTCCCGAATCCCGGGAATTTAGAAATTTTTCCCGGATTTTCGTTGTGATCATTTTTAATGACATCTGGCAAAACTTCAAGTTTAATCTACTACTTTCTGATAAAAAACATTGACAATCCCTTTAGTTACATTTTTTATATCCTTAAGTATGTGCCTTTTTTCGATGATGATGAAAATGTAATTGTTATTACCAGCGATATTATATTTTGATTATATTTTGATTATATTTTGATTACAGAGACAGAAGTAGAATTAAAAAGAAAATTAAAAATATCAATTGAAGAATCGAAAAAAAATTGTGTACCTACTTCAACTATTACTACTTTGAACTTCAACCAAATATTGAGGAAAGAAATGTGTGTTTTTTTCTTCGTCAAATTTTTGCTCCAAAAAACGATCAAATCTAACCGACAATTCAATTCAGAAAAATAAAATAAAATATTAAATAAATAAAAAATAAAAATTTATCTGATTTGTGTTCTCATTTTAAACAACCAACACCCACAAATTTTTATTGCAGAAATTAATACTAGTGAAATCCCAGGACCCGGGAATTTCCCGGGAAGCAACTTTTTCCAATCCCGAATCCCGGGAGTCAAAAAATGTCGGGAAAAATAACACACTAATCGAACATTTCTTTTCCGTAGTAATTTTAAAAATGTCTACCACAAATTGAACCAATAATCAAGATTTTCATTTTAAACTCTTCAACACAATAATATTTTACAAAATATATACTAAACTGTACCATTTCAGAACTGCACTATACTATTCTTTACTCTTGTGATGTTCAAGTAGGGAAATGAAAAACCCACATAAACTCCAGTGAAGTCTTAAAGTATATATGCTTATGCACATATGTTTATAATATACCAAGATGGCTGAAAAAAACATAACAAACTTTAATAAAAGAAATACCTTTTTTTATTTAAATTTTATTTAATAAATTATTGCTGTTCAAACAAACTTTTTTCGATTTCTGAATGTAAATCATGTTTTTTCAATACAATATAGATTTTTCTAAGCATCATTGCACATAGTGATTTCGTTAACTGCATCTCCTGTATGAATTTTAAAGACCTCAAAATCCATCTGCAAATATATTAAATTAATTTTCACGAAAACATATGCATTCCTAAATAGCGTTTTATTATTATGCATGCATAATTAAAGGTAGCCCCTGTTGAATTATGGCAACACCGATTTTTATTTAGACTTTATGTTAACACTGAATTAAAACGTTTTTTAGTTGTAATTTTGTTTTAACCAAGAAATCATCAATTAATAATTTTTCTATACTTTAAATAAAATTAATTTAATAAAATATAAAATTGAATAGTTTAATTTAACAGCCCCCATGTAACTTGTTAAAAATATAAGTTTTATAAGTCGAGAAAAAGATGAATTAATATACTATAAGAGAAAACAAGTTTCTATAATGCTGTTTTTATTATCGATTTTAAGAAATTTTCAATAATCCACGTTATATATTTAATTTTTATTTTTAAGTGATTCTGAACTGAAAGTAATAAGATTTTAAATTAATCGAATTCCAGCCCGAGGTGCGAATCCAAGACAGAAAGCGTCCTACGATAATTGCAATACCACTAATCATGACGGTGAACCTGTTTTCTGACAATAAAATTATTTAAAAAAAAATTGGCGGAAAATATCAACAAATAAGTACTTACAACTAAATTTCGTTCTTTGATTATGACCAGCAATTCCTTTAAATCCGAATAAAGATAGTTTTTGAAAGTAAGAGACAGATAATCAGATGTCCACTCAAATGGAGTAAATAATTTATCACTGGTTCTATATTTTTCCATCTCAACACAATCGATTAGAGTTTTTACAACCCCATCTACTACTGATACAATAAGTTTGTGCCACTTTACATCATTTACCTGTAAATTAATATACGGTTGGTGTTAAATTAAAAATGAATCACAAATGTGATTTTATATTATATGTATAATAAAAATTTCCTTTTTTATCCCTATATTCTCTTATATCAGAAATTAAGTATATATACTTAATTTAATATACACTTTTATTATTTTTTTTTTTTTTAAATTAGTGAAGTCGAAAAATCATATTTTAAGATGAATTTCAAATTAGCAAATACTAATCTATTTTATTCTCGTTTATGCCTTGTTTATAGCTAATTTGCCTATCTGAAAAAGTGGTACCGTAAAAACCGATTTTCTATGTTATTATTCTATTTATATTTAAGCAAATTTACTGAAAATGAAGATATTAATTTTATCTATTTTTCGTAAAAAGAATTATTTAAAAATATTTTCAAATAATTAAGAAAATTGAATTTATTTTTTTTTTTGAAATCTGAAAAATTTCATTACTTCACAAAATTATTTTTTTGTTTCTTTTTCATTACGTTTCCTACCTATCATAATATTTTTTTACGATACCTTTCCTGTCAAAAAATTTTTTTTTGTTTTTTTTTTTTTATTTTTTGCAGTTGATTTTTTACTTTCAGATAAAATTAGCTGTGAATAGGTTTCCGGAACATTCCTCCAAAAGTTACTTTACTGTGGTAGCTATAAACAACGCATTAATTTTGTTTCGTTGATTCAGTTCAATATTGATTGAACATGTTCATATGTTATGCAATAATTATCTGCTTCAAATAACTATTAATATTTAATTTAAAGTTAAATTTTTTTTAATTATTTTATTTTTTATTTAATTTTTATTACCGATGGAGTATAGAAGTCTGCTATTGTACGGCGATTATCCCCTGTACTGTTTTCTTTCGAAAATTCAAGAACAGGATGTAATTCTTCATTCTTTACCCACATCATCGTAGATATGGATAAAGTTGTCTCATTATTATGCAAAAAGAAAAGATCAAAGTCTTCATCGCCAGAAATCTTACGAAACTTTATTTCGAATGCATAATTCTTTAAGGTTTTTGTTCCTAGAATTTCATCAGTTTTAAATTGTTGAGTAAGAGGTTCATATGCAATATGTTCAACATCAATTCGATTAAACTCGATTCCATTTTCGTTAAGTTTTGACGAAATATTTAAATTCTTTAAAACGTCAAATGTATGCGATTCACTTGAAACTAAAATAAAAAATACTGCTACTAAAATTGTGATTTTGAACAACATTTTACAAATGCTAAAATAAAACTACTGCATAAAACTAAATAATTTTAATTTATATATAGGAAATTAATATTTATTTTTATCTCTTTAAGAAAAAGAAAAAACGAAAAACAGTATCTTATAAAAGAAGTATGGCACCCGTTCGCAACTTTTTTGTTTATAATACTTTTTTAATGAAAAACGATCTAAAAACATTTTTTAGATCGTTTTGCGTACAATGACAAATAAATTTAGTAAGGGTCCCGTTATTTGAATAAGAATTCATTTAATCTTTTATAAAATTTGAAATTTATTAAAATTTGATAAGTAAATTATTTGTATTCTTGGTTGATTGAAATCAAAGTGAACAAGATTGCGAATGTTTTGAAATTTAAAGAATAGAAATCTAGTGGCGGACGGACGTTTAATGAAAACCTATCGTTTTACTTGATTTAAGTTTTTTACTGTTTACAAGCCCGCCCAGAGCCTATGCATTCGCTTTTACGCTTTCTATTATTCAAATACGCAATAACATAGGAATTACGCTTTCAATATTAGAAACATTTTTTTTTAAGCTTCTATCTATACGCTTTCATTTAATTTTTCTTTTTAATAGAATTCGTAATTTTTATTAATTTTGAAACAAGAGTGAAAATACTAACTTTTTTTGAAAATATTATAGATACTGTAAAATAATAAAAGTAAATTATTAAATATAACATATATATTGAAGAATTAGAGATCTATTTATAATAGGTCTTTTTTTTTTGTTAACTGAATTATTTTCATTTGATTTCACTTAAATCAGGGAATTATAGTATTTATTTGCCAAAAACCTTCCGCTTCAAGAGAAATATTTTCAATTCTTATCACAAAAAATTACAAAAACATTTTTTTCTTAAAGATTAACATGTTTTTGGGGTATGAAGGATTTTGAACTTAAAACTGTAAAATTTTAAGGGTGTTCATAAAAAAAATAAAAAAAAAACAAAAGAGCTGTCATGGGACACCAGATTGGAACGTAGTTTCTTAGCGTACATATAAGTAATTTTCATTTTTTATCAATTCAAAATTTTATTAATTTAAAAAGAAACTTTTTTCTACTTTTCCCAGTTTTCTCTAATTTTGCATTTTTTTCATTTAAAGAAACCTTTTTTAAGGAGCAATTTTAGACTGTTTTTTCGAATTTCGAAGATCTTTTTTGACATCGAAAATTCAAAAAGCTAAAACTAAGAGTCTGTTCACTTATTAGTGATTATTGAAAAAATTGAAATTGGATTTAATATTCCAGATTTTTTAATTTGTGAACGACACGATTTTACTGCTGTTATTAAAAAAATGAAATAATTTTGTCCTAAAGCCGTTCACAAATTCAATTTTACTTCTTAAAATTCTGCAAAAGGAAATTTTAAATTTCACATAACAAACTAAATTTGTAGGTCTACTTTTAAGTGAATTCAAAAACTAAAATTGTATAGAAAAGAAAAAAGCGGCAAAAATGGGTAAGAAAATTCGGTCGGTCACGTATTATTATAAGTTTTTGATTTCAGTCAGCCAAATATTATTTTATAAGTAGTTGATTTTAGCAGATTATACAGAATGCAGAAAATTACGTCCTCAATTTAGAAATTGTGACTATAAGTTTATCAATTTTCATACAACGTTCAATAAAAAACTATTACTATTTGCCGTGAGAGGGACTGTTTAGTTGCCGCGAAAGGGACTGTTTACATTTTATCAAATCATATAAAACGCGACGGCGTCGACTCATTATTTAAACTTTAAAAAAATTAACAGGTATCGTTAATATTGACTGTTTTGAAAACCCATTTATTTAAATTTTTTTCACCCATAAGTATGTGCCTTTTTTCGCCATAGGAGTCGCTATTTGGAGATTTAAATAAGTGAATACTTATAAATTTTAATTTTTTTTTTTTGTTGTTTACAACACAAATAAAAAAACAAATATCATAGCCAAAATGGCAAAGTATCGAAATATCTAACGCCGGCAGATGACTTGACTTGCCTTGGTACCGAATAGCGCCTTTATATTGGGAAAATAATACTGACAAAATTATACAAGATTTTTATTAACATTGAAATTAGTATGAAAATCTAAATTTTATTTGAACTATAAAATATTAATTAGTTAATTATAAAAAATTAATATTTAATAAATATTTTAATTTATAAATATTTTATAAATTGAAATAAAATTTAAGTTTATCAATTTTCATACAAAGTTCAATAAAAAATATAAGAGCCGGCGGGACGTTTGATAGATGTGAAACATCGGAATTATTTTGTACAGATAATATTGATAGATAACTTTGATAGAATTTTGGATTTTAATTTTATAAATTTCATTGGATGTTTACTATTCTTTTTGTTTTATTTCTATTAATTATTAATGCAAACCAAAGAACACAATATTTATTAAAATACCTACAAAATATAATAAAAATATAATAATTTTTTTTAACTTTTTTTTTTGTTTATCATGTACCGACAGACACCGACGCGATCATATTTTTGGTCGCTGCGGCTTAGCAGCGATATTTTCAAAATTTTTTGGAACTGCTGCTAAAAAAAAAAATCATTGCTCGCTCAAAATCTATGATCGCGTCGGAGTGTGTACCGACACTATGTACTGACACTAAAGTGTTCAAATTTTTAATAAATTTTTCCATAAGAGCGTAGAATAAGGAACTACGTTCCAAAAATTGTTTATATTTTTTTGTACTTTTTTTAAAATATGATTGAATAATCTATACTTTGTTTTTGATATTACGTAGTTTTTTTTGACAATAAATAGCTAAGAAATTATAATTAAGAAAAGAGTATTCAAATTTCCGAATAAAAAAAATTAAAAGATAAAGTCAAAAACTGTTTTTATATTAATATTTATTATTTAATATACATATAAAGTTTTTTGTTAGTTTATTTTAATAAAGATACAAAGATTGTGCAACTGGTCCAAAAAAAATTGTACATCTGATATGCATCACATATTCACATCTACCTTATAGGTTTATTATTATATATAAAAATATAAAATTTAGAAAAGCATAATAGTAACGATATTCTTGTCTGCGGAACTGAAGAAGACTCAAATTATTGGCTATTAAGACTCAAATTATCTGACAATTTTGTATTTGCTATATGTGCATATTAAAAAATGAATTATGTAATCATATTATGTTAGTATAATAATAGTACATTGCATTTAAAACACATAATTAAAAAAATATTTAAATAAATTTACTTTGAATTACTATGAAATTAACATTGAAGAATGAAACATTTTAAACTTAAGTCAACTATTAATTTACTGTGTATAGATTAAATTGAAAAAGCAAGAAAACCGTTTATACTCAAAACTAAAAAGTTGTTCCATTATCAGTGTTCTGTTTGTAAACATAAAGTTCTACTTTTCGTTGTAAGTATCGGTGCACTTATCTGTAGTCATGCTGAAATTACTATTCGCTATAATCTTGAAAGCTTTAATATCGATCTGTGAAAGAAAAAATGATTTGTACAATTTATTTAGTTCGTAATCGTATTACTATAAAGGTCATATCATACATTTTCCGAACTTAAAAAACCGACAAAAGAATTTAAACTAATGCTAGTTTCTTCTAATTAAAGATAAAAAAGTCAAAAATAAAGCAAAAAAGTACTGAATATTCATAATTTACGTGTCTTACATTTTCACCTGCAGTGCTCAGATTGCCAAAAATTGTAACATTTTGCCATACATTTGAAAATACAAATTTCATTTCTCCAAGATTCATAGAAATTTGTCGACAATCAACCCATAATTCATCATATCCATTTATCCAAATATCTTCTTCATTATCAAATCCTACGTAAAGGTTCGAATATAAATAAAATATTCGATGCCATTTACCATCAAATATCTAAAATTTGAAACTTTATATATTATTAACTTATTTGTTTTGAGTATTGTAAAGTCCGATGTTTAGATTTGACGACTTATCTGGAAATTAATTATTTTTTAAGATTTTTTTCCCTTCATATTTATCCTTACAATCAAATTTGTCATTTAATAAAAGACTTAGAAATTTTAAAAGAAAAATATACGCGCTATAGACATTCTATGCAAGATTCAAATATAGATTTTAATAAAATTGTTTTCTTTTATTCATAATTACTTTTAATTCTAGTTCGTAAAGAAACAAATAATTTTTTTTATAGCAATAAGTTGAAAAAAAAACAACCTTTCTATTCTTATAAGATCCAAAAGACTAACCCAGGATATAAAATGGAATGTTTTCGAAGATATTTTTGTCACACAATAAACATCCTTGATAAAGTATTATGCTTAACACTGAATGTTCTAAATTCCAAAAATAAAAATTAGATATACTTTTACAACACAGGTCTGTCATGCACACGAGACGAAAAAAGGAACAATGATACCGGCTCTTTTTCTCTTGTATTTAGTTACGATAAAAACTACATGTACACATTTACAACACTTACAGGAGTGTGATGCGCACGAGACGAAAAAAATGAACCGTGATACCAGCTCTTCTTCTCTTTATTTAGATTACGATCATCGATCGAATGAATATAATGTGCACCGTGAGTTTCATCACTTATTCGGATCAAATTAATTTCGGGTGTGTCTTCTGTTTTAATTCTAAAAATTATTTCGATAACATAATTTTTAAGTTCATCTGAAACAAATATATCTGGAAATCTCATCATTTTGTGCATTTCTCTAGAAATAGTTTGTGGCTCAGTTTTTCCAGTAAATTCCTTCAAAATATCAATTGTTGTTACATTTACATATTCGAGTATATCTCGTTCTGGAATATCATGGCAAATGGAAGATGGTTTTACTGAACTATCAAACTCAATTTCAAATTTATTAAGATCAATCTGGAAATTATTGTAAATTTAGATTAACAATATAAATTATATACAACTTTATAATTTTTTTGATATTAATATTAAAAAGTTAATTTACAGAAAACAGTTTGTCTCCACGAACTTTGTTTCCAACAGTTGCATGGAAATTGGAACCAAATTTTATTTCTGATATTTCATTTTCACTCAATTCTAGTTCTAGTTCTATGCAATCAATTTTGGCTGTAACATTTCCTTCTGCAAATGACAAAAAAAGCTTATGCCATCTTCCATTACGAATCTAATAAAATAAGAATTTAGAAAAATTTTAACATCTTTCTAAAATTTATGTTTAGTCTAATTTATTTATACTGTACTCCTACAATTGGACTTTTGAATCGATAAAGTGCTGCATCTTCATTCTCAATATCCCTTTGATCTATTTTTAAATCAATTACATAGTATCTTTGAGTATCGATTGTTGCAATTTTTATATAATTTTCTTCATCACTTTTGAGTTCCAACCACTTGAAACTACCGTGTATGGCATTGAAGCGAAATATAAGTTCAATTTCAAATTTTCGCACTATTTGTAAAGATTCGTCTAGCTTCAATTGCTTAGTAGCGATCTTCTCTAAACGTTCAAATTTAACATTATTTTCTGTTAATTCATTAGATATTTCAAGTTTTTTTAATAAATCTAACGAATAGGAAATGTTAACAAATAACACAAAAAATAAAAAAATTGATTTTTCCATGTCTTCAAAGAACCAGAGATTAAAATTTACTAATTCAAGAATAAATTTAATATAAACATTTTTTAGAAAAACATTATTAAAAGGGAAAAAAAACGTTAAATAATGATTGCAAATTACGAATTGTAGATAGTAACATTGAAACAAAATATTAATAGAATAGATTCCAGCTGAGATCGCGATCTAGGTAAAAAGAAAAGACGTAGATATTTTTCATTTCCTGTCGTACCGAAAAAAAAAATAAACCAAAGATTATATAAAATAAAAATTTATTAAAATTAACATTAAATATATAAGCTTTCTTTCTTTTGAGACTTCCATAATTTATTTTTATTTCAAGTAAAAATATTCATTTGATTCACGAAACACTTTTTTCTTCTAAATCTTCTCACATTCTCTTATTTTGATTTTGATTTTGATTTTCTATAACTTCAACATTTTGTCGAATACTTTAAAAGCCTAATCTCGATACTATGATGCCATAATTGACTATATTAAAGATAAATAACTCGATTATTTAAAATTTATTTTTAATTCAAAGTAATCAAATTCGGAATATAATACACTTTGAAAAAAATTAAAATAAATTAATTTACATTTCAATCTTTAATATACTTATTAACCTCAGCAGTGAAATACCACTCAAGGCCACTAAGGGCATAAATGCAAAATATATAATTAAAAATTATAATGTAACATGGAATGAATTAGTAGTAATTAAAAAATGATATGTTTTACATTTATTCATATATCGAATTTAGTTGTCAACTAGCCTTCAAAAATTCTGCAACTGGTACAGCTAATGTGTTCTTTAATTGGCAATAAAATAAAATAATTATTGATCTTATCCATTAACACATTAAAAAAAAAAGTAAACATTAAAAATGAATACATATGATGTAGATATTTCGAGAACGGTGGCTTAGAATTCTTTATTTTGAATTCAAACCTTAAAATACTTGACTTAAATAAACTTTAATATTTGACCTTTACACTTTTCATATTTTTTATTTGACCATTATATTTTTATGAAATTTTACATAATTTATATTTTTAACGATATAAAATAATTATTATTATGACGGCATTTCACAATTTTTAACAACATCAACAACATCATTAGGAATCAATTTGAAGGATTTGATTTCAAACTGTCAAAAAAGATAAACATAAATTATTTAATGTTATTAAAAAAAAATTAATTATAAAAATTGTATCTTGAAAAATGGAATATTTTAGTAATTATCATTAGTCTTCTACTTCCACACCTATATGGTATGTAATGTACACTTCCTCATACACTTACTCAGACTTCAAAAAATATTTTAGTTTTTTTATAGAACGAAAATTTTCTATCTCTGAATTATGTAAGTAGGTTCTTTTTAAGAATAATTCAAGACCCAACAGATTTTTTACGTGTACTTTTAAAAGTAGAGCCCAATAAATTAGGTTTGGTAAAAAGTAAATTTTGTATCTGATAAAAAAACACGTACGTTGTTCAATTCAGTTGAATCAATCAAGTTTTCTACAATTGTAACATTCTGTTGAACATTTACAAAATTATGATAAATTGAACTTGGTTCATCAGAAAGAAATTTGCAATCAACCCAAATTTCATTCAATTGAAATAAACCTGTGCTATAAAAAAATGATAATCTGTGCCAATTTCCATCAAATATCTGGAATTACAAAACGAACGTTTAATAATATTAAAAAAAGTAGAAGTTTAATTAAATAAAAATTGTTACATCAAAAATTTTAGTAAAGAGTTGCTTTATGAAATACAGTATTATGTTAAACCTTTAATTAAGAATACTTTAATTTCAAATATTATTTTGTGTTACTAACATCTTTAAATTCAAAAATTAATAAAAATCTAATATTTGATAATGTAGTATTCTTAATAAATGATAAAACTTAAGAAAACAATATAAAACTGTGCACTAAGAAGAACATAATATTCATGTTAGTTTAATAAATTTAAACTATGTACTATGTGTTAGAAGAATGTTAGTTTTATGGTAGTTTTACTTTAGTTTTGTGAGGAACTGATTTCTCAATTATATCATCAAGCCGACTCTGTCTCTTATCCATAATGCTATCTTCAGTTATATATTGAATATTAATGTTATCATGTATTCTATCTCTCATTTGCAGTAATGCGATTTTATGTTTTTCCTCACTTTTCATTCGAAAAATAATGTCAATTGTGTAATTTGAAAAGTCTTCGAACGAAAGGTATACATCTGGTAGACGTATATTTTTTTGTACAGATTTTCTTATCACTTGTGATTCTGATTTTCCTGTTAATTCTTTTAATAAGTCGATTATTGTGCCATTGACATAATCCGAAATTGTTATGTCTGGTATATCGTCACAGGTCAAAGTCGGCTTAATTAATTCCCCAAAATTTATAACAAGACTTTTAATATCAACCTGTAAGGAAAAAAAAAATTAATTAAAATATATAATATATAATATATATAATATACATAAACTATATAATAAAATGAAAATTTCTTTTTAAAAACTTCAGTTATAGGCATGCATTAATAAAAATAACACTTTACCGATATATCATGCAATTCCTTAGCCTCATGACTTGAAAAAACATTTCCCGAGTTAACAGTCATCTCATCACTATCGAAATTAAGTTTCAATTCTGAGATCTCATTATTGGTAGAAAATTGTTTCAGATTTTCGCAATCTAGTTTTGCCGATAATTGCCCATTAGTAAAACTTAAATAAATCTTATGCCATCGTCCGTCTCGAATCTAAAAAAGTATGAAATTTAAAAAATATATTATACATGTATAAGTAAATATGTACAATTGTTTTATGTATGTAATCAAAAAATTTGTTCTTGATTTTCATTTTACAGTTGATTTTTGTCTAAAAACTATAATTCGACGAATAATTTATAAAAATTTCATTATAACCCATTATTAAGCACTCGAAAATTTTAGATAAAAATATTATCAAAAATATTATTCGCCCGTTAATAGTTTTACATCTATATTCATCTATATTCATACATCTATATTCATACATATTTCATATTATTTTTATAAATTGTTTCAATGACTAGATACAAATTTTTCTATAAAAATTAATTATATTTCTGAAAAAAAGAGCCAATTTTAAAACAAGAAACATACAATTTTTTTTTTTTAAATATTATCTATTAATCCTTCATTGAAAAAAGAAAAAACTTTCAAAGTTCGTTGATTTAAAAAAAATAATTTTCCAGCTGGCAAAAGATATATTTGTTTATTTAGGAAAAAGTAAAGAATATTTATACCTTTTTAACATTGAAAAGGTAATAAGGGTCGTACTCATTACCTTCCTGATGAATTACCAATTTTAGTGAATAAAAATAGATTAAATTAAAAGAAAATTTAATTGAATTTTTTCCGTCATCCAATTTCAAAAGTTCTATCTCATTTTTTAGTGCATTGAAACGAAATATGCTTTCAATTTGGAAGTCACTGAACAAGTTTGGAATTTTTTCAAATCTAACTTGTTTGCTTATATTAGATTCTAATCGTTGAAACGTCTCTCCATTTTCCGTCAATTCATTAGATAAATTTATTTTTTCAAGTAAATCCAAAGAATAGGATCCACTCAACAATATACCAATTAAAAACAAAATTATTTGTACATCTCCCATGCCTTCGGTTACTCTTATAATTTATATTTTCGACTAAGTCGATTTTAATGTAAGTAAAAGAATTTATATTGTTACAAATTTTGTGAAGCTGATGTTATCTTTAAAAAAAAATATTTTTAACCTTTTCATTTCCGAAATAAAACTAAATTCAAGAAATGTATACATAGTGTTTCAATTTATTGAGTGAAAAAAAATCAAAGTTCATAAACACCTGCGCATAAGCTATGAAACTATGAAATTCAATATGGTATTATGCATAATTAGTTAATTTAATTTTTTATACAACTTATTGTTCACATTAAGATCTTAATGTGAATCAAAAGTTTAATAATAACTCAATTAATAACTCAATTATAAGATTTATTATGATTTATTATTAAGATTTTATACTTTTAGAATTAGATCTAGCTTTAGTGTCATGTTATTATAAAACACTATGTATTTCTAGAAGATAACCCTATTTACCCCTTTTTTACACATGATTTCTGCTGAATTTTAATCCATAATTTTAGATTAATTTAAAATTAATTAATTGACCCTTTTTAATCAAAATGTAATTGTACATACTAGGTAGCTAAACCTTCATATCATGAAATAAATGATGAATTAATATTTATTTAAATAAAGTTCTTAATTTCATTTTCAAATTAACGTTCATAGTTTCAGGACAGTTTTGTCGAATTTGATTTTTACAAAAGTACGCATATACATATATGGGTAGCCTATACTTCAATTTTTGTTAAAGGTTCACAAGGAAATTTCAAAATATTAGCAATGGTTTATAACTCTGTTTTATATCTTTGTCAGAAATAAAAAAAAATTAAATTAAAGTATTAACTTTATTACACGATTTTATTGTTTTAAAATTTTTTTTCAATGATAATTTACCAACAGGCATCGAGGTTACCCCTAAAAAAATTAATTCATTTAATGAATACTTTTTTAATAAAGAAAAATTTAATTTTATTAAAACTTACGTAATATGAGTAGCTTTACTGTTCTCGTGACATTCAATGTGTGTGCATCTACTAACTATGTGTGTTTGACCGGGATCTAATATGACTTCAGGACTTACATAACATTTATTCGGATACTCTAAAAAAAAAAAAGTGAATTAAATTATTAATTATAATGATAACAATAAGTATGATGAAGTTTTTTGATTTAAATAATTGAATACTGCAATAATATTTCTTATTTTCCGTGAAACGGAGATTTTGTGTTTGTAACGAACCACAGAATTAATATTGCGTGGCACATGCGGAAGATATAGCTTAAGACTTTTCTTTTTTAAGATATTTCAATGTGTATGCAGGAGTACGGTTTAAACGTTTGCAGTAACGATAACAAGTATTTCGATCAAGTCAATCCCAAGAAAGGATGTACCTGAATTTTTGTATTCCACCATCCTAACATCACTGGGCAATGCAAGAGAAATTAATCCCAAGAGTACAAGAATTTCAAAACTCAACTTCATTATTATTATTTTTAATTGTAACTGAATTTGAAATTGGAGTTCAGAACTTTTTATTGTGATAATTTCTTGGTTTATCACGAACAAAATAAAAACAATTTATTTATACTTAATTGATTATTCTCATTTTACTTTTTTTCCATTTAAAAATAGGAAACTTGTCAGAACCTTTGACTTATATTTTTGATATGAATTTGTGAAAGTCGCAGCTGATTTTTGTTTTTTTGATTTTTTGATTTTTTGTAGTAAGTATTTTTAGTCAAGTCAATTACAATAAGGATATTATACCTTCACTCTCATATTCCTCTTCTCTAACTTTGCAATTCATTCCAAAAGTACAAAAATTTCAAAATTCAACTTTATTGTTGTTATATTATTGATTTCGGAACCTTCTAATTTATTTCTATGTTTCGGCAGTCAGTTTATGTTTATTTTGATAGAAAGTATAAATAAAAACAAAACCATAAATCTTGCAGAGCGAAAAATTACAACTAGGTATATTGCAAAGATTTCACGGAAAAACAATTCACTCAGAACAGAACCATGTAACGTACAATTCTTTAACCCTAATCATACTTTAATCATATAATATTATAATACCTGTAAATGTTAATTGGTTCGACCTACCAATATTGTGTAAAACAACTTAGATTATCTTTAGTTGTCTTTCCCATTTTGAACTATGGCAAACATATTTAAGGTTCACGTTTATTAGAAGATTGTTTCAGCACAATTCAGCAAAATACATACCTACACATTTATTTTTCAAATAAAAACATAAAAATAATATAATCCTTTTTAATTTAATAATTTATTTTGATGAAATTTTACATATACATATAAAATAATATAAACTAGTTATTATTATGACGGCATTTCACAATTGTTAAAAACATCAATGTCATTATTAGGAATCAATTTGAAGGATTTGACTTCAAACTACCAAGAAAAATAAATATAAACAATTTAATATTATTGAAAAAAAAAAAAATTAATTATAAAATTTTTATCATGGATAATGGAACATTTTAGTCATTTCATTATCATTAGTCTTCCATTTCCGAACCCATAGTATGTAATGTATACTTTCTCATTTCGACTTCAAAAAATATTTAATATTTTGAAAGAGCGGAAATTTTTCTATCTAAGAATTATATAAGAAGATTATTCTTGTGAATAATTCAATACCGAAAATATTATTCGTTTTTTAAGTGTACTTTTAATAGTAGGGCCAAAAACAAATTATATAGTAATAATATTATCTAGATATGATGCCATAATTGACTATATTTAAGATAAATACGATTATTTAAAGTTTATTTTTAATTCAAAGTAATCAAATTCGGAATATAATACACTTTGAAAAAAATTAAAATAAATTAATTTACATTTCAATCTTTAATATACTTATTAACCTCAGCAGTGAAATACCACTCAAGGCCACTAAGTGCATAAATGCAAAATATATAATTAAAAATTATAATGTAACATGGAATGAATTAGTAGTAATTAAAAAATGATATGTTTTACATTTATTCATATATCGAATTTAGTTGTCAACTAGCCTTCAAAAATTCTGCAACTGGTACAGCTAATGTGTTCTTTAATTGGCAATAAAATAAAATAATTATTGATCTTATCCATTAACACATTAAAAAAAAAAGTAAACATTAAAAATGAATACATATGATGTAGATATTTCGAGAACGGTGGCTTAGAATTCTTCATTTTGAATTCAAACCTTAAAATACTTGACTTAAATAAACTTTAATATTTGACCAAGTTTTCATATTTTTTATTAGATTATATATATTTTTATGAAATTTTAAATAATTTATATTTTTAACGATATAAAATAATTATTATTATGACGGCATTTCACAATTTTTAACAACATCAACAACATCATTAGGAATCAATTTGAAGGATTTGATTTCAAACTGTCAAAAAGATAAATATAAATATTTTAATGTTAGTGAAAAAAAAAATTCATTATAAAAATTGTATCTTGAAAAATGGAATATTTTAGTCCTTATCATTAGTCCTCCACTTACAACCTATATATATAGTATGTAATGTACACTTGCTCATACACTTACTCAAACTTCAAAAAATATTTTAGTTTTTTTATAGGGCCAAAATTTTTCTATCTGAGAGTTTATGTAAGTAGGTTCTTTTTATGAATAATTCAAGACCCAAAAGATTTTTTACGTGTACTTTCAAAAGTAGACCGCAATAAATTAGGTATGGTTAAAAGTAAATTTTTTAACTGATAAAAAACACGTACGTTGTTCAATTCAGTCGAATCAATCAAGTTTTCTACAATTGTAACATTCTGTTGAACATTTGCAAAATTATGAAAAATTGAACTTGCTTCATCAGAAAGAAATTTGCAATCAACCCAAATTTCATTCAATTGAAATAAACCTGTACCATAAAAAAATGATAATCTGTGCCAATTTCCATCAAATATCTGGAATTACAAAACGATCGTTTATTAATATTAAAAAAAGTAGATGTTAAAGAGTTGCTTTATCCAACAACTGTAATATTATGTTAAACCTTTGATTAAAAATACTCTGATTTCAAATTACTTACTTTCAAATTATTATTTTATGTTACTAACATCTTAAAATTTAAAAAGTAATAAAAATCTTATATTTGATAATATAGTATTCTTAATCAATGATAAAACTTAAGAAAACAATATAAAACTGTGCACTAAGAAGAACATAGTATTCATGTTAGTTTAATAAATTTAAACTATGTACTTAGAAGAATATTAGAAGAATGTTAGTTTTATGGTATTTTACTTTAATTTTGTGAGGAACTGATTTCTCAATTATATCACCAAGCCGACTCTCTCTCTTATCCATAATGCTATCTTCAGTTATATATTGAATATTAATGTTATCATGTATTCTATCTCTCATTTGCAGTAATGCGATTTTATGTTTTTCCTCACTTTTCATTCGAAAAATAATGTCAATTGTGTAATTTGAAAAGTCTTCGAACGAAAGGTATACATCTGGTAGCCGTATATTTTTTTGTACAAATTTTGTTATCACTTGTGATTCTGATTTTCCTGTTAATTCTTTTAATAAGTCGACTATTGTGCCATTGACATAATCCGAAATTGTTATGTCTGGTAAATCCTGACAGGTCGAAGACGGTTTAATTAATTCCCCAAAATTTATAACAAGACTTTTAATATCAACCTGTAAGGAAAAAAATTTTAATTGAAATATAAAATATATAATATATATAAACTATATAATAAAATTAATATTTCTTTTTAAAAACTTCAGTTATAGGCATGCATTAATAAAAATAACACTTTACCGATATATCATGCAATTCCTTGGCCTCATTACTTGAAAAAACATTTCCCGAGTTAACAGTCATCTCATCACTATCGAAATTAAGTTTCAATTCTGAGATCTCATTATTGGTAGAAAATTGTTTCAGATTTTCGCAATCTACTTTTGCCGATAATTGCCCTTTAGTGAAACTTAAATAAATCTTATGCCATCGTCCGTCTCGAATCTAAAAAAGTATGAAATTTGAAAAATATATTATACATGTATAAGTAAGTATGTACAATTGTTTTATGTATGTAATCAAAATTGGTTCTTGATTTTCATTTTACAGTTGATTTTTGTCTAAAAACTATAATTCGACGAATAATTTAAGCAGTTTTAAAAATTATATAATAAAACCCATTATTAAAACAATATTATCAAAAATATTATTCGCCCATTAATAGTTTTACATCTATATTCATACATATTATTTTTATAAATTGTTTCAATGACTAGATACAAAATTTCATATAAAAATTAATTATATTTCTGAGAAAAAGAGCCAATTTTAAAACAAGAAACATAAATTTTTTTTTTTAAATATTATCTATTAATCCTTCATTGAAAAAAGAAAAAACTTTCAAAGTTCGTTGATTTAAAAAAAAAAAATTTCCAGCTGGGAAACGATATATTTGTTTATTTAGGAAAAAGTAAAGAATATTTATACCTTTTTAACAGTGAAAAGGTAATAAGGGTCGTACTCATCACCTTCCTCTGAGAAAAAGAGCCAATTTTAAAACAAGAAACATAAATTTTTTTTTTTAAATATTATCTATTAATCCTTCATTGAAAAAAGAAAAAACTTTCAAAGTTCGTTGATTTAAAAAAAAAAAATTTCCAGCTGGGAAACGATATATTTGTTTATTTAGGAAAAAGTAAAGAATATTTATACCTTTTTAACAGTGAAAAGGTAATAAGGGTCGTACTCATTACCTTCCTGATGAATTACCAATTTTAGTGTAGAAAAATAGATTAAATTAAAAGAAAATTTAATTGAATTTTTTCCGTCATCCAATTTCAAAAGTTCTAACTCATTTTTTAGTGCGTTGAAACGAAATATGCTTTCAATTTGGAAGTCACTGAACAAGCTTGGAATTTTTTCAAATCTAACTTGTTTGCTTATATTAGAATCTAATCGTTGAAAAGTCTCTCCATTTTCCGTCAATTCATTAGATACATTTATTTTTTCAAGTAAATCCAAAGAATAAGATCCATTCAAAATTATACCAATTAAAAACAAAATTATTTGTACTTTTGCCATGCCTTAATGTTATAATTTATATTTTCGACTAACTCTATTTCAATGTAAGTAAAAGATTTTATATTGTTACAAATTTTGTGAAGCTGATGCTATCTTTAAAAAAATTAATTTTTTAACCTTTTAATTTCCAAAATAAAACTAAGTTCAAGAAATATATACATAGTGTTTGTAATTAAATCAATTTATTGAGTGAAAAAAAATCATAGTTCATAAATACCTGCGCATAAGCTATGAAACTATGAAATTCAATATGGTATTATGAATAATTTGTTAATTTAATTTTTTATAAAACTTTTTGTTCACATTAAGATCTTAATGTGAATTAAAAGTTTAATAATAACTCAATTATAAGATTTATTATGATTTATTATTAAGATTTTATACTTTTAGAATTAGATCTAGCTTTAGTGTCATGTTATTATAAAAGACTATGTATTTCTAGAAGATAACCCTATTTACCCCTTTTTTACACATGATTTCTGCTGAATTTTAATCCATAATTTTAGATTAATTTAAAATTAATTAATTGACCCTTTTTAATCAAAATGTAATTATACATACTAGGTAGCTAAACCTTCATATCATGAAATAAATGATGAATTAATATTTATTTAAATAAAGTTCTTAGTTTCATTTTCAAATTAACGTTCATAATTTCAGGACAGGATAATGTTTTGTAGAATTTGATTTATACAAAAGTATGTATATATATATGGGTAATTTTTGTTAAAGGTTCACAACGAAATTTCCCCCTAAAAAAATAAGTTCATATAATGAATACTTTTTTAATAAAGTAATTATTTAATTATATTAAAACTTACGTAATATGAGTAGCTTTACTGTTCTCGTGTCATTCAATGAGTGTGCATCTACTAACTGTGTGTGTTTGACCGGGATCTAATATGACTTCAGGACTTACATAACATTTATTCGGATACTCTAAAAAAAATAAAGTGAATTAAATTATTAATTATAAGAGTAACAATGAGTATGATGAAGTTTTTTGATTTAAATAATTGAATAGTGCTATAATATTTCTTATTTTCCGTGAAACGGAGATTTTGTGTTTGTAACGAACCACAGAATTAATATAGCGTGGCACATGCGGAAGACATAGTTTAATACTCTTCTTTTTTAACATATGTGTCTGATAGAGTACGGTTTTAACGTTTGCAGTAACGATAACAAGTATTTCGGTCAAGTCAATCCCAAGAAAGAATGTACCTGAATTTTTGTATTCCACCATCCTAACATCACTGGACAATGCAAGAGAAATTAATCCCAAAAGAACAAGAATTCCAAAACTCAACTTCATTATTATTATTTTTAATTGTAACTGAATTTGAAATTGGAGTTTGGAGCTTTTTATACTGATAATTTCTTGGCTTATCACGAACAAAATAAAAACAATTTATTTATACTTAATTATTTTATTTTTTCTTCCATTTAAAAATAGGAAACTTGTCAGAACCAGTAGGTATTAGGTCACTATAGCCAGACATAGACTTTGAACCAGACACTATGTAAGCTGCTTGGCTGAGAGACTTAAAGCTTTATATGACGTCACATGATGAAAGATGCATTGAATATACATAGGTTGAAAGCTTTATTTAATATATAAATTTGTGCTCTTTATATAAATATGCGCTCTTTGAAAGCTGTTTTGTGTAGTTTACATAAAATAAATATGAGTATGTATATATATATATATATATATTCATAAGAACTTACTCAACAGGCACACATAAATATTCGGTATTTGAAAGTTTTACTCAATATTCGATGTATTTAATAAGAGATCTTTGAGATCTTTTTTTTTTTTTTGAAATAAAGTTTTATTATATAAAACACATTATAAAAATATATATCATATTGTAAATGTAAACAAAAATTTGTTCTTCTAGTTATTTATACTCTATAAAACTTATTCTGTTGCGCATAAAAAATTCTAAATTATTCATATTATCCATGTTACAGTGTTTTAAATTCTTCGTTTGTACTACTATAAAACTATGTATTATAGGTCTATTCTTATTTAAGGTCTTCGATTGATTTAAGGCCTTAAAATTTATTTATGTAGAGAGCAAAATTTTCAAATTTCTTTTTTTCTCAATTTTTATTTCTTCACAAAGCAAATTTAATTTCACACACAAACCAGTAACATATTTTCAGGGGGTGTTTTATAAAATCCTGTTTGATAAGCATGTTTACTTATTGTCGTATTGTGATGTTTGTTTATGTTTTTGAATGAAATTTGTTATTTTTGAATAATGTAAAATAGAAACTCACCATGCAAAAAAAAAATAACACTTTTGTAAGCACCCGTTTGTTTTTCTGATAAAAAAAAAAAAAACTGTGACGCTTAAACATAAATATTCCCTCTTTGAATGCTTCGATGTTTATAATAAAAAAAAATGTAAAAAAGAAGAATAAATTCTAAAAATGATTAACTTTACTTGAAAACATTGTTAATGCATTTATGTTTAGGTTAGTTTTATTTGATATTATTTATATTTCTTCTAATTGTTTTAAGAAATCAACAACACTATTCAAATATTTTAAATCAGGGGATGGAATAAATACACTTAGCATTGCATCTAACAATCAATAGTTCAATAAAAATAATATTATAACTATGTAGAAATAAAACATAAAAGTTAAAAAAAATCTAATATTAGAAGATTAAAAAGAAAGAAAATTTTACGATACAATAATAATTTTAATATTTAATATGTTTATTTTGTTAGAGTAAACCTTCATATTTAATAAAATATGTCTTTACCATCAATAGAACGGAAGCCTGGTTGAATAAAATTCAAAGAGTTAGCCTTGTTATAGGTACATATAATAAGATAGGTACATATAATAAAATACTTATGCATAAAATTCAAAGAGTTAGCCTTGTTATAGGTACATATAATAAGATAGGTACATATAATAAAACACATATTCATTATATTGTACTCACAAATATCACTAATGTATACACAAAAATTCTCTTCTAGTAAAAATTTACAATATTTAAAGACTAATTACCGATCACTAGAACTATATCATATTATAGTCAATAATATATATTTATTTGATTTAAAAATTAAATGAAAATATGTATTTGCCGTCGGTATTACAAAATAAAAATAGTTTACAATACTTTTCCTTCTGCGGGCCTTTCAAACAGAATGTTGATACATTTTTCAATAAAATTTATTTCGACTTAAAGATATGTCATTATGCAAATACATATATCTATATAATATATATATATATATCTATATAAAATATATATGTATATCTATATATCTATAATAATGTTATACACATAATTATCATTTATGTATACACAAAAATTCTTCTCTAAGTAAAAATTTAGAATATTTTTAATCCTGCAACTAATTATTTTTTCATTAGTCATTAGACATCCAAAAAGAAACAACGTATAACGGGGAAAAAATATATATTTATTTATATAAAAAATAAAAAGTTATCGAAGATTCAGAAAAAGTCATACAAAATAAAATGGAAAGATTTGTTATTTCAAAAAATTATATTACAACTGCTAAGAGATTTAATTTAAAAAGCAGAAAGATTGACTTTAAAATTAAAAAGATTCCAGATAATATAGAACCAACTAGCTGGATTAAAGGTGCTGTTGAAGATGTTTTCGAACACGTTAAAAAAGAATTCAAACCATTTGATTTGGTTGGAATAACTTTCTGTGGAGAAAGTTTTAAAGAACGAGGGCCTGGTTGGTTAAATTTTAAAGAGTTAGCCAAATTAACAGCTGACGATATATGGATATTAATATCAAGGATTTTTCAGAGCAACTCTAAAGGGTTAAGCACTGATACATTTTGTTTAGGGGTAACGGCAGTTAGTTTACCCACAGGTGCAAGTGGATTGAATAAATTCAATGTATTTGATGACGAATGTGCAAAGAAAAGAGGAATTATTGTTGTAAAAAATAAAGATAATTTATGCCTTCCAAGAGCAACATAAAAATTCCGGAGGAGGGTAGTGGAATACCTCAATTGCAGCAATTTCAAAATTATTTAAAAGATTATAAAGTTGTTGTTTACAAATATGATTCTAAAGGTCGTGATGTGATTTTCAGTGGTGGTAATGAAGGGCCTCGATTGAACCTGTTACATCATAAAAATCATTTCAACGTTATAACTTCCCTTACAGCTGCATTTTGTTGCGTGTATTATTGTGAAGCATGCCATACACCTTATAATAATAAGAAGAATCAACATAGGTGTAGTAGAACATGTCCTCTATGTCAGCAGTATCCTCCATGTCAGAAAGCGAAGACAGAAATACTATGTGAAACCTGTTATCGAAAATTTAGGAATGAACAATGTTATAATAACCATTTAAATTTGATTGACGGCAACTCTCTATGCGATTGTGTAAGACGGTGCAAAGATTGCTTAAAAACCATAACTACAAAAAGGGAGCATATCTGCGGAGAAATATATTGTAAGATTTGCTCTAGTCATGTTCCCAATGATCATCAATGCTTTATACAAATAAACAAAGGGCAACCTCGTATTGAGGGTAGATTGTTTATATTTTATGATCTAGAAACACGTCAAGAGACAACCTCAGAACCGTACATGGTGCATGAACCAAACCTATGTGTGTTTCAACAGCGATGCCAAGAATGTATGGAAAAATCCGAACTTTTATGTATGACATGTGGTATAACGAAACAGGTTTTACATGTAAACCCGCTTGAACGTTTTGTTGAGTATATTTTAAATCAACGTACAATTTTTAAAGAAATTGTGGTGTTAGCACATAATGGACAAGCTTTTGACCATCAGTTTATTTTAAATCATATACTACAAAAAACCAAGCTAAAACCAGAGCTCATAATGAGAGGGACTAAAATAATATTGATGAAAATTGGAAATGTACGCTTCATAGATTCTTTGAACTATTTTCCAATGGCCCTAGCGAAGTTACCAAAAGCATTTGATTTAGGCTCAGACATAAAAAAAGGGTATTTTCCTTATTTGTTCAATACGGCTGAAAATGAAAACTATTTAGGTTGTTTACCCGATTTAAAGTATTACAATGCTGATGCTATGAAAATCGAAGATAGAGATGTATTTATGAATTGGTATAATGAACACAAAAATGATATGTTTGACATGAAAAAGGAATTAGTGGATTATTGTGTTAGTGATGTTAATATTTTAACTAATGCCTGTTTGAAGTTCAGAAAAATGATGATACAGGAATGTAATGTTTGTCCATTTACAGAGGGCACAACCATTGCCTCAGCGTGTAATTTAGTGTATAGGAGAAATTTCCTAAAACCAAACACAATAGGTATAATTCCTAGAAATGGTTACAGAAACACAGATAATCAATCAAAATCTGCAATCAAATGGTTAATATGGGAAGAATCTCAAAGAAATATCAATATTGTACACTCAGCTAAACAAGAAGAAGCAATAATTAAGGGGGTGAAGGTAGATGGGTTTTGTGAACAAACTAAACAAATATTTGAATTTCACGGTTGCTACTATCACGGACATCCAGATTGTTTGAAGTATAATCGTGATGGAGCACTCCATGATGACCCCTCAGATACTATGAACCGTCGTTTTGAAGGCACACAGGCTAAAACAGAGAGGTTGCGTGCTTTTGGATATGAAGTGATTGAAATGTGGGAATGTGAATTCTTACGGCGAATGAGCACAAATAAAGAAATGGAGTTTCTCAACACCCATGAGTTCTTAATAAATACTCCACTAAATCCCAGAGATGCGTTTTATGGTGGTCGAACAGGCAACACTTGTTTATATTATAAGTGTAAACCTGGAGAGAAAATCAAATATATCGATGTATGCTCTCTTTATCCATGGGTTTGTAAGTACGGAAAGTATCCTGTAGGTCATCCTGAAGTTTATATTGGAAATGAAAACTGCAGTAAACTAAATATAGAAAACACAAATGGTTTGATAAAATGTAAAATTTTACCCCCTACAAACCTTTATCACCCCGTATTACCATTAAAGCAAAACAACAAATTAATGTTTTCATTATGTCAAGCATGTAGTAAAGAAAAATATACAGGTGTTTGCACCCACAAAGATGATGACAGAGCTTTGAATGGTACATGGGTAATAGAAGAAGTAGTAGAAGCTGTACAAAAGGGATATAAAATAATACAAATTCAAGAGATATGGAGCTATAGAGTGGATCAATATGATAAAATGAATCGTACTGGTGGTCTTTTCACTGCGATGATGGATAAATTTTTGAAAATAAAACAACAGGCTTCGAGCTGGCCCTCATCGTGCTTCTCACAAGAATTAAAAGAAAAATATATTGAAGATTTTTTTAAAAACGAGGGTATTAAACTTGAATTTGAAGAAATTTTATGTAATTCCGGCTTAAGGTCCCTTGCAAAATTAATGCTGAACTCTTTTTGGGGAAAATTTGGCCAAAGAGAAAATCAACCAAAAACTAATATTATAAATGATACAGCGGAGTTTTTTGCACTAATGACAGATTCCTCCAAAGAGGTGTGTCATATTTTAAAAATTAATGATGAAACGCTCGTAATTAACTGGGAGTACAAAGAAGAGGCCTCTGACGTTTTACCTGCAGTAAATGTATGCATAGCAGCCTATACTACAACTCAGGCACGGCTTAAATTATATAGTTATTTGGAGGCGTTAGGAAATAGAGTGCTTTATTACGACACCGACTCAGTGATTTTTATCAGTAAAGAAGGAGAATATGAACCGCCTGTGGGTGAATTCGTTGGAGATATGACTGATGAACTTGAATGTTATGGTTCTGGTAGTTACATAACAGAGTTTGTAAGCGGTGGTCCGAAAAATTATGCTTATAATGTATTTAGTGCTAAAGACAATTCTATCAAAACCGTTTGCAAGGTGAAAGGAATTAATTTGAACTATGACGCGTCAAAACAGGTTAATTTTGAAACAATAAAGGAAATGATATTAACCGAAAATGTTTCACATATAGAAATTTCTAGTCATAATATTCGAAGACTTGAAGATCATAGAGTGGTCACGGTGAAGGAAGGGAAGAAGTATCAACCAAAAGCGGAGAAAAGAGTGTTTGGTATTGGTTTTGGTTCGGAACCATATGGGTTCAAAAAATTCAAAAATTAATGTAGTAATACGTAATACGTTATGTTTTTACTGTGAAATGTGAAACTTGCTAAATTCATAAATTTAAAAATTTTGTTATTATTATATATAAGAATAAAATAATACTATTTATATGTATAATGTATAAAATTAAGCAATAAAAGTATAAAATTAAACAATAAAATTGTTTTTATCTATTAGAATACATTCATAAATTTACTCTACGTTTTAAACGCTAAATATTTATTTCCTAATATCAGTTTTTAAAAAAAAAATCTTTATTGTCTAAAACTAATAAGAAACTTTGCTAGCCAGAAATGCCTCAAAGAGGTTTTAGGGGAGAAATATTTAATGAGAACACTCAAAACAACTTCACGAATACTTAAAATGACTCCAAGTATACCCAAGATGACTCCAAGTACACCTAAAATGACTCCAGGTTCATCTGAAATGACTCCAGGTTGACCAAAAATGACAAAAACAGCACTACCAAGAGGATTTAAATAGCTGTGTTCATTTAAAAAAAAAGTTATTATATGATAGGATGTTTAGGTGTGAAACATGTAATGAGACGTTCTCTCGCAACAACAACCTGCAAAGACACAGAAAAAGAGAAATACATTTATTAAAACTCATAAATAAGATTTCCACTTACAACACCACTGAGGATGGTGAGTTAGGTCACCATAAAGAAAATATTATTAATTCAGCACAGCAATTTAATGTAGAAATTCAAGGCGAATCGGAATTACATTCAAAAATAGAAACAAGAACTAATCCACCGTCGCATTCCAGCAATGAGGTCAAAAAATGTATTATAGATAATGCAGGTCACTATAATAGGCTTATAGAACTTTTAAAAATTCTGCTTGAATCATCAAACTATGGATATGAGATTCCTGAAATACTGAGAATTTTAAAAAGAGCAAGTGTAATAGAGGATTCTTTATAATTTTCTTAATTAATATTATGGTATTTATAATCGTATGTGGAAAGGATTTTGAGGCATTTTGGTACAAAAATATGACAAAATAACTAATTATTTGATTAAAAACAAATTAACAGTTTAACGAAAGTGTTTGACCTGGTTGCTGATTGGCGTTGGGTGAACTCAGACATATTGAAACTAAATAATGCCATTCTTCAATGAGAGAACCAGCTGTTGTATTACCGAAGATTCTCTAACTTAAAAGGACTAGAAAAGTTGAATTCACTATATGATTGATAAATTTAAAAACATTGTGTATAAGGATTAATAAATTAATAAATTGTTTTTATAATAAATTTTTATGGTTTTTATTTGCTTTTGACACTTTTCAAATACTTAAAAGAAGCGTGCAAATCGAGACAATAACTCATGTGTGTTGAATGATTGATAAAGTCAATACACAAACACAACAATTTAAAGCTGCTATTGGTATGATGAACTTTTTCGTAATAAACACAATTGAAAAAGGGTATGAAGAACTTTATACTAAAGACATGGAACAATACTGTTCACAATATCATTCATATTGGAATCAGAGTTGATTATATATTAGGATTCATGTAGCTCCCCGTCATGTAGCACTAATTCTTTATAAATCAAAAGTAAAATAAAGTATTATAATATTTATTCGTAATATCAGTTTACAATACATATATATTCGATCTTTATGAATAAAAATTACTCTTTGAAAGCTTTATTGAATTAAATATTTTTATGATACTCAAATATTTATTAATGTACGTATCAATGTCTAACATTTTCTTGTTTGGAATTAAGTATATAATCTACATAGAAATTAACAACATAACAATAACTCAAAATAATAACATTAAGCTTCTTTTTTTTAATTTTTATAAAACTACATTAATGAAGTGAGTGTTAATTTTATGTTGCACTCTGCACAAACTGGAATTTCTAGGGGTTTCGCGGTTATATAAAAAAAATAATGTCATAACCCCGAAATCTTGTTTTTTTTTTTTTTTGTTTTTTCTATTTTTTTTGTGTCGTAGCTGCACACGGTTATGAAAAAAAACTGCTGGGGATAGGGGTTGAATTGAATCCTATGGGGCTCTCCCGCCTCGTCGCCACGCCGACGCGTCATTGATACGTACATTAATAAATATTTGAGTATCATAAAAATATTTAATTCAATAAAGCTTTCAAAGAGTAATTTTTATTCATAAAGATCGAATATATATGTATTGTAAACTGATATTACGAATAAATATTATAATACTTTATTTTACTTTTGATTTATAAAGAATTAGTGCTACATGACGGGGAGCGCCATAGGATTCAATATATAATCAACTCTGATTCCAATATGAATGATATTGTGAACAGTATTGTTCCATGTCTTTAGTATAAAGTTCTTCATACCCTTTTTCAATTGTGTTTATTACGAAAAAGTTCATCATACCAATAGCAGCTTTAAATTGTTGTGTTTGT